>SMDT01000932.1:0-602439 GCA_005392925.1 Aquilaria sinensis | reverse complement strand
TTATCAATGCAGTCCAACACATAATCGGGGTTTCTGGAGAGAATTTCTTCCTCGGATGATGTATCATACAGCAGAACCTTCACCTCTATCTGGCACTCAGGAAAAATTGAAGCAAAATGCTTTCTCAGGCACTCAGCTTTTGGGATGCCAACATCTGCTCGTGTTGCAACAGCATGTCTATTTAATGATGAAAGTGATACCTTTTTTTGTAACAAAAAATAAATAAGTTATGATGTCCTAATAGAGCATATATAGCGTCAGTGATTTTCTTTGTTCTCCCCACCCATCTTAACTTAGTTCTTAATCTCAATTCTAAGAACAATTCTCTGCCGGCAGAAGGAAATCCAAACAAACCCGAAAATGAGGAGAAGAAAAACTCACCAGACGGAGACTGTTCAAGCACTTGCTACAGCCGCTAAAGCTGGGTAATCCGTTCACATTCCTGCTGCGGCTCAGGTAGTCTATCTCCAATCTCTCCACACTCTTGTCCCCCACTAATTCCCCCTGCTGATGAAACCAGAACACGTCTGAGTAGCTCAACAGATACAACTGACGATAAGTCCCCCCGGCAAGTATAACATTCGCACAGATGCAAAGAAGAATCTAAAATTAACAATAAAACTAATAAACCCAAGAAACAGAGCAAGAAAATTGAATACCTGGTTCAACCTGAGACAGGAGGCTACTTGGGTTCCATGTCCAAATCGCCATCTATGGTTCCTTTCTTATTGCTGCTGCAATCTGCAAGGAAAAAAACCAAGAATCACCGCCCACGACAAAATCAAAGAAACGAACAAGTTTATGCTCGAGAAATATACCTGGAAGACCGCAAGCACAACAAATTGCTCCAACTTCTGAGCTAGTTGATGCCATAGCTTTCTCTGGTACAGATCTGCAAGGTTATTGTACCACTCAGCTAGCTGGGGATGTTGGTTATGGCGAGAATCGATATACTGAATAGTTGCCATGGATCGAAGAAGAAACTGGGCAGATCAAGAGGAAACAGAAGCCGTCAGTGCAAAGGTGGGAGCAGTCACGCAGACGTCTAAAATAGGACATCACTTCTGCGTTAAAAGATAATGAAACATAATGTAAGCGACGGCTTACTGTCGCTTAAAACTAGTGACTTCTGGCCGTCGCTAACATATTACACCTCCTAATCCACAATGAGAAGATAAAATATTAATAAATGGATAAGCCTCATGTGACAATAAACTAATTCAAATAAATTTAATTTTTATTAAATAGTTTTTTTGTTAATTAGTAAAAAAATTTAAGAGATTTGTGACGGCTTACCGTCGCCTTAAACTAGCGACTTTTGGCCGTCGCTAGTTCTTAACATATTATAACATATTATCTATTTCTAGTAACATTAGGCCACAATGAGATGATAAAATATTAAAAAATGGTTAAGTCTTATATGCCAATAAATCAATTCAAATGAATTTAATTTTCATTAAATAGATTTTTTGTTAATTACTTAAAAAATATTAAGAGATTTGTAATCCGAATTAATCAAATTAAAATTTATAATCAATTAAACAAGTGGCATATAAAAGGATAAGTGATTTTGCTAAGGTAAAATAAAAAATAAGTAAAATAAGTAAAAAATGTCAGGCAGCGGCTCATAACCCTCTACTAAATTGTTATGGGACTTTAAGGTCCACATCTCCACTATAAATAGATTTTTTGTTAATTACTTAAAAAATATTAAGAGATTTGTAATCCGAATTGATCAAGTTAAAATTTATAATCAATTAAATGAGTGGCATATAAAAGCAAGAACTGATTTTGCTGAGGTAAAATAAAAAATAAGTAAAATAAGTAAAAAATGTCAGGTAGCGGCTCATAACCCTTTACTAAATTGTTAATGTGACTTTAATTAAATACATCTCCATTATAGTATATATATTCAAAAAAAAATATTTATGTTAAAAGAGATGACAAGTTAGCATAAAAAATGACTAATACATGATAACTATTACAATTTTTTGGAATTTTGTTAAGTTTAGCGACGCTAACCGTCACTAAATAATTAATATAATTTTCATTAAATAGATTATTTGTTAATTACTCAAAGAATATTTAGAGATTTGTATGCTTAATTAATCAAATTAAAATTATAATTATACAGTTATAATGTTAGCGACGCATAAACATCACTAAATTAGCGACGGTAAGCCGTCACTAAATTTAGTGATGCATTACCGTCACTAAATTAGTGACGGTAAGACGTCACTAATGTTAGGGACGCATAACCGTCACTAAATTAGCGACTTTAAGCCGTCACTAAAATTTAGTGACGCATAACCGTCACTAAATTAGCGACGGTAAGCCGTCACTAATGTTAACGATAACTAACCGTCACTAAATTAGCTACTTTAAGCTGTCACTAAAATTTAGTGACGCATAACCGTCACTAAATTAGCGACGGTAAGCCGTCACTAACGTTAGTGATGCATAACCGTCACTAAATTAGGGATTTTAAGCCATCAGTAACTTTAGTGACGCATAACCGTTACTTATTTAGCGAAGATAACCAATCACAAACTTCAGTGACGTTTAACATTCACTAAATTTGCAACGGTAAATTGTCACGTAGAGCCCGATGAAATTTTAGCGATGGATATCAATCCCTACATAGCAGCAACAAACTAATTGGGTTGAAAAGTCTGTAGAAATTAAACTACGTGTCATGATATTTAGCACATGCGCATGCATTCGTTGTGTATTAATATTTTTGCTTTATTATTCTGTTTCTTTAAACAAAATTGTTTGTTGTAATGGTAAAGATACAGCAACTTGTTAGATAGAATGATCTCAATAACGTAAATAAAATTCGTATAATCTTAAAATTGTTTCGTGAGGAAAAAAAATATCTACACTCTAAATACATTTGTATTATATCAACTGAAATAATTTATGTTGTGTGAGAATTTGAGACATCACACAATTTTCAGCTATAATATTTACATTTTTCTGGTAGTGTATTCAAAAGCAATTATTTATGTTCAATGAGATAACAATTTATCATAAAAAATGACAGCCACATGAGAACCCAAAGTTTTTTTTTTATTTTTTTTAGTTTAGCGACGGCCAACTGTCACTAAATTAGCGACGATATGCAGTTGCTAATTTTAGCGACGGCCAATCGTCACTAAGTTAGCGACGGTACGCCGTCACTAACTTTAGCGACGGCTAACCGTCACTAAGCTAGCGACGGTACGCCATCGCTAACTTTAGTGACGCATAAACCGTCACTAAAATTTAGCGACTAACAGCCGTCACTACTTGTCTTAAGTTAACCATGCAACAGTAATATTATAAAATAGTAATAAATGATTAAGCCTCATGTGACAATAAACTAATGATCCGTTAATTTAATTTTCATTAAATAGATTATTTGTTAATTACTAAAAAAATGTTTAGAGATTTGTATGCTGAATTAATCAAATTACAAATTATAATTATACAATTAAATAAGTGACATATAAAACGATAACTAGTTTTATTGCACTAGATTTAACATAAACAATAAGTAAAATAAAATGTGTAAAATAGAGTATTTGTTAATTACTCAAAAAATATTTAGAGATTTGTATGCTTAATTAATCAAATTAAAAATTATAATTATACAATTATAATGTTAGCGACGCATAACCGTCACTAATGTTAGCGACAAATAACCGTCACTAAATTACGACTTTAAGCCATCACTAAAATTTAATGACTCATAAACGTCACTAAATTAGCAACAGTAAGACGTCACTAACATTAGCCACAGATAACCGTCACTAAATTAGCTAGATTAGCGACGGTAAACCGTCACTAAAATTTAGTGACGCATAACCGTCACTAAATTAGCGACGGTTATGCGTCGCTAAATTTAGTGACGTATAACCGTCACTAAATTAGCGACGGTAAGCCGTTACTAATATTAGCGACACATAACCGTCACTAAGTTAGCGACGCACAACCGTCACTAAAATTTAGCGACTAACAGCCGTCGCTAAAGTCTCACCGGAATATTACCGACTATTAATCGTTGCTAATTAGCGACGGTTTTTTGCCGTCGCTAAATTCGGTTTTTCTTGTAGTGTGCTTCACTGAAAGCTGCCAAGTAACATTCGAGTAACAACCTATCTTAGTATATGTGGTGATGATGGAGTGATCTGTGAAGAACGTCAAAACAATTGAGGTATTGTGTTGGAATGACTTTGGACTTGGTAGATTGACACAATTGATTTAGAATTTTTTGAGATTTCTATTAGATTTCTTTCGAGATGCATGCACTTTATCCAAAAAAATATCCAAATTTTCAAGATTTGTATATTGTGGTAATTGATACTGGTTTAAGAAGCTACCTATATGTAGATATATGTGGTAGTGACTCCATCTTTGACATTACTAAAATTTTGACGTTTACCAACGTGCATTTTCTAACTGCTGTGCGTTGGTAATTTTGATTTTTAACGCGTAGCTGTTGGTAAATACGTGTTAGTAAATTGTTCGTTGGCATTTCAATTACCAACGTGAGAAATTTAAGCTATTGGTAACACGGCCGTTGGCAATTACCAACGGTCGTGTACTTGACTTATTTTCCAACGGGCAGACAAATTACCAATGTGTATGCACGTTGGTAGTTTCTAATGCGTTTGACAGTTGGTAAGTTTCCAACGGGTAAGGCCGTTGGAAAATTTTCTGCAATTAAAAAAATCAGAAGCAATTTCCAACGCCTAAACGTTGGAAACTGCCTTGACTGTTTTTATTTTTCTGAAAAATTAGTTTTTTTAAGGGAAAAATTCCAATGAATTTTTAGCAAATACTACAAGAATAAAAATACAATTTGAAAAAACCTGAAATTACACAAAGATCTAAAAAAAAACATAAACACAAATACATGGTTAAAAGAAAAAATAAAAAAGAACATAGATAGTTCTTCAAAGATTAAACAAAGCAATAGTTCCGCACAAATTCCTATTCCCTGCACAAATAAAAAACAACCATTTATGGAGGATTAAATCAACCAGTCAATTCATCATCAATCTGAATTATTGGATTCCAACTTCTGAAATCTAAGTGAAAAAAAAAATCAATCCAAGTAATGTAGATAATAAATCGCAACACACATGCAGACAATAAAATGAATTGGTACAAATATCACAACAATTTGAAATCACTTTCTATTATAAATAACAATATTACAACAATTGGAAAACAATTTGAAAACACAACCCTATGTGTGTGTACAAGAAAACTGGCACTGGAAGTCCTTATACTTTTCGCCATTAAACTAACTAATCTACCGTACAGGTTCCAACTATATCAAGTTCAGGCATTTGCAATGGAAGAGGATGATCACATGTTCACCTGAAGATGTCCCAATCTGGAATAAGCACCTATCTATTGTCGCTATGCTCAAGTATAAAAATCAGACTCTTGATAGAATTAACTAATTTGGAAGATATTTACCATATCAAACACCGAATTGAAACTCAACCTAAAAATTATTCCTGACCTTCCACTCTTGGCTGATGGCACAATCAGTCCGGCCTCTTTTCTCCAAGCTTTTAGACCGATCTCTTGCAAGCGTACAACAAGCCTTCACAATACATCAGAAAATGAGATAAGAGAACGAATCTCACTTTCTGGTTTCAAGCAATTTAATTAAAATAAGAGCTTCTATAAAAGTATACCTTAAGTTTACGAATGGATCCAGTTATTTCTGACGCCCAGGCGAGGAGGACGGTGAGCGAGTGACGAGAACGGCCAGGTGAAAGGGGCGACGCAGACGGCGACTTGACAGAGAGTGGAGGAAGGGCGACGAGACGGAGAGTGGAGGAAGGGCGAAGCCCAGGCGAAGAGAACATCGAGCGAGCGACGAGGACGGCCAGGCGAAGGGGCGACGCAGACGGCGAAGCGACGGGGAGTGGAGGAAGGGTGACGAGACGGACGCGACGGAGAGAGAACGAGAGACGGCGGAGAAATGGTGAGGTAAGGCGAGGCGAGGGAGATCGAGTAGATGAGAGGGCGGGAGGGCAAGGGACTGAGCGAGGGAGAGGCAGAGAGGGAGCTGAGTTGGAGAGGGTCAGGGGTGAGTATTTAAGGCTAGGGTTAGATACTTAGATTGGGCTGGGTTTTGGCCCAATGAATAAATACATATAGGCTGGGTTTTTATCTAATAAAAAAATATATTTTTACTTTCCAAGATATATAATTTTATATATGATTATTATTGTATATCTCATTATATTATTTTCATTATATTTAAAGTATATATTCTTAAATATAATACAATATCTTGTTATTATTATTATTATTATCATATATGTGCGTGTGTGTATGTGTGTGTATTAAATTGTAATTATTATTCGTAAAGAATGTTTTAAAAATATTACTTTACTGTAATTATAACCACGATGGTGTGCCATAGTGGGTATGCACATGGATCGTCTACCGGGACTGATCCTGGATTCGAGAGGCTACTTGGCTAGGGGCTAAGTAGTCCGATTAGAGAGGTTACTTGGTCCGGGGAATCAAGTAATCCGATTGACCCCAACAGGGACGTTGGGTACATAAAGGGGGGAGTTTGTAACACCCCCATGTCTCACATGGGGAAATTGTGGGAAGCCTTATGTGGATATATAGGCTCCAATTCTAGAACATAAGCACTTAGCGCTTATCCTTTTCTAAATGATAGCCGATGTGGTGTGGGCAGGTGTTTCCTTGACCAGTTCTGGATTTGGGTCGTTACAGAACTGCTACGCCCCCAATTTTATAAACCTTAATTTTAAAAGATATCTTAAATTCCTAGAATTATAAAGCATTTAATTAAAAATAATTTAAGAAATATGAGGTAAAACATTTTATTTAAATCATTTTCCAAACAATGAGAGTATTAAATGAAATCAAAGTAGTTAAGTGACAATCCCAGCAAAACTAATATGCGCATAATGTGTCAACTTAAACCAAACCATATGTTTATTTAGAAATCAAATAACACCAAGTTGAAATCCAGTCCCAGCCAGTTCTACTTTCGAGGGGCTACAACGTACCCTCACTCAGTCTGCTCCACATCTTGAACCTCATTATATGGTTCAGTGTACTCTATTTCCTCACAATACTCACCTAAGAAAAACATGTTAGAATGAGGGGTGAGCACAACTTGCTCAGTAAGGGGGAAGTATCAGGCCCATCACGTGGGTCCTAATATTCCCGTAACAAACAACAACGAATAATAAAATTTAAGTTGTAGCAATTTAATTAAAGAACAATTCCATACAACATCATAACAACAATATCAAAGTCCTACTAGCATGCTTGAACTACCATGCATATGCATAATTCCTTTTTTCTGATTAAATTATATCTTATTGATCAATCATTTAATCCAATACTTAAATGCCGTCGGACGAACCTAGGGTGGTGAGTGTGTACATCACCCACTCTCGGGATAACTCTTAGGCAGTGCCACTAGGGATGCCACCAAGCCAGAGCCTCTCGGGATACCTACGTCGAGGTAGAGCCTCTCGTGATACCAGCCATAAGCATGGTCCCTCGCCAGCTATGGTCTGACAGCGCACAAATCATATCTCCATACTCTGTGTCAATATCGGGTCATGACTAGGGACGGTCCGCCGCCACCCTAACATGCCTCTCGGGTTCGAATCGTCCGTTCCAAACCTCTCGTCTAAATTTACGGCTTGTTAGGTCATGTAGATATGGTTCGTCACCAACCTTGCATGCCTCGTATTTTATCTTACTCTTCAAATCTTTTACTTAATGCAATCTTGTGTATGACAAACATCAATCATATGCAACAACCAATTGATGCATGACCGTAGCTCATTTTATTTTAGCTCTTTTTAGTAGAATGCCATGATTCTAGTGCATCCTATTTCTTTTATCGTGTTATCTTAGTTTAGTGTTACATGATGTCATGACAATCAATGATATCTTTTAAGTGTATTTGTGATAAATGTTCATCTCATTTCTCGTGAATTCTTTCTAAATTGGTCATTTAGCATTTACGCTCCTAATCCTTTATCTATCGGCTTATAATAATTTATTACGGCCCTAACATACCACTAACGGTTGCTTCCAATCTCATCATGTTGCTAGTGAGCTTGTCGGCCCTAAACATGGTACTAGCGGTGTTTGTCTCGCCGGCCCTAAACATGGTACTAGCGGCGTTTATTTAGGCGGTCCTAACATATTTCTAATTTAATTCTTGTTACAAGCGGTCCTAGTATGATACTAGCGCCAAACATACATCATACATCACATCATTACAACCATACAACCAACCAACCAAAATTACATCTCAATGGAAGAGAACTAAAATAAAATAAAATAAAATAAAATAAAATAAGATAAAATAAAATTCTAGAAAAACTAATTAATGACCCTACTCATGTTGCCCATGCATTTAAAGATTTTGTTTAGCCCAATTATTTACTTAAAATTTATTATTCAGGTTGATGCTTATTTTGGGCCTAAGAGGGCCCACGAGAAATAACCCGCTATTCCCCCTTACCTAGTTCAGAATAATACGGCGAAAGGGGCGATTTCCTAGGACGGTCCTACAAAATGTTAGTAAGGTAGAAAATTAGAAAATGTGCTAAAATTTAGAAATTTTCCTAAATGGTACTTGGAAGGTTCATGTTCTTAACATTTAGGCCGAAATTTTACCTAGTGGGCAAAAAGGGTCTCGGGGTGTCTTCGGTGGCCTCGTGCCTATTCGGGATCGTGCCGGGAGCCTTATTGATATTGATCCTAAAAATTACAGCGGACACACACTGAGTTATATACTCATTTAGTAGCTTTAAAAACTGATCTTGGAAGGAAAAAGTTTTTATTTCAGTTACCGATATGTTTTCGGGATCTCTGGCGGGGAGTCCAAAGAAGCACCAAACCTTCAAGTAAGGATTTTCTAACCCTTTGTAACAACATGGACAGCAAGGAAAAGGGAATTATTAGGGCTGTAATATTTGAAATTGGCAGCCAAGATAATTTTTAAAAGAGGCTACGGTGGTTTACCAAGGCTTAGAACCAAATATGGACAAGATTGCACCGGAAACGAGTGGAAAAACCCAAAACTTGGATTAATGATAATCTACCAAATATTTATAGCAAAGATATAAGGCCTTTAGGTGTGGAAAAAAAAATTAAAAGAGGGATATAGAATAATTTAGACTTATACAAATGAATTCGGAATCGCCGGTGCGTGTATGATCGTTTTTGTGTTCCAATAGGGTTTCTCCTCAATCTAATAAATCTAGGTAAAATATGGAATTAAATTAACATTCTAGTTTTTTTTTTTTGAATAACCAAGAATCAAAGCATGGAGAGATGACTTACACAAGTTTGATGGAGCACTAGGTGGAGACAAACAATCGGCGCAAAAGGGATGAAAGAATTGTGGACGATCTTCTTGCAGAAAAATCCAATTTTCTTCCTATGGCTTAGGCGGCGGTTGATGGGGAGAAGTGCCGAAATGTTGAAAAGGTCTGTGAGGTGAATTAAGCTTCACGCCAAATAGAAACGTAGGGCAAAATAAGTAATAATATAATAAAAAGGTAATGATGGCCAGGTAATTAATTAGGAAAACTAAATTGGTAATTCCTTTTTTTTTTTTTTACGGTTCTAAAAGCTAGTAGGTGTTTTGCGGCTGGTGTTTTATAAGAATGAAATTAGGGTTAGGGACAAAAAGAAAAATAATCCTATGTAGTGGTAGTACGAACCCGGTTTAAACCCCATATGCGCGTTGGCTAAAATTTGGGAAACCTAAGCAAACGTATTCAGAATTGAGAGAGGTAAATTTATCTTGACTCATTTTTTTGAGAAGAATCCAATGGTGCTTCCAGATTCTCCATCCGATGCTCGGTTGTAAATGACAAAAATGCCCCTAGCATAAAGAAAATGACTTTGAGCTTCCGGTTTGGAATTTGACTTAATAACCACTAAAGGAATCATCTAAGGATCAAGATTCTTAATTTTATATTGATTTTCTAAATTGATAGGTAAAATTACAAAAATACCCTTGAGGACAAAATGTTAATTAATTTTTTTTATTAATTTATTTTATTTACTTATTATTTTTATTTATTTTAATTTTTATTATTTTTATTTATTTATTTATTTAGGGTAATTTGGTAATTTTATTTTACTTAATTTCCAGGGTTATTACAACATCCTCCCCTTAAAAGAAATTTGTCCCCAAATTTGAAAGAGGGTGTTGAGAAGTACCTTAAAGCTGTGGATACTTCTTTCGAAGCTCATCCTCAACTTCCCAGGTTGCTTCTTACTCTCCATGATTATTCCAAATGACCTTTACCAGTTGAATGGCTTTGTTGCACAGAACCTTTTCTCTACGATCCATAATGGCCAAAGGCTCCTCGACGTAAGTCAAATCCTCACGTAACTGCAATGGCTCCCACGGAATAACATGTGCTGGATCTGGCTGATACTTTCGAATATTACTCACATGGAACATGTTATGAATTCTAGCCAAGTTAAGTGGTAAAGCTACTCTATAAGCCAACTCTCCAACCCGTTCTAAAAATTCAAAAGGTCTAACAAAGCGCGGGGCTAACTTTCCTCTCATTTCAAAGCGTTGAACTCCCTTGGTCGGTGACACCTTTAGGAACACATGATCACCAACAGAAAACTCCAAGGGACGACGCCTCTGGTTCGCATAACTATGCTGCCTATCTTGAGCCGCTACTAATCGTTGTTTGATTATTTTGACCTTATCTGAAGTTTGTTGTACCAAATCTGGTCCTAATAAAGGCCTGTCGCCCACTACTTCCCAACACACTGGAGTACGACAACTATGTCCATACAAAGCCTCATATGGGGCCATCTGAATGCTGGAGTGATAGCTATTATTATAAGCGAACTCCACTAGTGGCAGGTCATTATCCCAGGAGTTCTTGTAATCCAGTGCACAAGCTCTAAGCATATCCTCAATAGTTTGTATAGTCCTCTCCGACTGCCCATCTGTTTGTGGATGATAAGCGGTGCGCATTAATGTCACAGTGCCCAACTGTTCTTGTAAAGCCTGCCAAAACTTTGATGTGAATCGTGGATCCCTATCAGAAACAATGCTCCTCGGTACTCCATGGAGACGAACTATCTCAGATATGTATAATTTAGCTAATCTAGCTACAGGCCAAGTCTTTTGGATTGCCAAAAAGTGGGCTGACTTGGTTAACTGATCAACTATAACCCATATTGCATCATGTCGAGGACGAGTGGCAGGTAGCCCGACTATGAAATCCATTGCAATGTCGTCCCACTTCCATTGAGAAATCTCTAATGGCTGTAGCAGTCCTCCAAGTCTCTGGTGTTCTACTTTGACCTTCTGACAAGTCAGACATCTAGATACAAACTCTGCAATATCCTTCTTCATACCACTCCACCAAAAGCTTTTCTTCAAATCATGGTACATCTTGGGGCCCCCCGGGTGGATGGTCAACCGAGATGCATGTGCCGCCGATAAAACATCATACTTCACCTCACTACCTTAGGGAACAACGATTCTATTTTGAAATTTTAGGGTACCATCCACATCCACACTGAATCCTTTTTGCCCTAGAACTGACCATTCTTGGCATTGTAGATCCTCCTTTTGCGCTTCCTTGACCCTTGCCACAAGTGTAGGCTCCATATGCAAACTGGCCATGAGAACCTGGGGTCTCTTCACTTGAACACCTAAGCTCATATGACTAAACTCCTCTAGTAGTTTCCACTCTGAAACCACCATAGCATTCAGTTTAGCACCCGTTTTTCTACTAAAAGCATCAGCCACTAGGTTAGCTTTACCTGGGTGATACTGAATAGTGCAATTATAATCGGAGAGATATTCAACCCAATGACGCTGTCGATTATTGAGTTCCCTCTATGACAATAGATACTGTAGGCTTTTATGATCAGTGAAGACCTCAAACTCTTCTCCATACAAATAATGTCGCCAAAGCTTTAATGCATGTATGACAGCTGCCAACTCCAGATCATGAGTTGGGTAATTAAGCTCATGAGGCTTCAACTGCCTAGACCCATAAGCGATCACCTTTCCCGACTGCATCAATACACAGCCAAGCCCCTGATGTGATGCATCTGTATAAACTGCAAAACGACTTCGCCCATCAGAAAGAGTAAGAATAGGTGCAGAGACTAACCGTTTCTTCAACTCCTGAAAATTATTCTCGCACTGCTCGGTCCAGTGGAATGGCTGATCCTTCTTAGTCAGTTGGGTCAAAGGGCGTGCCAGCTTTGAATAACCTTCTACAAAACGTCTATAATACCCAACCAAGCCCAAGAAACTCTGAATCTCAGACACGATCTTCGGTTGTTGCCAGTTCACCACAGCTTCAACCTTACTAGAATCCACTGAAATTCCTTCCTTAGTTACCACATGGCCTAAAAAGGTGACACTGTCCAACCAAAACTCGCACTTAACCAAAACTCGCACTTACTCAGCTTTGCATACAATTTATGCTTCTTCAACGTCTAAAGTGCAATCCTCAAATGTTCTCTATGGCTTTCAGCATCTGGTGAGTAAATCAGAATATCATCTATGAAAATGATGACAAACTGATCTAGGTATGGTTGGAACACCCTATTCATTAGGCCCATGAAAGCTGCGGGTGCATTCGTTAACCCGAAGGGCATCACTAAAAACTCATAATGCCCAAAATGAGTCCTGAATGCTGTCTTTGACACATCTCCCTCTTTGATTTTTAGTTGATAGTACCCAGACCTCAAATCGATCTTGGAGAGCACTGATGATCCCCTCAGCTGATCAAACAGGTCATCAATCCAAGGTAAAGGGTACCTATTCTTTATCGTCACCAAATTCAGCTGTCGATAATCGATGCACATCCTCAAGCTGCCATATTTCTTCTTCACGAATAAAACAGGAGCACCCCAAGGTGAGGTACTTGGACGTATGAACCCCTTTTCGATAAGCTCCTGTAATTGACTTTTTAGTTCTACCATTTCTGAAGGAGCCATTCGATAAGGTGCTTGAGAGATAGGAGCCATTCCTGGCAATAAATCAATGGTGAAGTCAACATCCCGGCTAGGTGGCATTCCAGGTAACTCATCTGGAAACACTTCTGGAAATTCTTCCACAATGGGAATACAAGCTACTGATTCAGACTTTTCTGACTTTGTCTGCACATAAGCCAAATAGCCAACACCACCTTGACGGAGATATCTATTAGCTTGCAAGCTAGAAATTAAGATTGGAGTGAAGCTCTTTTTATCCCCAATAAATTGCACTTCTGACCCATCAGGCAAGGAGAAGGTAACTAGCTTCTGATAGCAATCCACTTTAGCATGGTGGCGATATAGCCAATCCATGCCCAAAATACAATCAAATTCAGATTTCCCAAGCACCAAGAGGTCAGAGTCTAAATAGCGTCGTCGGACAGAAATCGAGCAAGATTGAAGTACACGAGTAGAACTCATACTAGTGTCTGATGGTGTAGAAACCACTAGTATTAAAGGAAGCTCTTTAACAGGCATGCCTAACTGATTTGCTAGTCTAGGAGATATGAAAGAATGTGTGGACCCCGAGTCTATAAGAACTCTAGCAGGGAACCCACAAATAGAAAGAGTACCTACGATCAATTCAAACAATCACTAACCTAAGCATGCCACTACCATGAACTTGAAATTAAAGGCTATAATTAAAAGCTATAAATAACAGCGTACCTTGCACCACACCTGGAGCATCCTCTGCCTCCTCGGCTGTCACTGCGCAAACACGTCCTGCCACACGGGGTTTCTTTATTGGTGGTCCTGCCGGTGCTGCTGGTGGAACGTGTGCTGCTAGTGAAGCATCCCTCTTAGGACATTGCCTGGATAGATGCCCTATCTCCTGGCAATAGAAACAGGTCACACACCGCTCTCCAATTGGGTGAAAGAAATGACAAGTCTGACATCTAGGCTCTCCCTGGCCCTGAAAAACCGGTCGCACTGTGGGCCCTCCTGTCCCATTAAGCTGTAGTCGGGTAGCTCTGCTATCGATTGGCTGACCTCAGCCAAAATGTCCTCGCCCCTGGGTAGGCATCGGTCGTGGTATAGGACGGAAACTGCCTGCATGTGTAGGTCGTGATGGCATACGACTCCGACTCGTGTCAAGCGGTCTAGATAGTTGCTTATCTCGCATCCTCGCCTCACCTCGTTGAGCTAAGGATACTGCCTTTTCAAAGGTATCAATCTCTTGCATAATCAGCCTATCTGCCAGCTCGTCACGCAAACCATTAACATACCTCTTGATTTTCCTTAGTTCATATGCCACAATGTGCTCAGCATAGCGGGCCAAGGCATTAAATCTAGCTGTGTATTGATCTACTGTCATGCTCCCCTGTACCAGTGCAAGAAACTCCTGCCCTTTTCTATCCCTCATGGCCTCAGAGAAGTATCGACCATAGAAAGTATGCACGAATGTATCCCAAGTGATATATCCACCCTCAATTCTCGGAACCCCTGGTCAAATGGCCTCCCACCATGTCTGGGCCTCCTCAACCAAGCTAAAGGTAGCTAAGTCCACCTTGTCCTCTTCTGGAATTCTCAAAGCTGTAAGTGTCCTCTCTGAAGCCCTGATCCACTCCACAGCTTTGGTAGGGTTAACCCCACTAGTATACTCACCAGTTAGCCTCTTGAACCACTCAAGTAGGTCGGCCCTATACTGACATCTGGCTGGAGCATGAGGCCGCTGCTCCCGCTCATTCAAATTCTGAAAGTACTGGCCTAAGGCAATAACTGTCTAACACAATGGATCATCATTGGCCTGCTAACCAAGATTCTGGGCTTGTTGCCCATGATTCAGCATGTCCTGTCCAGGCACTTGAGCATTCTGACCTCGACCTCGTGGGGGTCGTCCTCGACCACGAGCTGGCGGCTCATCCTGTGTGCCTCGCCCAAGACTCAAGGTAGGGTACTCATGTGGGTCCATGACCTAAAAAGGAAAGGGTTTAGTCCAACGTAGTTAAACAACTTTGGAAGTAACTTTTAACTTATAACATTAGGTGAGGCTCTAGGTAACTCCTATATCATTTTAAACGTTAAATTAATTGGTATATTATTTTACGAGTCCCCTTATTGAAAGCCAAGTTGTTAACTTTTTTTTATAAACTTGTTAATATATTATGCTCAATTATGGAAACTTTTCGAAACCTATCCAAGGTCTCTAACTTAGCAAACAAACAAGAAGCATACTTTCTGAGTGAGGTCACTGCCTTCCTTGAATTTGGCTCTGATACCAAACTGTAACGACCCAAATCCAGAACCTGTCAATGGACACCTGCCACACCACATGGGCTATCCTTTATGAAAAGGATAAGCGCTAGGTGCTTATGTTCTGAAATTGAAGCCTATATATCCACATAAGGCTTCCCACAATTCACCCATGTGGGACATGGGGGTGTTACATAGGGTGTTCAACCTATTTCGTCACAAAATTGCAAGGGGGTTTATGTACTTATATTCAATTCGTTTTAATTTAAATTAATTGACTTTAAAATGACTTATTTTTATTTTTATATTTTTTTACTCAAAATTAATTTTAATTAAAAGTCCATATTATGTAGTTGAAATAATCTATTGAAGATATAATTTTTGTAATCTTACTAAATTTTTATGAACTTTTTTTAGTTTAAGGAATTAAAAAAAATTTATAAATATTTAACAATATCATAAAAATTTACTTTTAAATAGATTATTGCATCTATATAATATTAACTTTCAAATAAAATTAATTTTAGGTAAAAAACTATAAAAATAAAAATAAATCAACTAGAAAAATATAAAAATAAAAAGAAAGTAGTTCACTTAAATTAAAATAAATTATATAGAGCATCCATTTCTGACTTTTTAAAGCTTTAATTAGAAGGAAAAGCAACTCTGGATATGGAAATCTAACCAATCAAGAGCTCCTCCCATTTCCAACATTTCCATCGGTTCACATCAATCTATTAAATGCTGTAGCATTTGTTTTTTTTTTAAGAGGGAAAAAGAAAGAGGACGCGGAGTTGCTTCGCATAAAATCATCATTAGTAGAATATTATAAACAGATATTTAAAAAGCCCCTTGTTTGGTATCTTTATGTCTGACGTAATAAAACTGTGAATTTTTTTCATTTTCTTGTTTTTGTGTGTGTGGGGTTAGCTACCTTTAGCACTTTCTTCATGCTCTCTCACACGCTTGTTTATTAGGATTAGTAATTCGACGAACATAGATTAGGACAGGATGGACCACAAGTCTGGAAAATCCAAAGTCCAGGACGCATTGATCCCGTTTAGGAACAACTTTTGTCATCAATGTTAGAGTTTTGGATAATTTATTTAACGATTGAGTTAAAAATGCTAAAGCTAAAAGTTAAAAGTTACCATTGGATAGTTTTTTCAAAACTTTAATGCTAATAACTGATGGTAATGTCAAACAGGACCGTTATATATGGTCAATGGAATGTATATAGTATTGTGGAAGGAAAAGCATTTCTTGGAAATTGTAACCAACCAATAACTATTCTTAGCTCTTACGTTCAATACTTTCCAAGGTTCACATCAGTCCAAGTTTTCCATAGCAGTTGCTTTTTACCTTGAGAATAAAACAAAGGAAATAAACGTTATTGACACATGAGATGAGAGCTAATAGGGGTGAGTATGGATTGGATAAAATTGAAATTTAACCCGAATCACCCTTTATTGGGTTGGGTTAGATAAAAATTGATCATGGTCCGTGGGTTGGTTCAACATATATAAAAATCGACGGTTTTTGGGTTGATTCTGGTTCCACATGGAATCAACCCGAGGTAGAACCGAACCGAAGTTATGACATTACTAAATTATTCATACATTTATGTATTGAAAAAAATAAAGAATTGTGAGTATGTTTTAGTATTTTATATTAAAACCTAAAACTAATATTCCTAATCTTAAATTTAAATTGAAACAAGGGATAAGAAATTGTTTACATTTTCATATTGTAAGAAATTACAAAAACATGGTGGTTGGTTTGGTTTAAGTAGCAAGCAGATATGTATCAAATTGAATATTATTTTCTTTTTATAGATAAAAGAAAGGAGATAAAATATCTAATTAGTGATCTTCTAAAATTTATGAAGGCATTTTGTAAAGTCACATTCAACTAGATACATTTGCCTTCTTGTTAAATTATGTAATAGTATGTGAAACTCTTTAAATATTATTAAAAATGTGTGTATTTAAATATAAATTTAGTTGTATATTATATTAAATATTTCATAAACTAGTTGTGAATACAATTTGATTGAATTTAAATGTTGTTATAAGTATATTATATAAATCAAAAAACTTGAAAACCAAATTCTGATTTTTTTCGGTTCTTGATTATCAGATTAGATAAAAAAAAATTAAAATTGAGCTAACACTTGGATCGCTAGTCAAGCGCCCCATTTCCTCGAACCACATAGGACTAAAACGACTGGCTGAAGCATAAGACTAACTAGAAATGGAGACCGATTTATACGGAAAATGAATCAATGATTTTTGGTAGATGGATATCATCTCGTAATATGGTGAAGGCATTACGTCATCAACAAGTTATTTGACCAAATATGAAGGTGGAAGTTCTTGCAACTATGGACAGTTGTTGAAAAAACGGAGTAGTTTACCTTTGGGCCATTCATCGTAACTATGGACAGTTGTAAGACATTATCTTAATAGAGAATAATTGCATAGATGGCCCCTGACCTTTAGTTATTATTTCCTTTTAGCCCTTAACCTATTAAATATTTTGTTTTGGTCCTAAATCTATTAAAATTTTTTCATTTTGGTCTTTTATCAGATAAAATTTATTAACTCAGAATAATTGTCTAACAAAAAGTTTTGAAATTCTAATTTAAATATTTAATATTTGTCTTCCAGTAAATTTAAATAATTTAATATTTTGTACAGTAAATATACAATTCAAATTAATAGTCTTTTTTTTTCTGAATGAAATAAGTTTAATTTACAGAGAGAAAAAATAAGTGATTTAAAATTTTCATTCACTGTAAAAAAATTATTATATAGATTAAATTTGTTGTAAGACAGTTACTAGATATTTTAAATTATGGAGAATTTCAAAAAAAACCCTTGAGGTTTAGTGAATACTTCACTTACCCCTTCCTGTTTGGAAATTCTCCACTTTACCCCCTTAAGTTTAATAAATCCTTCACTTACCCCCTTCCATAATATTGAGGACCAAAATGCCATTTGTCCAATTTTTTCAATGTTTATCTTTGAACAAATAATTTAGAAAATTTTTGTTTTGGTAATCAGAAATTTAGAAAATGTTGACAACACTTTTTTCCATCTCATGTTAATTTAAATATGTACTATATAGTCAATTAATTAATATTAATAAATTAAAATTATAGTCTTTCTAGAATTATAGATTTTTATAGTAATAAATCACATAAATACTAAAATGAATACTTAAAATAAAAATAAAATTTATTTATATAAACATTTATATACTGGTATATGAACATTAATGCTCTTGTCAAGTATGGACGCTGCATTTACTTAGTCTAATTGCCCAATAATTATTGTATAATTACTATAAAATTTAAATTATTAATTTTTCTTTACTTAAAGAAAGAAATTCTTTTTTCTATTATTGATGAATATTTCACTTAGGTGAAATTTCAAAAAGTTGACAATTATGATAGAAAGAAGGTGTAGAAACCTTACTAAGTATTTAAGGGCAAGATTATTTTGCATTAGTTTTAATGTATTGTTGTACATTATTCTTATATAAAATTATTATTTACTTTATTTCAAAAAAAATTATTATTTACTCAAATTACCTATTTACCGAGATTTACATTTTAAGAAGTCCAAAACTGCCTGGAAAGTCACATAAATATTTTAAAATTATTTTTTAAACGTATTAAAGTGTAGGGTTTTAATAAATTAATATTTTTAGCAAAATAATCACTTTATATAAGAATGATGAAAAAATGATCTAATTCTAAGATTTACTTTAATTAACTTACGTATTGTTCATTTTATATACATATAATCGAAATAATTATTATATTATAGACATGTAAAACTTCCTTAAAAAATAAAAGTGTATGATGTAATAAGTAAAAGTATCTAAATTAATATATAAAACTATCAATTATATGTTTCTGTTGAAATAATATAGTTTCACCTTTGATATTATCTAACATAATGCTCTTGACAAATATTTGCATTTATTGAATAATAGATGACACTCGTTATATCCAGCAAGTAAGGGGGTAATAGTCGGTTATGAAACTAAGGGGCACAAGTATGAGTACCTTTTTAACCTAACCTGTGAAGTTGCAACTAACCATTTTTCACAAATCGTCATATTGACTTTGACATAATATTCCACTTAGTTTTTTTATATCCAGTTATACATTGATACTTAAATTGAGTTTTAGAATGTGCTTTATAAAATTAACATATTTTCATGCTTTGAAATGACAAAATGGAATACAAAGGAAAAAAAAATTTGGGGCGTAGTCTGAGTCTGTCATTGAAATAACATGATATAAATATTTGCTAACATTTGTCTTTCTTTTACAAATTGAAGTAATTATTATATTATAGACATGTAAAACTTCCTTAAAACTTCAAAAAATAAAAGTGTATGAAGTAATAAGTAAAAATATCTAAATTAATATGAAACTATCAATTATATGTATATAAAATGGACAATATGTAAGTTAATTAAAGTAAATTTTAGAATTAGATCATTTTTGCATCATTCTTATATAAAGTGATTATTTGTCTAAAATTATTAATCTATTAAAATCCTACACTTTAATATGTTTAAAAAATAATTTTAGAATATTTTTATGACTCTCTAGGTAGTTTTAGACTTCTTAAAATGTAAAGCTCAGTAAATTAAAAATTTCATTAAATAATAATTTTTTGAAATAAAGTAAATAATAATTTTATATAAGAATAATGTACAACAATACATTAAAACTAATGCAAAATAATCTCGCCCTTAAATGCTTAGTAAGGTTTCTACACCATCTTTTTATCACAATTGCCACCTTTTTGAAATTTCACCTAGGTGAAATGTTCATCAATAATAGAAAAAAGAAATTTTTCTAGTAAAGAAAATTTATAATTATACAATAATTATTGGGCAATTAGATTAAGTAAATGCAGTATCCACATTTGACAAGGGCATTATTGTTCATATACCAGTATGTAAAAGTTCATATAAATAGATTTTATTTTTTTAAGTATTCATTTTAATATTTACATGATTTATTACTATAAAAATCTACAATTCTGTAAAGACTATAATTTTAATGTATTAATATTAATTAATTGACTAGATAGTACATATTTAAATTGATATGAGATGGTTAAAAGTGTTGTCAAAATTTTTCTAAATTTTTAATTACCAAAAGAAAAATTTTCTAAATTATTTGTCCAAAGATAAACATTGACAAAATTGGGAAAGGGGCATTTTGGTCCTCAATATTATGAAAGGGGGGTAAGTGAAGGATTTATTAAACTTTAGGGGGTAAAGTGGAGGATTTCCAAACAGAATGGGGGCAAGTGAAGTATTTACTAAACCTCAGGGGTTTTTTTGAAATTCTCCCTAGCTAAATTGTAACTCAGCTTTTATTTTATTTTTTCTAATCACCAAACCTTTATTTTGAATTGCGCATTTGCCGCTAATCTCTCCATTGTTATTTGATAGACCTAAAGTTTTTCCTTCGTTGCAAAATTTGTC
The DNA here is from genome assembly GCA_005392925.1 of Aquilaria sinensis. Taxonomy (NCBI): domain Eukaryota; kingdom Viridiplantae; phylum Streptophyta; class Magnoliopsida; order Malvales; family Thymelaeaceae; genus Aquilaria; species Aquilaria sinensis. The sequence continues at coordinate 581,673 of SMDT01000932.1, read as the reverse complement.
TCTGGCCATAGGCAAAATTAAGTTAGTACAAAAACTGATTTATAGAAAGAGAAAATTAATAACTCAAATTATCCATTAACTATCAAATAATCAAGAAAAAATTTATTGTAAGAAAATTAAAAAATATTCTAATAAAATATTAAATATATTGGAGTTAACAAAATCAAACTGTACAATAAAATATATGTGCATTTAACAATTGTTAACCACTACAAAATCATAAAATAAAGTAATACTATATTAATTTATGTTAAAGCTGTTATAACTTTTTTCGGTCTAGAATTACAAGTTATATAAGTACGTTAACTGGCAGGGTGCATGTAGGATTGGTCTCCAACTTTTAGTTAAGTGGTGTTGGGATATATTTAGAGAAAGTTATAAAACCCCCCCACATTTGGCTTAACATATATATGCTTCTCTATTTTCAAAAACTTACACTTTGTCCCCTAGAATACTCACATTAGTAAAATTTACTGTCATACAAGTTAGCCAAATGCCAAGATTGCCCTATAAGATTTGTAAATTATACAAATCAACAACAATATTCACTTCATGCTACCTCCAATCAATTTTCTCTAAAGATATAAAATATTTCTAATAAATTTCATATTTCTAAATAATTTTTATCTTTATAAATTTACTAATAATTACTAGATCTATAAAATATTTCCAAATTTATAAACCAATAATTTATGTTTATGATTAATATTAATATTTACTTGTTCAACATTTTATTCACTTTTCAATTAGTTCAAATAGAAAAGTATCATCTTTAAGGCAAATATATTTTAGCTAATCTCATTTTATTTTAAAAACTAATTTTCACCATATGAAATAAATCTACACATTCTACAATTTTTAGCATTGCATAATACAAATAATAGCACATCATTAATTATGTATCATTATATCATTAATGACGTGTATTTTTTAGCCAGATCGTAATTAATGTTTTGTAACCTTTTAGCTTACTCAATGAGAAAAATAATAAATTATATTTATCTTTTACCAAAAAAAATCAAATGTAAAAAATCTTAAAATATATTACTTTAGTAAATGTAAAATTTAGTTGTATAGTCAATAAATGTATTACGCATGTATTATTTTTTTAAGTACCATTTAGTTGTGTATTCAATAAGTTCGAGGTTTTTGTTCCCTATGGAAGACTTCAAGCGGGTCACTAGTTTGAGCCCCAAACTAGGGACATTAAAATCCAAATATGGTGCACTAAATTTAAGGGTCTTCCTAAAGTGGTACCATAATTTTTTTTTTTTTTGCATCTTAAAGTCCCTCAAATCAATTAATGTATCTTATTTCGGTCTCAACAATCAATTCTGACATTATTTCTGACAGAATTTACCTAAGTGTCACTTGCTGCCCTCATGGTGAGTCCCAATCTGCCAAGTGGATGACTTTCTTATGTACTTGCACGTATTTAATTTTGGAAAACTTTCTTATCCTCTAAAAAAATAAATATCCACTGAATTTCCATCCAACATTCTAATCTTATGTCCAGAAGGCTGATAATGGCTTCCTAATGATATAATTTATGGCTCGAACTAGAGATCTACTTGAGATCTTCCATTGGGAACAAAACCCTCAAACTTATTGAATATACAATTAAATGGTAATTAATAATAATAATAAATGCGCAATACATTCATTGAATGCACAATTAAGCTTCACATTTATTTTATTTTATTTTTTTGGCTGAAGCAAAATTTCACATTTATTAAAGTAATTATATTTTAAGAATTTGTTACTTTTTATTTTTTTTTACAAAAAAATAAGTACAAATTATTAATTTTTCAATGGATAGGCTAAAAAGATACAAAAACATTAATTTTCACTTGGCTAAAAAATGTACTTAATTAATGATATAATGATACATAATTAATAATATGCTTAATTAATATATTTTTTATATTAAGTGTTGCTGAAAAATTATAGAATGTGTGGATTTCTTTCATATGGTGAAAATCAGTTTTCAAAATAAAATGAAATTAGCTAAAATATATTTTCCCTAAAAGATAATACTTCTCTATTTGAACTAATTGAAAAATGAATAAAATGTTACACAAGTAAATATTAATATTAATGACAAGTATAAACTATTGGTTTATAAATATGGAAATATGTTATAGATCTAGAAATTATTAGTAAATTTATAAAGATGAAAATTATTCAAAAATATAAAATTTATTAGAAATATATTATATATTTAGAAAAAATGGATTTGAGGTAACATTAAATGCATATTATGGTTGATTTACACAATTTGTAAATCTTATTAGGCAATCATGGCATTTGACCAACTTGCATAGCAATGGCTTTGACTGATGCGACTATCCTAGGTGGTAAAGTGTAGATTTTTTAAAATAGAGGAAGACAATTGTAAATTATGCCAAATATCAAGGGTCCTTATAACTTTCCCTTTTCTATACTGAAAAGTTTACAAAGGAACTAGCCATGAGAGAACTTTTAATAGTTTTTAATGACAAGTTGTTCAATTTTTTTAACATAACGAAAATAATAACCATTGGTATTGCGCTGTTACATTTAGTGAAGGAAATAGTATATGCTTTCCTTCATTACTATAACTTTTTCTAAAAACTATGCAATTTTCATAATAGCAAACATTCTATTCTAAAATGTATGTTTTTTCCTCAAAATTATGTAGAAACATGTAAAACGAGTTTAAAAGTAATCCCAGCAATAACCAGAACCAGACTAATATGGATAATGAGAAAGAAGAGAGAAATAGCATAATTATGTAAAGGAAACAAACACAAACTGGCAAGTTACCACTAAGAGCACAGTGCAGGGTGATAATGACATTTTGAAACAAAACAAATTAAAATTATTTTATTTTTCCAAAACAAAAAGGGAAGGGCATGTGATACACCATACAGGGAATCAATTCCGTCAAATGTTAGGGTGATCAGCAATCAAAAGAGGACCACACCCAGATAGTCGGTTTGTAAAAAATGATAATCTCCTAGCTCAGAAACTGAAAAGAAAAAAAAAAGGAAAAAGAAAAAACATAAACACACACATTGAACTTACCGCCATTTCAGAGGGTACTGAAAACCAGCTTAAGCCTAAAAACATGTTAGCCCTACAAAGCAGAGGGACGAAGATATCTTCTCTCATAAAAACCAATCACTTGGTCAGCCACAGCCCACATGATGGCTTGGCCAGGTGGTATCCTCATCAGCCGAGGCAGCAGACCTTTCCACAAGGCACGAAGCCCCTCCTCAGCATATATTGTTCTTATGGCATGGAACATGCCTTTGTACATTAGCCCACCTCCATCTCGGGTCTGAGCCATAAGCCTTGTTTTGACAACGTCAAATGGGCCAGTACATACTGGACCTGCTGTTCCTGCAAGAAATCCCGAAATCATCGATTGCCAGGGTTGAAGGACTTTCCCATCGCCTTCATGTTTCTTCCACAATAGGATATCAAAAGCATTCTTTGCGGTAAACATTGCAGCCTGGTTAGTCCCATTACGCATAACAGTTGGGGCAGCTCCTGCCCACAGCCCAAAAGGTCCTTCCTCTCGGATGATCATACGGGCACAATGTACTGGACCTTTGTACTTCAGAAGCTGTGGACTCAATCCTCTTTGTTGCTGAAGTCTGATTTTCACCACCTGTAAGGACAAAATTTTATGAAAAAGAACAACCCCACCAGCATTTCAACTCAGATGTGCAAAAAAGCACTGACATTTTCAAGACTATGCATCAAATACCTGGGTAGAACAATTTAGCAATCATTATGATCAGCATAATGCCAAGAAAAGTACTAGTATTTCCAGCACTTCAATCCCAACAATTTTTTATGTCAGATGCCCTTCCCATGTTCCAAGTGCAACTTTCTTGAGAATGAATACCAAATACTTGGTACGAAAGTTGATGGGGCTATTCATCCATGGAGAATGAAGACAGATGCATGCACTAACTCAACATTCAATCACCATTGGTTACAAGCCCAAGTTACAAGGCTCAGAGATGGAATACCAAAAACTATAGTGAAACAATTCAACAATATAATGCCTTATCCCTGCTGTAAGATTAACACATGCTCTCATCTGACGATTCTTCTCATTTGAAGAGAAGGTTAGCCAGCTAAAATGACAAGTCAAGGACATTTAGTAGCTCAGCTGTACAAGGTCCAACTAGAGGGCTTATGACCCATGACAATCAAAGGTTGAGGCATTTCAGGGGAAGGGAAGGCTAGTATCTTCCACCATATCCTTTTTCATTCGAATTATCAGAAAAATTTTCGTGTACTATCACACAACATTGATAGCTATGCAGTTAGATAAAACAGAATTCTAATTGACCTGGCAGCAGAATCAAATTGGCTAAAACTTACAGTCAATGAAAACCCAATCCTATGCTAATTGGAAACAATGTTAGTCATTGGAACAAAGTTTGAGCGCTTCTGGGGACAGTTCAGATAGAACCAATTCATCTAACTTGAATATTTCTCATGGTGAACATAGGGAAGATTGCAAATTGCCTACTGAGCAAGATTACCAGTCACTAGTCTCTAGCCAACCATTGAACAATTCCTGCCGAAACCTAGCAAAGCAACAACCAAATGCTAGCAAAAACTACTACTTCGATACTGAATCCCCCAAAATAAATGAAAATGTAGTCTACCGGAAATCCAGAATTCATTATTTTACCCGAGATTCAAACGGAAGCACACCCAATAAACGTACAGACCTCGAAAGGCGTGACAATAACAAGAGCCTCGAGGACGCCAGCGCCGAACCCAGCAAGCACCCGGCCGCGATTGCTAAGCTTCCCGGTATCCGAGTCCTTGAACGCCGCCTGAAGCACCGCATTAGAGCCCATCCGTAGAGCGTACTTGAGCGTGAGGTGAGTGGCAAACGGCGTCAATCCCTTCCACAGGGCTCGAACCCCTTCGGTGCGGTACACGGTAGAGCCGCAGTGGAGAATTCCCCGGTAATTGCCGCTCCGGTCAAGCTGCAGCCTCGTTTTGATGACGTCGATAGGCTGCAAACAGCAAGCCTCCACGATCCCACCGAGAGACCCGGAAACCGCCTTCACGTACGGCGGGATGGATTTCTTCGGTTCCGGGTCGGGTTGTTTCATCGTGACGGAATCGGAATTTCAGCGGTTTGGGTCTCGGTGGCGGAGGAGGAGGAGGAGAAGAAGAGAAGTGGAATAGGCCTCCGACCTTCCGCTCTTCTCCCCCTTCGTGGTCTGAGACTGAGCAGCTCCGTGTCCGCTTTCGCTGCCTGCTTGTTTCTCTTTGGTACAACTCCGAGATGTTCGCAAGCAGCCAAAGTAATGTTGAAGACGTCAGAAAATAGGAGAAAGACCACATTCGGTCATAAAACTTTTTACCCTTTTTTGTTTAAGTCCTTAAAGTTTTTATTTTTATTTAAGTCTCAAAACTTGCAAAACATATAACAAGTTAGTCCTAAAGTTAACCCCATGGCAGATGGTTAATGGCATGGCTTGTGTGGTAGATAACCTCCATCCTACATTTCAAATCCGTCCAACATGTCCGCTCCTCTTCCCCCTCCCTCCTCTAAAGCCCCACCGGGCATTGTCACCTATCAAAACATCAACACTTCTTCCCTTCACCTTAATTCTCTCAAACAACATTCCATCCCACACTCCCCTATTTCTCTGTCTAGAACAAAACCACTTTGCTTATTCTTGTTAAAATCACAAAAAATAGCCAATAGCTGCATTAGGAAGTTAATGGTACTAGTTTGCAATGCTAGCTAGAGAACTACTTGTAATGAAAAAGAAGAAAAAAAATGTATAAGCTGGTTGTGGTTTATTTGTTGTTAATTGTTGCTGGAAACAATAATGTAGCATTGTCGTGGTAATGAAAGATTTGCAATTTACTTGCTTTTTTTTGTAGTAGTTAATTAAAAATATTTTATTTTTATTTTTATATCTTTTTGACCCTGAATCAATTTCATTTGAAAATCAATATTATGTACGTATAATAATCCATTTAAAATATAATGTTTATAATCTTATTAAATTTTTATAATTTTTTCTTTTTAAGTGACTAACAAAAATAAAAATTCATAAAAATTTAATAAACATAATGAAAAATTTACTTTTAAATGAATTATTATATCTACATAATGTCGGCTTTAAAATAAAATTGGTTCCGGATAAAAAAAATGTAAAAATAAAATAAAATCATTTTAGGTTAAATTGATTTAAGTTAAAATGAATTGGCTCTAAAAATGTTTGACAAAATACCGCAATAAACAATAGATGTGCAAGTGAAGATGGCAAATAGAAAGTGATGGTTTCATTGGTTAATTTCCTAAATGATGGTGATTTATATTAGAACTACCTGAGAGGATAGCCCGTCCATAACACTAGATTAGTAGACCAGCAAGAGTGACGAATGAGAGCAAGTTCTTCACAACTTCACTTCTCAAGCAAGGAATATTGCATTTACATAGTCACACACACTTTAGTCTAGGCATACATATCCAAAGAACCATAATTGTACTTCGCAAAGATGGATTTTAGCAATAAAAAGATATAAATTAGTTTGATTCACCAATTTCAGTGGCATTGCAAAAAAGAGAACAATATAGGCATAAAGACCCTTTCACTCCCTAAATTTTATCAATTCAGACCTTTTACCCTTAAACTTCGATTCTAGTTCACTCACTTCTCAAACATTGGAAATTGGTACCTTTTATTCTATCGGGTCACTTAAATGGTTGCGTAAGATATATGGCAACTGAAATGAAGATAAAACGTAAGATGAATGACTAGTTAGCCATTTGACTTAGACTTTTACATTATTTCAATTATCTGCTTCAATCTTCTCAATTCGAGCAATCTAGAGAACCACTAAGTTTGTATAATTTACATGATCCAACAACATTCTAAACTGAAATATAATTCATTTAATTCTATCATCCAAATTGTTCAAAAAATTAGAGGTTTATGTAGGAAAAATGGCTAGTTTGTCATTTACCTTTGATTTTATTTTAATTTTGGTCCTAATATAACTTAAATAGTCATTTAAGTACGTCAAGTGGATAAAAGGTACCAATTTCTAAAATTTTATAAGTGAGGGAACCTGAATCAAAATTTAAGGGTTAAAAGGTTGAAGTTGGCAAAGTTCAAGGAGACAAAAAGGGTTTTAGGTCAAACAATATACTGATGGAGTAACATGTTGGCAAAAAAGTAAAAAGCTCAAAATTTATTTTTCCAATAAACTTGACCAGAAAGGTGGGAAAATGAAAGAGGCAAGTACATGTTATTTTTAGGGAACAATAACCAAAACCAGGCAAATAAAGGGTTGATTGAGAAAAAAAAGTTTAATGTGCACTATACCTTTTATGTTTATATATACTTTATAGCATAAAATAAATATAAACACATTAGACTCTCTGTTCCCCAAAATTTGACATATGTACAAATTAGATACTAAACATGTACAAATTCGATGACAAAGGAAGTAGGAGATATATAAAAATAATATGTGACATATGTACAAATAAGATTATAGATATGTTATCAATATATTTAGTCGTATGTATAAGTTTGACTTTTTATAAAAAAAAAAATGTGTGAATACGTCAAATCTCATTTTTTACTAAAATTGGTAACTAGGGAAAATGCTTAACTCAAATTAAAAATTATCCAACTCACTCATGAAAAAGGAGCAAGAGGCCATTTAGGGCATGGAAGTTACTTCCAAAAAATTAAAACATTGGTGCTACTGGCAACGGTTAAACAATGATAACTTCATTAGAAATTGTGAAGTTTGCCGAGAACGTAGTTTTCCTAGAATTATTACAACCAATACTATTACAGTATTACCTAACACAAATTGGATCGACATATCCATGGATTTCATCGAGGGTCTTTCCCAAGGTGCAAGGTAAAATAAGTAATTCTGGTAGTTGTTGACAGATTGAGTAAATGTAAACACTTCATTCCATTATCTTATCCATACACAGCACTCACAGTAGACAAGGCGTTCATGGATAATATTTAGAAGCTACATGAGATGTTGAGGTCTATCATAGACCTTACACTTACTCACTCACTCACTCTCTCATTCACTCATACACACACACACACACACTCTCTCTCTCTCTTTCTTTCAAATTTGCCATTAAAAACATTTGGAGGATTAGAGTTAGTGATTGCAAAGGTTTATGGACTAAATTTGATATTTTTCAATTTATCTTAGTGATATTAAATGCCACATCAGCATTTCTCATCTGTTTTAACAGTTAATTTGACGGAAAGTAGTTGAACATGATGCGCAATAAGAAGAAAGGTACTTCACTAGGAAAAAATAAAGGCAAGGTACCCGAATAGGACAAAAAAATAAGATAAGTGACCCCTGGTGGATTTTATCCTGCAAAGATTGGAGAAAGTCTGTGGAGGAGTTCATGAAAAAAAAAAAAAAAAAGGTAGAAAAAATATTATCTTTGTCCCAAGTTTTTTGTAATATTTCAATTTTTTTATTTAAATTTATTTATATTAATATTTTTTAATTTAAAAAAAACATATTTTAAAACTATAAGTAAAACTTAAGTCAATTAATTGAAGCGGTCTAAAGAATTTGAGACAGATAAAGTAATTTATTAGAATTGTGGGCTTATTGGAACCGACAAATGTGTATGGGCTTGTTGGCATTTACATAGTCAGTGAGTCCGGTTGGGTTATCTAACTGGTCCAGCGCTATTTTTCAGTAGGCCCATTTGGGTCCAACAGACGAGGATTAAACCCTAAAGATCATCCTAGCTCAACCTATATCAACCGCTCTCTCCAGGCAAGCGTCATCAGAGTGACCGCTGCTAGTGTGCTCTGCCCTCACCGATTGTTGCTCCTGCCTATCTTCGTTATGGACCTTCAGCTGCTGGCAGAACTCGAGCGTAGTTCTTGAATTTTCCTTATTTCCAACTACCCGAGAGAAAACCGCCAACGATATGTGTTCGATCCATGATTTTTCTTTCCAAGTCTCTGATAATCCATTTCTCTGTAAATATGCTTCTTTTTTGTTTATATGGTTGCTGATTGATTTTATTTAAAACTGAAGAAAAGCTTTCTTTGCTGCTATTTGATTCCTGTTCCAGTTCGGGAGAGGAAGCTCCATGATTGCTAGCCCAGTCGGGCAATATACGCTATTCTGACACACAACATGAGCAGATAGCAAAAACAGATTCTCTGAGAGCTTTACCCCCTTCTTCCAATGGCTTTTTGAAAGGTTTTCGAAATCAATGATGAGAGAATTTCCATTTCTTGAATTATTTCTATAATATGGTTCTTTCTTCCTCTTTGGCCGATGATTTCGATATTGTTTTCTCTGGTTTGATTCGCTTCGGCACCTTTTGTTTTTCCCGTTTCTCTTTACACATAAAAATTCATCGAATCCAGCAACTTCATCGTGAACGAAACATATTCTGTTGAAGAAAGGATGTGTTGACTGCGGAACTGGCATCGACTTTAAGTGAATAATACGTCATCTCAATTTTGGTCCCGACAAATAGAAGTAGTGAGCATGTTAAATTTAAAAATAAGAATAAACTAGTAATATTTTCATATTGCCCAATTTATCCATTAATTTATTTTTTTTACAAAAAAACTATTAACGTTTTTGAGTTGGCTTAAATGAAGTACTCTTTTAACTTTTAAATTTTCTCCTAAATTTGATCCCTAAATATTCTCGTTTTGCATCTAGTACTTTTGAAATTTATGAATCTAACATTTTAACCACCTTTTCCAAGTTAATATCGATCTTCAACCTTCATTTGTGGCTAGTAATCGTAATCCTCTTGGGTTCGCTAAAAGTGGTTATGTCATTCTTTCTTTTGCTTTACCTCACCTCACGTCGCAATCTCGACAACCTTAAGACCCAAGTGTACCCTACTTCACCATTCTTGAAGGAGAATTTAGGAGATAGTCCACCTCCACCCCTTATTGGCGACTAATCACCACCATGCGCTATTGTTAGTGGCAGATATTCAAGTTGATATAAAAAAGGTGGAGCACCAGATGGTGTTCTTGAGCAAGGATAGAAAAAGGGCATTGAGCCCTGATATAAGTAAGACGTCGTTCAAGAGTGTCAGCTTGGGGCAGGAGATATCCCATTTTTAGTGGGGGGAGATGGTATATGCTGCACTCTAGTAGTTGTAGCTCAAGTGTAAGTTGTCACAAGTAATAAAATCTCAGGAGTCTGAGTGTCAAACCACAGGGAAGTGAATTAAGAAATACAAATTACAAAAGTGAAGGAAGGTTTTCATGAAATGTGTGAACAAGTGTTGATTAAAAATTCAAATTCAAATAAAATAGCTAAGGTTAGGGGATCCGCTTTTAGTATATCGGTTATGATTAATTTTAGCTCATCTTACCACTCAATTAGGATTCACACATAAAGGAGACCCCAATCAGGCAATTTAGTTAGTATTAACTTTCATTTATCTTAAAACATCAATGCTTGCTAATGGGTTCAAGCATCCATCATGCCAACCTTTGTCTACAATAACTCAAGATTCCAATATAACCAGTAGAGCCATGTTCTATAGAATGAATCAAGTAGTTTTTGTGCCAATGATTGACTATGATGAATCAAGACTCCTACTTAACAATGAGGGAAGTTAAATAGATTAAGAAAGAAAATACCGTTAACATTGTGATCCATTCAAATCAATCATAACCTTTATACTAAAAGCTTCACCCTTTCACCTTAACAAAAGAAAGATTAGTTAGTCATGATAAAAGTAAACAACATATAAAAAGAGGAAATGAACATGAATTGAAAGATCAAAGGTAGAATAAGAAGAAGAACAAGAAGAAAACACTTGGACAGAGCTTCGGTATTGAAAATAAGAACAAGAACAAATGAGAAAAGCTAATTTTGATACAAAAACATAAATAAGGCCTAAGAAATTGCATGAATTCATCCTCCCCCCCAAGGTGCCTATTTATAGAGTTTTTTGGGTAGGTGAAATGGTAAAATAGTAAAATGTACGTAAATACAATCAATAAAGGCAGGTTACAATTTTTTTTAATTTTTGGACTATTGTAGACATCAAATCAGCTCTTCCTTAAAGCACGGAACTTGTAGATCTCTTCTTTAGCTTCGTATCGATAGTTTGCTCATTCAAATCGGACATCTGTAGCTTAAGTTATGATTTTTCTACCGAAACTGCTCTTCAGCATATGAAAGAACGAATGGTCTCATCTATAATTAGATTTTAGCAATGAAAACAATCAAACTAGCTCGAGGAATGAAGCAAAGTTGAAGATCTATGTGTTGGCTTTCAGATGAATTTGGAATCATTTGGTTCCAACGTCTATAGCTCTAGACATGATTTTTCTCGTAAAGGGTCGCTAAGTGATGATTTTACCTACATAAAAAAAATCTTTAATATATATATTTTAATATTAATGAACAGTAAACCGCATATATACAGTAAATACGCGTATGAGCAGTGAAATATGCATATGAACAGCAAGTCGATGAATAGTAAAAAACGCGTGCGAATAATAAAAATGTGTGAATAGTAACCCAGTGGAAAAAATGCTCAGAATGTAGAAATTAATTATACTCAAAGTGTATAATGATGATTTAAACCCGTAATAGCAATACACTTATAAGTATTCATCAGTATACTTTGAGGGAGCTAAGAAAGGGCGATGAATAGATTTTGCCTTAAAAATGTAATTAGGGAATGTAGTTATGGAATTGTGTAACTGGGGAGAGTAGCCTATTTGTATTGTTTTAAACCAAGTGAATCTACTTTGTCAATCATAAAAAGCTAATGGGGGAGTTTTGTAATATTTTAAAAGTCAGGTGGATGAATAGGATTATTTGAATAACATGAGTGATTTATTCGACAATTTTGAATAACATTAGTGGTTTATTCGGCTGAAGAAAAAACATTAGTGGTCGATTTAAGCCAAACCCAAGACATAATGGTTTATTTGTTATTTTTTCCATTTTAAAACCACCAATTTTGATCAATCCAAAATTTTGGACTACTAATTTTGATAAATTTGGCAGCAAATTTTAATTTATTCATTGGCTTGGAGGATTTAAGTCATGTTGAGAATTGTCGAAAACTGTTTTGTTTGGTCTTGAATTGTACCCAGTTCGTTTTTATTTAATGCAAATGCATTGATGCATTTTTGGGTCATGGGCGTGACCCACTTTTAAACTATTTATGAATTGCCCCTACTGTTTTAATTAATTGTGGTTAGCCCAGGCCCTCTCACCCAGTTTTTTTGCTTTGCCTATTTCGCCTACCCCATCCCTCAACCTTGCCCATTGCCGCCTCGCCGACTCCCACCCTGCCGCTACCTAACCCCTCCCTATCTAACCTCCCGCTAGGCCCTACTACAAGGGCGAGCACCTTCCCATGACATCCTATAAGCACGATTGTAATGCCGCCGTTGTTGCCATTAAAATCAGCCTGGAAGCATTTGATTGACGGCGAACTTGTTAAGCCGGATGGCTCATCTCAAATCTTTTCTCCTTGGAAGACGTTTTCTGCGTCCTCTTCCTATCCGATTCTTAAACCAAATTAGTCACCGGATGAAAGATGTAGTGAGCGGTGGAAGGGGGGGAACTCGATCGAAGGTAAATTAATTGTGATTCGGATGCCGGACAACTAGAAGTTGTTTCTTAGCCACCGTTGATCCTTGATAGGTAGTTTTGGTATTGTGCGATTCCAATTGTATGTGTGCCGGAATCATATTCTCAGCTAGTTTTGTACTCCAGACCTAAATTGATTTTTCGTGATCGTCGAATCGTGATCAAGTTAATCAGATTTGCCATTTTACATTGATTTAATTTAGGGTTTAGGACAAAGTTTTGATCGAGTATGAATTTGTTTCTGCCATTAAAGAGTTGCAGAGTTCTTATGTTCTTCAGCACGTGGTCGCAAAATGAAAGTATGTTTGGCATGCAAATTAAGGCAACTTGAAAGCCAAAAAAAATTTGAAAAGTCTGACTACACAAAGTCAGATGCCTTTCAGGAGAAAATGTATTAATTTAACTAAATTAACTCCAGCCGAACAGCCTAAGTCAAGGTTCGATGGTAGCAATCGAAGAAATGCCATTAATCCAACTGCCAACTTTGATCCTGTTGGAGGAGAAATTGAGGCTTTAGTCACCAACATTTACTAAAGATGAGAAGAAAAACTTTAATTGGGCTGCAAACATAAACTATAATGATAAAAATATGAAAATAAATTACAAACAAATAAAAAAGACATATAAGTTGTCTTAAATTACAAAAAGTTGCTTAAAAATAATTTCCTAAAATAAATGGAATTAATCGCTTGAATCAATTATCCAAATATTTATTTCAACCACCCAATTAAAAAATATTTTTCATTATTCTTCAAAAAAAAAAAAAGGATTCAAGTATAGGTAATTTCTTAAATAAATGGATCAATGACTGTAAATTAAGAATTTAATTTTATAATCAATTTATTATCAAAAAGTAAAATTATATTAGTTTTAATCTATTCCAATAATTTGACAGTGTCAAAAAGTGTAATTTACATACTTTTCCTTAATTTTTTTTGTCAATTAAACACTTTTGCTTTTTGAGATCTCTCCCTTATATGATGATGACTTGTGCGGCTTTATATTTCCCTCTTTCTTTGTTTCTCGCTCTCTTTATTTTCCAGGGAAGCTTATAATAACTCCTATGGATTAGCCCAATGTACACTTTATCCTTTTGTTTTTTAAAACTAAACTTTGTCTCTTGTTTTTTTTTAATATTATTTAATAATAATTTTTAAAACTCTAATTTAAATTATATGACAGTCATCTTTTAATAATTTTAATTTTTTTAGTATTTTTCTTACAATTAATAGATATTTTGAATTTATCAATTTTTCTTCTTTATAAATGTAAATCAGTATTTTTTAAATATTATCTAACTAAGAAAAAAATATTACTCCCTTTGTCCCATATTTTTTTGATACATTCACTTAAGTTTGACTTGATTGTATTCATATTTTTATTTTTCTAAAAAAATTTTAGAAAATTATATTTAAAATTATAAATCTTCATTTATCATTAAAGTATAAAATCTTTTCATTTATATACTAAAATACTGAAGATAAAAAAATTATAGATTAATTGCTATAAATAGCAAATTGTACAAAGAATTTAGGATGAAGGTAGTAAAATTTTTTTAACTACTAAAATATAGTTACCATACAGTTTAAACTTGAGTTTTACAAATTGTTATTAGATAGTATAAAGAAAATAGCTAGGGGTAAAGTGTATTTTTTAAAAATAGAGGGAAAAAATATAAGTTAGGAACAATAATTAGCTATTTTTTGTTCTCAAGTAACTTTATTTCTCAATTATACCATGTTTATTTTATCAACTATACTTGCCAGCTATATTAGGTGCCATATGCTGATCCAACTAAGGTTGCTTAGCTAAGGGTTGAGAATGTCAAGCTGGGGATCCATTTCTCCTATTTCCACTTGAAAGTTCGCGACTATATGTTGTTAGAGGTTAGATTATAGATCTAGCAAGATGCTGATGTAGCAATGAGCGCACGATTAACGCGTTCATCCAGCACAATCTCATAGCAGCATTAATTATCCAAGCCGACCTCCAAACTAGATTCTCTAGTCAGCACAATGATGATGGGAGTACTCTACAAGATGGTTATGATCAACCTGACTCTGCGTCCCATTGAATGTTATTAATGGGTATAAGTCTTTAGAATTGTCGCTTTTTTAGTTCATAAATTCATTGTGATTGAAACTTTCTTTTGTAAAATTTGATTATTTTAATATACAACAGTCCAGTAGTTTTATATTTTCAAAATATTTTATATATATATAAACCAACATGTCAAAACACACACACACACACACACACACACGCATATATCGATATATATAAAATTTAAATGAAAGATTGTTAAAAAAACTATAAAACAACATTTCGTCACAAAATCATAAAAAACAAAAACATCAAAAAATTGTAGGAAAAACCCTATCATAAAATCTTAGGAAACTCTATCTATCACAAAATCGTCACAGTTTGGGGGCTCACAGATATTATTAATTTTGGCATCAGAAAGTGGTATGAAGCTCAGGGCATTAGAAAATCGTATGATGTTGTCTCTATCACAAAATTGTCGCACCATGGGGACCCACAGACATTTTTACCGTTGGGGGTAAAATTCATATTTAGTCCCCTAACTTTAATGGTTGTCCTAATGTGATCCCTTAACTCAAAAAGTGACTCTTAAAGTCCCCTAACTCAATTTAACTGTCATGTTTTGGTCCCTACCGTTAGTTCTACCGTTGTCGTGGATGGAAATTGCCCACGTGGCACGTATATTGCCATGTGGCAGTTTCTTTTATGATAAGAAGTTATTTGATTGTAAGAACATAAAGTTCAAGCTAAATTTGGCACAAAAAGTAATTTTAGGGACCTAAAAGTATAGTTAACTCAATCTTCCCCCCTCTCCGATTCGATCGCCGCCGCCGCCTCTCTTCCTCTCTCGGCCGACGCTTCATCTTCCTTCTTTCCGACCGACGCTCCACCTTCCCCCTTCATCCACAGCCCCACCAGTCACCTAAACTCAGAGCAACTCAGGCTTAAACTTGAGTGGGTCAAACAATTCTTTGAATCGATCGAACAGAGACGAATTCATTTCATAATCGTCATCGAACCCTGCCCAGAAATTCTTCCGAAACTCTCCCATGTCGACGGAGCTCGCCAACACGACGGAATGTGCCCGGAAATTCTTCAGCAACCTCGAAGCCCAGAAGACTTCCTCTCTCAGAAATCCCAATCCCTCAACTCCAAATTCCTCTGTCTCGCTTCCACCTCCTTCCAAACCTTAGATTCCATCTCTGCCCGGGAATCCTTCATCCCTGACCGCAAATCCTTCGCCATTCCATCTCCGCCAGGGAATCCTCCATCCTTGACCGCAAATCTTTCACCACGAACCGTATCGAGTCTCTGAAATGCGCCAATCATCTTTTTTGGCAGCTCCACGCCTGCTCATACCCTCGCTTAGATCCAGCGCCAATTCCTAGTAATTAATTAAGTAATTGAAGATATATGAGGGGGAAGGCGAGAAATCGAGGATGGGGAGGGAGAAATCTAGGCGAGAAGAGGGCATCGAGATGGGGACGGGGACAGCCGGAGCCAGCGACATCGTCCGTTTGAATCGGATAAGATTTAGGGAAAAAATTTGGGTTAAACTATGTCTTAGGACCTTTGGACTATGCAATTACGTCTTTTTAGCCAGATATTTATTTTTCTTTCAATTTAGCCACTTACTGTCATGAAAAGGGCAGCCACATGGCAGTATGGTTGCCACATAGACAATTTCCGTCATAAATAACGCCAGAACTGACGGTAGGGACCCAAATAGGATGCATTAATTGAGGTAAGGGACCTTAAGAGTCACTTTTTAAGTTAAAGAACTACATTAGGATGACCCTTAAAGTTAGGGGACTAAATATGAATTTTACCCTTAATATTGGCATAAAAAAATCATAGACAGCTAAATGTATCAAAAAATCGTCATCGCGTGTGCATCACAGAATCATAGCACCTGTCTGACAATTTAATTCATTGAAAAACTCATCAGTTGTCCCACAATTTTTATTTTCAACAATGTTATTTTCTACTATTTTGTCCGACTTTTTTTAACGTGGCAAATACTTCTTTTCGGACGATTCCCCTACAATTATATGTGACAGTTTAAAAAATCTTAGTCTCTTGTAGTGGTAGACAGCCTAATGATAACTCCACTAGGTGGGTCTTGAATGAATGCAGCAGTTCAGAAAAAGTTAATGTCAACCCACCTATAACAAAGGTCTAAAACATTATATTAATACATCTATGAATCAAAGTTTTAATATATATAATTTTCCTTTTACTGGATGACATATCAAGAAGAAGTTCGTAGATGATTTAAATTTTAGTTGGTAAAGCATGCACATAATATTTTTCGAACAGATGCACATAATATTATATAATTATAGATGTAGCATTTTCACTTGTTCAATGTGATCCAAAATTAATACAAAATGTTCCTTCAAAATTAATCTCAACAATTGGTCGTCCAACCTTGCCCATATTTCAATTCCTGAGTCAAAATGCAGCTCATGACATAGTGCTACTAAGCTATTTGATAAAAAAAATTGTCATATGAGCCATTCAAATTTTTAGAGAATGTTAGATAGACTCTTTTTTTTTTTTTTCTTTTTTCCTTAATCAACCACCTAACTTCAAAGGAATAGGCTACAATCTTATAATCAATCGTTTATGACGAATTTGGGTACCGCAAAAGGCAAAACTTGCATTAGGTCTGGGTTTATACGTGTGAGGTGTAATTGAATCTACGCTAGGGGTGCATGTGCATGATTCCATTTGGTAGGAAGAATGTTAATAGAAGCGTCCGAGAACGTAAGTCAATAGTGTGATTGGTGAGCATATCAAGTCGGAAATCGGATATACGTTAGCAATCGAAAAAAAGCCGATACACTGTTAAGAAAGGGACCCGTGTCATTCTACCTGCCTCCAGACCCTAAACCCTTAAACTGGGTAAGCCCCTGCGTGTCATCTCCCTGAGCTTTGGTTGCTCCTATTCCGCCGCGTCGACTCGACCATCGATTCCCCAACCCATTACGTGTCTATATATATATGTGCATCTCCATAAATTAATCTAGCTAGCAGCTACAGGAAAGCATTAGCCGGCGAAGCACAAGACAAGAATGGCATATCAGCAGCAGCAGAGCAGAGACGAGCTGGACGCCAAGGCCAGGCAGGGGGAGACGGTGGCTCCCGGCGGAACCGGCGGCAAGAGCCTTGAAGCCCAGGAGCACCTTGCCGAGGGTCCAACTCTAACTCAATATTAACCATGCATGCTCAATAACCCAAAGACGACATGTTCGTTAATTTGACTTCATTGTGCATGAAATAACTTCTGGTTAATGGACAAATAACACAGGGAGGAGCCGTGGGGGGCAGACGAGGAAGGAGCAGCTGGGGGCTGAGGGGTACCAGGAGCTCGGGCAGAAGGGCGGGGAGACCAGGAGGGAGCAGATCGGCACCGAAGGATACCGCGAAATGGGCCGTAAAGGTGGCCTCAGCTCGGGGAGGTCCGGCGAAGAGCCTGATGTGGAGTGAGGCCATCCTATTAACGAGTCCAAGTTCAGGACCCGCTCCTAGTTGACCTCTTTCTGGTTTTAGTGTGTTTCCATTAGCCGCTTGCTTAGATTCGCTAGGTTTGGTTGTTGTTCCGTCTTTTGTACCACGAAAGCTTTTTTTACCTTGTTTTGTTTTGTAACTCTGGAGAATGTGTGTACTGTATTAATGTTGTTGGTTTTCTCAAGTTCAGCTCGTGGTGAGAATCCGTAAGAATGTCGGCTTAACAAGTATCTTGGTCGCGTCATGGCATTTGTCATGGACAAGGCACCTTTACTCGAACAACAGAGAAGCCAAATGCAAAACTTCTAGAATTAAAACAACTCCTATTTTTGCTAGTGGCTACATATGAGGAACACGTTATGATGTCGAATTAAGTGCATTAAACTAGAGGATCCAGTTTTAAGAGATTTTTCCTGAATGAAGAGTCACGAAGCCGAATCATAGAGGGCCTGCCAGAGGTAACTGAACAATCGGGACGCAGGAAAATCATCTCTGAAGCAAATGTTAAGTTCGCTGTTCAGACTGGATTCTGATATCAAGGTTGGTAATTAAGACCTAAGGCCGAATCAACTGTTTTAGAAACCAACTTACAACTATGAACACCGACCTGCGGGAGATCAAATGCAATTTACAGTAATTATGGAGAATAACAAAAGGGCAGTCTTCTATGATCTTGTACATTAGCAGGAGCTGGTGGAGGCAGGCGAAGTTTGGATGAAGCTATAACAGGCTGGGCCTGAGTTGCTCCTTT
The DNA here is from genome assembly GCA_005392925.1 of Aquilaria sinensis. Lineage (NCBI taxonomy): Eukaryota > Viridiplantae > Streptophyta > Magnoliopsida > Malvales > Thymelaeaceae > Aquilaria > Aquilaria sinensis. The sequence goes on along the minus strand of SMDT01000932.1, from coordinate 562,724 downwards.
TTAGAGCCCTCGTGTTGTTTTCAACTTGGCGTTGGCTCCCGGTGTTCAACAACACGGGGAATCCAGTCTCAGAGCAGAACTACCTAGCTTGATACATCGCCATTATCACCAATTAGTGGCTTGTTGCTAAAGCAGTTACCAGCAGACCAAGCACCAAAAAGGGCTGGGCACTTGCCTGGAATACAAAAACGAGATTTCATAATAGTCTAACACAATCGAATCCAATCATCTCATTTAGCCATTCTCGTCTTGTATGTCAGGTCAAGGGTCCACGTATTTATGTAATTTTCCTCACCCGAACAATCCATATATGATGTTGGGTGTGTGAATATGCAAAAAGACCAAACATGGGGGAAGGATTTGGACATTTTTTAGAAAGTTGTTTCCCAAGGCAGTTTTAGAACTTTCATGCGAAATTTTACCTGATATTTGACATCATACTTGACCGGGTCCTTTAGGAAGTATTGAAACTGCAAAGAAAATTGTTGATGTGAGAGAAATGAGGTCTTTAGGACAGGGCTCTTGCAAGAACTTGAAGGGCTCCCACCTGAAACACAACTTGTGGAACTATTAAGGCAAGTAGAGCCAACGCGTAGTAAGGTTTACCAGAAGCCAGCAGATAACCTGTAATAACCAACAGTGGACAAGAAATTTACATGTTACCAACCAACAGAAAACGGAATTGAAACTACTGCTGAATGGCTTCTAAAATGCACCATTCTACAAACCTTTCCGTTTCTTTTCAGGCAACCGCCTTATATGGGGAAAAGATCAGATGGGACATGACTTTTAGATATCCACCAAAATATGACAGAATGACTGATATCTAAGACAGTAGATTATAAGAATCGTATTCCACATAGCCAGTTGGCCAGTGTCCTAGATTTATGTTTAAAAAAGTACCACTGATGTGAGTCTGTCAATTGAACACTACAGCTACTACCCAAGAAAGGCCATGCAGACCAATGTTGTGTGGTATAGAAATCAATCATACAGCGACAATTTTATAATACAAATCCCTTCACGTACCAGCCACAGATATTTGTGTAATGTCAATAGCACCAACACAAATCCATTTAGCAGTTTCAGCACCAAAGGCCACTGGAAGTGACTGTCCAAACATCATGGCCAGTTAGACCGACATGTTATCATGTAACAACATACTCAAATAGAAGATGGTATCAACCAACTACTATTGGACGGAAGGGAAAACCTGTAGTCCTAGTGCTTTGTCTCCCTCAATACTTTTGAAGTCATTAACAATTGCAATACCCAACTGTGGAATTACACATCCAAAATAAATTTGGCTAGTAATAATTAAAAAAAAAAGAAAAAAAAAACGGAAGAATGAAAATGTCAACGAAGCGTCTTCAAATAAGAAATACCCCAGCTATGCTATACAAGAGCGTGAGAACAATTATATCTGGAGTAAGAGAGCCAAACAAAGCTTGACCTGCCCACCTACCAACAAGACATCAGATATAATACTTGTCACGCAAAAATGCAAATCACCCAAAATAAATTTTACTTAAATCAGCAGAGATAATGGTAAACAATCTCATATTTCCAAACAATGGTAAAATTTATATATATCCAGCAGAGAATGACAGAACGCAGCTACCTGGATCACTGGACTTGCCCCAGAAGAACTAATGAGTTATTATGACATGGAATGGAGAACTTTCAATAAACAGACAGACAGAATGAAGAGAATCCAATTTATTTGAGCACTATGTGTATCTTGCTTGAGAGTAAGATAATGAAGAACAGGTGGACTGGAGACAAATGGCTCATATAGTTAATTACTTAATTCCAACTAGTTGGGAGTCTGTACTTGTATAATCAAGTTCTAACACATAAGAGTAAAATTCCTTTTGAAAGTTTGTTTGATACCCTGTTTCTTCTACTAAAATTAGGAACTTCAAAATCACCACTCAGTAGTTTAATAATTGCAGTGGATAGCTCAACCAATTTACATAGGCAACAAATTTACAAGATCATACCAGGGCAAACTGATGTAGCTAGCTCCAAGAGCAAAGTTCCCAATCCATCCATTTTGCTTAAGCTGAAAATTTCAAACACAATCAGTTCAGGTTGGATTTCTTCTTCTCCTATTGTTTTCCCCCTTCTCAACGTCAAAAGCAGCCAAATGTTTTTAGCAAAGAGAGAGATGACCTTTAAGGGTGGAGCAGAATAGATAAATGACAATAAGGAGCCACCCAAAGCAAGGTAAAACAGAGTAGGAAAGTCATGCCCTGCCTACATAAGAAGGATTCAGAAACCACGCTCATTTATGTACATTTTGAAGCAACATAGAATTCCTGAACATTATGATACCATACCCAGACGTCTAATAAAGCAGCTAAGCCAAGTCCCGCCAACAGTAGAAACCAGATTTGGCTTATCACCTGCTTCATGTTTCCAAGAGAAAAGCAACGGACAAGTTAACTTAATCTAAGTATCAGGAACATGACTACACCATGAGAGCAGTTCGACACAAACCTCATTCTCGGATATGGCCCCCGAAGGAATTGGACGATAAGGTTCATTGATTGCATCAATCTCTCTATCATACCAGTCATTAAGTGTCTGGTGATGAAAACAATGCGATGTATGAATCAAGATAGAGAACAAAAAAGGAGAGAAAACAACATAACCTTATGACAAAACATGTTTATGAGACTTAAACCTGCGTATAGCCAGTCAGACATGGGCCAGACATTATCATGCAGACAATTGATTTTGCAACATCGTCCAAAGTCCAGTGGAAGTTTCCTGGAATTTGCTAATTATGGCTTAATTGTCCTATCCAGATGCTAAAGTAATATCCAAGGTATTAAGTGCACTAATAAATGATGCAGAAGTCTATAAGTCACTGAGCAAAGGGACAATACTTCATTACTTTTAAAAATTTTATCATATAATCAATGGACTATAAGTAAATCATGCGAACTTTCAAGAATACTACGAGATGGTAACAAACACCAGAAGGGGCAAATAATTTTGTCATAAAGAAGCTAAATTTTATGCTAGAGTACCAGAAGCTGCAGCTCCGCAGACTACTCCCCAGACCAACGGAGGCCAGGTAACAGGCTTTGTCAATTGAAGACGGATTTTCCACTTGTTCTGTGTGAGATGAAACAACGTTATCACAAATAATTACTTAAATGTATAAAGCATTTCCTTAAACAACTCGGAGACTCTCAGCACATTCAAACACACACCCAAAAGCCCCAATTCAGCTCCTACATTTTTTATATTTTCTCATGAAACAAGAATGAAACCCTGCCTTCTATCAGCAAAGGCACATATCTGGATCTTCAGAACAACATGAGGCCATGCTCAGTTCACATATTCTAACGTCTCTGGGAATTGAGAAAGTTGAATTCCATAAATGAAGGGCATGACATCTAAGATCCTAGAGTCTCAAGTTAAGCCAAACAAAATGGAGTAATTCAACATTAAATCTAAAACTCAAAACCTACAAACCAAACAGGTGTTATAACCGTGTACAAGAGAAAAATGAAGTCACTGCCGAACAAAATACTTTGATGGAAAAACAAAGAGATTATGCAAACAAGAAACGTTAGAGTCCTAAGGCTAAGAGCAATCAAAGAGATGACTTACAGTTTCTTGTGATGCTCCTTTGATGCCTAAGAGCTGGTTGAAGCTGGAACCGCCGCTAGGGGCCTTATCCGGCGCCACAGCTTTAGCTGCCCCACCCATGTGCGCAAAAAACAACATAATACATAATCAAAATCTAAATTAGAAAAAGAAAAAAAAAAGGAAAATAAAACTTGTAGTAGAAGCAGCTCAGCGAACCTTCATCTGTATCTGTTTCCGCCGCTCTCACAGTCAATATACGCCCTACAAGAGGACGCAATGCGAGGAAGTGAAAGAGCAGGCATATGTTCAGATATTTCAACCATTTGGCAATCGAAAGAGAAAATTAACGGGTCAACTCACTGGAGAAGGAAACTGGAGGTGGAGTGAGAAGAGGACGAGTCGGGAGTCGGCGGTTGGCGCTGGCGTAGTCGTAGACCGTGGATAACCTTATCGAAGAGACTGTGCTGAGCAGGAACGACATCTCAAGATCAAATTCTGCTCTCTTACTCTCTTTTTTCTTATTCCCTTCAAAGTTTATTTTGAATTTTCTTCCTCCTTCTAGCTTTAATGCTAGAATGGGAGTAAGCAAAGAAGAGAGAGTGAGCTAGTGCTGGTGGAAGCGATATCTTTCCACTAACCTTAACGGATAAATCTTCTTTCCCTTCTGAATCTCCGAGGTTTTTCTGTAAATAAAGAATTCTTTTGGGGAAAAATCCAAATTTGATTCCTTAACTATTCAATTTTTTTTAAATTGGGCCCTTAACTCTAAAAATAACTATTGAAGTCGCTTAACTAGTCTAACATGTCCTATTTTAGTCCCTACCGTTGATTTAGGCGTTATTTCATACGGAACTTGCTTACGTGGCAATTTGCTACCCTATGGTGGATCCCAAACTACCACTAGATGTCTACACTAAAAGAACAAGAAACATTAAACTAAAATTGACACAAATAAATAATTACAAGGACTTCAAACATAAATTAGCCTAAAACATTTTCCTCTTCCACAGACTCTCTCTTGAATGTCTTTCATCTCGCACTCTGAATATTTGATTCACAAAGAACGTGAGAAAGAAGTGATTACATGAACCAACAACGTAGAACAAGTCATTCGATTCGCAAAGAACGTGGCAGCGCGATTCGCGAAGAATGTGGCGGGATTGACAGCAGGATTTGTGAAGAACCAGATCCCTAAATTTGCAAGACTTGGATCTCTTCTTCTCTCGTTCGATTTGCAATGGGGGCAGGATGCCGATCAGAGTTGGCGGCTGCCTGGGTTCGCTGGAGGCTGCGGCAGCAGAGGCGGTAGATGTCTAGGTGAAAAGGCCCCCCAATCTTTTTCCCCAATTCTAAACTCTGTATTCCAACTCGACGCACCTAATGCTCCTGATTGGCCGTCTCCTCTACCATCTAGTCTGATGCCGTTTGTCGACGCTCACAACTCTGTCGATCGCTCGGCCAAGTATCTTGGTGCCTAGATGGAGAGGAAGAGCATTGGTTTGTTTTGAGGGACTCTCAAGAGCCAGAGGTACGCGTTTCCAGACGGGGATCAGTTACCGGAGTTAGTTGAGGAGAATCAGAGAATCTAAGAATCAGAGAACTTGCCTATTTCGTGAACTGGAGAATCGGAGAGAAAGGCTTGCGGGTGGCGGAAGAGAGAATATCAGGTTCATATTAGGTTAATGTGTTGGGACCGCGCAGCGGGTGATAATTTCGGGAGTAAGATGATTAGTAAAGATGATACCATAAAATTTACGTGGTTCACCCTTAATTTTAGGGCTACGTCTACGGAACAAACTCCGAGATTTTCTTCCACTATAAAAATAGTATGCTTACAGAGAGAGAATCTTTTCTAGACAAAAAATTCTAGAGATATAAGATAAACCCAAAATAGTGGCACTCAAGTGTTTCCCAAACACTCCAAAAAATTATCTTATTATTTTGTCACTCCCTAAAAATAAATCTCTCTCTCTCACAATTTTCTTTTGCTCAGAACAAATGAGCAAGCTTCTACCGGATACACAGAAGGAGGAGCAGGCTTGGCTATTTATAGGAGAAATAACGCGTTTTCTCCCATCCGAATCCAGCCTGTATTCTTCTTTGTTTTCAAACTTTGCTGCATTAATTGCAACTGTTTCAATTCTGTCAGCCGCAATTTTGACTTAAGGGAGGAGAAAAGAAGACAAAAGAAAGAGAAAAGAGAGAGAAAGAAAGAAAAGAAGAAAAGAAGGAGTCGACCACATGGGGGGGAAGAAAAGTCAACAATCTTCCCCTCCCGTCTCATGTGGGAGTTCCATCATTCCTGCTGCCAGTTGACAATATTCAAACTTTTCTTTCGGTAGATTCTTGGTCAACATATCAGATCTATTTTCATCAGTATGGATCTTCTTAAGTTGTAATAGCTTCATCTCCAATGCATTCCTTATCTAGTGATATTTTACGTCAATATGCTTGGATTTTGAATGAAAGGAGGAGTTCTTACCAAGGTAAATTGCACTTTGACTGTCACAAAACAATTCATATTTCTCCTGGTGAAAACCAAGTTCTTTTAAGAACTTCTTCATCCACAGCAATTCTTTACATGCTTTCGTTGCTGCAATAAACTCTGCTTCAGTTGTTGAAAGAGCAATACATTTCTGTAATCTTGATTGCCATGACACAGCTTCCCCTGCAAATGTAATCAAGTATCTTGATGTAGACTTTCTCGAGTCAACATCGCCAGCCATATCTGCATCTGTGTAGCCAACTAACACAGGCTTTGCATTCCCAAAACATAAGCATATTTTGGAAGTACCACGAAGATACTTGAAAATCCATTTTACTGCAGCCCAATGTTCCTTACTAGGATTTGAAAGGAACCTACTCACTACTCCAACTGAGTAAGCAACATCTGGCCGTGTATATACCATGGCATATATCAAGCTTCCAACTGCTGAGGCATATGGGACTTTTTCCATTTCTTCCTTCTCTTTGTTAGTAGAAGGGCATTGTTTGGAGCTTAATCTAAAGTGATTAGCAAGAGGACAACTAACCACTTTAGCCTTGTCCATATTGAATCTCTAAAGTACCTTGTCAATGTACTTTTCCTGTGATAACCACAATTTCTTGGTGTTCCTATCTCTTGTTATCTTCATGCCAAGAATTTGCTTTGCTTGCCCTAAGTCTTTCATAGCAAAAGACTTACTCAACTGCTTCTTCAAGCTGTTGATCATGGAAATATTCTGGCCAACAATCAACATATCATCCATATAGAGCAATAGAATAATAAAATCATCATCAAAGAATTTCTGCACAAACACACAGTGATTGGAAGTAGTCTTCTTGTAGCCTTGCTCAGTCTTCTTGTAGCCTTGCTCCCCCATAACCGACTCAAGCTTCTTATACCACTGCCTGGGTGCTTGCTTTAAACCATACAAGCTTTTCTTTAGCCTGCAAACATAGTCCTCTTTTCCTTTTACTTCGAAACCCTCTGGCTACTCCATGTATATTTCTTTTTCTAAGTCACCATGTAGGAAGGCAGTTTTCACATCCATCTGCTCAATCTCCAAGTTGAGACTTGCTGCTAGTCTTAGGATTGTACGGATGGATGTCATTTTTACAACCGGTGAAAAAATCTCATCAAAGTCAATACATTTCCTTTGGCTGAAACCTTTGACAACTAATCTGGCTTTGAACTGTGGTTATGAATTGGATTCTTCAGACTTGATTCTGAATACCCATTTATTTTTCAAAGCCCTTTTACCTCTTGGCAACTTCACCAGCTCAAAGGTCTTATTCTCATGCAAAGATCTCATTTCTTCTTACATGGCGTCAATCCACTTTTCCTTATGTTTATCATCCATAGCTTCATCAAAGTTTTCTAGTTCTCCTCCGCCAGTCAATAACACATACTCATTTTCAAGATATCTAGTAGAGTGTTGTCTGACTCTATTAGATCTCCTTAAAACTGGAGAACCCGCTGGTGCTGGTGGTTGTTGATGAACATCATTATCATCAGCATTACCTGGTCCATTCTCAATGGGAGCATCATGATCACCTTCTTCCGGTTGATCAATTTGTACATAATCTCCAACCTGTCTTTGCACTGCCATTGGAGGAATCAGTTGTAAATCTGTTGAACTACCATGAGATGCTGAAGCATCCTTCTCACCTTTCTCAATATCCTCAATGGTCTGACTTTCAACAAATACAACATCATGGCTTCTGACAAGCCTCTTTGTGGCTAGATCATAAAATCTATAGCTAAATTGATCTTGGCCATAGCTAATAAACACACATTGTCGTGTCTTGACATTAATTTTTGACGTCTCATCCTTTGGGATATGCACGTAGGCTTTACAGCCAAACACTCACAGATAGTCATAGGAGACATCCTTTTCTGACCATACCTTCTTTGGGACATCATACTGTAGAGGGACACACGGTGAAAGATTCAACACATGAGCAACTGCTAGCAATGCTTCACCCCAGAACATCTGAGGTAACTTTGTATGTGAGAGTAAACATCTCACTCTCTCCATCAAAGTCCTGTTCATCCTCTTAGCTAAACCATTTAACTGCGGTGCCTTATGAGGTGTTGTCTGATGTCGAATCCCATGCTCTTTGCAGCAGGCATCAAATGGTCCAATGTACTCTCCACCATTGTCTGTTCGTATACACTTTAGCTTTTTGCTGGTTTGTCTTTCAACCAAAGTTAGAAATTGTTTGCAAACTTCTAACACCTAATCTTTTGACTTCAGAGTGTATACCCATGTCTTTCGAGAATGATCATCAATGAAAGTCACAAAGTATCGAGCACCACTAAGTGACTTTGGCATTGGCCCACACAGATCTGAGTATACCAGATCCAAAACATTCTTCATTCTGAAAGGAGGGGAACTCTTGAAAGACACTCTGTTTTGCTTTCCTGCCAGGCAATCAGCACATTTCTTCAAATAGACCTGATTCAGTCTAGATAACATCTTCTTTTTTGCAAGACGGGTCATGCTTTTCTCACTCATATAACCCAATCGTTTATGCCATAACTCCACTGTACTGTCATTCTCCACTGCATTCACAGCATCCTGGGAGAGCTTTGCCTGCATCATGTACAGTTTTGAGTTATTTGTTCCTCTGGCCACCATCAGGGTTCCTTTTGTCAGTTTCCACTGACCATTAAAAAATGTGTTGCAGTAACCTTCATCATCCAGTTTGCCTGTTGAGATCAGATTCAGGCGCAAATCTGGAACATGCCTGACATCTTTCAGGACTAACCGTATACTATTCTGAGTCTCTAGAAAAACATCTTTTTTTCCTGCAACTTGTGAGAGACCTTCATTTCCCATTCTCACAACACCAAAATTGCCAGGTGTGTAAGATAAGAAGAATTCTCTTCGAGAAGTGACATGAATGGTAGCACCACTGTCAATCACCCAACTAGTCTCATGGGTTATAAGATTGACAATATCATCATCATGAACAATGTTGAACTCATCAGCAACATTTGCTTGTTCATCATCACTGCTGTCATCCTTTTTTGGTCCTTTGCCTTTCTTTTGGTCTTGCTTGAGTTTTCGGCAAAATCTCTGGATATGCCCATTTTTCTTGCAGTAATAGCATTCAATTTTTGCATATTTGTTTGACCTTCCTCTACTCTTATCTTTTGACTTTGGCCCCCTGATCTCACTTCTTCCCCTAGAATCTACCACGAGGAGATCTAACTGTGATGAAGAGGATCCTTGCGATCTTCATCTCATCTCTTCATTCAATATTCCACTTTTGACGAATTCCACATTTACTACACCATTTGATGCAGAATTTGTAAGTGAAATTCTCACAGTCTCCCAAGACTCTGGTAATGAGGCCAGCATTATAAGAGCGAGTACCTCGTTGTCAAACTTTATGCCCATCATAGATAACTGTTCCACGATTCCTTGCAAATCATTCAGGTGATCTGCTATGGATGAACCTTTCCTGTATTTTATCTGAAGCAATCTTGTCAAATAAAATAATTTGTTGTTGCTAGTTTTTTAAGCGTACAACTCCTCAAGCTTGTTCCACAGTGTCTGTGCATGAGTTTCTACAGATATGTGGTTATAGACATTATCTTCAACAAATTGTCGGATGAAACCACATACTTGCTCATGCTCGAATGCCCAATCTTCTTCCAATCTGTCTTCCGGTTTGGTTGTACCAAACATGGGCAAATGCATCTTCATCACATATAAGAGATCCTTCATCTTGCTTCTCCATATGTGGTAATTCGAGCCATTCAGACTAATCATCTTGCTGGTCTTGGCCTCTATGATGTTAATAAATACCCAGTATCAAGCAAAAATGGTGAATAATAATCTAACTTATTTTCTGATGTGGAGGATCCACTTTTCAGTGGCAACTACAGAGCATACGATAAGTAGATATAAACACCGGGCCTTACTTTGATACCAATTGTTGGGACCGCGCAGCGGGTGATAACTTTGGGAGCAAGATGATTAGTAAAAATGACATCAGAAAATTTACGTGGTTCACCCTTAATTTGATGGCTACGTCCACGGGACAAACTTCGAGATTTTCTTCCACTATAAAAATAGTAGGCTTACAGAGAGAGAATTTTCTCTAGACAAAAAATTCTAGAGGTATGAGATAAACCCAAAATAGTGGCACTCAAGTGTTTCCCAAACACCCCAAAAAATTATCTCACTATTTTGTCACTCCCCAAAAATAAATATCTCTTTCTCACAAATTTCTTTTGCTCAGAACAAATGAGCAAGCCTCTACTGGATACACAGCATGAGGAGAAGGCATGGCTATTTATAGGAGAAATAACGCGTTTTCTCCCATCTAAATCTAGCCTGTATTCTTTTCTGTTTTCAAACTTTGCTGCATTAATTGCAACTGTTTCAATTCTGTCAGCCGCAATTTTGACTTAAGGGAGGAGAAAAGAAGACAGAAGAAAGATAAAGGAGAGAGAAAAAAAAAAAGAAAAATAAAAAAAGGAGCCGACCACATGGGGGGAGGGGAAGAAAAGTCAACATAATCAACATTTTAAGGCACTAAAATTATTATTATTTTTTCAATTTGAGTCTAAGATTTATTATTCTCTCAGTCTTGTCACTTATTGTCATAAAAGATGATGTTATGTGACATTTTGGACCAAGTATGGGGTTATTAAATGTCTCGTATGCATTCTCCATTAGAAATAATGCTAGAAATAACATATGGGACTCAAATAGGACGTGTTGCTCGAGTTAAGAGACATTAATAATCACTTTTAGAGTTGGGGACCATTTTAAGATAAACCAAATAGCTAAGAGATCAAATTTACATTTCGCCCTTTATTTTTGGATTAAAAAACAATTTACCTATTTTATTTTTTTTTCTTAAACCTAAACCAGAAACAATTGCTATTCTCTCGGCATTTCATAAACTTGTATATATTATGGGAAAAAATCATTCTCATCCCCTAGCTTTAATGTTTGTTTTAAAGGGATCATTTACCTCAACTATGTTATCATAAAAGCCTAAATGCACACACCGTCCCTCAAATTTGGTAAATCACACGAGTGAATCTCTACAGTGTGACTCATTATGACTTAGTCATTTAAGATTGATAACTGTTACGACTTAGTCTTGAAACTTCAATAGTCTATGTGCCTTAGTCCCTTAAATGTTCAAAGGGTTATCACATAGCCTTGATAATGTTAATGACAGGGTGATGTGGATAAAACACTGTCGTTCCACGTCAAGAAGACTAGTGAAGCTTGAAGGGATATGAAATTCCCAAAAGCTTGTTTTGCCCTCATCTTCAATTCAGAATAGGGTTGGAACGAAGTAGCAGCAGCAGTACCCCATGTCTGGTTCATCGGTGTCCTTGAGTTGGGATTTGGACATGTAATCAATGCTAGAAGCAGCAGTGAGGAGTAATTGTTTCCGCGGTCTGGCGACAAAGCAATACACGGCATGTAAGGACACGAAGAACGCAGGTTAAAGGTTTATGGATGTTCAAAGTACCGAGTAAAACAAGAGTCTTCAAATTGACCATTGTTATGCAATGAATTATCAACTGCTTGATCAAAGGTGTGGCATGGTCTATTCAGTTTATAAATTTAGAGCCTCATTTTAGAATTGAAATTAATTATTTTCTCTGCACTAGTTAGACAATTCTGAGTTAGTAACAAGATATATGACATATGTAAATTGCGAAATTAGTGTATGAAAAACCATTGGTATGAATCCTACCAAGGAATTAGCAAGTACGGTTATCAAAAATTGAGAGGAGTTGATGCCAATCCATTTATATATGATCTAAACTAGTTTGGCAGTTTGGCCCCTTAACTTATATGAATGGTATAACTCAGTCAGCAATTTTCTTTTATACTCAGAAACATAAATACAAGTTAAGGGAAAAAATGAAGTAGCAAAATCATGGGCTGGAGAGACATGCTCTTGAGGAACCATCACCACCGAGCAACGAGTAAATTTCTCCATTTCCACCAAAGCTTATTTAATCAAAGTCACCAGTATAGGACTGAGTGGGATGCTACCACAAAGGCCTGTAAGCACCTGCAAGCAATCAGTTAGTACAGTGATAATTCGAAGATTAAGCCTTTGAGCCACCTTAATTGCTATCCCTTAACGGGAAGCTCGACTGAAGGAGGTAAAGTAAATTAAATCTTATTTTGGAACCTTTTTTTAAGTTCATATAGCAAGATTAAGTGAGCTAGTGAGGATTTACTAAGTTCTAAGAAGTTTATGACACCAAATGAGGTCCAGGGGTAAAATAATAATTTTGCATCCCGATGTGTTAGGTTGAGTCCCGAGAGTTAAAAATGTGCTTTAAAATCCAACCCTTGCTTAAAACCAAAAAATTAGCCTAAGTGCTAAAGATTTGACTAAGTTTGACTTTGGTTACTATTTGGGAAATGGTTACTATTTAGGAAATGAGGCTTTTTATTATTTTTAAAAATGTTTGGTGACTTGGTTGTTTAATGGTTTAAAATTTTGGGAGAAGGGGTTGTGGTTGCCACTCTTGCTCATTTATACTCCCAAACCCAAGCTCCCTTTTGCCCTCATCATTTCTTTTTGATTTCTTACCCAAAATCAAAGTTTCTTGATAGAATTTGAAGGCCTCAAGGGTATACAAGCTTTGGGAAACCTATTTCAAGCTTATTTGTTGGTCTCAAAAGTGTTTTTCTTGTTTTTCCAACTAGGGCTGAGTTTGCTCATGAGGTAACCGAGATTTCTTGGTGTTTCCTTGTTTATTTGTTGATTTGTGGCTTGGGTTTTGCTTAGATGGTGTTAATTTGGTGTTTTTTGCTTTGGTTTACTTGGAACTTAAGTAAAACCTTATGGAACTTTGTTCTAGGTGAAAGGTTGCTTAATTCTTGCTTGTGATTAGGTAGAGGACAAGTCCCAAGAGACTGAAACTCTATGCATAATAGTTTAGCCTTACACTGTATGAGCTCACAGTAGAAAACACATGCATGTATATATGTTGTCATTAGTATTTTTCCTTGTAAGTTGGAGGTCCCTTACTAAGAATTACAAATTCTGACGTTATTGAGCCTGATAACCACTGAAAGTTGTTGTGGTAGTCTTTTGTTGCAGGTACAATATTATGAGAATCTTTGTGATTCTAGTTCTTATGGTTACATGTTGGTTAAGGTTTTTAATAACTATAGTTTTTCTTGGCCGCAGTGGCTTGTAGACAATGTTGACTTTTTTAGGCTTTGCCACCAAGATTGCATCTAAGGTGGGAGTTAGATAGAAAGATCTCAATAGGAAAGCCTTGTGTATATTGTACGCACTAGTTGCCTTCTTTGTTTATGGATAGAGTAAATGACTCTAAGGTTGCTCTTGGGTGAGGAGCATTAGTTTTCTTTTATTGAATGCCCTAACATAGTTATTATGTGTAGTTATGATGATATAAATGTTGATTTTATATGCTTTGACTATTTGAACTTTGATTTCCATGTAGGTAAATATGAATATTTTTTAGATTTCCATTTACTTAAGTCGAAGCAAAAGTGCATGTATACTTGCATTTCTAAGTTAATTAACTAGCGACATGAAGTTTTAATTTGGCGCATATAAATAACTAGCTAATTACAATCAGCGTGAGACCCGTTCTTACAGGTTTTCTAGGCAAAGCCAAGAAGGGCCATGTCATTAATAGCTCTAACTAGAGCAAGTAGTTCTGCATGCAAAGCCAATGAGCAACTAGACAATAATTGACCTTTCTTCAAATGATGGGGCATTTATCTCTATCCAAATCCAAGGGACTACCCCCATCACACAAGAAATACGCCAAGCACCATTAATAAGGAATAATTCTAAAGTAACAGGAATCTGCGGCAACTTTTGAGTTCCCCACGATTGATAGAGAGGACGTAGATTGTTGAAATGAAGCAATGAAACAATGTGTAAGTAATCTCTAGTAGTAATTATCTGTTGCCAGAAAGCATTCCTCCTTGCTATAATGGACTGGGTATGGAAAGGAACATTACAAAAAATGCACTTATTCCATCCCAGCCAGATAGTCCAAAAAAGTAAGATAGCCATGCAAAAGGCCATTATGGTTGAGAGGAAGCATTGTTAGCCAAGCCTCAAAAGAAGAAAACTGTCTATTAAGTGGGGAGAGATAAAAGTTATACCAAATTTCCACAGAACCCAGACATTCCCAAAATAAGTGCAGTCAGCAATTTGAGATATGGCAATAGCTGCAAAACTGATCAAATTTTTTCTAACCAAAAGAAAGAGATGTTGTATTAGCGTTGATAGTGGCACAAAATGAAATAGTTATAATTTTTTTTTAATCTTTTTAAGTGATCATTGGATGGTAGATAACCTTAGTATATATGGAAAAGCTAAAAAAGCAAGCCAATATCTTTAGCCTAATGGAGGTTTTTAAGACTAAAAATTATCTGTAAGTGAACTTGCAAATAATCTTCTTATTCCTGAATTTTGATGTTTTTGAACTTTAATTTAAAAAAAATGATAGCTAATTAGTACATGAACATAAATCTTGATTTCACACTCCAAGTGCTATATGTCTCTTAATAGCAAAATCTTGAATTTTTAATCTTTCTTGAATTTTTACATTTTTTTTATTGTTTAATGCTAAGCATGTGTCAGAATTACTGGGTAACACTATTGTATCATGTATGATTTAGTTAAGAGGTTCCTACTTGAACATACTAATGATTTAGTTGAGGCTAAAAACATTGTTGATTGAGTTGTACCATTCATATTAGTTAGCAGCCACTTTTGCTTATTCCTAGACCATCATTTAGAAGCCTTCTAGTCAGAGCTTTTCGATAGCTATAGTGTTCTAGATGCTATAATCTCTTATCTAACATAAGAATTTACATCCTTGTTTTGCTACAGCACACTAACAAGATTTGGTTTCAATGACTGGTAGTAGAACATAACATACATTTTCTTAGGAATGCTTCCTCTTGTGGAATGCTGAAATTCTCTTATCTATTTTGCATCATTTCAGTTGTTTGGATGTTGTTTTTTTTTACCCTTGTTTTTTTATTAAATTTCCTTTGTTCTTCGACAGAATTGGAGCAACAGTAGCTCAAATGGTCCCCTTTTGTCCCTTCTATCCTTTTTCTATTATTTACTCAATTGGCGCCTTCTACCTTCTTTTTATTGCCGCCTTTTCTTCCATCTCAGCACAACCTCAACAAAGCTTTTGCACATTAGCTTTATAAGTAATGTCATCTCACTCTCCATCCACTTAAGGACTAAGTTGCAACATTCATCAAATTTAAAGAACTAAGTCACAATGATTTACGCTTTAGGGACTAACTTGTGCGATTTACCAAAGTTGAGGGACTATTTGTGCATTAGGCCTATCATAAAAATCACATATCTCTTAATGCACTTCCCACAGGAGTCCATTCAATCAATTTTTTTGTTATTTTAGATGAAACTTAATGACATTGTGACTTGGATGTCAATTGTAGTTGCGCCACACACACTCTCTGGACCCCAAAACATTATGTAACTTCCTCTGTTATAATAATAAATAACAGCATTAAAAGAATAAAAAAAAAAAGCTAAAATTGACACAAACACATAATTTTAAGGATTAAAATATAGATTAGTATAAAGTTTATCTCCTCCGCTCTTGTCAGCTCCAAGTTTCTTCGCAAAACTGCTGGGCATCCTTCTTTCGACGCCGACGACCACCTATTTGGTAGCCATCTTCCTACTCAGCAGCGATGCCTTTCCCTCTATCCCCTTCTTTATCGTCGATATTCCATTTCAACAATGGCATCTCAGATCTACTCTGTCGGCAAACTGGGCCACTAACCCAACTCACCTAGGTCAAGCTATGATTTAGTGTCTTCCTTCTAATGATTGGTTGAGATCTCGGATGAAAAATCAACATAAAATCACCTTGAAATAAACCTAGAAAAAAATTCTTTTTTTTTTTTCTCTTTTCTACTCTCTTGAAAGAGAAATTGAATATTTTTAAGAAAACAGAAATGAAAATATATTTTGTGTTTAGATTGTCGGGTGTGTGTGGACGTGAAACGGAGGAAAAGAGGGAGATTGAAGCAAGAAGGCGATGCTCTTTGTTTTGAGACGATGAAATTGACTTGCCCGGCCCACTCATTATGTTCGTTCAAAAGCCGAGCTGTAGCCTTGCTTCTCTTTATGAAAATGACATAAAAAAAAAAAGAAGCAAGGAGACATTAAATTTCTCAGCCGCAATTCGGCAAAGAACAGATTGAGATCTCAAGTTGCAGTTGAACCTTGTCTTTGGGGCGAGGTAAGATTTGGATGAAGCAGCGAGAGAACGAAGAGCATAAAATAGGTCCCTATGTTGCGTTCTGCTCGATGAACAAAGAAGAGCTTCATTTAGTGCGCCTCTTGCTCTTTGATTCTACCCCCAAATTCATCAGCCAGAATTGGATATACTCCCAAATTTACATAAGCTTACTGCGATAGTTGTTCTGATCAGTGAAAAACGGTTCCCAGAGAACTGAAATTTGGATGTGAATCTATTTTAGCAGAGAGGTTTTTGGGGAAGAGAATTAACTTCATGTATAAAATTATGCTTCTGCGTCAATTTTAGCCTAAAATTTTAATTTTTTCAATACAGCTATTTGTTGTTATTAAAAGGTAAGCCATATGGAATACATTAGCAACTCAACATCTAAGTCATTACATTATCAATTTTCATTTAAGATAACTAAAAAACTGATAAAAGGGATTTGAGTGTGACATACATTAAGAGGTGAAGAATTTTATGATGATACAAATTGAGGTAAAGAATTACTTTAGGATAAACATTATAACCAAAGAACTGTGATACATATTATAATGTGATATAGTGATTTGTAATAAGTAGTTCAGGCCCTTAAATTAAGTTTACTGTTTATTTTAGTTCACTACTTAATTATATTAGTAGGTTAAATCAACGTGAATATATACATAAAGGGCTCATATAGTAAAGTAGTACAATTGAACTGGTATTAGATGCAAATGAGGAAGATAAATTTCTTGGCGCTTGAGTTATGATGATACTGTAATTTTACTGTAGGATGAAAACGTACTGATTGACTTTTCCAGCTTGAAACTTAAAATTTATAATAAAATAAAAGGAAGCACGCTAACAATATTATTCTTATGTTTTTCCATGGGATCACTGAAGTGCTTAGTTATAAAATAAACGGACCTCGACAAGCCATCAGCCTGAACTTCCATCATAACGTAAGACGTCGAGGCTCATCACATAGGTTTGGAGCATTTTGAGCAAATTTTTTAGAATGATGCTCATGGCAACAATGTGAGGTTCACAAATTGTAAACATTGCAAGACAAAGCTCGCACACAAGAAGAACTCTAGTACGGGAACACTCAAACGGCACATGGAACATAAGCACCTGAATCTATATCCAAATGCAGCTGTCAGTACTGGTGGTCAAACACAGCTTGCGAGTACTGCCGGCAGATCAGGTATTTTTAGATTTAATCAACAAAATTGTAGAAAAGACATGGTAGAATGGGTGATGTTAATTAAAAAACCATTTACACAAGTGGAAGATAGGCACATGGAAAAAAGGATTAAATCACAATTAAACTTTGCTTTTAAAAAAATATCTAGGAGTACTGCTAGGAGGGAGGCATTTAAAATTTATGAAATCGGTAAATCAAACCTACAAGCATACTTCTCTTTGATCATTCTATCTCATTCACTAGTGACATGTGGACTTCACCATTGATACAAGATTATCATTGTATTATTGCACATTGGATTGATGATAGTTAGGTTGTTCAAAAGTGTATCATTGCATTTAAGTGGATAGAAGTCGATCATACTGGTTGGAACATATTCCAAGTTATTTTAGAAAGTTTTAAAGAATTTTTTTTTGTCATGACAAGGTTTTTAACATAATATTTGATAATGCATCCAACAACGATGTTGCGGTTAAGGCATTGAAGGAATCACTGAAACCTGTCTGGGATGCCGCATTTTTTTCATATTACATGTATATGTCATATTTTAAACTTAGTTGTCCAAAAAGGTCTTCAAGTTTTGAGTTCTGAAATTACTTCAATCCAATAGGCCATCAATTATTTGAAGTCAAGGAACAAAGTTTTCAAAGAGTTTAAGCTTTATTGTCTTGAAAATGGCTTCAATTTTAGCTGAAAATATTTTAAACTTGATTGTCCTACCCGATGGAACTTGACTTACGAGATGTTGATGGATGCGATGCCATTTGCTGCACACATGACATGTTTTATAAATGTCAAAGAAAAGAAAATGATTCTGAAACACGAGATGTGAAATAACTGTCAAAAGTGACTGTTGTGCTATGATATTTTTACGATGCCACTATTTTTTTGCTCTGATATATACTATCCAACATCTCACAAAGTTTTAATGCATTTGTTCAATATTGCATGGGTTTTTAACCAATACAAGGATGATGAGTTCTCAAAAGACACGGTTAAGACCATGAAAGACAAATGGATTTTATATTTCAATGATATACCCCCGATCTATTTACTTGTATTTGCATTAGATCAAACTGTCAGAATCACGGGTATACAGCAGCTACTTAAGGGTTATTATAGTTTCTTAAAAATAACACATATTTTTGTTCATGCTATAATTGTCACTATTGAGGAGCACTTGCGGAAGTTATTTAAGATTTATGCTGATCAGCATAAGGATAAGGTTGCGAACACTTCTTCCTCCACCGTTGGGTGTTCATCATTGTCAGGCTCATCATCATTTAATCTGGTGGAACAACTCCTCAAACAGCCCTGTGCTGCAGCATCCGCTCTTAATGAAGTGAACATATACTTCAACTTGATTTGATAGAATAGTGAGACCGACATTCTAGAATGGTGGAAAGCAAGAAGCAACAAATTTCCAATACTCTCCATAATTGCCAAAAAAGTTCTAATTCTTCCCGTCTCAATCGTTGCATCTTAATCGGCTTTCAATGTTAGAAAACATGTAATTTTAGAGAAACGTGCAAGGTTATCACCAGATACAGTTGAAGTTTGTATATGCAACCGTGATTGGGATCTTGCAGCTTTAAGATTACAAGATCACAAGAGTTCCGACAATGAAAACCTCGATGAGATAGATGCTTAAATTCACAGCTTGCTCATTATCTTCCTCTTTTGTATTTAATCTGATTTTACTATTCAGCACAAATCATAGCTTTTATTTTACATTTACTTTTATAGAATATTTTGCTATTGACTCATGTAAAGCCCGTTCCATGTTATATAAATGCTGTTTAGCTTTAAAATTAATAAAATTTCACACTGGTGGTAGTGTTTTATTCTTAAAACAAGTAGTTTTCAAAAATTTTGTTTTAAAATTAAATTTTAAAAATATAAAAAAATAATAAAAATGGCGGGCTGGCCCAAGCCCAACTCGGCCTAGGACCGGGTAAGGCCCGGCATAAACTCGACACGCATCAATGCAGGTCGTGCTTGGGCCCTCTAAACCCAGGACCGGACCGGACTAGTCTCTTAAAACAAGTAGTTTTCAAAAATTTTGTTTTAAAATTAAATTTTAAAAATATAAAAAAAATAATAAAAATGGCGGGCTGGCCCAAGCCCAACTCGGCCTAGGACCGGGTAAGGCCCGGCATAAACTCGACACGCATCAATGCAGGTCGTGCTTGGGCCCTCTAAACCCAGGACCGGACCGGACTAGTCCCGAGCTGGATCGGCACACTAAACTCAAATAGCTGGGAGGTGTGAGGAACATGTCAAAAATGTTAAGGAAAACGGTGTGAAAAACACGTGTAAGGAAAAAACAGATTTTTTTTGTTCATATTATAATCATAGAATATTATATAATAATCATAGATTCCATAAATCACGATAAAAAAAAAAAAGAAAAAGAAAAGTAAGGATTCTTCGACGTTACCTTACCTAAACCTAAAATGAGAATATTTAGAGCATAATTCCCTCCACGATGGAGAATAGAACAAACTTGTTAGCATTATTCTTTCACAACTCTCGCAATTTGGTCATCTGTGCCACTATAGAAATTGATGCGACAGAACATTTGCATGTACATATACTTAAGATTATTTATGGTTACCCCTATAATTTTAATTGATACTAAAGTTATCATTTTGAAAATTGAAATTACACATTTTTTCCTTTTTATTTTATTGGATTTTTTTAAAATTTTAATTTAAATTATATATAGCCATCATTCTGCTATTTTAATCGATTTAATATTTTTTTACAGTTAATGAATACTTAAAATTATTGCTTTTCCATTTTTATAAATGTAAAATGGTATTTTCTAAATGCGAAATAATTGTGAAAAAAATATCAAACAAACTAAAATTATTGAAAGGTTATCATATAGTTTGAATTAGGATTTTGAAAATTTTATGAACACTAAAAAAAGAGAGAAGTGTATTTTTTTCAAACTTTAGAGGTATAACTGTAATACCAGTCAAAGTTTAAGGGTTAACTGTAATGTATTTATGCCCCCCCCCCCCCCTATGCTAGCTATTTTATACACTTTTATTGCTTTCTTTGCAGATTATCGTGTTAATTATTAGCCACAGGTGAGCGGGAATCTTACGCTTTTATCCATATAAGAATATAACAATTAGTTCACTCATTTTTCTTAAAAAAAATTAAGTAAAATATTAAGCTTCAACTTCTCAAAAGAATGATGTTTAAAATTAATATTAGATATTGAAATAAATTATCAACAACTGTAACACTTTTTTTAAATCATTACATATTTTTTTTTTTCAATTTCTAACGTTAATCACTAATGCTGTAATATCTTGTAAACAACTTGAGGTGAAAATGCTCTTTTTCTTTTCTTGTACCGTGACCGAAAACCCCCGTGAATTAACACAGTGCTGAACGGAAATAGGAATTGGATATGCTTAAACTTGTCTTTTCCATGGCAATTG
The DNA here is from genome assembly GCA_005392925.1 of Aquilaria sinensis. Classification (NCBI taxonomy): domain Eukaryota; kingdom Viridiplantae; phylum Streptophyta; class Magnoliopsida; order Malvales; family Thymelaeaceae; genus Aquilaria; species Aquilaria sinensis. The sequence continues at coordinate 541,708 of SMDT01000932.1, read as the reverse complement.
ATATTGACGGAACATCAAAGCGAAAAACAACTCACGTCGGGTGACTGAGCTGAATGGTGACGTCTGATATTCTTTTGGACGTCGCCTGGAACCAAAATGAAGGCGTTGGAAATGACTAATTAATTAATGTTCGAGAGCGGAAGAGTAGTTTTTTATGACAGAGACGGCGAATAAGGTTGGTCTATAAATACCCGGGACCATGATAAGCGGTACCTAATACTAAGTAAGACATCTGCCTCCGCTCTCTTCCTCGGCACTCGGGAGAGGGAGGATTCTCGCTAGGAAGTTCCGACAATGGACACTTACGCTCTGCATCTCGCCATCGCGGCTCTGGTGGGAGGCTCTTTTGTCGCGGTGTCGGCCTATTATACGCACTGGAAGACGCTGGGCCAACTGCTCGAATTCGCCAAGGCTGTGGAGCGAGACAGGGAGGAGAATTCCGACGGCCTGCACCGGAGGCGGCGGGGACACCATTCCAGTAGCCGAAGGAAGGCAAACGGCTACTATGGCCGACGCTCTGCTTCCCTGGCCCAGATTTCCGGCGGGGAAGACAGGTGTGACGGTTCAATCCCAGTTCAGGACGGCATTCCGGCCGGGCTGCCAACGCTTCGTACTGTCCCCAAAGGTAATCTTGGGGATTAAATTGACGGCTTTCGAAGTTTGTTTCTCGGTCCATTTTGTCTGTGAATAAACATGTTCCGATTAGTAGCCTGCAGATTTTTCAGCTTCTCTTTCTCCATTTTCTACATTTTGCGAAACCAATAGGACGCTTATTTCAATAAACCAAAAGAGAAACTTCAAGCTTGGGTAGGATGCCTGAATAAAGAGTTGCAGAGCAGCTTCCTAAAACTGCTATTCATGTAAATCCCTCAGTAAAGTTTATAGCCATAGCTAGGGTGCGTCGTCAAATCCTTGATATCTTATCTCCATATATAATAAGCTGTGCGTGAATTGTACCTTTGAGCAATATTAAAAGTTTCAAGATACCTACTACTTCCACGTTTACCACTCCAGTGATGATTGATGAACACAGAAATGATGTGGGATACTATTAGCAGGACAAGAACAGCCTATAGCGGCCAAGAAAATTTTATGGCCGCCTCCCTCTCCCCTCTTTTCTCTTGGCTCGGCTTCCGCCATTGCTTCCTACTGTGCAGTAGATTGCTGACTAACTGGTAGGAGTGGAAACAAACAAAGTGTTTAATGAACTGTTTATAAACTGTTCGGCAGGAGTTCGTTTATGCAAATGAACGAACACGAAAAGATTTTTCTGTTTGATTAGTTAAATGGAAACACAAATAAACTCTCGTTTGTTTATTTACGTTCACGAATCGGTTATTGTTCATTTATTTATCTATTTGTTTATGTTTGTTTATTTGTTTATTTATATATTCGCTGCACATTTATTATATTTATATATATATATATATTAGTGTTAACCCACTCCACATGCGTATGATTATACTTCAATCTCCCCCAAATTAGTCTATTGTCTTTGTTTCTTAAAATATAATCAATCATTTCCTTCACAACGTAAACCTACTGCAGTACCAAGCCGAGTTTCATAGCCCTAACTCATAATTTCTCTCACCATAAGCTATTACCCTATCAGTCATTGCTAGACTCGCTTTAATTCAAGTTGGTGGTAGTCATCAGTTTTAATTGTTTATGTTCGTTGATTAATAAACAAATGAACATAAATAAAAAAGTTGTGTTTGTTTATTATTTATATTCATTAAAAATTAAATAAATAAATATGAATATAGTTTACTTGTATTCGTTCAATTCATTTACGGCCTACTAACTAGAGCATCTCGTTTCTTCCATAGAGGCTAGATGTGTGCAAAACCCAGGCTTAGCTTAGAGGACTCGGAAAGCATGTCTGGTGGCCTACTACTACTCGCAAAGTCGCTCTTTCCAGCGTTAGTGCTTCTGACAGTCTACCAAATTGGCAAGAAGAGAACAAATTTGTGAGATTCTTCTGAGTTTGGATGCGCAATAATATTTTCCTGGAAAAAATACCAACCCCACCCCCCAAGGTATAGGAAAACGTATACTTGTGTCTTTCATGTTTCAAATACATCCACTTACCCCTGAAATTTTAACTTCGACAGTTATTTCAAAAAAGAGAAAATACCTATTTTTGCCATCCTAGCTTTTTCCCTGAAAACTTTGCCCCCACCAACTTTTGCATCTAATAAACCTAAATCATTCTCTTTGAAACCAAATCTGCCACTCCTTTCCCTTTCCAACCCTACTCCGACTTGAAGCCACCTTGCCACTGCCAAAACCAAGTGCTAGTATCGATGCTCCACCATTGCAATTGACGCATAGTCTTCGCTCACCATAGTCACAAGGATCTTATGGGGCTCCACTAGTGTCCTAGGCTTGCACGAGGAGATGGAGGATGATCTCATCATCCGATCCGATAGTCTTCAAGGGTTCTCCTTCGTTGTCGTGGGTTCTCCTTCGTCTCTAATTTTCTTTTGGGTTCTCTTTGTTCTGGGTGTTCTAATAGATCTTCCAACCATCGAAACCAATGCCAGATTTGGGCCAATCGATAGTCATTACCGATATCGAGGTTTCTGATGCCATCGGAATAATAGTGTTGTCATGGCAGATGAAGTGAGAACCCCAATCGAGGTGGTAATCGGGCATGCTGCCTTCTAAGATGCACCAAATTCCTCGATCATCTTGCTTCTCAGTGGTTCAGTGGTTGATTACAATGTGGGCGAGGCATTTAAGGCTCGAGTCATGGCGAAGCAAAGGATCAAAGAAGTGGAGGCGAAATGGGAGCAGAATGGATGGCAAATATTGTCTGGCATTGTGGAGATGGAGAAAGGATTTTTCATCTTGGTGAAATAGAGGTTGAGGTAAGACATTGAGGTTGGAGAAAGTGGTGGCAATGGTGCCGGTGCCTGTGGCAGTGATGATGGCGGGTGGAGGTAGAGGTAAAGCAGGGGAGTTGGTGGGATGGTGGGAGACAGGGCCTTGATTGTTAGATGTTAAAGTAGGTGGTGTAAACTTTTTAGGGAAGAAAGCTAGGGGGCAAAACTAGGCATTCTCTCTTTTTTGTGATAAAAGTCATTGACTGAGTTAAATTTTTAAGGGACAAATGTAGTTATTTGAAACAAGAGGACACAAGTGCAGGTTTACCTATACAAGAATTTTGGTAATTTTTCCTATTTTCTTAATGAGCAAGTTAGGGATTAATTTAGGTGATTTTATTTCCTAGTACAAATAAGCACAAATTGTATCGTTGGGAACTAAGGGTGAGAGAAATTGTAGGCGACAAAATGTGAAGCGGTGGAGACACATAAGGGTTATGAGGGAGAGTCCTATGTGATGTGGGGACAAGACTCTTGTACCTTCATATTTTGTATTCGTGTTATGAGGAAGAGTCCTAGGGGAGAGTACTAGTGGTGCACAAACGCAGGTATTTAAGCATTGTGTGTTTGCATAGTGTATGGTGAATCCAGTTGTGCTCAGCCTGCTCCCCATTACAGATGAGAGATACACCTAGTCGTGTGGACTAATTCTGGCTTACATTAGTGTTCTGCTCTGATTAAGGCTAGTCGTGTGGACTAATTCTGGCTTACAGTAGTTTTCTGCTCTGATTCAGCTTGGTAAGGAAGGCTCCAACTTCCCATGTTACGTAGACCATGTCGAAGTCGTGAAAGCGATGCATTAGAAATGTTATGATGTCCAATAAATACTACATGTAAAATGTCATCTCTTGTGATTTCCACCTCTGTAAAGCTTGAAGAGCTACCATTAGCAGATGATGTAGAGGTGTAAATTGTTCGGCAAAAGTGGATTCAGATGTGAAAAAAATGCGTACTTAGAGAAGCAGTTGATCCGTTGGAAAAGGGAATTATTATGTCAAGCCCAGCGGGGTAAACCAAAGCCTTGTCCTGATCTATTATCCCGAGCTCCTCCAGGAAAAGATGCGGTGATCAGTGACCATATTCATGCAATTCTACGTTCAGTCTTTGAGTTGCAGTATTTTCTCTGTTCCTTTTCCTCTTGTTGCAGCAGTGTATTGAGCTAATCGAAAAGATGGAAGATGGCGTTATTTCTGTATATGCTAATCGAAAAAGAAATTGTTACCGAGTCTGCTAACATATGACCCTGTCTGTGTGCTGTTTCAGAAACAAAAGAAAGAAGAAACCTACTCCCTGTTGCAGATGGAATCCTTTTCTCCGATCAGCATCACATACTTATGCAGCAGGGAATGTCAGAAGTCAGAACTTGGTTCATCAGCGCAATTTTCTTGAACAAGTTGATATTCTCTCTGTGAAAAGATTAGGACCTCCAAATTTTACGGGAAATACGTGGTTTTTCTAATCTGATTGATACCTTACATGCATCAGCGCATTATGATGAGAAACAAGTACTCAGCTTTGTTTGTTGGTTACTTTTATAGGCAAATGGATTCCACTACCAAATCATACAAAGAAATGTGTTCTTATCAATGGCTGTCAATGTACTTGACAGGGAAAGAAAATGAAATGCTGTGCACAAGAAGCCGTTTGCATTCCACTCTTAACAATTAAGGAATGCGTAAAATTAAGTGTCAAAAAATAGAACTCAAAACGTAACCTGCATCTCCTAACTAAGAGATTCAGCGACCCCCCTTGTGCTGCTTAATCTCTTTGATTATCCCCTCAGCTAGTGAGCGCACATCATTGTTCTTCCCAAAAAATTTGACAAATTCCATATTAGGAGCCATTAAGTACCTGCAAACCAAAGAAATTGCCAAGCAACTTTTAGCTACTGATGGTTTCAGGTTAAAAACATCAGTTCAATTCTGAGACAAGGTTGTTATGTGAGAATTAGAAACAAATTAATGAGCCAATATGCATAAAGACAAAAATCACTCTACCAAACTATAACAAAAATTTCATGCAAGTGTTCACAGCTATATGCCATGATGAACAGAATAAGTTAACATTGGATATATGCCATGATGAACAGAATAAGTTAGCATACTACCAGAAAGAAAGATGCAGACACAAGCCCATAGCTAAAACATACATGACAATGGAGTGATCTACGAGATAGTCTGAGTCTTCCTCTGCAGTCTTCATATAATACACCCGGTATGCTCGTGCAACTTTTTTTATCTCATCAGGGCTACCAGTTAATCCAATCAAGTCAGGATGAAACTCTGCCATTTGGAGTATTGACATGTAAATATTTGAACTAAATGATGGAAAAGGAAAAACCTACGGAAAATAATGCTACAACAAGACCTAGAACTTGATTTATGAACTTACAAAGAAAATATGATGGAAGTTACCTTTTACATACTCACGTACTTGTTCAACAGTATCTCTCTCAGGATCAACAGATATAAATACAGGGACAATGTCAATCCCCACTTTCTCTGGCAACAAACCAAAAGAAGTGCCATATAAATGTATGTTCTGTTACAACACCAGATGTTAAGACTTGCAAACACAAATTGTGATTACAAACTAAAAGGAAATGTTAGCAACTCACTTATTTCATCTACAGAAGCTGCCAACTTTTGTAGCTCATCAGGGCAAATATCAGGGCAGTGAGTGAAGCCAAAATATATCACAGTCCATTTCCCCAAAAAGTCCCTCTCTGTTACTTGTTTGCCATCATGATTAATGAGACTAAATGGACCACCAATCGCAGCTTGTCCAGCAGAAGGTCCCTCCTTTACAGCCTTTGAAGCAGTATTTATCTCTGCAGAAGATTCCAATAAATAGCTGAAGTAATGAAAGTAGAAAACATTATACCATTCGACCATTGATGAAATGATTCAACAAACAATAACTTCGAAGGAAACAGTTCTGTTGCTTTAACTTGCTTCTATAAACTGGAATATACCAACCTGCTACAGAAACCTCCATAGTTTATTTCTATATAATCCGGCTAAAAGCGAAAGTTTAATACTATTGCACTACATTTGTCTCACGCACTGGTAGGCCACCCACTTAGCTAGCACGGAGAAGAAGTTTTGCTGCTTCATCTACATAAGCTCAATTTTATTTTATTTTTTTTAATTTTCCAAGCAAAAACAACAAAAACTCCAACTCACCATAGAAGTGTACCTTCAATATGGCGTTTCTTTAACTTGTCATAATATACGAGAATCCCGGCTCCAGTCAGAAGCAGCAACAGCAAGCTCAGCCATGAGACAGGCTGCAAAACGGAAAAAACCAACCAAATCAATCACTAAGCAAAAAGCTTGTTGCACGCAATACCTCCAAATCGGACAAACATTTAAAAACGAAGAACGAACTAGAGGCGCTAGAAACTACCCCGCCGCGGACAGGTTTGCCAGCATCACCACTACTATGCCGCGAATCTCCAGGCTTTGGCCCTCCGCTGGAATCCTCCGCCGACGCTAGATTATTTTGATCGACCGTAGCAGAAGGAGCAGCGCAAAATGTTTTTGGTTTGAAAATTCCAAAGAAGCCAGGTCCTCCAACCGGAAAAAACTGTAATCCGTACCAAACCCAGGAAAGAAAAAGTGACTTCCAATCAGATTAATCACCGATTGTGAAAAATTCCATCAAATTCACTAAATTTCGCACCAAGTAACAAAATGAAGAATAAAAGAGTACCGCCTGTGAGGAAGGAAGAGTTGGGCGGCTGGGTAGCTCTGAGTGTGGACCCCGAGACTGCTGCGAGGATCTGTTCTGAGCTAGCGCCAAAGAATGAAGAAATCTACATGCGTTTCGAAAAGGAACAGGGCTTCTGCGAATCAAAGACGTTGCCATGATCTGTATTCTCCAGATCGATGATTGGAACCTGGTTAAAACCCTGCACTGGAAGACCGGGGTTTTAGAATTTTAGGGTCTAGGGAGGCGTATAATTCAGAATAAATCCTCAAACTATTCGTTCTGGTGGATTTTAGTATACAAAAAACATCGCACTCACCTTTTGCCACTTTTCTTTGGGTTTAAACGTGAGGAAAATTAGTCATCGCGATGTTTTTTTCGGTCAACAAAAGTATGACCCCTTTGTATATGTATAAAACCTCGAAACAAAGCTTATATACCAAAAAAGACGATATATTTTTTTTAATTTGCTAAATAATTTGACATTTCAATAATACTGGCAAATACAGAAGAATACAAAACACATGCACACGGGGATTTTTCTGTTGCTTTTTTTTTTTTTTTGGTTTAATTACAAAGAAGAAGAAAAAACTTGAGCTACAAGTGGGCGAAGAAAATCTGATTCCAGGTATCAGGAACTCCAGGCAAGCAAAAATGAATACAATCAGCGTGGGTGCGAGGGTCGGCTTTTTCCTCATCAGTGAGCAATCTGCCCCCCGTCTCGGTGAAGATTGAAGAATGAGCGTCAACTCTGTACTCTGAGAGCTGAGTTATGTTGAGGAATGTGACCGGCACTTTCATCCTCCCCACCACACTCGCCACCACGCTCATCATCTGCTTGTTCGACCCGCTCCCCCAGTACCTCTTCTTCATTATTGGCCTTGTCTCATTGAAGCATTTTGACCCATTCTTCTTCCCCCAGTCTTCACTCCTGCAGCAGATTTACACATTTCATTAAAATGGTGCCCACGCCATAGTGATAAGTAAGTAAACTAGCTTGAACAACGGAAAAAGCAGTGATGCGAATATAGATTGTACCTTGTATGTGGAGGTGACATTGTGGTGAAAAACACTTGGGTGTGGTTCGGGTTTATGTTCGAGTCTATCCAATTGGCCCAAGTCTTCAACCCGAGTTTGTAAGCCACTGGGGTGTCAAACACTTCAAAACCTTCTGCACCGTTGGCAAATGAACCCCATCTGTAAATGTCGTGCACCAGAGCCAGGCCAGACAGAAAGAGAAGAAGGTGGTCAGGGGCTTTAATCTTGAGAGGGCCGAGTCTGAAACCGAAAAGAGTTGGGGGACCTAATTGAACTTACAGGGCCTTGATGGTGAGGCCACTCATCCACCAAATGTAGGTATTGAAGACTAGGATGTCGGCTCCAATCCATTTTTTGGTATGTTTTTCAACAGAATCCACCTTGATGATTCTCTTACTTGCTTCCAAGACATTGATGTCGGTGTTTGATTCGACAAGGAATGGAGCCCAGAAGAACTCAATTGTAGCGTTATATTCCTGGATGAAGAAACCTTCTTCGTTAATACTATAGTATTATTATCAATAAAGACATTCCACTATAGTAATTGCGTTTGTTTGAACAGTGAAGTATTGGGTGGTTAGTGTATTAATTGTTGATTAAGAAAGGGTCAGTAGTAAGTAGGGATTATTTAACATCGCAAGCACCTTGGCTTTGAAGACATTATGTCTACGGCCACGCTTCATGGATTTGGCGCCTTCAGGAATCAGCCACTGCACCAAACACACAAAAGACTCCCACTGGCTTCTCTGCAGAGAATCCCCTGCAAATAGCAGCCTCTTGTTCCGCAGCTTTTTCAGGGCCACCTCCGGATTAAATCTATTCATCCATTCCAATATGCTAATTAATTCAATTATTAGTAGTACTTTTCCAACTTCTCCAAAATTTCATTTCAAAACTTCGACAAAAACTCTTCCTCCCTGACTCTCTGTTTTTTTTTTTTTAGTAATAGTTGTAATTGTTTACCTGGGCAAATTACAGTCATCGGGCTGCCATTCCCAGTGATGGTAATCAGAATCTTCGCGTCCATTTTTGACACAGGAAAACTGGCGATCGATGTAAGGACAGCTCCGGTCTGTGTACAGAGGCTTAATGGAACGGTTGAAGACCCACTTGCCGCGAGTCATATCGCACTCTTCTGGGTCGAACTCAAACCTGTCGTCTATTTCTGTCTTCAATTTCTTCTCCTCTGCTATTCGTTCTCCTGTCACGTTCATCACAACAGCCAATCAGTTGCACTTTCACATCAAGTTAAGTAAGGATGAATCCCATCACCGCTCAGAAACCTTAATTAACTAACTAACTGCAACAAAAATAAAATTAAATGAAATGATCTTACTGGATCTTGCTAGGGAGGCCTTTCTAGCAGCACAGTACTTGGGCTTAAGAAGATAGGAGGAAGAGAGAAGGGTGAGCCTCTCGGTATAGAAGAGAGCAAAGAAAGCGAAACAGCAGAGAAGAAGGGTGACGATAGAGAGAGGTAGTTTTCCCCTATAGGCGGGCTTCATCATGGCCGAGACTGTGGAAGGAGCCAAGCTCATTGTTGGGATTTGATGCGAAGCAAAACTATGGAAGCTGAACTTGGGATTCAATAAAAGGGAGCGACTTGGCTTTGTGGGGGGCAAACAGAATGATGGAGAAATATAGAGAGATATTGTCAGCAAAATGTTTTGGTTTTGGTTTATAAATCTTTGGTTTTTGGTCTAGCACCTGATTGGGTACATTTGAAGAGTGGTTTTTGGAGTAGGAGTAAAGCTAAAGCCAGCAACGGTTGGGGCTGGAAGACCCTCTTGTTCCCGTACAGGATTAAAGAAGAGCTTAAATAGTAAGATGGCAAGCTCCCATCTTTGTGTCACTTCCCGCCAAATTATTGCATAGTCATTCTACTGACATTATTGCCCCACTACTGCTTAACGCCATTTCTCCTGCCTAAATTGAATTATTTGTTTGAACTTTTTCTTTTTATCACAAACATATGAAGGAGAATTATTTGTCAATTGTCATATACTAGTCTTTTAAGGAGGAGAATGAAATTCTACGTTTAAAAAGTGTAACGTGACTTAAAATCCTAGAGAAGCTAAATTAACGTGCTTTTTTTTTTCCTTTGACACTAGTCATGGATAGCTTAATCATTTAATGAAATTTAATGTTCACCTTTGCATCCACCACTTCTTGGGCTACCCGGTGAACAAATCCTAAATTATACAAGAGACTTTTCCTCTCAGAGGTGTAGAGCAAAATTTTATTGTAGAATTTCTTTTGTAAATCTTTTTTAATGTAATTTTAAGTTAAAAAAAAAACTATTGCAGTCGGAATTGGAAACTAAAGCTTAACTGGAGTAACCAGCTCAACTTGGGTAAGATCTACTCCATAAAGCTTCACATGGGTGTGGAACAAGTAGAGCTAAACCTGGATACGTCAGACTCAAAACTCGGCTTGTTTAGGATTGGCTCAGCTTGAGCTTGAACTCGAGTTCAATGAGCTTAGTATAGAAGAATTGAAGCTTGGCTCAAAAAAGGTTTAGTGGCTCAATAGACTCAAAAGTCGGTTTAGTTAGTGGAGCTTAAATCAAGCTCTATTGAGGTTTGTTTGGCTTTATAAGAGTTTGAGTGGATTTTAGGAATTATGGTTTTATTTATTTTGTTAAATTAATTATATTATATTAATATTATATTATGCTTATTATGCTTAATAAGAGTTTGAGCCAAATAGTATCCACCTCAAGCTCAATTCGTTAATGATTCAAACCCAAAATGGGGTTTGAGTTCAAACTCAGGGCTCATTATGCTCAATTTGATAATGAAAAAAATTAAATTTGAGCTCGAACTATTCAATAAACACTTTGCTCATTTCAACCTATTGTTTGGGTTTGGGAACTATGTTGACGCATCTAAGTTAAAGCAATTTATTTCCTTTTCTTAATACCCCTCCATAATATTTGTCAATTTTTAACGTTTTTTTTTTGTAACTTTTTCCCCATAAATTGTTAAGTTTTTTAGAATTGATATTAACTCAAGTTTTTTCATATGGATTGTTGTTCAAAAAAATAATTTTCCACTATTTAACGTTTGCATAAGAATTTGTATATGGAAAAAAACTAATTAAAATTTTAAAAATTAAAGAGTAAAAAATCTAAAAGGGGAGCGGTACATAATAATAATAACAATAACAATAATAATAATAATAATAATAATAATAAAGCAGCATAAGTGGCAAGAGCACGACAGTAGGTCGAGCTAATATAGGACTGGTCACCACAGGCTCAGCAAAGTTGCACCATTGGATCATTTATTACGAGAAGATTTCTAATCCAACAACAGATCCCACCACAGCAATTAATAAAACTACAAGAAAATTCTTCTCCTTTATACCATACCACGAATCTGATTTTATTGAACGTATCCGTCAAAGAACATGGGCCTAGGAAGAATTACTATTAGCTGCATTTTCATTTTCGAAAGTTGGGACTTGAGAGAATTGAAATTGGTATGGCTTAACTTGAGGGGTCATTGGTTGATTGACTTGTTAACAGTTCTTTTTGCGTACCAATATTTGGTTAATTAGCCGTTTTGCAGGCAAACATATATATTATCAATTATCTATCTTGTCGTTGACTGCGAATGTTCATCTTGAATGCCCAATAGCCAATGCCAATTGGAATAGACAGACACCCTACAAATCTAAGTAATATTAATCTAATACTAGAATTTTTTTTTTTTTGCAAAGGATGATCATTAAAGTATTATTCTGGTACATAGTAGTTTAATGCAATTCTAACGACAAAAGTACTTAAGTATGAACGAGTTGATGGATCAAATTTATATTTATGCTCAAATGAGACAAAATCGATATACCTATAGAAAAATGAGACTTGGTACATATATATATATATATAAAGTTACTCTCTAAAGTCTAATCGGTGTGTTATGTACTAGTCCCAAGTCCCATACACGCCGGCTGGAAGCTATTCCTATCATGCGGGCGCATTGGCATATCAATATCAGTCGGTGGGGGTTTTAAGGATTTCTGCTGAGGCAGACTTGTCAGTCTCCAGCTTCTCTCTCTCCCAACTTCTTTCTTTTCATTTTAATCATGCACAAGACCACTGCATCATATTTTTTTCTCTTCTAAGCTGCTGGGAATTATTGGCACGGAGTTGGATGCAGACTCTTTGTGATGTCCTCTACTTTTCCATATTCCATTTCTTATGTACTGCCTGGATATGTGTACTTTTTCATTTTATTTGTTTACCTTTTTGTGTTTATACAGATAGCAATTTAGTTTGGTATCAGTCATACGTTTAATTAGTCTGAGGGAAATCAGTTCAGATGCCTAAAACAGAAGAGGTTGAATTTGATCCATGACCTATATATGGTAAAGACTGACTTGGAAGAAATCTCCCACCAGGACATATAGGAAATCAACCTTCATCTGCCAAACATAACTACTCCCACTTTACAAAATAAACTAAAAATTTTAATCCCACAAGATAAAATACAAATTCAAATTAAGAAAAGTATTACTCTTTCATATTGTAAATGATGACCCTTTTATTAATTTTTTTAGAGAATTTTAAAGAGTATTGTAAGACTGTAGTAGTAGTGATAATTTTTTATTATTTAAGAAGAAGTGGATAAGTAGTTTTAGATTTTCAAGAAAATAATAAGAGTAAAGTATTGTAAGAGCGAGGTAGTAGGAATATCATAATAGTGATCTTATTGACTTATTTCATTACATGACGTATAGTACTGCTCTTTTGGTTCTAATATCTTTGTCACTCTGTTTTCATGTTGATGCTGCTATTGACTTAGGTTCCCAATTCTACAGTATTATTATCACAAACTAATTAATCCAACAATAATGTATGGTACTCTTATACACTTTATTAAAAATTAGTTGAACTTTCTTACACTACCTTGGTAATGATGAGGCTGTGAGGGCTCGGCCCGCCATTGTAATTAATTGAAAGCGTGGAAGAGAAATTACGTAGCTGGGTTATATAATGGTGTTCTTGCAATTTGGCGACAATTTCATTTTGCTTTTGTAAGAGGATTTGACAAATGTTATTTGTGCTGCTGTTTTTTTTTTTTTATTTCGACGTAATAACCAAGTATACAACCTCGGATGGTTTAGTGGCGATGAGAGAAAGGATGCTGTCGCTTGGAAAGGAATTAAAATTTATTATTAAATACCAAAATAGGGGTGCGATGATATGATCATGGTGGAAACCACAGCTATTGGTGAAACCAATATTTTCAAGCTCCATATTTTGACATTTCATCGAAATTGCTTTTAGAGACAATAGAAGCCTAACATGAAGTTGCTACTTGGTTTTAGCATGTAAAGACTTTTGGGTTAAAATCAAGATCATGAGATCAAAATAAATTTTATCAAAATATAAAAGGTTAAGGGAATAAAAGAAAATCTATTTTGTTTTTAAGTTAGCTAGGTCAGCAATGAGAAAAACAATTGCTTAATCTTCAATTGGGCCGAGTGTTCTTTCAAGCTCATTAAGCCTCGGCCAGTTATTAGCTTGTTTGGGCTGCGAAGAAAACCTCGGAGCCCAATTCCAGAAGGCGTCCAGTGACTCTCGAGTCGACTCGTCTTGTCTTGCGTGATCACTCACTTGCGTTGCGCCCCTTTCTCCTTCCCCTTCCATGGCAGCTCTCAATCTCTCTTCTTCTTCTTCTTCTTCTTCTTCATTCCGATTATCCTTTTCATCTCGTCCCCGAAATGCCCTTGGCGTTCCCCCGAATTCATGCTTTGTTCCTTCTTTCTCTTTCCCTTCCATTCATCTAAAACTAAAATCTCGTACCAGAAGCAGAATCGCCTCTCGCTCTCGAATTGTCGCTTCTGCTTTCAACAGCCTCGCTGAGACCCAAAAACTTCCTCTCCCGGAAACTTCCCAGGAATTCGCCGCCCAATTTCCCTCCGGTGCCGGAGTTTACGCCGTTTTCGACAATAATGACGAGCTCCAGTTCATTGGCATCTCGCGCAACATCGCTGCTAGCCTTTTCGCTCATCTCAAATCCGTCCCGGAGCTTTGTCGGTCTGTTAAGGTTAATCTCGTTTTCGTTTCTCCCGTAAATTTTTTTTCTTTAAATTTTTCCTTTAATTTTTAGGAATATTTTCACTTGCTGAATTCAACCTAGTTGCCCCATAGAATGTGTAGCTGAATTCACTTGCTTGAGATGTTTTGAGTTGAAATTTTGCTCTACTGTGTTTAGTTCTGATGAAAATTTCACATAAAACCTTCTTGATTGGAAATTTTTTCCTTCAGTAGATGTTGTTTGTTGCCTTATGTGATTTAAAGGGCTTATCTCTCATATTTTCAGCCATGTGATCAACACAGTGACGCTTTACTGGTTTTGTTCAGATAATCTCCTCTCATCATGTCCGAAAATGGATATAGAGACTCTGGAATTTGTTTCTGATGATAAAACGTATATATAGGACAAGTATCATGATTGGACCCTTGATATATGAAAGAGAGAAAGATCAAGGAAAATGTCAACAAGTCCTTCCAAGAGCCTACTTGGCAACGTTCTTAACAATTAGCATTCAAGTTTTTGAAAACCTACCCGATGATAGTTTTTAGAATCACATGTTGGAAAATGTTATCTCTGCCATTCAAAAATTGCTTCAAAGTTTGAGGTTAATTACCAACTCTGTTACATAATGGTGTCTTAGTATAACCTTCTAGGAATCCCTATTGAGGTAGCGGACATTTTTAAATTTTTTTTTTTCGAATTTCTGTTTCTAATAATTCCATAAATCTTCTTTTTCTTTTTTGGTTTCATGTTGGAGTGTCAGTATCCTATGCGGGAACAAATTTGCAGTTATCCAATCGAAAGAACATACAAAAATTAACCAATAATGGGATATGTGCCCAAAATAGAAGATTATGTCGGAATTAAAATCCCAATGTGTCCATAATAATATAATCTCCATATGAAAATAGAACAATGTCCTCCTTTTGGAGCAAAAGGGTATAATTTTATTGTTAAAGAGAAGGGCATTGAAGTTGATACTGTGAAGTTTTCATTTTTTCAAGCTATAGTTCAATCAGTCTTGTTGAGTAGAGATTCTCCTTTTGCAGTTGATCTATGTAATTAGTTTGACATTCGCACATTTCATTCTTTCTCTTTCTAAATATACCATCATCTTCTGTCGCTGTTATGCTTCTGTGTGATAGTTTCTGGCTTGCTCATCAACAGGAAGTGTAGATGGTAGATGCCATCATTATCCTTGTAGTGTATCAGCATCTTCTCATTGATTGGTTTTTTTTAAGTGACTTGAAGGAGATGTGCCAGTCCTTATGCATGATTGGAGTTTTCATGTTGATAGTTCAATTGTTTTGCGAACACACTCTTTAAAGCTGCACATGTTTTACGTGGCAAGGGATCTTTTATGCTAAGTAGAATACAATTGAACTATCTTCTTGCTGTCCGTCTCAATTGTTGTTATTGAAAATTCTGTTGTAAATTGGTTATCTGAAAGCATGCTGACAGGTGACAGCTCCCTTTTGAATCAGAGAAAGGTCTTTACCCTGTTGCAAACTTATCAATTAGAGCTTTCACCTTAGCTAGAACTTAATTGTTGAGCAGAAATATGAATTTTATTTGTTGTTAAGATCAGAAATATGGATTTTTTAAAACAATCTAATCAGAGAACTTTGAGCAATAGACAATCTAAAATTTTTGCGTGAGCTAGGCCAAGCATGCCTCAAGTCTTATAAAACTGAGTTCTTGTTGGAATCAACTGATCTTAACACATGGCCTGGTCCGCCCGGCTCTCTTTAGGAAGTAATTGTAAAGGAAACTGAAATTTCCTTGACTAGCAGTGAGCTTAGCACTTCATGGTGTGATGCAGGTAGGGGTTGTGAGCGAGCCTGATAGAACTTCTCTGACCCAAGCCTGGAAATCATGGATGGAAGAGCATATAAAAGCCACTGGAAAGGTTCCCCCAGGTAATGAATCAGGGAACAGCACATGGGTTCGGCAGCCTGCAAAAAAGAAACCAGATCTCCGCCTTACTCCTGGACGTCATGTCCGGCTAACTGTTGTGCTTGAAGAACTCATTGACAAGCTGGTAAAAGAGAACAAGGTGGTAGCCTTCATAAAAGGGTCAAGAAGTGCACCAATGTGTGGATTCTCCCAGAAAGTTATTGGCATACTGGAAAGTGAAGGGGTGGATTATGAGAGTGTTGATGTGCTTGATGAAGAGTATAACTATGGATTGAGGGAAAAACTGAAGAGGTACAGCAATTGGCCAACGTTCCCACAAATATTTTTTAATGGAGAATTAGTTGGAGGCTGTGATATCCTGAGCTCCATGCATGAGAAGGGTGAGCTTGCTGCCTTGTTTAAAATGTAGCTCCTGTTTCCCGTTTCCTGGGATTGTTTTGAAGCTAGTTCATCCCCACCTTGCTGTCCCTGTAGCAGGGGATGCAGCAGCAAATTTCAGGTGAAAAGAAAAGGAAACGATGTGGGGGTAATGATGAGATTATGAGATTGCCTTTGATTTGATGTTAGATAGTGATGGTGGTCAATACAGTTACTTCGCGACGTTTGTGCGTTTCATCCATTGTAGTAGTTGACTGGCTCCAAATCTACATCGATCATGAAAAAACAAGGGAAGAAGAAAAGTTGAAGGAAAAATGGTCACAATGGTTAATGGTTGTTGTTTTTGGGTTTCCATCAGGTATCTTAATCCATTTGTGATGGAACTATACTCCTACTGCAAAGAACTGCTGCGTGTGGAACTATCCTAGTCTCCTAGATGTGATAAAAGTTTTACTAGTGCAGTTCTCATACGTATAAAAATATAGGCCTAAATCTCTTGTTGCTCCTCAAAATTAGTATATGTAGGAGTAGCAAATCAAAATCCTTACTTCCCTGGACATCGTGTGAGCTAAGACAGTGCTCGACAGCACTTTTTAAATTTGAATTTAAATTGTTTTTTAGTATTTTTTAAGCTAATTAATATTAAAAATCTACTATTTTCTATTTATAAAAGAGAAAAAATTGATAACTTAAAATATTTATTAGTAGTAAAAGAAAAAATTTGGCCAACTGAAGTTACATATAAATAGTTGTTGAATAGTTTAAAATAGTTTAAAGTTAAGATTTTGAATGGAAAGGGAACATACACAACTTGTTTAAAATGGAAATATTTACAATTTATTTACAATGTAAACATTCATAACTTGTTTAGAATGTAAACATTTACAATTTGTTTAGAATGAAAAATAAACATTCAAAGCTAAAGTGTAGGCGTAATATTACCCAATATCAAATCCAAGCAATCACCACGTAAAAGATACCCCGAAGATGAAGACCACAGGTCGTCGCTAAAATTTACAGTTTTACACCCAACAGGACATTGATTGTGAAAAACAAGTGAATAAAAGTGAGAAGGAAAAATGGTTACAGGGGTTGGTGGTTGTTGTTTTCTTTTTATTTTCTTGGTTTTCCTAGGTATCATATTGATTCAATGATTAGACTATTCCCCAACTTCATGGAATACACTAGCTGCTGAAATTTTGGGTAAATTCCAGCTATTGTTACTAAACTATATTCTATGATACTTAGTTATTTCAAAACTAACAAATGTTGCATCAATCGTTCTTAAACTATTTAGTTGTTACTGTCTAATCCAGCCGTTCATTACACCATTAATGATGAATAAAAAAAGTGACAAAGCCACATAAGCAACTACTTCATTTTTCTATTTATGCTTAATAGTTGTAATGGATGATAAAATGTAATAGCAATAATTAAATAATTTGAGAACAATTAATTCAACATTTAATAGTTTGAGGATGATTAAGTAATATAAGATATAGATTAGGGATGATAAATGGAGCTTATCCAATAATTTTTATTTACTAATTATTTTTTTTTTCATAAAATTCTATGTTTATTAATTTGTTTCCATTTTCTTTCTTATTGAACTTTTTTTTTATTCATATATATGAATTATCCTCAGCTCTTTAACCTGGTGGCCAAGGGGTTAGAGGGATGTGGAGGAGGTTAGATATTTGAATCCCAACCTCCTCATTTTCCCATATAATATCCAAATACTATAGTTCGCATGCCTTTTGAGCTTAAAAAAAGCAGACATTCTTTATTCTTTTGCATGTGAGTACATTCTAACCCTTCTACATATACATAATAAGAATTTATTGAAAAGTTAAGATGTCCCATTTGCTTTTTCAATCACCAAGTAAATTATACTACACAACATAGTTATTAAAAACTTGTTTTGAATCGTAAAAATGTAAGTTTTTTATGACTCTAGAAATGGAAACCGTGTTGAAACATAGTAGAAACGTAAGATAGGTATAAACATAAAAACATTTAGACTTTAAGACTCTACTTTATTGAATTATTTAAATTAAAAAATGAATATAGTTAAAATTTTTCCACATTTATTGGCCAAAGGTGGCTAGCCTAAGTTGCCAAACCCAAAAAAATAAAAAAAAACTTTCTTAGTCTCTCTCATTGCATTAGCTCTCTCTTACACACAATGATTCATCTGACAATTTTTTTTTTGGGCTTGATTCTTCATCTGTTATAGCTATTTTTTATGTTTAGTCCTTCATCTTTTAAATCTCTTCTCAATCTCATCAATACTAAGCAGTGGCAGGGTATGGATACTTGATTATGAAACTTGGTTTCCTTAGTTGTATGTTCATGCATGAATGATAATATGACTCTTTGTTTATGGTATTGTTCAAGTTCTAATAAGTGATAATATTGTGAAATATGAATTTATTAAGATATTTAAATGGTTATAATTTCTTTTATAATTGTTGTGCAAATTTTTTTTTATCTTTTTGATAGAATCTTATAACTTTATAATTTTTTACGACTTTACGACTTTACGACTCTAAAAATCCAAAATGACTTTAGATAGAAACCCAATTTTAATAACCTTGCTTTTTTTGTACTCATAATCCCTATACTACAAGTTAAGGGTTTTAAAGGAGGGGAAAGAGGAGAGAAAGGCTTGAACATAGGACTAATGATGAGGGAGCCCTGTGTCCCCTTACACTTGCCAGTTGAAGTCACAGGCCTTTACTATTAATCTCATCTCTATCATATGGGACCCTAGGAACCTTACATTTATTTAGTGTTAGACCTATGTAATTTGTCCTTAGTGGGCCTGCTAATTGATTAAATTCTTAATGCAATATTGTTTTATACTACGTCTTACTATGGCTGTAGGTCAATGAACATAAAAATAATATATAATCAATACAGCTGACTAGCATTTCAAAACATGCATTTCAAAAAAAACTACTAGGGAACACAACCACTAGCTCCATAGCATTTACCAAAGGCATAAGTTCTACACACATATATACATCTTACACGAAAGTGTTATACATATGCTACACACTGAGAATCTAGAAATTTGACCCCACCTGAGTTGCACTGCCAAAAGGGATTATTAAAGTATTCATGTATTCCCTGTTCCTTGCCTTTGTATAACAAAGGCCAATAAATTAGTATTCCAGTAATTAGGAACCTGTTAGAAAGAAACTTAATAACAATGTACAATAGTAATTAACTTCTGTACACCTGGTATCAAAATACTAACAATCAGCTCTTTTGTTGGTTATTAGCCCCAGGTCCACCAGTATCTGCACATAAAATATGTAAAGGATGTTAGAACCAAAAGTTCCCAGTAAGGGTTATAACCTGTAGGAAAAACAACTATATAGGACTGTGCATATTATCCATAAAGATGTCGATATATGCCTATTGCACTTGAGCTCAAGTCATAGTGCTAGGAACTCGTATTATTAGCCAATAATTAGGGGAGTAGCTAATTCCCACAATTTCTTTACACATTTGTCCTACAATTGATAAGTCCAACTTGTCCATGCAAACACTGCTTTTAAAGCATCTTTGTATTTGCCAATATCCCTTATTTTATGCACAGGAGTTGATTATTTGCTTATTTAGTGCATGCGTTAATGTTAGCATTTTAAAGTTTTGTGAGTGGTTAAAGACACATTCCCTTCTTAGGTCCACCCAGGTCTTAGCCCATCATAGTGACCTTAGGTATCGTAGGTTCCTAACCCATTATACTCATCGTAAATTAGATTATATCAAGGTCCTTTTTGCCCATAGATATAAGTTTACAAATATGCACTTACACACATCATATGCACTTCATAGTTTGGTTTCCCACCAAACCCAATTATATAAGTTTCTTATATAGCCATCAATACTCAAGCCATATGTTTGTTAAATTTATCAATAATTCGGCCACTTGATATATAAGTATCATAGCCCAATTTATTTAACACATAAGCATACAAATTAAATAACTCTTACCTTAGATAATTTAGTTTGCAAGCTTTAAGTACTTAGCCTTTTTGTCTCAATTCTAGTCTCTTCTAGAGTCTTCCTATAATAGCTTGAGTAATTACCTATAATTGATAATTTAACAATAAGACAAACCATTCTTTAGGCTAACAATTAATAATTTCCACTATGGTTTAAATGATTAACTTAACCCTTTTATCATGAATTTAGTCAATGGGCCCTTAACAAATCTTTTGTTCTTCTTTACTTATTGTACTTAAATAGAAGGACTTCTTATTCATTTTTCATTATTTTCCCAACAATTTCACCCATATTACAGCCCAAAATAATCAATTAAAAGATGGAACTAAATGAAGAACTGGTAGATTCCATCATTCCAAAATCAACCGTACCGAAGGCTCTTTTCTTTTACAAGCTTGATTTCCAAGCTTTTGTTGCTTGTTTTCTCTTATCAAGTATCAAGAAACCCAACTTAATAACCATTTGCAGCAGCTACAGGATTGAAATGAAGTTTGAAAATAGGGAAATAAAAATCAGAACTTATTTGAATAAATAGCTTGAAAATTAAGCTTAGGATTGCTTCATAATTAATTTTTCTTAAAAAACTTAATTAATTTGGGGTTAATTTGAGAGGATTTGGTTGTTGGAGCTTAAGCAAGTTCGTCCATGGTGTTTATGGGAAGAGGGGTGACGTTTCGGGTGGCTAAGGCTGGAATAAATGGCCCGGTTGACTTAAATAAGACACCACCGCCTCACTTTAAAAAATCACGTACTCAGTGCTCTCTTTGTACTCCCCAGTAAATTTGGGTTTATTCGTAACACGATTAAAACTTGAGGACCAAAGTTGGTCCCGGCCTTTCAGTTATATTTCATTTTATCCCTACTTTTCTCAAGGTTACACTTAAACCACTTATAGACAATCTAGTCAATCCAAAATTTCACGATGATAGAGCGGAAATTACAAAAAACTGAGATACCACAAATTCTATATTTTCTCATGTTCTATCCAACCATGCAATAAAATATGTCACAATATGGAATGACTAAAATGCCCTTCTTGGTCTGGCCCGCTTAAATAGTCAATTTTTACCTCTTTTAAGCTACTAGACCATTTAATACAGAGACTTGGCTTGCAAATAAATTATCTAAAGTGTTTATTTATGAAATTAACTAATCACTTGGCTAATTAGACTTATAGTTTTGAGGGCTGTCACAGTTGACCAGACAGTGTGGGACTACTACATAATATTTGAAGATATAAGAGTCTAATACAATTCCTTTAGTACATGTAATACCACTTTATTATGAGATATATTCAAAATTAACATGTATGAGTAGCAAAATGGAAAATCTTCATGTCATATATAAATGTAGTGTGAGGTGAGCAAAACCTATCATTATAAGGTAATCTCTTACGATAAGTAGTTAGTAGGCGATTTTAGTACAGATAGACATCTAGTTCACTTTTGTAACATATAATACCATTTTATTAAGAGATACATTCAAAATTAACATGTAGGAGTAGCAAAATGGAAAATCCTCATGTCATATATAAATGTAGTGTAAGGTGAGCAAAACCTACCATTATAAGGTAATCTCTTACGATGAATAGTTAATGGGTGATTTTAGTATAGGTAGATATCTAGTTCACTTTTGTAACATGTTCCACTTACTTTTCCACCCCAATCAAATTGTATTGGACAGTATTTTAAAATGTTGTAAGACTTTAACACAATTCTTTTAGTACATGTAGTACCACTTTATTATGAGATTTATTCAAAATTAGCATGTAAGAGTAGCAAATGAGGAAACCCTCACTTTAAATACATGCATTGTGGGGTGAGCAAAACTAGTACAAGGTAATCGTTTATGGTAACTAGCCGGTGGGTGATTTTGGTGTAAGTAAATTAGTTAGCTAGTTCTTGTGGCATTTTCATTCTCTATTTATGGAACATTTGGACTCTGGTATATATGCACTTAAAAAAAAAAAAAGAAAGAAGGAAAGTTATGTAGATGGTCACTAACCTTTAATCATCGTTATATTTTAGTTCATAACCTATTAACTGTTTTGTTTTGGTCTTAAACATATTAAAGATGCTTTGTTTTAGTCATAACAATCTATTAAAAAAGTTTCAATTTGATACATATTAGATGAAATTTATTAACTCAAAGTATTCGATTGGTAACAACTTTTTAGATCTTAAGATGTTTGAAAAAAAATAAAGACGATAAAAACCTAGAGGTACAAGTTGTTGCCCCCTTTAAAACCTATTCTTATCTGCCGCATCCCTACTATCCACATCTGTTGTTTTCAGCCAGATTCAAATTTCATATGGATCTGGCTAGTTATCTATCATTCTTTTTACTGCTTGACTTATCTTATATGATGTTATTTATAGAATTTTATAATAAATGTAATCTCTTTCAAATCTTGGTGTTCAAGGGCAATTCAAGACTTTCATTTGTTAGATTTTCAATTGGAGGTAGACAGCAATGAATCTAGTTTTTTTCTTAGTTTACTAAAATCTTTGCTCTACTGTGGTGTTCCAACACTTAATAACATATATGGAGGCAATTGAATAAAATAAAGTCAGTTTTTATTTTTTTAGATTTTAGAGGTGGTTTTTTTTTATAGTTATTATTCTTTTTTAGGTCTTTGATGTTTGGTTGGTTCTAGCACTATCTAATTATTGTCAATTTCATTTGGATTTTATTTCAATTATTTATGAGCTCTCTATTCCAAATTTATTCTAGTTTACATGGAAGATTTGACTTGATCCAATTATCTTCTTTTTATTTAGTGTCATTGGAACAAGTAGTTTTTTAGTAATCAGTTTTATATTTCTATTGTTACTTAGAGTCTTATATCGTTGTTAATTTGTAAAATATCGTTTGACTTATTTTTAATTAGAACAAACATCCTTTGTTAAAAAATTATATTATAATTTAAATAATTAGGTAAGTGTATTATACTAAATTTAATATGTATAATAATTTTTTATATATAGTTAATGTAAGTGGAGGGTGTTAGTAGGTATAAAATTAGTAAAATTTACAGAAATCTCATAGGATTTGTATTAACATATATTTATCCCTATGTATATTCAAAACCTTACACTTATCCCCTCATTTTCTAACTTAGTCAGCTCATCAATTAAAAGAAAAGGAAAAATGCCTATACTACCTTTCTACCTTTCTATTTTGAGCCAAAGCACCTAGATTTTTTGGATTTAACAAAATAAGCATCTTCTCCTAGACTCCTAATTTAGTCGTGAGTAACACCATTTGTGCCACTACCCTTAAGACTCTAAGCAATTTCCACAAAGCTTCTAGAATCCACAAGCAACGTCATTGAAATGAAAATTTCAGTTAATATTTTGTAGAATGCATGCACATTGTTCTTTCATAATACTTGATCAAATAATTAAGCCTTGTAGTTAAATGTTAATGGTAAATTAATTGTATATTAATTTTAATATATTTTTGTGCATTATTTTTATAGTATAAATTCAATATGAAAATTTCACTACAAGAGTTGGACACATAGGAAAAAGTTGAGAGTTGCTAACCCAGAACCTCTCACGTATATATATATATATCATAAATGAGCTCTAAATTCTCTAGAATCAATTCAAACCCAAACCCAAAAAAAAGTGGGGAACTCTTCTAATTGGCTAATTTCTCTTCCTCATAATGGGGTTGTTCTTCCTTGATAAAGCAAAATGTATCAATGGAGTAGACAAATGTCAAAAGCCTCGCTGCTTCCGCGAGAGCCCTTCCTCTGCTTCAAAAGTCCTTCTCCCGCCTCATTGATCCTCAGAAAAATGGTGTTTCTGTCCAATCTCTCAAGGTGTTCCAATTGCTTTAACAAATCATCCTTTTAACTGGTATCATTGTTTTCATCTGTCTCATTTTAGTGTAATTTTGACATTATAATGGTACTCATTTCTTTTATTTATTTTTTTTATTTATCATAATTGAGTGATAAGCTTGGGAAAAGAAGGAAATCTTGGTTCTTTGGTATCCATATTTCTTTATGTTTAATTGTGCCTACATTCTCTTCATATTTCAGCACGTTGTTCTTTCTTTAGGAAAGCTTTGATTAGGTTGCAAATATGTTACTTGTGAAGTTTCTAGAATGTTGGATTTATTTGTGAAAGTGTTGGATATGTTGTTCTTGCCCGAGAAAGTACGGCTTAGTTGAGTTGAGTTCATGAGGGGTTGCATTAGTTGCTAGTAGGGGTGAGTATGAGTTGGGTAAACCCAAAATTCAACCTAAACCACCCCCATTGGGTTGGGTAAAAATGAATTATGGTTCACGGGTTGGTTTCACATATAGGAAAACCAACGGTTTTTAGGTTGGTTCTAGTTTCATATAAAACTAACCCGAAATGGAACCAAACCTGAGATACACACACACACGCGCACACACACACACACACACACACACACACACACACACACACACACACACATACATACATACATGTCCAGATATACATGTATATCTTTGAAGAATTATGATAGTCATTTTGTGGTTTTATATTAAATCCTTAAATTGATATCCCGAATTGAAACAATATGGAAGTTGTTGGATTATTTACAAAATTTTTTTATATTCACTTAAACCACTTCACTTCCTAGGCCGACTACTCCTGGGTCATTTTCCTTTTAATCTCTCTACTCCAGACTACTTTTACGACATAATTTTTATGTTATTTCATTTATGAGTCATGCGAAACTAGAAATTCATAACATTAACATATTTTAGGCTTTGACATTGAAGAATAAGGTCCTAAAGACTTAGCTTTCTGTGTTGAATGTCGTGTCAATGTTGAAATTACTGGAGAAAAGTAAACTGGTTGAAATAGAAGATATTTCAGAAGCAACTTTTTTGAACCATTCTGGTAATAATAACATTTTAAACTCTTTTAAATGTGTCTAAATATATATATATATATATATATATATATATATATATATATATATATATATATATATATATATATATATATATAAATGTTAATTTAATTGTATATTATATTGAATATCTCACAAAGCTGTTTATAGATGCAATTTTATTGAATTTTGGTGTTGTTATAGGTGTATGACAATGACAAATGAAAAACTTCCTATAGGTTTGGAGTTTGAATTGATCTTTGGGTTTTGTAATGTGGAATATAATGTCCTCTGTTTTTTTAGAATCTAGAGCTTGCTTCACGGCAAGGGTTGGAATCCTACTTGGAGCAGCCCAACATAAACTGTTTGCTCAATTCAACGATGTTGCTTGTTGTTTCTAAAAGCTCTATGGTAATTCCTCCAAGTCTTGAGAGCAGTGTCGCAAATGACTAATTGTTAGATCCAAAAGGTCTAGGTGCTTGGGCTCATAACAAAAATGTAGAAGGGTAGTGTAGACCTTTTCCCTTTTCTCTTAATTGATGAGCTGATGAGTTAGTAAAAGAGGAGATAAGCGTAAATTTCTAAATCTACAGGGAGTAAGTGTCGGTTATAACAAATCTCAGGGGAATTTCTGTAAATCTCCACATAAATTAATGAGAGGATTATTGTCCCGCAGCACAGGACAAAATCTACTCGACTACGCCGCCTGGGCAAAACATCCCTTGACTAGGGCTCCATGACAAGCTGCTTTAAAACCAAGTAAAAAACCGTTTTACAGTATCTTTGTGTTGACCGGACAGGTTGTTAACTTGTTATCACGCTTCTCCTTTCTTTCTATTTTCTGCATTCCTCCTCCCACTCCCCTACACTTGCCCAGATGATCCATCTCAACACCGATTAGTTTTTCAAATCTTCGCACACCCATAATGGAAACCGTACCCCTCTCTGGTAGATTCAGGGTTTTCGATCGATTGGATTTGCTGGAATTCAGGGACAAGTTTGTGATCAAATCCGTCGAGTCCCCCGAACAGGGCTTCTCCATTGATCGTCTTGATGGAAGCATCAATCCATTAGACGGCGGTGATCAATCTTTTCTTTTTGATTCTTTTGTCTCATGTGTTAAAATATTTTGATCTAATGACCTGAAAAGCTTCTTTTCTTCTTCCTTTCTCCAACTCTTGTAGATGATTCTTCTTCTGGTGGTCCATTCAAGACATCGATAATATTTGGGGTGGCTGGAACGATTAGGCTGCTGGCAGGTATGACCTTACCAATGTAAAACTATTTGTAAGGAGCTGATTTGTTAAATTATTGAAGCTTGTTTCTGAAGTCTTGAGAAGAAATGTAAATTCAGCTGATGTCGACTATGTGGCAGCGTTGATCCCATATTTGTTTGTATTGATACAGGAACTTATGTGCTTGTAATAACTTCAAGGAAGCAAGCAGGGAGTTTTCTAGGCTTCCCGGTTTTTCAAGTTACATCAATGAGATTATTAGCTTGCAATGAGGATCTAAAATGTTCTACTTCTCAAGAAGTATGATCCCTTTTTCTTTCCTTTTTTTTGAAAAAAAGATATTGTTTTTGCTTCTTGAAGCTTCACCTCATTTTTACCTTTTTAATCTCTTGTAAGGGTCATGATTCCTTTTTCCTTTTCCTGCAGAAAAGAGATGAGGCGTACTTCATATCTCTGTTAAAAATAGTTGAAGCAACTCCTGGGCTGTACTATTCGTACGAGACGGATATAACGTTGAAGTAATTTCTTCAACCTTCCAGCAGGATTTTTGACTAGATGGTCGCATTTTCGCTGATGCTTTCTGGTGATTTCTATTCTGGTTCATAGCATACTTAAGAGTAAATATGCATGTCTTTTCTAGCTTGCAGAGACGATTCAAATTAGCTGAAGGGTGGATGAGTAAACCACTTTGGAAACAGGTTGGTCACTAGACCACGCTAGGTCAATAGAAGCTTATTGCTGTGTGACATAAAACAATCTTTACCGTCCAATTTCTCTGTTAATTATTCTTTTTTTTTTTCTTCGCAATAATAATAGATCTACAATTTTGAAACATATTTTAATATAATAAATGCAACGTAAAAGCCATTTTACTTTTGTTTCAATGTACTTCCTATTTACATCATGTATTATTAAGTGGGAAAAGATATTTTTCATCTATATCGCCTACATCTTCTGTATTGCTAATATCTTCATTGATGAAGATTGGACCCTCTTACCATTAGAGATGTGGATGCTTGTAACATTATTTTCTTTGCTCATCCACTTTTTTCTTTGGTTTTCTCTTTAGACTGTATTTTCAATAGAACTGCAAACATTTTATCTGTAATGTATCTTTATTCCAGGCTGACCCGCGGTATGTCTGGAATAAACATCTTTTGGAGGAACTCATTGAGCATAAGGTATATTTATTGTATGAACTCAAGTGCGTTGCTTTTTTGCTGCATCATAGTATTCTTCTTGTAGACAAGGCATAAGATATAAGAAGCTCTGCCTAAATCTGAAATAAACAAACTGTTTTTGTTAAGAGATTTAAAAAATTCTTGATCTGTTAATATTCTGTATTTTTTCTTTAACATATTCTTTTGTGGTTTCAGCTGGATGGCTTCATTATCCCTCTTGTTCAAGGAAATATCCTTAAATTTCAAATCTGCTTTTAGTTTTTATGTGGACTGTACTCTGAGCATGAATTGATGACCAATTAGACATGTATTATAGTAAAGAGGAATATTTTCTTTCTCTGTCTTATCGCCAGCCATTATAAATGATATTTGAACTTAACCAATGTTTAAGTTTCCAAGTTGCTGAGCTACAGCTGAAAAATACACCTGCCATTATTACATTAGTCTCAAGAAGATGTACACGACGTCTAGGTACAAAGTTGTGAAGAACATTTGTTTGTAGAGTTATTTTGTGTTTCTAAGGAGCATTGAGAAATGAAAGTTGTGTTTACAGGGACAAGAATGTGGAGAAGGGGAGCTAATCTAGAAGGAGACACTGCTAACTTCATTGAGACTGAGCAGTTGCTGGAGATTAATGGTTTCAGATTCTCATTGCTGCAAGTATGACTCTCATTGCTAGTGAAAGCTGAATTTAGATGTCCTCTCTGGTGCTCTATCATGTAATTACCTGATTATATCTTTGCTTCAGTTAAAATAAGAAGGTTCAATGTTGAAAACTTTTCCAAAATTATTAGCCATGTCTTGCTAATTGGATGTCTCAAGTCCCTTATCAAAAAAAATTTTACTTATCATAATTTGATTTTTAGACATTTTTCAATGCTCAACGGTTATATGTACACATGAACTTTGTTTGCTGAATCACTGCTATTTTTGTAACTTTTTTGGGGACTAATTTTCCCCAAATTTTGTGCTTATGAGGATGACAAAATGGAATTTATTTATAATTTATGCAAAAGTTCATGCTTGATTTTCTGTTCTAGGGCTTCATTTTGGTTGAAATGCTGAGGGTTCATTTACTCTTGATTTTCTCAACAAAAACAGTTGCTTTATTGGCTTCTTTTCTATATGTTCTATTGAACTTTACTGGGCTTCTTTTCTATATGTTCCATTGAACTTTAATCATTCATACTTTTACACTTCCACCTGCATCACATGGTTCTGTCATTGATTCAAATAACATCTCATTGTTCTATAAAATGTATTCAGTTTTTTTACACAATTTAACAAAACAAAAAACATTTACCATGTAGAAAGGTGAAAAAATTGTTTATATGCAAATGCGTATTACTACTGTATGTTAGGTTCGAGGCTCTATTCCACTGCTTTGGGAGCAAATTGTTGATTTAAGCTACAAACCACGACTTAAACTTATTGAACATGAACAAAAGGTAGGCCTTAACTTGATTATGGAGCCTTAATTAAATTGTGTTTATTGCTATGTTGATGATCCTGTGTGTTCCTCTTTTCCAGTCACAGGTTGTGGAGCGCCATTTCCATGATTTATTACAAAGATATGGAGAAATGATAGCTTTAGATCTTACAAATAAAGTATGGCCATTGATTGGTTCACCTGCGTTCTTTCTTTTCAAGTAGAACAACTACCACATTAGTTTGATAACCTTTATATATTACCGCATGTATACTAGAACAACAAATAAGATAACATGAAATTATGTACTTAAAGATAGTAAATTTTGAACAGACTTGCAACTGACATCTATAACTATGCAGTCCTCCAACTCATTCCAAATGAACAGCCTCCATTTTCTTGTTGTTTCTCCTTTTGTTTCTTTTCTTTTCTCCCAGTTTTAGATGGTGGAACCTTTTCTTATTATTTTAAGCTTAAACATTGTATATCTGTTTATTTATGTTGTAGCACGGTGATGAAGGTGAACTAAGTGCTGCATACTCTGCTGAAATGGAAAAGCTTCAAAATGTGAGGTGACATTTTAATCTTTGTGTTTTCAAACATATTACTAATTTCCAATGTGTAGTTGTCACTTATTGGAATGGTCTTTCTGAGCGATTGTCATTGCTTTGTTATCTTTTTGTTACATTTGGTTGAAAAGTGTTGAATGTCTTCCATTTCAAGTGGTTTTTCATAGTATTTGTAAATGTTATTGTGTTTCATTCTCTCTAGTTTCTGCTTATTACTCGACTGGGCTGTGTTGGCAGGCTGCAGGGAATTTTTTGGGCTTTTTTTTCTCTCAATTTTTACTCCTCTTTCTGAGTTTTGATATAAATATTTGGTTCCAATACTGTGTTGAGTTGCTGGATTTACTTATCTTTGTGCCTTTCTATCTGATCTTTGTTTATTTGCTTCCTGTTACACTCACCAATTAAATGATTTTCTTGCATGGAGGATAATCTGATACATACAATTACCTCCTATTCCGTATTTCGAAAGACCAGAAGTGCTTATTACAATTCAGTTTGGTAAAATTGACAGTTTGATAGAATTTGGCATGCCTCATTGCAGATACATCTCATTTGATTTTCACCATTTTTGCGGCAACACAAATTCTGAGAACCTACAAATTCTTTATGATCAAATTTCAGAGGACTTCGAGAAGCAAGGGTGAGAACGCAATGGATTATTATACATAATAGTGGACAAGTACTCCTGGAGTGCTAGCTTTCCATGATACTGCGCTTTAATTGTTACTGTTCCAGCTGAGCAGATTCTTCCTCGTTGACACTGGGGGAAACATCCTGGAGGAGCAGAAGGGCATTATCAGATCCAACTGCATTGACTGCCTTGATCGAACAAACGTGACACAGGTTTGGGAAATGGTCTAAACATAGTCTACATGTTTATTACCTCCATTTCGCAAAGGTTGGCCCTTTTATCTTTTTTTAATAAAGTTTAACTTAAATATATTCATATTAATTTATATTGTAAAAATTTCTTAAAAATTATATTTATAAACTAGAGTCTTTAAGGTACCATTTTCATGTAAAAATTTTATATTTGTGTAAAAATTTTTGAAAGAAAGAAAATCATAAATTAATTGCTGTGAATAGTAAAGGGGATAAGCTTTGCGAGATAGCCGGAGAATCATTTTCAATTATTCCGTATTTTTCTGAAAGCATCGGCATGGGTGATATTGCAATTTGAGGTTCTATGGAAAGTGGGTTCTTACATAGTGAAATTGTGTTGCATTTTGAATTTGAAAATTGTATTATTTATTGTGTATCCTGTACACAGAGTTACCTAGCCCAGAAGTCCCTCACTTTACAGTTGCAAAGAGTTGGGATACTCACTTCCAGAGAGTCCTTTTCTATGTTTGATGAGGATTATGTGAAGTTCAGAACTAGTATGCTAACCTTTTTAATATTTTCCACTGGTCTTTCATCTTGAATTTTGAGCTTATGGTCTCCTGAGCTTTTTCTCTATTGTGCCAGTGTGGGCTGAACAGGGTGATGAGATCAGTCTTGAATACACGGGAACCCATGCACTGAAAGGGGATCTTGTTAGGTACAGAAAGTTCAAGTCCATGTCCACTGAAACACATATTTATGTACACCCAACTAGTTATGCAGTGTTTTGCATGATTGTGGTACAGATATGGGAAACAGACGGTTGCTGGAGTAATCAAAGATGGAATGAGTGCCTTGTCACGATATTACTTGAACAATTTTCATGATGGAGTTCGGCAGGCATGATCTAGGAATCCTTTTTCTCACTATCCATGCAATTAATTGGAGAAGATCCAACTCCAGTTAATTAAATAACCACATCAATTGATCTTGTTTTGCTCAGGATGCATTGGATCTTGTAAGTGGCCACTATAGCATCAACAAGAATAATCCGTCACCATTCCAGCTCAATGGTTTTGAGTTTTTCTCCGTAAGTGGTTTCAGCCATCAAGCATCCATAGCTATGCCTAAATGAACCTTGCACTTCAAACATTGTCTTCCAAAGTACAAGTAGAGCGATAAAGGGACCAGAATAATGTTTTATTTGAGTTTGTTTGTATCACTATACAAATGCTTTGTTATGCAAGTATCTGCTATTGTCCCTAATATGCTTCCTGGATTGTGCAGTATCTTCCAATAGCATCTGCTATGCTTATTGGAGGGCTAACAGCAACTTCATTCAGCCTTCAGCAAGGTAATTTACATCTTTTCGAGTCACTGGTTTTAGTTGTCAATTGGACACAGGTCTCATCCCTGGTATCGTTTCTTTAGTACAACAATTGTACCAAGATTATAAGTTTCCATCTCTACAGGGGGTCGAAATGCGCAGCAGTATCTGTCTTCTG
The DNA here is from genome assembly GCA_005392925.1 of Aquilaria sinensis. Lineage (NCBI taxonomy): Eukaryota > Viridiplantae > Streptophyta > Magnoliopsida > Malvales > Thymelaeaceae > Aquilaria > Aquilaria sinensis. The sequence goes on along the minus strand of SMDT01000932.1, from coordinate 510,093 downwards.
TGGTATGGGCTGGAGTAACTGCTGGGGTGGTGGCCTTGGTCAAGGCGAATGGAAGACAATTCTGCTCTAGGCCTCGCCTCTGTGGATTGCTGTGAAGCATCACCACCTCCCTATTTAAATTTCTTTTTCTGGTGCGGAAGTGAACTTAATTTGTACTTAGTTTGGAATATATGATCTCAATAATGAAGTATCTTAGCTCTTTCCTTTAAAAAGATTAGACGCAGAACCTCCTACCAACACATCCTTTTAACTTTTATCTCAAGAGATATGCAAAATATAAATGTCATCAGAGTTGGCGTAATGGAACTATTGTCCTGTCCTGTGTCAGAACATCCATCAGAAGCATTTTCAGCTTCAGATGGCAAAACTCTCCCAATAAGAAAACAGCCACCTTTGTCTACGCTTTCCAACAACTTCTTTTTGTTGTCACACTGTCTGCTGTCGTCATCTGTCACTAAGGCTTCGGTGCTCTGAAGATGAAAACCATGTTTGTCTTCACGCGCATGTCCCCCTTGAGCGGATTATCAGTTCCTTCACATTGTGGGCAGGGTTCGTTTGAAATGTATGAATTAGGAAGCGTTGGACTCAAAACGAATTGTACAAAATTTTATACCAAATAGACAATTATGCCCAAAGTTTCAAAATGTTCATCCCAAAATTATCAACGAAAAAATATTACACACCTCATGCCCCTGGCCGCATCCTACTTAAGCCTACCATTTGGTGACAGAGAATAAGCATTTTGTATAGGACCAGATCTATACCCTAAGAAGTCACAAGACATGGTAGGTATCAAATCAATGAGTCAACAAATTGGACAACTATATCTTAAAATATTAATTTCAATTCCTTAGCAATAATTTCTCTTATTCGGTCTGTCCTAGAATTGCTATTGTTGTAGTTTCAGTTCAATAATAGTTGTTTCTGAGGCTCATGTGCTTCCTCACCCTTATGCCTGACAGTGCATTTTTCTAATTACTAACAAAAAACTTATTTTGATGACCTTTGCTATGATTGATAGAAAATGAGATTTACATGTCCCGTGTGTTATAGTGGTTCAATCTATGGTATCGTTTTATATAAATTTAATAAATTAAATAATAAAGTTTGAGGATGCAAAAGGAAAAAATTAAAGTTTTGGCAATTAAAACTGGGTTTAACCATATATGAAAAAAATTTCTATGAACAAAAATTTTTTAATTTGGAGTTAACATAAAATCAGGGTCTACTCTCTTTATAATAATTTTTTTTGGATTAATAAGGTAAATAGCAGGATTTGTTAGCAATTAAGAGTGATATCTAACCGTTGACCAAAAAAATGTAATAGAAGTTAAAAAAATGGGGAAAAAATACCAAACCCCCCTAAGGTTTTGGGTAATCTACAGTTATATTTTTTCTTTTTCAAAAACCTATACTTACCCTTGACTTACCCCTTGAAAACTTAACTCCGATTCATTGTTAACACAAAAAGGGGAAAAGAGCTGTTTACCCTCCTAGACTTCTTACTTAAAAAACTTGCCCCCTAGACACTAAAACCCGTTGAAATCAAAACAATTATTCTGAAAACCTGTACCAGATTTCGTTTCTCCAGTGGTCCTCGTTTGTCCTCCTCCGCTCACCGCTTGTACCAGGTTTCGTTCCACCTCCGCTCACCGTTCCGATTCGCCGGCCATCCCCATTGGCACCAGCAGAACCGCGCGGCCCCACCACACCCAATTTGCAGATTCATGGATGCTGATCGCGATAAGAGCTGCTCTCTCCGGTGTCCTTGTTGGCGATTGGGCTCCTTCTCTCCTGCGGAGTCGTGGACAATTGGGCTCCCGCCTTAGAAACCGCCTTCTCTCTAGCTGATTCGTAGACGATTGGACGATGAACACCTTTTTTCCGGCGGTTTCGCGATGAGCGCCTCTCTCTTTGATGATTTTGGTCCTCTCTCTTGGATGATTTTGGTTCTAATTCGAGGTGGCTGGCGGTTAGGGCGTTGGTAGAGTCTCCGACGTAGGATTGGTGCGGCCAAGGAGAAGGAAAGGCCGGGTTGGTGCCCAAGGAGTGGCGGCACCCATGGAGGGGAAGGCGATGTACCGATAAGCTTGAATTGAAGCAGGCAATCTCAGACGGAGACCCGATTCAACCAATTACCAAGTGGGAGGGCACTGGGAGCCGAAAGTTCTACAAGCAAAGAGCCGACGAGGTTGCTCACTCCGACGACGGCCTAGGCGATTCAATTCTGGTGAGATGAACCGAGAAAACAGAGAGAGCAGAGGCGGAGAGGAGAGGAGAAGAGAGTAAAGAGGCGGAGAGGAGAGGAGGGAGGAGGGAGGCAAATATGGTCCGTCCGGTGGTCCGCCGGCGGCGTGAGTGGGTGGGTGGGTTTGGTTTTGGTTTTTTTAAAAAAAAAAAAATAGGGTAAATTGTTAGATGTAAAATCTGGGGGCGAAATTTTTTATGGAAAAAGGTCAGAGGGGCTAAGAAAGGTGTATTTCCTTTTTTTATAGTAACGGTCATCAACAGAGTCAAGTTTCCAGGGGTAGCTATAGGTTTCCAGAAACTAGGAGACACAACTATATGTTACCCCAAACCTCAGAAAGGTTTTGGTATTTTTCCCTGAAAATAATACAAATTCGGAATTTAGACCGAAAATTACAAGCAAAGTAGTCTAAGACATGGCCAAGATTAGATAAATCATAGCAACCAAAGTTTTTTCATAAAAGATATAAATAATCTAATTATAAAAAGTGATGTTTAAGCATTGACACAAAAATCAAAGTAAAGTTTTAAGACTAATAGAGCAAATGAAAATCCTACAGGTAATAAGGGCTTAACATTGATTCAATAAATGCAAATAAATAAAAAAAAAAAGGAGAAAAATGATCAAACTGGCAAACAAATGTAATTTAGGGACTAAAATGAAATAGATCAATAGCTCAGGGACTAAAACAAATTTAAGTAAAATAAAATACCAAATAGCAGAAAAGCTAGAGAAAGTTATTGTAGTTTTTATCTTCGGCAGCTGCAGTATCCAAACTTGCAAATTTATCTTTGCATAAAAATGCCAATTTTAGGATGGATCAACACTATCCTGTAGATTGCACAAAGATTGATAATGCTCACAAGTGAAGAGGCTGAAAAATATCCTACCACCTACCCCTCCTAGCCCTTCCACATCGGGCCATACGAGCCCGAGCCTGCATCTCTAATTTCAAGCATCGTAAAGCATTTGCCAGCAAGTTTATGTTTTGTTCAGACTTCAGTGCAAACAAATGTCAACTTATTAAACCATATACCAAGTACTGCACTTAGGAATGAAGTTGCAACTCGTTTTATCACATAAATGACTTCCCCGTACTTATTTGATTCCCCATACAAGACTACCCCAAACTCTACTCTGAATGTAGTTGAACCATCCGAGTCTTTGCAAGTGGTACGTTGCCCTTGTACTATTAGAAGTCCCCTACGACGACTTGGTAAATTTCACAAAATTTTTAAAGGCGGCTTCGCTTGTTTAGAGCAGCAGGCTTGAAACTGGCAATGCCAGTAATCTCTCTTCCAGTTACCAAGCTGTTTATGTCATAAGTGCCCTCATAAGTGTAAATGGGCTCCAAATCACAGAATGCCTACAACAACACAATAAGAATAAATAAATTAGACCTGTTTTTCTTAATCCCTTATCCCCTTTCACTCCTGGAGAGTCGCTTCTAAAAACAATTAGGTTTAGTCCCCCAGAAACATCACCCAGATGATCCTTGCGCAATAAACTGGCCTTCAAGTGAAGTTCAAAATTGAAAGGACCCGAATTTGAAAATATATGGGGACTGATTTTAAGGCCAGATGATCTATACTTTAGGTAAAGATCTGAGACTTGGGATTTGCAAACTTAATTCATTCTGCCGTAGACTAGGCGACCTTGATATGTAACCCAAACTCTGTAATACAAACTGAGAGGTTGGCTTCATGAAAGGTAGATCTTTGAGGTGAAAAAAGAGGTAAACGAACCTTAGCAACAAGAAAATCTGCCAGTATTCCATTGCCACCAAGTAACTCTCGCCCTAGGGCAGCTGTTTCTCTTGCCTTCTTGGTGATCCATCCCTTAAAAGAAAATAAATCTTTAACCACTACTGATCAATGACACCAGAAAATTAAAATCAACAGCATCATAAACTATCCCTATCATTCTGTTTTCTTTTACCTTTCCCAAGCTGGCATGACCAGGGGTCATTTTACCCTTCTCATACAACTTGCAAAGACGCCACCCAACAAGAATCATTGCCTGGATGTTGCCCAACATCTCAACTAGTTTCATCTGGTTAACTTGGAAAGCAGCCAATGGTGCTCCAAACTGTTTTCTCTCCTTCAAATATCTATACATGAACAAAGAGAACGTCATTCATGGCAACTAGATGGTTCATGCCATGGTATCATCAACCCAAGACAGAAAACCTGCAAGACTAGGTAGAAAAACCAGAAAACTAGAAATTCATCATACAGTACCTGTGGCACATGTCATATATACCCATTGATATACCAATAGGCTGCCATGCAACCATTACACGTGAAACAGCTAGAACCTACATCTCAACAGCAGCATTTCATCAGAAGAATCAAAACCAAAACAGAGACAAAAAATAACCTACATCTCAACAGCAGCATTACACGTGAATCTGGTCCTCTTAGAAACATAATGTTGCAGATTTGGTTAACCCTAGAAACACAATTCAATTCTTTTTCATCAACCCAATTCAATGGAAAAGAAATTATAGGACATGATTAATGTATTTGAGGGGTTGAAAAGCAGAACAGTTGACAGAGATCACAAGCACTGCACCTTGCTTGTATCCTGGAAAGAATTAACACCTGGTAACCTGTCCTCATCGCGGACAAAGACCTTCTTTAAGAGAATATCTCCATTTTGAACCATCCGCAGCCCAATTTTATTTGGTATCTTTGTAGCTGTCAGCCCAGGGGCATCCTTCTTTACTATGAACCTGTAACAGATTTGCTATAGAAGTAAGCAAAACAAAAAAGCATACTGCAAATCATTGGTTATGTACATCAGTCTTTTCTGTCCATCTGGATACTTGAATCAAATAAAGCCAAAGTATGTGTGTATGATTGGTAAAACTCTTGATTCTCATGGTTAATTCTATATAAGTGTCTCTGAGACATCTGCATCCACATAATTGTTTGGGCAACGAAAAAATAAAAAGGTCAGCGATTATGAAACTGTTGCGATTACAGGAGAAGTAAACGATAGCTACAGAACAGTCTTCAAACACGTAAGCCTTCCAGGAAGGAATCAGTATGTATTTGGACACAAGCTGACCTTGCAGTTAATCCAAATTTAAGAACACGAGAAGAATAAATTGAATGTCTCCCATACCCATTGACCTGTTTTGATGCAGTATTTCTGGCAAAGACAACCAACACATCTGCGAAAGTGCTATTTCCAATCCAGCGTTTTTGGCCCTCTAGTATCCAACCTCCCTCTACCTGAACATTGACATGGGATACGAACAATATGCAGAGAAATTCCCAACTATCAGCTCTCAATTACTACAGTAATAGGAAGGAAAAAAAAATCATGTGTAAAAATATTAAAGATGGGACCTTTGTAGCAGTTGTTGTAAGAGCACTTGCATCACTTCCATTATCAGGCTCAGTCAATGCCTGAAATTCAAAATTTGTAAACCATGAACTATAGCTAAAAGAAAAACAATGTTCCTAAAGGGAAATATCAAAAGCATCTCAATGTCTCAGTTTTTTAAAGCAACAACTCACCCAACAACCAATTGTTTTTAACCCTGCCAAAGATGGCAAGTATTTGCGCTTTTGCTCCTCTGATCCACAAATTGCTACTCTTGACCATTTCCACATATAACCAAGAATGGACTTAAGTAACCATTTTGCAGTGTTATACGTTAAACAAAAAGACGTGAAAACACAAACTTAAAAAATCCTACCTATGGTGAGCATGGCTAGAGATGAATGCACTAAAATGAAAGTCGAGCAACTTGCATCAACTCTAGCAACTTCAGCAATGGCAACACAACTGCCAGTAAGTGAAAGGCCAGGACACCCATAACCCTGAAGCAGACCAGCTACACAAATTAAAATCTATGAAGTCCGAAACATATGAATTTCATTGCCAAAACAGTTCTTTTTTATTGGCAACAAAAAAAGGAAGTATGATATCCAACTCACCTTGATTGTGCCGCCAGAAATACGAAGGGCACCCAGTTTTGGAACAATTTGAAATGGAAACTCAGCCTTCTCCCAGTACTGGGAAAAATTGCAAACAAATGTTATTTTCGTGAGAAAAATATTCCAAGCATGCAGCATCTATTAGCTTTCATATGAAAACCGGTGCTAGTGACAGAAACTTACCTCTGCCATTATAGGGGCAACTTCTTTTTCCATACATGCTCTCACTTTCATTCGAACAGCTTGCTCCTCGGGAGCCAATAATTCTTCAAACTGATAATAGTCCGAAGCTGTTGTACATGAGATCAAGACAGATTAGGGAACAAAAAATGAAAAACAAAAAATCGAAAAAATGAAGTCACCGATACTAAACTATCATTTCGATTATTCATACCGCATGTAGGAAAAGAGGAGGCCGGAGTCGCTTGAGGAAATGCAATTGAGACATCCAGCGGCGGCGAATCAAAATAGGAGCTTCTCGCTGCTTTTTCTGCATTACCAGATGTAAAAAATTAACCTAATGTAAACAAAAAATTCCACAACAACCGAGCAATTAGGGTCAAAGGGGAGAATCGATGAACCCAGTTCAGAAAATGGCAGCTCTGATCTAACCCAAATGAAAAGTCAAGCAGATAGTTACAAAACCATCGTCCCTTCGCCCATAACAAAATGAAACCAAGGCAATCACCTTGGTGTTTGGCGGAGAGAACTGTCATAGCGACTGAAGATCGGTGATGGAAACCGTAATACAATAATCAGCGGGACTTTACGCGCTTGTGGACTGAAGAGGAGAAAGCAGAAGTGGGCACGAAAGCTATATATCTGTACAAGGGGTGTCTCGGCCGACGTCCTGACGTTACGGAACGGTACGCCTGAAGGTTGGCACGTAGTTTTAGGCGCCCAAAGCCCATCGATTCTGGTCTTCGATGTTATCTTTAAGTACAGGGTTGAGGTTTTATGGTGGAACTGAACCAATTTAAAATGGTCTCAGTTCTAAACTTTTTCTATCCAATTTAGAACTGAGAATCGAATAAAACCAAAATTATGGCTCTAGATTTCTTGGTTTTGGTTCTCGGATTTTTTGGTTTATACCATATACCTATAACAACACCAAAATTCAATAAATCTACATCCATAATCAGTTTTATGACATATTCAACATAATATACAACTAAATTAATATTTAAATATACGTGCTTAGATACATTTAAAAGAGTTTAAAGTATTGTTCTTACAAAAGTGATTGAAAAGAGTTGCTTGTGGGGCATCTTTTATTTCAACTAGTTTACTTCATTCCAGTAATTCCAATATTGGTATGATATTCAATATAGAAAACTGAGCCTTTAAGACCATATTCTTCAGTATCAAAACCTAAAATATGTCGATGTCATAAATTTTTAATTTTGCATGACTCAAATGAAAAAAATATCATAATTGTGTCGTAAAAAGTAGTTTAGAATGAATATCAAAAGCAAAATGACTTAGGAGTAATGGGTCTATAAAACAAAGTGATTTAAGTGAATATGGAGAAATTTCGTAAATGATCCACAACTTTCATACTATTTCAATTTGGAACATCAGTTTAAGAGTTTAATATAAAAACACAAAATAACCATCATAATACTTTAAAGAAATATATGTGTGTGTGTGTAGATATATTAGTAATACTATAATTTTTATTATATAATTATATGTATATATCTCGGGTTCGGTTCCACCTCGGGTTGATTTTATATGAAACCAGAACCAACCCAAAAACCGTCGGTTCTCCTATATATGGAACAAACCCGAGAACCATGATTAATTTTTACCCAACCCAACCCAACCCTACCCAACCCAATGAGGGTAGTTCGGTTTAGGTTTCGGATTTACCCAACCTATGCTCACCTCTATTTAAGTTGGAGGATAAATTTACAATGTTTGTTCCTATAGTTTTCTTTTGAGTTCATCTTACCAATCACACTTCGATTTGCCTTTTTAGAATATATGATGTTCCCTCTTTTTATAAGCCTAAATATCCCTTTAGCTCCTGAACTCTCAGCTCCTAAACTCAGCTAACTATGGCACCTTTTTCTCTGAACTTCAACTAGGTCCAACTTAGCCCTTAAAATTTGTTAAGTGAGTCAGTAAACCCTTTTGACTGTCATTTGTTACTCATGTGATGAAGTTCCTAATAACACCGTTTATGGACCTTTAGCGACAGTAAGCAAAGACAGCCATTTTTCTCAATTGGTTGAGATTTTACAGCATCTCTCTCTCTCTCTCTCTCTCTCTCTCTCTCTCTTTATTATTGATGCTTTTGCAAATGTTTTTCTCCTCCTATTTCTTCTCTCTTCGGAAGCTTTGACTCCTAGGAAATAACTTCTGCAATCCATGAAAACAAATCAATTGGATCATTGTGAAAAATTGGAAAACAAAAGAAAAGTTATTATTTTCGATTGACATCAAATGAAGAAAATAAAAGTCTAATAATTTTCATTTGATTCCCCTTAACTTGGGTTTTGAAAATTAGAATTAGTGAAGCCATTTCCAATCTCAGTTGGCCTTAGCTAAAAGAATAGAAAAATGCGGATAAGAAATGGTGAACAAGCTAAACTAATGAAAGGTCAAGAAGAAAAAATATTTGTCAGTCTATTGTTGGACTTTATTTATTTTTAACATCAATTGGTCTAAACTGCTAAGAAGTTTCAGTTTGAGAGATGATGCAAAATTGATTATATCCCAACTGCACTCACAATTTCATGTTTATATATGGTGACTTCTTTATGCAAGCCAACCTTCTCCTTGCACTCGTTTTAGTTTTGTCTTGATTTCAATTTTGTTTTTCATTGGTTGAAGCACAAGGCCTCAAATGTTTTTAGAGCACTTTATCAATTTGGCACTTAGACCTAATTCCAGATTATATCTATTACTTGTTGATGCCCTATTGAATAATTAGGATACAGAAGCTGCTTTCTTAATGATAGGAATCATGATTTTTAAAGACTAGTAATTTTAATTTCATCTCCAAGCTTCTGTAATCCAAGACATTATTGTTATTGTCACTACTACTAAGAACACCTAGGCCGCAACAGTTGCAATTTTTACTGTTTTACAACCCCAAGCTGCAAGCAAAACAAAGAGAATTGCCTTCGATCTTCCATGGCGGCTAGTGATAATTAGGAGGAGGTTGGCTTTGAATTTGATAGGGTGGGTTGATTTGTAACTCAAGATTCAAATCACGACACTTTTCTTTAACTGGGAATTTCTCACCTTTGCATGAAATCAAGCCAACCAAGCTGCCTTTCCTCTCTTCCTCTGCTTTTTTTGGCACGCTGAAAGATAAGGTCATCGATTCATGAATTGTTGCTGCCTCATCCAACAGGTTGATGAATGGCAGGAATGATTCACCTGTTCAAAAGCTTCATTCTTATATGCGTGTGCTAATAGTTTTTGATCTTGTTATTAGTTCTTCTCGGTAATCTATTAGTTATAACTGACAATCTGTGTCAAAAACCCAAAAGCAAATGAAAAGTTGAACATCGAAATGGCCTTGATGGAACCTCAACAAACTAGGCATAACAACAACCATCGCTTATTACTGTTAAACATCTGCAAATGACATTATCAAGAATTTCATCATGTGACTTGCACATGAAGGTCGGGGGTTGACTGACCCACTTATCAGAGTTTAGGGGCTGAGTTGGACCAATTTAAAATTCATGGGGAAAGGTGTCCTGGTCAACCGAGTTCAGGGGCTGAAGGGGTATTTAGGCCCTTTTTATAGTAATGGAGCTGTTCGCTCCTCCGGTGCATCGGTCTCCGCAGTCGTCGATTAACCCAGTGACAACGAGCAAGAACGTTTTAGCTGTCCAATCTAGGAGAAGAAGACGAGGAAGAGCTTTTCTTCGTCGATTTTGGATTCACCATGTTCCCGAAGCGTTTGCTTCGAAAAGCAGTTCAACATTCTCAAGTAATGTGGATTCGGCCAAACGATCTCTCTTATTAGCTTCGATTAGTTTCTGCATTTAACTTGTCTCCATGTCAGCAGCACAATTTGAAGCATGGGAGTTTGAAATCCGATGACTTGGATTTGAGGGTTGATGTCCACTACGGAATTCCTTCTACAGCGTCAATCCTCGCCTTTGACTCCGTTCAACGACTCTTGGCTGCTGGGACTCTGTGAGTTAGAATCCGAGAATCTGTTCTTTTTTTTTCTTTTGAAAAGAGAAGATCGTCATGTACTTAATTGGATCTTTATGTTCTCAGAGATGGGAGGATCAAAGTTATTGGGGGTGATAATATTGAAGGGCTTTTCATATCACCAAAGCAATTACCTTACAAGTATTTGGAAGTGAGTAATTCGATATCGACTGTGTAGGTTGAGTTCATACCAACTTGAAGGAATCATGCTTTGATGAATTCTATTGCATAGTGGCATACAAGAGATCCAATACTGTCAGCTGCATACTGATGCTTATTGGTTCATGGCAGTTCATTCAAAACCAAGGCTTTCTGATTGGCATAACAAACGATAATGACATTCAGGTAATTGTTCTTTCCATGTGCTGTTATGAGCATTTCCTGTTTCAATGTTTGACAAAGTTTTCATTTTGGTAGGTCTGGGATCTGGAGCATAGAAGCCTAGTATGCTCTTTAGAATGGGAATCAAACATAACTGCTTTCTCCATAATCATTGGCTCTAAATTCATGTATGCTCTCGATAGAACACTTTACTCTTTGAGATTATATGCTGAATTGCCAATACATGGGGAAGTGTTTAGTTTTATAATTTCTTGATCCCAAGCTTTGAAATCTTATGTTCTTTTGCAGGTATATTGGAGATGAGTATGGCAGTGTATCAGTGATGAAATATGAGCCTGAAAAGGAGGAACTTGTGCAGTCTCCATACAAAATATCTCCAAGTTATTTAGCTGGTATACTTTGCCTCCTTTTCGTTGTTTTTCAGTAGATGATATCATGATTAAGCTCGTCTGACTTTGTCTTTATGCTTCCACATATGTTTTTACAGGTCAGTGAATTTATTTGCTTTGTTCTCTTCTGTGTTAAAATCGTTTGTTTTAGTGGACTTCTCTTTAAGGAGATATTGTATTGAAATAAATTATCACTGGGTAAAATGCAAAATTAATTTCCTAGTGAGGAGCATGTTTTATAATAAAATAAGGTTATTCATTTCAACCGAGTCTTATTTTTCATAATTTAACAAGTCATAATGGTGGAAGTCAATGGAAAATCTCTCGCCAGGCAAGGTTTCTGGTATTTGAGAATGCTCACTGTCACCTCTTGAACTCTCCATTTCTGTCTATGGCTCTCTCTCTGAGATTTATCAAACTGAAATTTGATAATTAATCAAATGATCTAGTGTCTAATTGATGAGGCTATTTTGTTTGTTTAACAGGAAAAGCTGGGATAACAATTCTTGAAGATCAGCCTGTCGTTGGAATTCTTCCTCAACCATGTTCTTCTGGATATAGGCAAGATACAGCTGTTGAAAGTATTTGAATATATCTTTCAGTTACAAACAGAGACCCAACTAGGATTTTCAAAATCTTTTATGTCCATAATTTTGTCCTAGCAATTTTATAATCGTGTGAAGTAGATTTGGCAATTTCCTCTGTTATGGCTCTGTTTTGCACATTTTTTTAGTGTGAATGCAATAGGTGTTGTACTCCTAATTTATGAATTTCAGCAAATGCATGTCAAGTTATAAAAAATGCTGTCCACCACTCCAAACAGGTTTGCTCGGTCAAACGAAATCTATGATCCTAATGCTTTTTTGCGAAGTTAAAGGTAGACCTTTACTTTTGAGTATCTTTCTGCAGTTGTCCTTAGGATAATAACGATGAAATGTTATACACCCACGTTATGGGACATAATGGAAAGATAACATAAACTATCTCCTAATGTATATGCTCACGCTGCTGACGATTCAGAAAATGAAAGACTGATACAGTTTGTTATTGTGGGACTTGTCGGTTATGGCCTTCTTTTTCTCATCAAAATATAAAATCATTGTCATACTTTGTCTTACCACTACTACCCTGAAAGAGTTATTTCTTATGTCCCACAAATATAAAGATGTATTTTGATCATGGTGGAACTTGAGGTAATGACAAATATATGTCGTATTCCATTTCTATTTAGTAGCGGGAGAACCCAGGGTGAGTATGTGGGATCACACCATTCATGAAGCTGGAGTGAGCTTCTGTCCACTATCATATTGTAGCTTGTTTAGTGTTGTTGAACAGATGAATTTTGTAACTTGCAGTTTTTGCTGGAATCTTTTTGGCCTTTATGATGGAACAGACTGCATCTCCGGAGTATTTTAACTGAGATATTTCATTTGCAGATTTATAATTGCATATGAGAATGGATTGATAATTCTTTGGGATGTATTTGAAGCTCGAATTTTGTTTGTTGGAGGCAACAAGGATCTCCAGTTAAAAGGCACAATGGATACTTGTCTTCTAGAGGATGATACGTCTTCCCCTTATCTTTCAGGGGAAGAGATAAGTGCTTTCTGTTGGGCATCTCCTGATGGATCCATTCTTGCAGTAGGATATGTAGATGGTGATATCTTGTTTTGGAGAACGTCAACATCGGCCTCTTCTAAAGGTCCACAAACTGATGAAAACAACAAAGTTGTGAGGCTGCAATTGTCATCCGCTGAGAGGAGACTTCCTGTCATTGTATTGCACTGGTCTAGCCATGATCCCTCACGTAAGGGCTGTAATGGTAGACTGTTTGTCTATGGTGGAGATGAAATAGGATCTGAAGAAGTTCTAACGGTGAATTGTTCATCTGACTACTGTTGCTTGTTGTTGCGTTTTGGAATCTACGTGGTTCATATATTTGTGGTCAGATCTGGTTGTTTATAGGGGTGGTGGGGAGTTGACAAGCAATTCCATGATCTTAAGAGTAGTAACTGAGAAGGCATAGAAAGCTGTCTACTTGCTATCGTGCATATGGGTGTCTTTTAGAGAAACTAATGTGTTACACTTACAAGAGCATTCTGCCAAAGAACTGTATCATGCTGTACATAAATCGCTCATGTTTATATTTGCAGACCTGTTTGTCTGGATTTTTGTGTATGCATGTATGAATCTATATGCATATGTGTATGCTATAAGTATGTATATGCATATGCATATCAAATGGCACCTTATGTAGTCCATTGTGTAGTGTCTTGTTATGGAAGAAAATATGGTTGGTCACAAGATCTTTGTTTCCATATTTAGACGCGAATTTGATAATTCTGAAGAGGAAGTGGGGACTCTATTAATTGGATTATGGGGAATGGACTTTTCTAAATTTAGTAATTTCTGTGTAGATGTCTGCATTTCTTCTGTTTCAGTTTTGAATGCAGTGTAAACTGTGACTTTACTTCCTTAGTATGTGTTCATGTTTATCCTCTTTGACTGGTATGCCAATTTCGTATCAGGTAGGGAATCTTTTTAGAATAAAAAATAGGAGTACTCATATCACTGGAAAAAATAATAATGATGATGGTGAAGAAGAAGAAGAAGCCTTGAATGATATTGATTGATATGAAGTGACTAAGCCTCAATCCCAGATCGATTGGGTTTGCAATTCTTCTAGGTTTTGAGCCTTGAATGCTTTGTCTCATGTAATGTTGATGAAAGATACTATCACATAAAGCACAGTTGATCTAAGAGCTTGAAAGTATGACCTGATTTGATATCCATAATTCAATTCTTCTAGGTTTTGAGCCTTGAATGGTCGTTGGGGATGGAGACCATGAGATGTACTGGGCGAGTAGACCTTGCACTCAGTGGTTCATATGCTGACAGCGTTCTGTTACCAAGTGCTTCCTTGAAAGGGGATAATCATAAAGCTGATCTTTTTGTGTTGACAAACCCTGGAAAACTTTATCTTTATGATGAAGCAAGCTTGTCTACCTTGTTATCACAGAATGAGAGAAAACCATCTGTTCCACGTCTGGAATTCCCCATATTAATACCTACAGCTCACCCTTCAATGACTGTGGCACAGTTCTATGTATTACCTATAGGTGGAACCTCATTGAAAGATCTCTTAGAGGTATTGCATTTCTGATGTGCGTGAATTGACTGTTTAGACTCTTGATTTCTTTGAAGCCTTCATTGATTGTGCTACTTCTGTTAACTCAGGTGGTATCAATTTTGAGGCTTGGTTCAACATCCATTCTGCCTAATGGCACAAAGTGGCCCTTGAGTGGTGGAGTACCCAGTCAACTGTCCAGCAATAAAAGTAACAGTATCAACAGGGTGTACATCGCAGGATACCAAGATGGGTCTGTTCGGATATGGGACGCTTCATTTCCTGTATTCAGTCTAATTTGTGTCCTAGAAGGAAAGGTAGGCTTTTCTTATTGATCTTAGTGAAAGGCTCTATATTTTGCAACTCAATTTCTTATCATGGCATAATGCAGGATATAAATATTGGTGATTCAGGTGCTCCAGTATCAGTGGTGAAGTTCTGTTGCCTCACTTCAACCTTGGTGGTTGGCAACAAATCGGGCCTGGTCAGACATATTCTGTAACTCTGTATGAAGATATTGTCTTTCCCATTTTTTGAGACTAAAACCTGGGTTTTTTAGGTTTTTGTTTATCATCTCAATGGTTCTCGAGATGAGACTAGCTTTCACTTTGTCACTGCAGTTAGTTCTGAAGGTAACTCATAGACATCATTCTTTTCCGAGTTCCATCTGCCTTTTTCTCTTTAGTAGACATGTAAACACCAAGGTTACTTAAAAGGCTCAAAATTTGTAGTTGTTTGGTTTTCCTTCTTCTTACATGTCTAAGGGCGATAGATTTTAGCTGCTGAAAGGATTCATGAGTGATAGAAAAAGAGAAGGAGAAGAGAGATGGTTAGGAAAAGAAGATGTGAATTGTTGGGACAAATTAGAAAAAGGGAGAGAGGAAAATATAGAGAAAATAAGAAAAAGAGATTGTGCGGAGAAGAAAGTAGGATGAGGATTCAAAGGTGAATGTTTCATTTCATGATCCGGGCTCGAGAGAGCGTTTTACTAGGGGCAATGTGGGTTCTATCTGGTAATTTTGGGCCTTGGGTTGTTTTGTTTTCAGGTTGAGTGGTTATGGGCCTCCTGGACTAGGTTACATGGACAGGGGTGCAAGTGTTCATGAGGTTGTGGATCTGAGCACAGCAGATAAGTTGTTTCCAAACTTAAAAGATACGATCTGAAATAGGATACAGGTAGAGGGATCCTTCCACCTGAAAGATAAACAATTCATTCAACTTTATAAATAATTAATCGGTGAATATTTTAGTCTTAAGCTTATTGGCAGATACACTATTTCCCAATTATCCATTTAAGTTTACATAAAAATCATTTTTATAACAGGTTGGATCTGGCCATTCTTTTGAGTTGCCGGTTTTACCATGCATTTTTTTTAGATGCCACAGCAAGATTTATGGCTGCCTGTGATTATAAGTAGAGAAATGGAAATAAGCCTCTTTAGTCCGGGATTGAAATCCTCCTCCGTCCTTGGCCTTCCCTATTTTTGAATGTTGAAGATGATAATGACAAACAATCCTATATAGTCTTAAGAGCCAAACTGCTGTCTAATACATACTAATATATGAAACAGGGCTTCCTGTTGTTTGTTTGACTCGCTTCCATTTGGTTGGGTCGACCAAAAAATAGTGTCAAAATTACTTACCTGGAACCTAACAAACGCTGCCTCTAATTTGAAGACCTTAAAAGTTCAGCACTTAGCTTGCTCTGCTTTTTAAAGGGTATAGCATCTGTCTCATTATAATTAACATTTGTTGTTCTTTCTATGTTCACTTCAAAATATCATTGCTCCTTCTTATCAGGAAATAGGATTGTGATGAACCTTGTGTGTGGTCTTAGATCCTTTCTACCAATAACTGCTAAAGCTTTTTAAGAAATGCTCTATATTACATACTCTTAGCCATATCTTTGATGACCTCTAGGTCTGCTTGAAACTGAATTATGTTGTTCTTTTTTATTTTTGATGTGTCTAGCACTTCCATGTAATTAATATGTTTCTGCTGTGATTGTGCCCCGAATGTTCTGTGATTTATGCCATTCAATTCGTCTTACAGTTCATAACTGGCCTCGAGGAAAAGCCCCTCACTGTAGAGCTGTTTTCTCACTTCTGAATTCACCAATTCAAGCCCTAGAGTTTGGAAGCTTGGGTCCAAGGCTTGCTATTGGGTTTGGATGTGGCCGTGTACGTGACACAGTTCATCTTTGTTGTATATATTCTCTGCAAGGTGTTTTAACAACCTAGGGTATATGCTCTATACTTAAAACTCTTAATTCACGTAATTTTTATTTTCACTGCCTCCACCACAGGTTGCAATGATTGACATCAACTTATTATCAGTTCTGTTCTTAACGGATTTCATATCTGGCTCTAGCTCTCCTCTGGTTTCGTTGTGTTGGATTGAGCTTGAAAGTGGTGCTATTGACCTTGTGAAAGAATCAAAACAGTCAGAAACGGATGTTCCAGTCAACAACAGGGAGGACTTTATATTCATTTTGACCAAGGATGCAAAAATCATAACTATTGATGCTTGTAGTGGTCAACTGATGCATTCTGATCCCTGGCGCTTGAGAAAAGAAGAAACTGCAGTCTCTATATATGTTTCAGGCAAGTATAATGTATTTTGGGTGTAAGTTAATTTAATGTCATTAAGGATAGAGCTCTTATAATTATTTAAACTCCAGTTAGCAGTATATCTATATCTGCATTAACGAGCGAGAAGCAGCAACAAGAGTCAAGCCATAGTGCTACTGCTAGCAGTGATCTGAGACCAGATTCCTATTCCTTTGGCACCAACTCACATGAGACTGAAAACCGTGCTTCCTCAGAATCTGTCTCTTCTGGATTTCAGACATTGGATGCACTTGTTTTACTTTGTTGTGAGAAAACTTTGCGCTTGTACTCACTGAAGTCTGTGATAAAGGTGCCTTTATAACCTGTTCTTTGGTTGTCCCTAGTAGGATCATGTCTTGCTATGGTAGTGAAGGTTGTGATTTCTATTAGGGGAACAGGAAAACTATTCACAAAGTAAAGCATGCAAAACCTTGCTGTTGGATGGCAACATTTATGAATGATGGAATCATTTGTGGAATTTTATTGCTGTTTCAGACTGGGGATTTTGAGATCAGGTAAACATGCCTATTCTTTTATTGCTTCTCTCTTCCCAGCATTATGGAAAGGAATTGTAGTGAAAGAATGTTTAGAAAAGAAGTTGCATTCACTAAAAATGTTGAATACTTCTTCAACTATGTAGAAAAAGTTACTTGCGGGCTTAAACTCTAATTTTGTTCAATTGAGGATATTCAAGATGATCTTTGTAGGATTGTAGCATTGAGCCCTTAGTTGCTCAAGTTCATATCGCTGGAGCCTGTAAATGAATGAAATAAATTTTAAGTACCTAATTTATTTTTTTCTTTTCCAATGTACATTGTCGAGAGGCCAAGGGGGGAGAACAGTCTAAAATTAGGCCTGTCGTAACAACTTCAAAGCTTTGACCACTAGGCCAATTTCATGACCTTAATTGATTTTAAGTGCATAGTTGAGGGCCTCTTTCATACCATTTGCCTGTTTATTTTTTTATTATTTGAACTGACATGAATGTCCCTGAGTATGATTGTCTTTCACTATGTATTTGCAGGTCCTTTCCAGGTTTGGAATTGGTTAAACAAAGCTCTATAATGTCAACTCTTAGGTGGAGTTTTAAGCCAAACATGGATAGGACTGCGTGCTCAGATGATAGTGCATATATTGCATTGGTACTTATTTGTCAGTTTCTAGTGATGATTTTTCTTCTAAAATACATGATGATTAATCATACACGTATATATGCTCTACTACAGATTTTGGAATGTGATACTACTGAAAGAGACAGGGCAGGCAAAAATTATCTAATGCACTCAACAAATTTTGCACCCAATGGTTCTATTGGCAATGCTTGTCTAATGTAAATTTTATTGACAGGAAAGTGGATATGAAGTAGCATTTATCTCCATATTAGCTGGTGAAAATGGGTTCAGGTACGTGCCATAACTTTCTATTTCAGCCAATGCTGTGAGCTGGAGCATACAATTGCTCATGTCTAAAGATTCTGAAGTAATGATTCTGAAATCTGTAGGATTCCAGAGTCTTTGCCCTGTCTTCATGATAGGGTCCTTGCAGCTGCCGCTACTGCTGCCTTCAGTGTTTCTTCATATCAGAAGAAAAAGCAGGTAGCATGCATATTTTGTTTGCAATTTTTCTTTATTTTTCTCTTTGAATAGGATTTTCTGTGTATAGCTTATCCTGTTGTTGCAGGAGGGAGCGGGGATCTTTGGTGGTATCATCAAAGGATACAAAGGAGAAAAGCTTGATGTCACTGTTGCACCTGAAGCCAATATCACTCGTTTGGAGGATATATTTTCAAACTCTCTACTCTCAGATGTATCCACAGCTATTGAGAGTACCAAGGACGAAGCAGAGTTAAATATAGGTGCTTCCTCTCAGGCTCCAATTTTCTTTTTATCTTGTTTTTCAATATTTACTTTAATCTGACTGCACTTGTTTCTCTTGCCCTAGATGACATTGAAATTGATGATGCTCCTCCTGTTGGCAGTTCATCCCACGAAGTTGGAGACAAAATGGGAGGTAAATATAGTTTCCCCATGCTGTGCTTATTTTGGCTTCAAAAAATTTATTGATGGAAGTCCTTTCTTCCCCACAGATAGGGAAAAATTACTCGGCATGCAGGATGATACAGTACCTAAGCGCAGAACAGTAGAAGAGATCAGAGCTAAATACAGAAAAGCCGAGGTAGACTCTCATCGTATATGTTTTTTCATCTCCCCTTTTCCTGAGGCAAACACTTCTTGAGCAGACATTAACATCTGATCTTGCAGGATGCCTCATCAGCTGCGGCGCTGGCAAGGAATAAACTCATGGAAAGGCAGGAAAAACTCGAGGTACAAATTTCTATAATTGTCATTTCCATCGTAATGACCATTGTGATCATTACACATCTTAATGCCAAAAAAGTCAAAAGGAGTGACATGAAGTTCATCATGTAAATTGAATTGCATGGATCATTGGCTATAAAAGAATCTCAATTTTGAATTGAAAAAGGGAAAGCCTCTTGATTTTATCAAGTAGAAACAACAGAATAGAAAATGATCATTGTTGGTTAGGTAGTTTATATTCTTAGTAACATTTCTTTATAGTTTGTTCCTTCAAATATTGTATGTTGTTAAAAGCATATTAGTATTTTCACCTAAATTAGCTTCTTATGTTTTGTTCAACCTTATTAGAGGATCAGCAGGCGCACTGAGGAACTTCAAAGTGGGGCAGAAGACTTTGCTTCTTTAGCAAATGAGCTAGTGAAGACCATGGAGAGGCGGAAGTGGTGGCACATATGAAGTGAGTAAGGGAAAAAAAACGCATTAATTAGCTGTGGTTTATGAATGCTCAGATCCAGGTTTTTAGATGGATTAGTGAACGTGCTAATTTCGTTACGACGATTTGTCATTCCATCTGGTCTTCCACAACAAAACTGGCCCTTTTAACTGGAAACAAGAATCCCCACGTCGCTGCAGTAGGACAGGAGATAAGTCAATGTGTATTTTGTAAATTATAATGAAATGTAATGTCTACGCGAGCATTCTTCTGAATGTTAGAAACTGGTTGGAGGGTGGTCCTGATGTTCTGAGTTACAAGAAAAGTTCAATTGATTTATAAACACTTGCTTTGGAGCAAAAACACAGCCTCGGGCTCGGGTTCTAAACCTAATATTCTTTGTCATCACATTTTTCTCGGTATTCTTTATCGTCTAAAATTTTATAAGTTATATGTTGAATGGTGGTTTAATGGTCTAAATTTAATAGTTCTTGTATAAATTCTGTCTTAATCACTAAATTTGCATGTTCAATAAAAAGTTAACAGATTAAATTAAAATGTTTTCTTATAAAATTCTATTTTAATAGTTATTTAATATGTTATATTGATAAAATAAGCTTTCTAACAATTAGGCAGCGTTGACGTACTAGAAATTTGCATAGATATCTAAGAAATCATGTGTGATATGGTGTGAATGACAATAAAAAAATAAGTGGAACATATTAAGTTGTCATCAGTCCATCTATAGTCACACAACATTTTATACAAATTTTAGTACACACTATCAATAAATTTTTTATAAATTGATTATAAATTTTAGGACTCTCATCCCCTGAGGTTTGATGGGAATCACATTTTTCCCTGAAAGCCTACTCGCCCCCTGGTTCTATTAGCTCTACGGTCTGGCAACTAATAAGCACAAAACAATTTTACAAAAAATTCAATTCGAAACGTCCAGTTATTATTGATTTGTAAATTCAATTTGTTTATAAATTTTTTTACTAGAAATTCTAAATAATAATAATTTTTTTTTTTTGCTTAAATGTAAAACAGTTTTCCCCTACAGTTGAAAATGGTAACGAGTAAGAATGGTTCGAGTTTGGTTGGTTTTTCAGTAGAACCAAACTAAATCAAATATCAACAATCCTACCTAAAGGGAGAACAAACATTATTTCATCTAGTTTAACTTTTTAAATGGATTTCAACAACAATTACAAAGTTTAATAAAATTTCATCTAAAAACAACAATTAAAGAGTTGAAATTAGCGTAATGAAGCCTAAGGTTGTGTGAATAGGGGACAAAGATGAAGCACGTGTAAGAGATGGTTTTGCATTGAAAAATAAAAGTGTGACCCATATCACAAGATGGTAGACACACAATATGTGTCCGTCATCATATAATGCAGTCATGTAAACCAGGCCCTTTTGCATTTTAGGACTAAGAATTGGGAAGCAACGAAGCACAACGACCTAGGAGTGGGGTTGAGGGAAAGCTAGCATTAGGTAATAGGATTTTGTGTTTGAAGACAAAAAGCATCCCCGCAATTTAATCTTTTAATAGAAGATTATTATGGATGAAGACTTAACAACATAATTCTGTAACAATTTAAGTTTATGGCTATGCAATTTTGCTTTTAAAAATAATCCATTAGTTTATTTTTACTGATTTTTTTCCTCTAAAATCAATATTATTTGAAGCTAAGACCCCATTTAATTAATAAAGTAGTTAAGTTTTTGTGAATCTTTTCATACACAGCCAGAAAAAATTAATAAAAAAACCCTATTTAAAAAAAAAAGTTTAAAAATACTTTTTGCTTTTTTTAAGAGTGAAGTTTCAATTAGCATACAGGTTCAACAAATAATCATTATAAATCAAAATAACCATTGATAACTCATTTTTAAGAATTAACACCTTTAGTTTGGTGCCTTAGTTGGTTCTATATGGAACCATAACCAACATGATAATCAATAGATTTTTTTAAGGAAAATCAAAATGTATTAATTAAAGCTCAAGGCAAAGATAACTAGTTAGGGAGAGGCGCTTTCCAAGAAACTCTACCTAAAGAATGCATGCCCCTCTTAGGCTTAGCTAAGACATGGGTAACCCCATTCTTGAGTGCCTAGCAAAAGAAAAGGCACAACAAGCAAAAGAGTTTCATAAAAATCTAGCCTCATCAAGCAAAACTCCAAAATAAAATAAAGAAGGGGAAGTCCCATTTTGGAGCTTGAATATTAAACGAATAGAATCCAACTCCAGAACCAAAGATGACAACCCGAACTGTCTTGCCTATTTCAGTTCCTAGAGAATAGCTTACACCTCCAAATAGAGGGCATCTCTATCGTCATACTAAATCTCATAGGCTAGGGCAAAACAAACCAAACCTACTGTATCTTTACACACCACTCCAACATTCCCTCTTCCATCCATTTTAGACAACATCACCTTAACATTAATTTGGAACGCCCCTGTGACTAGAGACTACCAAATGAGGTTATGCACTCCGGATGAAGGGATAAATCATACAGGCTTACTACAGCTCACCTAACAATCTATCCATGGCTTGATAGACAGTACTACACCCTGAGGTGTTCAACATGCAAATTCATGCACCATTAGATTTCAGTTGTTGTGTCAAATGAATGATGTTGAAACCGAAGACATGAGTGATTTTATCTCATCCCCTTCCAAGGATTATTTTAAAACATTCTTCCATCTATGCTCGAAGTACAGAAAAACCAACCCAAGCACTGAGAAAAATACCAAAAAGGTTACCCTAGTTATTGCATTGTACTAATTAGATGACAAAAATTGTAGGTGGTTCTGATGTAGTTATTAAAGTCTTGGTTTGGTTCCAAATTGATGACTGAACCATTGAATGAATACCAGTTTACATACCAATGTAACTAATGGTCTTAATTTTTAGTCAAATGAATGAATATTCTGTCGAAATATGATTGCATGGACGAAACGACATGCTAACTCTGCGAAATGCGTAAATGATGTGGCAAATAAAAAATTAGGGATGGAGTTAACTTAGGGATTTAAGGCGATTTAAGGATTTAGGGGTTGAAATTGGGCATTTGGGAACAAGTGTGAATCAGACAGTCAAGAGTAATTGGAATGGTGATTGGAGATGGGTTCTTCGTTAGCATCGAATGCATCTTTAGTTTTCTTGACTGGTGCGGTGGATGTAGAAAGCATGGACTTGCGATATCAGTGTGGACCGAGAGTAACAAGGAAGACACCATGGACACATAGGAATTCTAGTCAACGTTTCATTACTGGTCCTAATTGCGGAATACTTTGTATTATTTTGTTGTTGTTCTGTGATGCCTTGATTTTTATGTTTATGATTTTCTTATGTATCCCAAGCAAATGAAGCAATCAATGGCTTGCTTGATCAGAGAAATTCTTTGTAATTCCTCCACTACACCCATGTTAGAGAGGTTGGCGTGCTGCAAGTAGGGGTGTTCGCGGTGCGGGTTCAACCGGTTTCACCCTAAATCCAAACTGCACCATATATGTGACCGATTTATATAATATAAAACTAAACCACACCGTTTACCACAAATTCTGATTGAAAACCAAATCGCATAAATGATGGTTCGGTGCAGTTTGGTTTGACCGGTTTATCTTTTCTATCCTGTAAAACAATTTAAGCTACTTCACAACACTTGTTTTAATATTAATACGTTTTTTTGAACACTAAATAATTTTATAAAACTTCAACAATTTCGTACTTTAGAACATTACAAGCACAAAATAGCCTGATTGATACAAAATACCGAGACACCAACTTGCACTCAAATCCAAAATTTCTATGAATCCTTCACAATTGGCACTTAGGCTTGATTGCAACATTTAATGATAACTCTATGGTGAATTAAAAAAATTAGGGCTATTTCTTATCACATACCTAATTTTACTTAATTAGGCCACTAATCTCATCACATACCAATTTGTTTGTTTTCTACAATTTGTTTGCAATAGAGAGTGGGAGCGTGCCATGAGTGGTGAGCATGGGTGGTCTTTCTCAGCAGTCTCTAGCCACGAACTCTGCAAAATACCACACGCACTACACTTGCTCAGTAAAACCTATAGACTAGTCTAGTATGACAGAATAAGCATTATGGATTTGTTTACTTTTACACAAATCTGTTCAATTCATTTCATCTGATTAATTGGCTCTCCTTTTCTTTACTTATTTGTTTCTGTCTTACAGCTGAAAAGGGTATGAGCATGAAAATAGGAAGAGCATAGACAAGTGGCATGACTCATTGCCAAGTCCTTGTGCTAGACTTAGATTTGATCAGCTAAAAAACATTTAAGCGGCACCAGTTAAAAACACAGATAAAGCAAACAGTGATCAAACAACATCAATCAAAATAAATGGTGTAACCTCAAGTTGTTTCCAGAAGAGTTAACTCAAATACCCCAAAACATCCAAACAAAATCGATTATTTTCATGAAATGGGTACTTAATAGGACGAACCTTGAGAAAAACTTCCACTTTGCAGCCATTGCAAGAGGAAGAGAGAAAATGCTGAAACCCAAAAGATACAAGGCTGCGATGCCGGTGTGAGAGGCTGCGACCTGCAATTCTGAGTGCTGATGTGTCCACGTAAGACTGAGAAATGAGACATCAAGTTGAGAGAGGTTGTGACTTGAGAGTGAAAGAGTGAGAGGCTAAGAGAGTAGACGCGAGACTAAGATAGAGTAGACGAAGGCAAGGGTGTGCGGCGTGCAGCAGAGGCATAGAGGGCTTGGAGGCTAAGATTTTGAAAATGTGAAAATGGAACTATGGAAGGGTAGCTGGGCAGATTATATGGCAACAACCAACACTCAACAGGGAAGGGCCAGACCTAATATAACTAGGTTGAACTTAGGCTTGGACTAGAAAATGGGATGGGCTAATAGGCTTAAGTTTCTACTAAGTTATTAAGGGTGCGGGTTCGGTCCAATTTTACCGAGTTTCAAAATTAAAACCTGAACCACACCGTATATACATCAATTTTTAGTTTTTAGAATCCAAACCACACCATAACCTGCATAATCAATGGGTTGATTCAGTTTGGTCTATGCGGTTTCGCAGGTTAAGCCAGTTGGATGAACACCCATAGCTACAAGACATGTTAGAGGAACAAAAGAATAGGTCTGCCAAAGTGAAGGAAGATAATGTTAAATTCATTGAGAAGAATAAACAGCTGGAAGATAAGAAGGTGAAGCTTGAGTCATAAAAGATTAAGCTAGAAAGAGAGAAGATGATTCTAGAAGCAGAGTTAAAATGGCTAGATGAAGAGCTTGTTGTGTAAGGAAAGAATGTAGATGGTAAATGGGATGTCGTTGTATGAGTAACTATCATTGTGGTTGTAGTACAATTGCTCCACCGGACCCTTACTTTCATTGTAGTTTTGATAGTGGGTGGATAACAAGTTCTCATCCAAAGCAAATGAAGCAATAAATAGCTTGCTTGATCAGAAGAAGTTTCTGTAATTCCTCCATCGCACCCTTGTTGAAGGGTTGGCTTGGTGTAAGACATGTTGGAGGAACAAAAGAATGGGTCCGCCAAAGTGAAGGAAGATAATATTAAACTCATTGAAAAGAATAAATAGCTGGAACACGAGGAGGTGAAATTGGAGTCAGAGAAAATTAAGCTAAAAAAAGAGAAGGTGATTCTGAAGGCAAAGTTGAAATGACTAAAGGAAGAGCTTGTTGTGCAAGGAATGAATGTAGGTGGTAAATGGGATGCGATTGTATGGGTTGCTGTCATTGTAGGTTGGACTGTGATACATCACAGAGACTTTTGGGGCTTCTAGAGTATGTGCATTCTTTTGTTAATGTAGTTGGCCCTGCAGTATGTATTTTTTTATGCTACCAAGAGAATGGTTTTTGTTTTTGGACCAAGAGATCTTGAATGATATATCAAGCTTTTGTGTATGTAGTTGCACTTTGTTTCTTCAATTACACACGTTCAAAACCACAAAAGATATGACATATATGCTAGTTAGAAATGTTCAAAGCCATAAATTGTTCCCTGCCCTGTTCTAGTTAGACATGTTGGACTGACATTATGACACAAGAGAAACAATATCCATAATAACTCATCTTTATTCAGAAGTTAGCAACTATAATTCACATAAATCAATTTCACAATATTGTTATTGCTCCAACCCATTACAAAGACATGAATCAGTTTGACCTTATTGCACAAAATACTAGTTATAAAATAATCAACCATTTAAAGGTAATGTCATTTTGTTAGGCATAATCCCCAACTAAACTAACTTCAGCTTGTTGCAAAAGATATGGCCTATATGCCAATTTGCCTATGGTTAGCTTATGCTACCTTTAGCACTTTTGCCATGCCTCCCGTAGTTCAGTATCCTCTATCCTTGTCTTCCAAGCTGGTACATATATAAAAAAACACAACAATAACTAACCAAATTGAACATAACCAAGGTGAATAAATGCAAACAGCTTATTCATGCTTAAGTACTATATACATTGTATATGGTGAAACTTGAGTCAACATTGGTCAGAAGTCTCATGCCCTTTACTCGTTTCCTTGGTTATTTTCCTCCTTTTTTCTCTCTGCCAATTCGAATAATGAGTTTTTGTCTTTTTTCCCCTGTACTTGTTCCTGGAACTTGCATGTCCAAAAAGCACAACTTAGAACACACATCAATGGTTAGAAAAAGTAATGAAATGAATTAAACTACCTGAGCTAACTGGCTGCTTAAAACATTCTTGTTTGGGCATTTGTTTTTTCTGTGACCAACTTGCCTACAAGGGATGCATGAGTTCTTCTGGCCTATCCTTGGCATTTTTCCTAAAATTGGTGGTTCATTAATTTCTCTTTTCCTTTGTTGCTAGGCATTTAAAATGATGGACAATTAGGATTAAATTGAGCATCTCCCAACCATCTGGCTTAATAAAGGTTGGATGGACAATTTATATCAGTCATCATATTTTTCTCTTATATACCACTCAAATAGATAATATTTTGGAGTGTGCCCAGCTGAAAAGAAGTAAATAACTCCATGAGTGCATGGAACTCTGGAGACATCCCAATTTTTACAAAAATAGCTCATCTCATCAAGTTTCATCGCATGTTTGTTCATTCCTGAGCTAACTTGAAAACCGTCATTCTCATTCCAGACTTTGTCCCAGTCATGATGATCTTTCACTTACTTCCCTAACTTTTCTAACACTATTTTGCCATATTGACCACTCCATCCTTGGGCTTCCCTATGTTTCTCTGCAAACCTTCCCATGATATATCTATATATGTCCTCTAGCATTGAATATGTAGGTTTATGCCTTGCTGTGATCACATGCTCAACTCCATTGAAAGCCACATAGATATTATTTTGGTTAACATCACATTTTATGTCCCTCCTAAAAAATCCTTTGCACCAATGTTTTGGATATACTTTAAGCACATCTTGCCTTGCATTAGGTGTATATTCTTCAAGTGCATCCAAACTATCTTGAAATTGAGTCATGCAAATGTTATTTGCAGCTGTATAAAATAATGTTTTAAAGACATCTCCATGATACTTCTGGCCCAAGTTAGCATAGATGTGCTTGCACATATTTTATGCTTTGCATTTGGAAGCAATGCTTCAACAGCTTGAAGAAGACCATGGAAATAAACATTAAATTAGTGCTGCCTTCTAGCAGTTGTAACCTAAG
Organism: Aquilaria sinensis; assembly: GCA_005392925.1. Classification (NCBI taxonomy): domain Eukaryota; kingdom Viridiplantae; phylum Streptophyta; class Magnoliopsida; order Malvales; family Thymelaeaceae; genus Aquilaria; species Aquilaria sinensis. Next base: position 482,799 of record SMDT01000932.1, on the reverse strand, counting down.
TGTAGGTTGTCGTAAGTAATAAAATCTCGGGAGTCCGAGTGTCGAACCACAGGGAAGTGAATTAAGAAATACAAGTTGAAGTTTAAATAAAGAAAGTTTTGGTGAAAGGTGTGAAAAAGTGTGAATTAAAATTGAAATTCAAATAAAATAGCTAACGTTAGGGGATCCACTTTTAGTAAATCGGTTATGATTAATTTTAGCCCATCTTACCACTCAATTGAGATCCACACATAAAGGAGGTCCCAATCGGGAAATTAGTTAGTATTAACATTTATTGATCTTAAAACGCCAACACTTGCTAATGGGTTCAAGTATCCATCATGCTAACCTTTATCGACAATAACTCAAGATTCTAATATAGCCGGTAAAGCCATGTTCTACAGAGAGAATCAAGCAGCTTTTGTGCCAATGATTTGACTATGATGAATAAAGACTCCTACTTAACAAGGAAGGAAGTTAAATAGATTAAGAAAGAAAATACCGTTAACGTTGTGATCCATTCAAATCAATTATAACCTCTATACCAAAAGCTTCACCCTTTCACCTTAGCAAAAAAAAAGATTAGTTAGACATAATAAAAGTAAACAACATGTAGAAAGATGAAATGAACATAGATTAAAAGAACAAAGGAAAGAACAAGAACAAGAATAAGAAAACACTTGGCTAGAGCTTCGGTATTGAAAACAAGAACAAGAACAAAGAAGAAAAGCTAAAGAAAATACAGAACATGGAAATGGCCTAAGAAAATGGCAACCTTCACCCTCCCCCCAAGGTGCCTATTTATAGATTTTTGGGGTAGGTGAAATGGTAAAAATAAAATGGTAAAATGTAGGTAAATACAAATCAACAATGGCAGGCCGCAACTTCTTTTAATTTTTTGGCCATCGTAGACATCAGATCAGCTCTTCCTTAAAGAATGAAAGTTGCAGATTTCCTCTTAGCTTCGAATCGATAGCTTTCTCATTCAAATCGAACATCCGTAGCTTAAGTTATGATTTTTTTACCAAAACTGCTCTTCAGCACACGAAATAACGAAGGGTCTCATCTATAATCAGATTTCGGCAATGGAAATCATCAAACTAGCTTGCGGAATAAAGCAGAGTTGAAGATCTATGTGTTGGCTTTCAGATGAATTTAGAATCACTCAGCTCCAATGCCTACAACTCCAGATATGATTTTTTTCTCATGAAGGGCCGCCAAGTAATGATTTTTACCTACATAAAAAATAATTATTTAATATATATATTTTAATATTAATGAACAGTAAACCGCGTATGTACAGTGAATACACATATGAATAATGAAATATGCGTATGAATAGTAAAAATGCGTGAATAGTAACCTAGTGGGAAAATGCTAAGAATATAAAAATTAATCATACTCAAAGTGTATAATGATGATTTAAACCTTTAATAACAATACACTTACGAGTATTTATCAATTAGTTAATAAAATAATGACTTAAATTACTAAAATTACTTAAAAATACAATACCTTCTGCTGGTAAAAAATTATTGCCCATCCAGATCCATTTCTGATATTTAAATCTGAAATCAAATATTCTAAGAACCATGTCCAAGAATCTCTGTTTTTAACCTCTACATCTGCCCATGCAATTAAAAATTTTCCATCATTTGCATACTTCCCAATTGCAATAAGTAACTTTCTCTTCACAAGTCCTTTAAAAAAATAGCCATAAACCCTAATCAAACGCCTACATCTAAATTTAAAACCTTGTATGCATGCTTCAAAACATATATACATCATTTTAAAAACAGCATAAGAAACATCATCTGTTGGAATTAAATCAAACTACACAGTAGTCCCTAGATTTGACCTCTTTATTCCACCTGCATAGTCTTTCAATAGAGCATACTCATGCTTATAACTTTCTTCCAACTTATGTCTTACTAGTTCCTTAATCCTCTTAATCATTCTTACAATTATATACAATTTTAGTTCATCTTTTACTTTCATCTAAAAATACTTTATTCTCATTGTAGGCTCATTTCTCAGTGTTATATGAAACCTTTTAACAATCAACTTAGTTGTTACCGGCCTTAACTTAAACTTCTTCCTGTAGTTGTGCTCTAAATTCTAGCTTCTGATATGCCAATACTTCAAATTCTTGTTGTATGAAACCCACATATGAAATGGGTGGTTTGGTGCATACTTAAGCTCAAGTCTTTTGTTGTCATTTACTTTCCACCATACATCTCTATAATTTTGTACTACATATCTAGTAGCAGCTTCTTTAAACTCTTTGTTGTTCCTAAACCTCATGCCAACCTCAAACGTAACAACCTCACTATTGGGGTTGCACTTTGGGAACTTGTTCTTCCTTATTTTCAGGTTTGGCTCTGTCTCTTCCTCCCTCCATTCATCATCTCCATCTGAACATTCTTCCCCATGATCATTAGAGTCTAAATAATCAGTGCCCTCTAACTCACATATTTCATTTATGCATTCTGTATCATCTTCATCTAACTCAATCTCACTGTCAAACTTTCTTGTGTCCTCACCCTCTACATCATAGTCCACATCTTTTGACTTATTACCTGTTGCTTCATTCTTTCCACTCTCATTATTAGTTGCAAAGTTGAAGTCAAAGTGATCATATTTCCCTAAGGGTCCTACGTCAAATGCCCCTGCATCATCTTTTTTAAGCCACTGTTAGCATCCTATCTTTTATTGACCACTACAAGTAAAGCACCTACTTCTTAACTAATGATGCCATTCTCATCATCTTCTTTTCCAACCTCTATTCAACCCGTCTTCAAACCAGACACAACAATATATTCAGCCGCTATGTTCACATTTTTCCCCATTCCGGCATTGGTAAATGAACCAATTCTTCAGTATGCCCTATATATAAGTTCAACTGACCTCTATCATATAGAAGCTGTAATGCTTCAACAGCTAAATCTTCATCACAAATCAACTTCACATCTGAATGCACCCTGATCACTGTCCAAGTCCTTTAGAAGTACATTAACTTCAGATTTTTAATACCTGTTCTTTTTAATGAAATCCTCAAAGCTAGCCCATGAATTTGCCACCTTTGTATTTGAAGGGAAAATGTTGAAATCTTCTACCAATGTGAAGAGTGAATTTGAAAAATATGATAGTCCCGCGATCAGACAACTTGTATTGATGATCAAAGAACTACGTAAGCTTAACATCTCTATGATCACTCATTCAAAACTCAAAAACATGTTTCTTATGGCTAATTAAATGACAAAAGCCTACACATACAACCTATTTCACAATACACAACCACTCATAATCTCAAAACCCCAATGAACATAAACACTCATCTAATAAACCCTATCAAAGATGCATAGATTTTTAGGCATAACACCCACCATATTTGTGCTAAAAAATCATTAATTTTTGTTTTATTAACATTTATATCAACTGGTTATTGGGAATTTCATCAGACTGAACAACAAAGCACATTTCCCTATTCGGACGACTTATACCTGAGTGGTTCTTCACCACCGTCAGTTGATTCGACCATGATTGCCAGTTGCTAGTGATCTTAAACAAGTTGAATAAGTTTGCTTCTCCCTCACCAAATGAACAACCCCCGTCAAACCAGATTAGAGATTTTCCTCACTAACCAAGTTGTTCGGCTAGATGCTTTAGCTTTTACTTTTGGAGGGATGAAAAATGCCATGTCACATGCACACTCACATTTTCGTTTACAGGTTAGCAAAACTAATGGCCTAGTGGGCAACTTGGAAGCACGCACTAACATTAATAACTACATCAGAACTACCGACAACTTTTGTGACCCAATTGGTGTAACGCAATAACTAGAGTGACCTTTTTTGTTCTTATTTCCCCCAAGCATTTGCCATACTTTTACCAAGAAAGGACATTTAAAGAAAAGATGCGATGCATTTTATTGGGGTTAATCACATACCAGGCATCCAAGAGGCACATTCATCCCATGTCGGTGAAGGTTGTCTGCATTGGTAGAAATTCAAAATAAAGATGCCAAGAAAAGAGCTGGACTCGAGGTGGGAATAAGAGATTTTGAAGCCAAGTCTAGAATTTGGAATGCAAAAGTGGATCCTTGTCAAATAAGAGTGTATATGCCACACAGTATGCTAACTACAATGTAAAATAGCCATTGTTGGTCATTCCCCAAGATAGGTCGTGTCTGAAAACTAAGGTGAAATAGGAATGCCTTTCACAGCCTTAGCATCTGAAAGATGAAGTAGTGCATCTATAGCTGCATGGTTCCATTGAAAGTTCAAATGACCAATAAGGTGCCCTACTCACCATTCCTCAGTGCCTAAGATAGGTCATGTGATTAGTTTGGGTGATTGCCCAGACAGTTAATTATCATGCCGTATGGATATTTTTGCTCTATTTCTCATTCTTCAGAAGAAGCTGGGCTCAAGAACATCTTTCCTCACCAAAAATCCTTTGTAAATAATCGAGCAGGTGTTTGGTTTTATGGCTCTTAAGAAATTTGAAATGTGAAAGTACCATCTGCTCAGGACCTTAGCAACAAAAGTCGGTTGGTTTCTAACTAGCCTTCAAGCTAGCTTGGCGAAAAGGGCTAGATCAAATGTTAAAACATCTCTTAAACCAAGTCATCCAACTCTCTTCGCCATACACATTCTATCCCACCCACACCAAGCTATTTTTTTTTTATATCAAATGACTAGAAGAAGCGTGAAGTTAATGACAAGTTTGTCACATATCTCCATCAAAATGAGAATGCAGCTCATCAGATGTGTTGGCAGACCCTGAATCAATGAAAAGCAATAGGTTTTTAAGTAGAGAAACTAACCCATGAACCATAGTTAACTTTTACCTAATGCATACCAAATAAATAGGGGAGATTTATGTTGATTTTTTGTTTTACCTAACTCATATTTATCTCTAGAAACTGTGTTAAAAGGTAGGATGAGAAGAGTAACTTTTGAAACTATAGGGAATAATCGTAATTGCTATCAAACTTTCGGGAATCAATATAGGACATGAATTTCACGGAATTCCGACCACCAGCATATTGCAATTTATGAAATTCAAAGCTCATAATCACTATAAGACAATAACCCCGGCTCCTTTGTCGAGTGTCAACCACTGCCCCTCTCAAAATAGCCAATTTTACCGAAAACAGAGGACTCCAAAGAAAACCTCTTCACCTCTCTCTCGCCTCTGGAATGGTGAGTTTTGTTGTTTCAGAATGCGGCTTCAAGCCCCTTCCTCGCATTTATGCCAGACCCAGAAGTTCTCTCTCAAGAAACGATTCAAAGCTTAGATTTTTGCACCGAAATGAACATGTTTCGGCAGATCTAACGCTACGTCAGATCGAATTCTCAAATGGATATTTCAGAAACGGGAGGTGGAAGCTAAGAGTAAGCGTTCCATTGAGAACTCCGTCCGTGGAAGAAGAAGAGAGATTCAATGGCAGTAAATACGGTGCACGAGAAGAGAAAGCCGAGTTTGATCACGGCGCGCCACCGCCATTTAAATTGTCTGACATTAGAGCTGCGATTCCTAAACACTGTTGGGTGAAGGATCCATGGAAATCCATGAGTTATGTTCTGAGGGATGTGGTTGTGGTTTTTGGATTGGCTGTAGCGGCGGCTAACATCAACAGCTGGTTCGTTTGGCCTCTCTACTGGGCCGCTCAAGGAACCATGTTTTGGGCTCTCTTTGTCCTTGGCCATGACTGGTAATTGTGCGTTTGCTTTTCTCCATTATTTTGGCTTTGACTTTTGGAGCTTCATTGACTAAAATAAGATTGTTTTCCCCTGTTTGGTAGCGGGCATGGAAGCTTTTCAAATAATCAGAAGTTGAACAGTGTGGTTGGCCATCTGTTGCACTCTTCAATTCTTGTGCCTTATCATGGATGGTATGCTCTAAAATAAAACTTGGGAACAAAACAGTTCTTTTTTCCTGAGTTTATTGGAGATCCAACTGATTGTTAGTTCTGACTTCTGATAGTGTTGTGATAAATTTCACAGGAGAATCAGCCACAGGACTCACCATCAGAACCATGGACATGTTGAGAATGATGAATCATGGCACCCGGTTCGTCTATTTGTTCTTCTTCTCTCTTTCTCGTTTGCTTTTGGTTATTTTGGTTTTTGGCGCAATCAAAGTGAGTTTTTCCTCCCAATTTTCTTTCAGTTGTCGGAGAAAATATACAGAAGTTTGGATGATGCTACTAAGACTTTGCGCTTCAAACTGCCTTTTCCAATGCTTGCATACCCTTTCTATCTTGTAAGTTTGTGGTGGAGGGGTTGGTTGATCAATTCTTGTCTTTAGCCAATGGCTACTTGGTGTGATGACTCACGTGACTGATAAATTTTAATTTTCAGTGGAATAGAAGTCCTGGGAAGGCCGGTTCTCACTTTGACCCCGGCAGCGACTTGTTTGTACCGAGTGAGAGAAACGATGTGATCACCTCCACTTTATGTTGGACGGCCATGGCTGCTTTGCTTGTAGGGCTAGGAGTTATTATGGGTCCAGTTCAGCTGCTTAAACTATATGGCATTCCGTATTGGGTATTGGCTTTCGTTATTTCCTTAGTGTAAAACTCCTTTCTAGTGAAGATTACCAAGTGGTTCAAGTCAATAATGTTGCAAGAAAAGCTTTTAACTTTTCATTGCTTTAACATTAGATATTCATAATGTGGCTGGATCTGGTCACTTACTTGCACCACCATGGTCACGAAGACAAGCTTCCGTGGTATCGCGGACAGGTATAAACGTTCCTTGTTCAGTGCAACTTTCTCCTGCTAAAAATTGGTGTCTTTGTATCTCCTCAAGATTTGAATTTGTGAAACCCCAAGTGAAAGATGTTAAATTGCTGTCAAGCTTTTCGATATCCCGTACTTAGCTCTCTCTTTTGGAGATTGAAGTACTTTTTTGTGAACACTTGGCAGGAATGGAGTTATTTGAGAGGAGGGCTCACGACGCTTGATCGTGATTATGGCTGGATTAATAACATCCATCATGATATTGGAACCCATGTCATTCATCATCTTTTCCCACAAATCCCTCATTACCACTTAATTGAAGCAGTAAGTATGCCTGATACGGTTCAGAATTGCTTGCCTCCTAGATGTTTTCTTTAATTACTGTCATTGTTGATCTTATATAGACAGAGGCAGCTCGCCCGGTTCTAGGCAAATTTTACCGAGAGCCAGAAAAATCAGGACCTCTGCCATTTCACTTGATCGGCGATCTGGTAAGAAGCTTAAGGAGAGACCACTATGTTAGTGACTCAGGAGATGTTGTGTATTATCAGACTGATGAGAACTTAAGAGGTTCCTCCTAAGTCTGCTTGAAGCTTGAGAGGATTTCTCTGCTACAAGGCCAAATCTTTCTAAACAGGCCGGGGAGATGCATTTTGTGGGCATTTCCATTTTCCTGTAGGAGGAATATGTAATGGTATAGAAGCTATTTATTCTTCCTGAAGGGGAAATTGATTCTTCAGTGAAATTATTGAATTGCTTATAGTTATAGATCATCTATAAGAATTAAAAAAAAAATGCAGAATTAGAAAATGCGGGGAATAGAATTTTAAACGTCTCCAGAATGTGTGTACATCAATAATTGTCTTTTGGGTGTCAAAAGGTTGGCAGTGGTACTCAACTGATTTATCAGTATCATACCAAACTTAGAGGTACTTTACCAAAGGAAAAGATTCATTGGATCAACATTGACAGGTTTCCTGGTCGAGATTTCATTTTCCGTGTGATCAAAATCAAATTCAGTAGTGTCCAAGGAGTACTATGATTGTGAAGTCCTTGTCTGTAACATGTTAATCGGCTTTTCTGAGAGAATGAGGACCATTTTCTCCTGTCCAATTAATGGTGATGAATTGTCTCTGTCATGGGCCTTCAAAGCCTATCAGTAATAAAATTTTATAAAAAGCCCACTAAATCATGTATGTTATAGTCTCAATAGACTATTAGCTTTTTTGTGTTCAGTATATACTGATACTTGAAATTTAATAGTTCATCCGTCTCACAAAATTTTTTTCGTTATTATTTATAATAATTAATTAATAATTTTATTTTTTTAAAAAAATTATTTAAATTAAAAAAATAAAAGAATTAAGCTTTGAAAACGGAGTGAATAAGATTTATTATACAAAATTTTTAAATTTTTAATATTTTTTGCAAAATTAAATGCTAAAAGTCATGTAGACAATGGTTTTTTTCGATTCGGCTCCTCCATTCACAGGATTGCAATTCCTGTCACATCATCACTTGACTGTCCTTTTAACCGCAAAGTAATAAAAACGTTTATGCCCCGTTAACTCATTAACCTTAAACAAACAAACAAATACAAGGAAAAATTACAAAACTCCCCTGTGGTTTGGTATAACCTACACTTTAACCCTTTATTTTTAAAATATACACTTTACCCTCTCTTTCCTTTATAGTGTCTAACAATAACTTCTGAAACTCTAATTTAGACTATCTAATAATTATGTTACAGTAATTTCAAGATTTTTGATATTTTTCACAGCTAACCTACCTTTAAAAAATACTAATATGTATTTACAAAGAGGAAAATGCATTTATAGAATGAAAAAACTGATAATTTAAAATATCTATTGATTATAAAAAAATATTAAACAGATTAAAATTACTATAAGATATCTATCGTATAGTTTATATATAATTTTAGAAGTTGTTATCAGACAATATAAAAAATATATGAGGTAAAATATAGGTTTTTAAAAATAAAAGAGATAAACTGTAGGTTAACGTATACTTCAATGAGTAATTGTAAGTTTCCCTAAAAATGAATATCATCACTTTTTAGTTTTTTCTGTTCCTTATTTCTCTAACCGTTTCTTGTAGTTCTCTTTTTCTTCTTCTTCTTCTTCTTCTTCTTCTTCTTCTTCTGTCGACTATCGCATAATTAAGAGCACTTGATCTGTCATTTTGCACTAAGCATCTATGCAAGTCCTTCCCAAATTTTCTTTGACTTGTGAGAGAAGGCTAATACAGAAGATTGTATGGTACTACTATTCTTAAAAAAAAAAATGAGCATATGATACAACTTCATGATCTTCAGATATGCCATTATTTCGTTATTGCGGTTGATTGGTTAATTAGGGTTGCTAAATTTGGATATATTTAGAGCAGAGCTGACTGTTACTATTGGGTAATTTTCAATGTCCACCACATATTCGGAAAAATGCACAAGAAGGTATTATCCTCCAATGCTTGTAACAAATGTGCAGAAACATATGCACGCACAAATTTCACTTCTAAAAATTACACTCTGAAATTAATTGTAACACAAATTATAATATTAAAATTTAGAATAAAAATTTTGGAAGATCGACTCTCTAACGTGCATGATCCTCTGATTAACACTTCAAGTTTTTTGTGGAGACACGAACGGCTTTTTCACAAACACAGACTCCGGATCTTATCTTATTTTGTCTTGCACGAACACGAACCGAGGTCCCTATCATTTCTTTCGATTTGAGATTTCTGTTGTACTCATTGGACTTAGGTGTTTCGGGTAATATCCACCGCTTTCTTGCCATTTTCCTTGGAGTCTGACTTGACATAGTACAGAAACGAATCCTTTACATTCCTCACCGCTTCTGTCGGATATGGACTTAAACTTGATGCAACGCAGTCTTGCATTCTTTGCGTTCCTCAAATCTGGCCTCGAAACTGGGAATTGATCTTCTTTAGACTTGATTTCTCCTTTCGCTGGGCGTTTGTGGTTGATCGGCTTGAAGAGTTGGAGAAAACTTTTTGTAGAGAGATTTTTCTTCCTCTCTAATTTTTTGCTTTTCCAATTATTTTTTTTTCTCTCCCCTAGCCTTGAGGGCCTATTTATAGGTGTAGAAATAAAGTGGCTTGGTTCAAGAAAACCACATGTGATAATTATCATATATTTATTTCTTGTATTTATCTTAAGAGAAAATAAATATGATAATTATCTCTCATTAATTATCCAATTTATTTAATTTAAAAGGATAATTAATGGAACATTCTAGAGTGTTTTAGAATATTTGAGCTAAATTATGAGCTTTAATCAATTTGGATTTTGAGGCCCAATTTGCCAAAAGTGAACTTTGGCTAAAATGGCATAATGAGTATTCATTCAAAGCCTTCAGTTGTGTGCTTTTGGGCTCCCAAAAATTGGGTTTCTTGAACTTGTAGTTTCCAAAATTTGATAAACTTTTGAATTTTGGATATCAATTTAAAAATGTGCTAGACAATTTAAATTGGGTTTAATATATATTTAATCCAATTAAATTTTGATGTCTACAAATGTCTCATCAAAATTTTTTATTTATACACTTTTTATGTGGTGTAATAAATATAATAATCTTGATTATTTTTTCTTGATGAGGAAATTTGTCGTGCCCTTCAAGATGTGAGAAGAATTTTGCCATGGGGCATGTGCCTGGTTACACCAACTATAGTCTCCTCCATGAAGCATATTTCCAATTCGAGTAAGAAACAATATTTGATTTGAGCTCCAACATCAGATAAACTTGTCTTGAAATAGGAGTTGAATTTATCTTTTATTTTATGACAAATACATGAGTTAAAAATAGGGCTTCAATTCCATTAAAATTTAATCTCTAAATTTAATTACGTTTGGCAAACTCAATTGAACCAAACTAGCACGTACAATAAATTTGGCATCAATTCTTCCTTCCGAAGCAGTAAGGTATGCTCAAATATCCTCCTTCCATCCTTTTTTTATTCTTTTTGGACCGAGGCGCCTTGCCTTCTTTTCTACTGGGTCAAACTTTTCCAATGTCTTTTGGGCGTGATCTCTCACGCCATTGCGTCTCGGCATGTGCTCTTGCATTTGCTTTTTTTTTTTTTACTATAATTTCTTGTCTTTTGCCTTTTTTTTTTTTTTTATTTTGTCTTCCAGATACTTTGGGACCACTGGTGCCTTCGGCAAGCTTCCTCCCAAACTTGATCAAGAACTTCTTTCTCTTCCAGGTACGTTCTTTTAGCTTTTTTTTTTTTTTTTTGTGCAATTTTGAGTTTTAACTTGCCTTTTACATTTTGTCTTCTTCGTAAAGCAGCAAATCTTTTTTTTTTTTTTTTGAGGCTACCGTGGAGTAGTCTTCTTGAAATTTCTTTCCTCGTTGACAGCAATATTTTAAAAACCGGACCGGATTCAACCGGTTTAACCATAAACCGTTATCCTCCACTGTCCGGGATTCGGTCCAAATGCATTAATGTCACAATCGGTCAAAAACCGGCCAGAACTAGTAAAATCGGAGAAAACAGTAAACCAATAAACCGTTTCAGACCGAAAAAATCAAAGAAAAGGCAGAAAAAAAATTGAGGTAGAAGAAATCATGTGAAAAAGAGATTTAGTGCAACCAAAAAATCCCAGCATACCCCTTCCTTCAATATTCCTCTTATTTCTGGCATAGCATGGCACGTGCTTACATTGTTTGTGCTTGCAAAAATAACCTTTAAAATCAAAAGATGCAGTAGTTATCTGAGAATAATAAGATTAGGAGAAAGATTAGAGAAAAAGCAAAGGGAAGGGAAGAAATTGCAGGCAAAGGAGAAGAAGTGGACGGGAGGAGGGGTGGGGGGAGAAAGAAGAGATTGTGCCGCCAAAGAGAGAAGGAATGAGAGAAAAGAAAGTTTACTGTGTCTTTAGGTTAAATATTTGCATTGGATAAGTTACAATATTAGTCCTTGTAATATGAAAAAAGTTTTTTTATAAACCATAATGCTTTTCAAGTTACAATAAGGACACTGATAAGTCATTAAACAAAATTGTGGAAATAGCTTTGACCCGACGGTTTAACCGGTTAAACCTATTGAACCATGAACCTCAAGCTCTCTCGGTTTGGTAAACGGTCTGGGTTTAAAAAAACTGGTTGACAGTGGCTTCTACTTCTCCTTCTATTATTATTATTTTTTTATTTCCTGAACGATTACTCAGATTTTTTTTTCTTTTGTTGGTTAGGCTTGCAATTTTCGGTCATTTGCAAAAGTGTAGCTTCTTGACTTGCTCAAATTTGTAGCTCGCAAATATTGTGATGAATCAAGGGCTTAGGTATAAGTTATCTCCAAATTTTAATTTTGATTTTTCAATCTTTCCAGATCTCGAGGGCGTAAACGAACCTTTTAGGTTTTAAGGTGAATTTTTTCAGCCTTGTCTTTGTGCCTCTTTTTGGATCACGGACCGCCTAAGTCCTTTTGTTATGGAGTGATTGTCATTGCTTTTGTTGCTGCATCAAGTTTCTTTTCCGAGTAAGTTATTTTGCTGGAAGATGGTTGCCCCGAAGGTGCGTTCAGAAGTTGTACCAGCTTCCAAGCTTGTAAAGATTGATTGGATTGCTGAGTCTAAAGATGGCAAGTATTTGATACTTCCAAAGGCCACCGTGAAGCCATGTTCTTGAGGTGATGCTGGCCCACTTAGGCTTATCGTTCATTATCCTTCTATTGGTTCTTATGCCGTGGAGCACCTACATCGTGTTGAAGAATCAAGCATGCTTAGGCTTAGTAAGTATCCCTTAGAGAAGGATATGGTTCCTGGAGATGTTGTCTTACCAGATCGTCGACTATTCTTGTGCTTTGCCTTATCTCATGTGAATGTCCATGATGTTCCAAGGCCGTATGTTACTGAGCTCATTTCCTGTCATCAATTGAAGTAGGGCTTTTCCCTTGATTTAGGAGGTGAGATTCAGAATTTGCGTGGTTTTACAGAATGGACTGTCGGCACTTGTGGTTTGCTACGGGTGAACGGGCTTACTGACTTAGCTTCTGCCGTTGGAGCTGCGCGTTTTGACTACCATCGGCCGAATGGGATGTATCGTGCTTTGGTTGAGGCTTAGTCTCCTATTAGGAATACTTTCATCACTTCAGAAGGTGAAATTGGCATGTCGCTCTAGGAGTTGTGTGAGATCAGTGGCCTTTCCATCCATGAAGAGTATTACGAAGAGGTTGTGCCAAGCTACACGGAGCTCATGGATTGTACTGCAGATGACTTGTCGGAGACTTGTATGCACCTCTTCAAGGCTTTCTCAAAGATTACTTTTAACAAGAACAAAGATAGACTTTCGCATGCTGATTGAATTGATTTTTGGTTTAAAGTGAAAGATCCTATGCCCAATCCTCATGCCTTTAAGCAATATCAAGTGGTGACTCAAGTAAAGTATGATCGTAACGGCCAATGCACTAAAAGTCCGCAAATCAAGAGATAATTTATGATGGCTTCCCAAGACTATGATTTTCCATTTGATTTGACGGCTTTCCTCAAGCTTGGGCGTCCTACTTATCCAAAATTTCATGATGAGCTCAAAATTGCTGCTTACTTGGCTTTATGGCTTTGCTGCTATGTTCTCCCTTTCAATGATGACTTATGACCTGGAACTTTCAAAGCTGCATCAAAGATGGCACAAGCAGTCACCTTTAGTTTGGTACATCCTGTCCTGGCACGAGTATTATATTTTTTTGCTTTGAGGATTTTACCGTACACAGTTTATATTCATATGAGCCAGGAGTATTACATTTTTTTGTGTTTTTTTTTTGTGTTTTGTCATACAGTTTAGGCTCTTGTGACAAGGAGTATGCCCCTAAGTCTTTATGCGTAAAACTTCTTCAAGAACTCCCCATTGACAGGGCCGATTCTTAAATCGTCTTTGTCTACTATCTTGTAAGCACCGTTAGTGTAGACTTTGGTCACCACATATGGACCATCCCACTTTGACACGAACTTTCCTCCGGCGCGCTTCGTCATGATGATTGGTCTTCTAATGGCTAACACCAGGTCCCCAACTTGAAAAATCCTCGGGCGCACCTTCTTGTTGAAAGCTTTTGCCATGCGAGCTTGATAGCACTCTAAGCGTTGTTGAGCTTCAAGTCTTTTCTCATCTAAAGCATCCAGCTCCTCTAGCCGCAACTTGGCATTTTCCTCATTGGTCAATCCTTCTTGCAGAACTATCCTTAAAGAAGGAATTTGGCATTCCAATGGGAGGACTGCTTCTACGCGATAGACCAAGGAATATGGAGTTGCTTGAGTAGGGGTCCTGTGCGTTGTTCGAAATGCCCAAAGGGCTTCTCCAACTTTCTCATGTCAATATCTCTTTGATCCTGAGACAACCTTTTTCAAAAGGTTGCACAGCGTTTTATTGAAGGCTTCGGCTAAACCGTTTGCTGTAGCATTGTACATAGATGAGTTATGTTGGACAAACTTGAACTTGGCACAAAGTTTATCCATCAATTTATTATAGAACGACTTTCCATTGTCGGTGATGATGTAGCGGGAAACTCCATATCGGTAAATGATATTTATTTTGATGAATTCCATGACATTCTCCTTTTTGACTTCCTTCAATGGGATAGCTTCCGCCCATTTTGAGAAATAATAAGTGGCAGCCAAGATGAATGAGTGCCCAGTGGATGACTTAGGAGTGATTGGCCCCACAATGTCAAGCCCCCAAGCATCAAAAGGCCAAGAAGCCACTGTGGGATGTAACAGCTCCGGAGGTTGATGAATAAGGTTGGCATGGAATTGGCAGGCTTGACATCTCCTGGCGTAGCTGATGCAATCCTTCACCGTAGTTGGCCAATAATACCTCATTCTTTTGATACGATAGTAAAGTTTTGGTCCAGATTGATGAGCTCCATAGATTCCAGAATGAGCTTCTTCTACCACTTGGCCAGCTTCTTCATCATTTAAGCATATGAGGAGGACTCCTTCGATAGAGTAGCGATAGAGAACCTCCTTGAAGTGGACGAACCTTGGTGCTTATCGGCGAATATCAGCTCGACGGCGAGGGTCTTCAGGTAAGTTACCATGTTCCAAGTAACTAATAAACGGTTGTCAGCAATCCTCCTTTGGTTCAATGACGGAGATAGTATGATTGCAACCATATTTCTCGACTAATATTTGTGGTACCACCCATCTCTTGTGTACTTGGACCGAGGCTTCTTGCTCGGTTGAATTTGCTAGAATGGCTGCCAGGTTGGCTAAAGCATCGGCATGTCGATTATGCCCTCAGGCAATGTGATGGATGCTTACTTGCTCTAATTGGTCCAGTAAATGCCTTGCATATTCAAATAAAGGGAGTAGTTCAGGTTTGCGAACATCGTATTCTTGGAGAAGTTGGTTGACCACCAGCTTAGAATCTCCAAAGATCTCCAGTTCTTGGATTTGCATGTCCATGGCTGCTTCCAATCCAATTAGCAAGGCTTGGTACTCCGCTACATTATTCGAGCACTTCTCGAGCAAGCTGAAAGAGTATGGCAAAACTTCATTGTAGGGAGAGACGAACACCACACCTGCCCCCGCTCCATATTCTCGAGATGCACCATCAAAGAACATCTTCCAGGTTGGGATGATTTGTGCAAGGAAGACTTCCTCATCTGGTAGGTCTTCTGGGAGTTCCCATTCTGCTGGTATAGGGTGATCGGCCAGAAAGTCTGCCAATGCTTGTCCTTTGATTGCCTTTTGCGAGATAAACACTATGTCAAATTCAGACAGAAGAAGAGCCCATTTAGCCAACCTTCCCGAAAGCACCGGTCTTGACATCAAGTACTTCAGTGGATCAGCCTTTGACACAAGATGGACTACATGGGCTAGCATATAATGCCTTAGCTTCTTTATAGCAAAGATCAGTGCAAGGCATATCTTCTCAATGGGAGAATAGTTAGCCTCCGCCCCCACTAGCCTTCGACTCAAGTAGTAGAGTGCATTTTCCTTCCCCTCATCATTTTGTTGAGCAAGAAGTGCCCCCAATGAGTGTTCTTGGGCAGCTATGTACAATATTAAAGGCTTTCCTTGAATTGGAGCAACAAGGACGGGTGGATGGAGTAGGTAGTCCTTTATACTTTGAAATGCATTCTTGCAAGCGTCATCCCAGATAAAAGGCGTATCCTTTTTTAGGAGCCTACTAAACGGGTGGCATTGTCCTGCTAGGTTGGAGATAAACCGCCTTATGTATGCTAATCTTCCTTGCAGGCTTTTAAGCTCACGAGTGTTACTTGGCTCAGGCATTTTCAGGATTGCGTCTATCTTTGATCGGTCCACCTCGATGCCATGATGACAGACGATGAATCCTAAGAACTTTCCAGAAGTAACACCGAAAGCACATTTGAGAAGATTCATCTTTAGTTGGTATTTGTAGAGTCGGTCAAAGACGTCACGCAAGTCCTTTAGGTGCTCTGACTTGTTTTTCGTCTTCACCACCAAGTCATCGACATAGCATTCTACTTTCTTGTGCAACATGTCATTAAAGGTTCTTTGCATTGCTCATTGGTAAGTTGCACGGGCATTCTTGAGTCCAAACGGCATAACTTTGTAGCAATAGATCCCTTTTGGAGTACGGAAGGCTGTAAATTCCTTATCTTTCGGATCTATGCGAATTTGGTTGTAACTAGAGAACCCATCCATGAAAGACAAAGCTTCGTGTCCCGTCATTGAGTCAACCATTAATTCTGTTATTGGCAAGGGGAAGTCATCCTTTGGGCAGGCTAGATTCAGATCCCGAAAGTCTATGCAGATTCTGATTTGGCCATTCTTCTTCCTTACGACCACAATATTTGAAATCCAAGTGGGATACTTAACTTCTCGAATAAAACCCGCATCGATAAGCTTATCTACTTCAGCCTTAATTTGTGGAATAAGTTCTGGCTGAAATCTCCGTTGAGCCTGTTTGACGGGGCGGGATCCATGCTTCACAGCAAGGTGATGGACAACGATCTTTGGATCCAATCCGAGCATCTCCCTATAAGACCATGCAAAGACATCTTCATCTTCTTTCAGTAGCTCAAAGTATCTCGCCTCCTTTTTAGGACCCAGTAGAGTGCTCACAAACACCAGCTTTGGATGATCCGGCATCCCTAAGTTTAGTTCCTTCAAGTCATCAACAGTTGCTTGCCCTCCTTCCTCAAAAGCTTCAGGTGCAGGGCTTGGTTCAGTTTCCTCGACTACTTCTTCCATGCTTGGCTCATCTTGATCTCGCCCTTCAAGTGCGACATTATTGCAGGAGGCTACTTCCTCTTGAGGATCATCATCTTCGTGAGATGTTTGGTGGCGACGCCTTTGTCTCCTTTGCCTCTGGCATTTGGCCTTTGCTTGTGCTTTTGGATGAGCTCCATTTGGCCCGAGCCGTGCAAAAACTGAAGTCCTTTGTATATTATTAGTAGGGGCTTTTGGTCCTAAGTGTTTAAATACGGAGACTCGAACATTCTCACGGGTTTCTTTTTCCTCTTGGTTGACCTGCAACTTTACTTGGTCTTCATCATACTCATAAATTTGGATCATCACCGAGTTGCATGATGCATTCTTTGCGAGGTTAGATGGTTGATATCCTAAACCATGCTTTTCTCCAAGTTGCTCTTTTCCAAGGATTGCATCCAAATCACCAAGTTGTCGGGGTTCACCCTTACCATATCCTGCCTTTTGAAACAATTTCTCGACCTTAGGACCAAACCATGCATTTGCTTTCAAGCTTTGAAATTCTTTCATTTTCTTTGCAGGTTCATCAGACACAGCCAATTTAGAGAGCGAGGAAATTGGTAGGACCAAGTCTTCTTTTAGCACTTTAGCATCTTCTTTAGAAAAATGAGGTTTGCTGGTCGAGGCAGGGATGTTCCCTTTGGTGCTTTTTGCTTTAGGGAGCATTATGGAGAAAGCCTTGGGCTTCGTATCTTGGCAGTCCTCCAGGTAGAACTTGGCATCGGCAAAATGGGTTTCCTCGATGTCAAAAGGGGCAGTTTCTGCCACTACACGCTTGATGCTTCCATCACTATCAACATACTTGAAGCATTGGTGCCAAGTTGATGGTACAACTCCATTTTCATGCATCCAAGTACGCCTGTGCAGCAAGTCATATGAAGTATTTGCATCAATAACATGGAACAAAGTAGAGGTCTTCAACTCTTCTATCTTCATTGTAAGCTAAATTTTCCCTGCAGAGCATTGCCCGTTTTGGTTGAAACCTTGGATGATCAACTTGCTACTTGAAAGATCCTTTACAGATAGCCTGACCTTCTTCAGTGTTTGAATAGGGATGATATTCACAGGGGAGCCACCATCAATTAAGATCCTCCCAATCTAGTGTTCGTGAATATATCCATTTACATAAAGAGGTCGATTATGCCGACGATGGCCTAATTGTAAGTCTTTGTCATAAAAAAAGATTGTAGCCATGCAGGTGACACGCTTATCATTTTCCTTTTTGTGAAACACCTTTCCTTCATAAGCTCCTAGGTCAATGAGCACTTGAAGCAAGGCTAGCCAAACATCTTGCGGTAGCTTGAGAACCTTATTTATGGTCATGGTTGCAGAGAGATATTTGAGTTTGGAGATGATGCTAGCATTTACCACATCAACTTCATCTCTAATGCTTACTTTGCCAGGTCCCTTTTGGCTACGACTTGATTTGCTATCTCCATGAATGCCTATGGTGTTTACCTCCACATTATGTTTTATAAAATATGACTTTGGGAACTAGTCAAGCAGTGTCACGGACCTCCTAAGCACCTGTGGTGATTCTGCATTTGTTGGATGTAGTGGTTTCCAAAGTTTCCTAGGCATTTGAGGATACACTCTCGTGGGGTTACACCTATTTAACCCTTCCAGATTTTTGTATTTCAGAGCTTCTAGCAAGGGATAGTGTGGTGGTTGATTCCTTCTTCGTCTTCGGTCTCTCACCATTGTCCATTCACCATCTTGCTCATCTGACGAACTGGAACTTGTTAAATCTCCCCACCCAGTTGGCTTTTCCGCTCGGTAGCTCATCGGGTTGAACACTCTTGAAGGACTTGGGATGCTTACCCTTCTTGTCCAAGCATACTTTTCTTTCTTACTTATGAACGTTGACCATCCATCACCGACTTCATCTTCCGACTCAGATGAAGACTCCCATGTATCTAAGTCATCGACCATGACTTCATAGAAGCTTGGGGCGTTTGGGTCTTTAGAGTATTTTGGCATCCCAGGGTATGCATAAATAGTTGTTACCTCGCCATCGACCTCAAATTTCACTGGGACAACATCTTTTGGGCCACATGTGAGTACTTCAAGTGTATTTTCCTTCTCTGCAAAGTCTTGAGTAGAGACCTTGACTTCATCCTCAAGTTTTTCTACGAACTTTGGGGAAGTCGCTTCAAGGCATATCTCGGCAACATTGGAAACCAATGGTTCCTCCAAATCATCGAATTTGATATGCCCTTCCTTTTCCATGCGGACTATAAGATCCTTCAACACAAAGCATTTCTCGACGGGGTGGCCAACGATATGGTGAAATCGGCAATACTTAGGGTCATCTACCCTTCCAACCTCTTCCGGTCTTTTTGGATTTGACAGTTCTATCAAGTTCTTTTCTAGCAATTGGTCCAAGATTGCCGGCACATCCGAATCTGCAAATGGGCATTGTTTTGCTTCAAGTTCCTTGAGTGTCAATCTTTTCTTTACATCCGGTTGGCCCTTCACAAATTTAGTATAAAGACTTTAGCTCCCTTTGGAGATTTTTGCCGGAGTAGCAGCTACAGCCATAGTTTCTTTTGTCTTCACAACCTTTTCTTCTTTGTCTTTCTTGCCATCTTTCTTTTGAGAGGAATTACTTGGAACATAGCTTCCATGCCTTGCAATCTGGATCTCCAAGTCGTGAGCCCTTGTTGCGAGTTCTTCAAATGAATGCGGCATGTTTCCCTTCAAGCTATAGAGTATTCCCCAGTGCATCCCTTGCGCACACATATCAATGGAAGAGGCTTCACTTATCCGCTCCTTGCAGTTGAGGACGTTGGTTCTCCATCGCTCTATGTATTCTGTCACTGGTTCGTCCTTCCTTTGTTTGATTGCTGCCAGTTCCAGGAGACTGACCGTCCTTCTCGTGCTGTAGAAACGTGACAAAAACTCTTTTTCAAGTTGGTCCCATCCATCAATGGATCCTGCAGGAATATCCGTGAACCAGTCAAAAGCAGCTCCTTTCAATGACCGCACAAATTGCTTCACTATAAGATCACCATAGGTCCCGGCATTGTTGCAGGTTTCAATGAAGTGAGCCACATGTTGCTTCGGATTGCCCTTGCCATCAAATTGTTGGAATTTTGGTGGTTGATAGCCTAACGGCATCCTTAGCTCATCGATCCTCCTTGAGTACGGCTTTGCATACATTAGGGATGATTGTGGAGCCACTCCAAATTGAGCTCGAATGGTATCCATAATCATGTGTTGAAGTTGCTGCACAGACAATGAGGCCACAGACCTTTGGGCTGTGTCATTTAGGGCACTTTGCAGGACCGTATGATCATATTGACTTTGCTTTTGCTGCTTTTCCATGTTCTTGAGCTTTTCAGCATTAAGATCAACAACTTGCTTAGTTCTACTTGTAGTTGCTTCCCTGGGAAAATGTTGAGCTTCTAGTTTACTCATCAACAACGCAATCTGGGCATCTTTCTCTTCAAGTTTGGCTGTCAACCTTTCAATGGAAAATGCCATTTGTTCGAGATGATATTTAGGATTTTTAGAATCCGCCACCAAGGCCAGCAACTTCGACTCCGAGGATGAAGAGTAATTTGCCCACATTTTTTTTTGGAAAGTTACAGATCCAGTTTTAGATTCTTCATTTGTGGTGGCCTTCTTCATTGATGTGTTGGAAGATGAATGAGCCTTTATCTTCTCGGTGGAAACTTTCGCTTCCTTGTTCCTACTTGAGCGGTTAGAGTGGCTTAAAGGATTGGATATCCCTTTTGTTGGTTGAACTTCTTGCTTCTCTATAGCAACTCTTTCTTTCTCACTTTTATGAGAAAATTGCTTTAGCCGAGACTCCAATTGAGATCTTTCAGCACGAACTTTTTCATGAGTGATCAATGCGACTTATTTTTTCTTTGCCGCAGATTTTTTGGTGTTGACAGCAACGCTACGGGCTTCCATGATTTTTACTTGAGTTTCTTTAAAGCTTCCTCAATGTGAGAGATAAGAGGTAATAAGAGGTAAATAATGTCCCTAGTGGAGTCGCGTGAAATTTGTACGCACAAATTTCACGTGTAAAAATTACACTATGAAATTAATTATAGCACAAATTACAGTATTGAAATTTAGAACAGAGATTTTGGGGGATTGACTCTCTAGCGTGCATAATTCTCTGATTAACACTTCAAATTTTTGGTGGAGACACAAACGGCTTTTTCACGAACACAGACTCCGGATTTTGTCTTGCACGAACACGAACCGAGGTTCCTGCCGCTTTTTTCGATTTGAGATTTCTGTTGTACTCCTTGGACTTTGGAGCTTCGAGCAATATTCGTCGCTTTCTTGCCATTTTCCTTGGAGTCTAACTTGACGCAGCACAGAAATGAATTTTTCATGTTCCTCCCCACTTCCGCTGGATCTGGACTTGAACTTGATGCAGCGCTGTCCTGCATTCTTTCTGTTCCTTACGGCGTTCCTTAAATCTGGCCTCAAAACTAGGATTTTATCTTCTTTGGACTTGATTTCTCATTTCACCAGGCATTTGTGCTTGATCGGCTTGAAAAGTTGAAGAAAACTTCTTGTAAAGAGATTTTTCTTCTTCTCTAATTTTTTGCTTCTCCAATTCTTCTTCCTTTTTTTCTCTCCCCTGGCCTTGGGGGCCTTTCTATAGGTGTAGAAATAAGGTGGCTTGGTTCAAGAAAACCACATGTGACAATTATCATGTATTTATCTTGAGAGAAAATAAATATGATAATTATCACTAATTAATTATCCAATTTATTTAATTTAAAAGGACAATTAATGAAACATTTTAGAGTGTTCTAGAATATTTGAGCTAAATCATGGGTTTTAATCATTTTGGATTTTGAGGCTAATTTACCAAAAGTAGACTTTGGCTAAAATGGCATAATGAGTCTTTATTCATGGCCTTCAGTTATGTGCTTTTGGGCTCCCAAAAATTGGATTTCTTGAGCTTGTAGTTTCCAAAATTTTATAAACTTTTGAATTTTGGACATCAATTTAAAAATGGCTAGACAATTTAAATTGGGTTTAATATATATTTAATTCAATTAAATTTTGATGTCTACGACATGATATGATTAAAAACTGAAATTACCGTCAACACATAAAGCTAATCATGATTGAAGCATGAAGTTTAACAAGAGATCCGGAGGTGGGAAAGGAAGGGACTATATATATATGATGAAGAATCTTTTTAAAATCTTATTCCCACTTAAAGACCAATCGTTGGTTAACGAAGAATGAAAACGGAAATGGCTGCAGGAAGGAGAACGTAATTTTTTGTACTCCCTCCCTATGTGCTCCAAAATTGTTTTTGATCGTTGATGAATCAAGCACTAAAACATGTGGACACGTTAGAATACAAGACCGACTTCTCCGAAGATGAAGAGGGGCCAGATCCCCATTTTTTGGACTCACCAATCACCATCCTTCTATTGTTACTTATTGAGCAAAGAATCATATGGCTTCTTTTTGGTTGGGGAGGAATCACTCGCAAATGAAAAATGAAAACTGTTCTATGATTTGCCACGAGTCCACACTGTAGAACCAACGGTGATTTATTTTCGTCACGTTGATTTCATTTTACTTGGCGCAAATATCAAAGGAGCCTCACTTCACTAAGAGGTAATAAAATTTTGGCAAAAATGACAAATAGACCACTAATCTTTTGGACACTACTCTAATCAGCCACTAATATTTTTCCAGCTTAGTAAACCACTAACATTATTTAAAATAGTCAAATGAACCACTAATGTTATTCAAATTGGCCAATTCCCACTCGAGTCTTGAAATATTATAAAACTCTCATATAAAATTTTTAAAATTGACATAATAAATCCAAATTTTAAAACAATTCGAATAGGCTACATTCCCCAATTACATTCTCCAGACACAGTTCGTCTATTGTCGCTTCTGGATCCTCAAAGCGTACCATCTCCTGGCCTAAGATGGGATACCTCCGACCCTACACTGTCACTTCTGAACAATGTTTCGTTCATATTAGCACTCAACATCCCTTTGCTTTTCTCGCTTGAGAACACCACCCAGTGCTCCACCTTTTCGATAATAACTTAAATCTCCACCATTGATGGCATCGCATGGTGTTGATCGGGCGTTGATGGGTAGTCGATGATCTCTAGGATCTCCTTTGAGATAGGCAAAGTGGGTACACGTGACAACTATCAGCGAACCCAAGAGAATCCCAATTACTACCTACAAATAGAGGCCGAAGATCAATGTCGGTTTGGAGAAAGTAGTTGAAATGTTATATCAATAAAATTCAGAGGCTTGAGAGAAAACGTAGGACTAAACTTTGTATTTTACACTATGATTCTGTTAGACTTAACGATAAAAGTTATAAAAGTGGCTGATTTGTATAACTTAGAAATTTTGGTGGTTTATTTGGCAATAAAAAAATTATCGGTGAATCTGGCCTACACAAAAACATTATAGCTTATTCGTTATTTTTATTAAAATTTTATACATAACCTACTAATTCATGCTTGTTATAGTCTAAATAGTTTTGGAGTAAACAAGTTGGCCAGTTAACTTTTTTGTGTTCAATCATATGTAGATATCTGAAACTTAGTAAGATTTTTATATAAAATTTTTAGGAAGAAAGTGCAAAATTGTTACTAATATTTTTTCAATTGAGCAATTTTGTTACTAATATTTTTTGTTGCAAATTTGCTACTAATATTATATATTCGGAGCAATTTTGCTAGTAACTTTAAGGAATATTCTATTTGTTCAAAGAATATTCCAGTTTATAATTTTTAAACTAGTATTTGAAA
Source organism: Aquilaria sinensis (assembly GCA_005392925.1). Classification (NCBI taxonomy): domain Eukaryota; kingdom Viridiplantae; phylum Streptophyta; class Magnoliopsida; order Malvales; family Thymelaeaceae; genus Aquilaria; species Aquilaria sinensis. The sequence goes on along the minus strand of SMDT01000932.1, from coordinate 459,062 downwards.
GTTTTCTCTTTAGGACATGACTAGCAACTTCTCATAACACTCAAATGAGTCAGAATTCTGTGTTAGACCAAACACCCTCATTGTTGAGTTTCTTATTTTCATCTTTCTCATAATTGCTAAGCAATCCTTCGGTGCCACTGTCATCAATCCTTTATTCCAAAACTACAACCCTTTTCGGATTTAGTCTCTCATATATCAATTAAATCTCATTTGTTCATGATTTGTTCTAAGGAATATTGCCAGAATGTATGAAAGAGTGCCAATGGTAGAAGGGGTGGAGGGTGGCTAAGGGTACAAGGGGTTGCTAGAACTATAATCATATTGAAGAAGATGATAAAAATGATATTTTCAGAAACTTAGACGACAAAGTGTGACGTAAAGAAAATTTGAAATTGAGATTTGAATTTTTCCAATTTTATCATATTTGCGACATAAGCAATTTTAATAAAAGGTGACAAAATTAATAACTTCGCAACAAAAAACAAATTGTCACAAATTTGCTTCATCAATATTTGTGGCAATTTTGCATATTCTCCCAAATTTTTAATATGTTTTGCAAAACCAAACGCAAAAAGTCATTTAGACAAGATTTTTTTGGGCTCACCATCCTTTCGTTGTTACTTGTCGAGCTAAAAGTTAAATGGCTTTTCCTTATGTCTGAGACAGCTCTTCTTGGTTGTGGAGGAATCACTTGCAAACAAAAAGAGTGAATAAGTGGTTAAAAATGAAAGACTGTTGTATGATTTCTCACGAGCCACGCACTACAGAACCAGTACTGATTTTTTTAAATCATCACGTTAATTTCATTTTGCTTGTTGCAGATTTCGGGAGTCACTCTCTTTCTTTTCCAACGTTAGAGGGTAGTCCTTTTCTCCATTGTATGAGGTGATTTTTCAATAGCACATATATGGTGATTGTCTTTTTTTCATTTTAGAAGAAAACATATGACGAATAAAAGAAAAGTCCTAGCAGCTGATTGAATATTTTTTTCAACTTTCGTTATAAAGTTTGCCCCATAGGCTCTAATTTTGTATACGCCGAGGTAGTTGCTGCCTTGCGGCCATAGGTTTGAGTTTTGTGAGCGCCATTTGAAGGAATTTATTTACACGCCCTCAGTCCAACTCAATTGATAAAAATATGTATCTTTTAATTTCAAGATTAATCAAAAGTATTATAATGAAATGCAATTCCTTGGTGAATATAGTAGATAGCCTAATTGAGTCTAAATATATAAATCTTACCTGACCAAAGAGCCAAGAATCTTCTCTCTTCAACCCTTATGCTAGCTAGATACTTCATGTGTACCAAAGAAGAAAAAAAACAGAAAAGTATTATTATTTGTATAGAAAAAAAAATAAAGAAAAATAGGGTAGAAGTCACGTAATGTCTTGAGTGTCTCCTATGAGAAAACTAGTAGAGCTGTAAATGAATAGAACGTTCATCAAATTGTTCGTGAATAATTTGATAAGAGTTTGTATATACTTGTAGATTAATTTAGTTAAGGAAATGCATATGAACAGAACTTTATATTCGTTTATTTAAACAAATAAACACAAATAAGGGTATCTTTCAATTTTTGTTTATGTTCATAATCATATTTGTTTAGTATTTACTTATTTGTTTATTCGTTCATGTGTTAAATTATTATTTATATACATTTTCATATTTACTGGTATTCAAGATGTTTGTTTGTAAATTTTTATATGTATTGTCCTTTATAGATACTTATCAAATGCTTATTACTTGATTTTTTTTTTATTAATATGTGATGGAGGTTTAGGCTTTTATTGGTTCATTAAATGTTCATTCATTTATGTATGTACTATTATCATTTATGTTGTTTACAAATGCGTTCTCTTATGCTGTTAGTGAACAAGTGCTCATGAATGCTAAAAGAATGAACACTCATTGCTAATTTATAAACATACAAACGTGAATAGGAAAATGATGTTTTTTTAATTTTCATATTCACATTCTGTATTGGTTAAACAAACAAACAGGAACGTGGTTCATTCATGTTTATTCAGTTGATTAACAACCAATAAATTAGAAAGCAAGTCCGGAGGCTGCAATGCATGAAGATTTCCAAATTCGTGCCAAGTTAATAATGACTCGAATTTGTTATGAAACCTACTCAGCGATTCCCTTCTTGAAAAACTTGATTTATCTTAGACATGTGACAACCCTCCATAAGAAAGACGCAATCTTGAATCACAAAACTCAGCGGCTCTTGGGTCATTGATCAAAGTGACAACAACAGGTGAATCGAACTCCTTGGGAGCATGGTTAGGATGCATTTGATCAGAGAGCAAAAGTAGACCCTATCGAGAAGCTAGTAGCTCGGTCAGAACTCAGAAGGAGCGAGGCGTGGTTAATCCTCTGGGCATAGCAAACGGCTAACCTTCCTAGACTCTCACGAATAAGGACCCCCATAGGCCGAAGAAATAAGCCAAAGCAAGAGACACCTTCCAGAATAACAAGATAGGCATTCCTGACAGAGGAGAGGAAGAGAGGCCACCCAGCCCGAAAGGAATTATTATTATTATTGTTTGCGAACAAGGCCTTTTTTTTTTAACTTTTTGGGCCAGCTTCCTTTTTTTCAGCTCGCTTTCGTGTTTTAAGCCCATCAGTTTTTCCAGTTTCGGGCGCAGCATTTTATCATATTACGACCGAGCCCAATTTTGTTTCGTTTCATTTTTTTTCTCTCTTCTTTTATTCCCCAGCTCACCGCCAATGTTCTTTTATGGGAAAATTATAATTTGCCCAATAAAGTTTAGGTAAAATTATATTTTACCCCACTCTTGTTTACCACAGTTTAACAATAACTTCTGAAATATTAATTTAGTCATTACAATAGTCATCTTTCAGTAATTTCAATTTATATGATTTTTTTTAGTAAATGAACATTTTAAATTATCAGTTTTTTCTTTCTGTATTTCTTTTAGTTTTTAAAACATTATTCTTTAAATGTCAACTAATTATAAAAAAATATCATACAGATTAAAATTATTTGAAGATGACTACTATATAGTATAAATTAAGATTTCAGAAGTTACTGTCAGATTGCATTAAAAAGGTAGGGCCAAAGTGTATATTTCTGAAATAAGAAGGGCAAATTGTAATTTACCCTTCTTTTATTCATTTGCACGTTCTCTTATGCATTGTATGGACTAACGTTAGATGGTAAAAGAACATTTCAATATGGACTAACAGACAGAATTTGGTGAATGTAAGAGTTATTTTCAAATTCTTTTCACGAAGAGTCTTACCCAAATTCTTACTAGAACCAGTAGAAAGTAGGGTCTCTTCATTCCCCCTGCATTAAGGCGGATAATATCAAGTATTATACATACAATATTTGCATAAATAATTCACATAATAGAAAAATGAATTTAAAAGATTAAATTATTATAATTTATCACAAGCAGTATTAACCAGGGTAAAAATTAAAATAAATACCACAAATAAACTATTTTGCTGTAATTTTGGAACACAACAAAGTAGGAAAAAGAAATTTTTGATCCACACTCAAATTAGATTGTATAATATATACAACTCATGAATTTTAGAAATTTAGAATTAGATTGTTTTATATAAGATTGTGTATGTATGGTGTATGTATTATTACAAATACTCAAATATCATATAATACATGTGGCAATGTGGCAATAGTATGGGTTGGGTTCGAGGTAGAACCATAAACCCTCTTTGTACCCCGATTTAGATAGGATTAGCTAGGCGGATTCGGGTTTGGGAAGATCATAGGGGCGAGGTAATTTTTCACATCCCTACATTTAAATACTAAAAAAACATATTCTTTTTTAAATTAAAATAAATATTAAAAAATATGTTTCTTTAAAGAACATCTAGATGCCAAGATAATATGTTCTGTTATTCATTTTATAATTTATTCTTAAGAATTTATAAGTTTTCGTTTCAGGATCCTAGCCCAGCACACGGTACAATGACCCTTTTGTTTTCTTTTTTAGAAGGGGGGGGGGGGGGGGGGGGGGGGGGAATTCACTAGTGTTCCATATATAACCTTCTGCGAAACATATTATTTGACACTATTTTCAGTAAATCCCGTCAAAACAAACAAAATTTGCTATGTAGGTGCTTATTGAGTACTGCGTCAGCACCAATTATTCGCACAGGTGTTTGGTATAAGTTTTAGAAAATTCATGGTAATCCGATTTTAATGAGAACAAAATGCCCAATGAATTCGATGCATAAAAATATAAAATTGATACGTTATGTAAATTCTATAAGCATGATATGATTGGAAGGGAAAAAGGAAGTTTAAAAAGTTGTATGAAAACTTACTACAAGGCTACAAGTTAATCTGGAATTAAATTGCTAACCAATGAATGCAGGTTGTTAATGGAGGAAGGTCAAGTTGTGAAGGTTACCGGGACGATATAAGGGACAATGAAAAGAAATAGATAGAACGCTTGCTTTAGAGGCCCATTATGTTTGTTGGGCCAAAACTATAACAGAGCCCAAGAAACAGATAGTAGTCAGCGGACGGTCAAAGGAGTCGGTGGTCCTGGTCCATGAGAGCGAGCGACAGACAAGCAAGCCGAGTGGTCCACAAAATCACCTTCGCCTCGCCACCCTTCCTTCAAAAGTCAGCAACTACGGCCTCCTCATCCCCACCCTCACCTTCACACAATAACAGTTTGCTTTGATTCGTCAGCAGTCGTTTTACCATGAATTATTGTACATTATTTTTATATAAAATATTATTTTTTAAATTTGTAATTTATTGAAATCATGTGCTCTGAGGATTTAACAAGAAATTTTACTTATTTTTCTGAAAAAGGTACATATTTTTTTATAATTTTTTTTTATTTTTAGGTTAGTTAAAGATAAATATATATATATTATTAAAATATTTAAAAATTATTTTTTACACTCCTTAAAGTGTAAAATTTTTAATGAATTGATAATTTAAGGAAACAGTCACTTTATATAAAAATAATGCATAATAATACATTATAATTAATGAAAAAAGAAAAAAAGGTCAAGTTTAAACTAATCCTCTAAATCTTCTACTTTTTCTTTTTCCCTCTTTCTTTCTTTTAGTACTTGATTTAAATTCTAGACAGAGATGAGTTTGATTAGAGAACAAATTAACTCCAGCGGGTAAAGCCAGGTGGTCTTCATCTCAACTCCTAGTTAATATGAGCTATGTTGGCTTACACGATACGATGTAGTGGATGTTTTTTAGAATAAATTTAGTATAAAAAATTTAAGTAATAAATAATTAAAAAAAATGAAGAAAATTAATTAAAGCCAAATTAAAATGAACAATAACTGAAATTAGGTAAATAGAAACATAACATCATATGTATTTTGAAATAATTTATAATTTTTCATTAAAAATAATTCACTAAAATTTTTCATATTCTATCAACCTAAATTTTTATTTTTATTATTAATGAGAAATTTATTTAGAAAATTTACTTTCAATTTTATCAATTATGGACCAAATTATTTTATTAAACCATAGAAAACAATTCATACTGTAAAACGCAATCATGAATAACAAAAGAACATGATTGAAACACAAAATTGTGCTTAATTTATGTTGATAAATTATTAAATTTACAATTTAACCGTTAACTTAATAAAGATAAAAATAAAAATAAAGAAGAAAAAATTAATTAAAGACTAATCAATCAGAACCATAGCTAGAAATAGGCAAATTATAATGATTAAAGTTTTATTTAGAAAAACAAAATTAAAGAAAAGCAACAAAAAAAAGTTTGAACCAAGAGAGAAAATGGAAAAATATTAGATATTAAAAGCTTAACAATAGATTTAATGAATGTAAAAAAATCGCTTAACACAAAAATAAATAAATTACGATAACTAATGTCTTACTTTAGAATACAATACATTATAACAATAAAAATTTTGGGGACCAAGAGAATAAATAGAAAGAATCTACCTAAATATTTATTAAATTTATGGACCAAAATAAAAGATGGATGGAAAATAGGGACTAACATGGAAAAGAGTAGAAGCTTAGAAATTAAATTGACTTTTAACCAGACAACCTAAAACTGGAGAAATTACAAAAATTGGCCCTAAAAAATGCGAGCACCTTGGGAAAAGGGAATTGAACTTAAGGAATGGTCAATTGTATCTGAAAAGAGAGAGAGAGAGAGAGAGAGAGAGAGAGAGAGAGAGAGAGCAAAAAAAAAATTTGTTCATCTTCAATGATGAACAGTGAAAACCCCACGACCTTTAAAAGTAAGTGAGGTATGTGGGTTAGCTGCAATATAATCATTATAAGTCATTGATGGAACAATGTAAAACGATAAAACTTACCTCAAAATTAAGTAAAATCTGAGTATAAATAATTATAAGCACACAGAGTAATCAATTGAAGATGTGTTTATATAGTATCAAAAGAATATTAAAGAGTACAAACAAAAAAAAATTAAAGCAATTTTATTAATCAATTCAATAAAACTATTAAGAGAAAGAAAGTTTCTGGTGTCCATAATATAGGAAGAAAGTTTCTGGTGTTCATAGTATAGCATATTATTGCATAATATACATGCATAGGTTTTCCAAATTTTTTGCTCACTAATGAATTAGTAATAAAATAAAACTTTTTTAGAATCAATCACCTATACGTAGTGTAAATTGTGCACTGTTTTAACTAATCAAAACTCCAAATCAAACATCATGTAAAAGCACTCGTGCATTATACAAATTATATATCTGTTTCAATTAATCAAAACTTTGAATTTAGCTAATCTAACTAAACCTTTGAATAAAATCATGTAAAAGAATTTTTTTTTGATATTTAATATGGTTAATAAAAGCATGTCTCTCATTTTCATTTAAGGCTATATCATTTTAAATTTAAATACACCATCCAATTTTCTTGCTAAAGTTTCCACCAGATTGCAAAAGTTGGGGATCACTATGGTAAAATTGTTATATTGGGGGACCAAAAGGGGGATTTGAACATTCATCTGGAATGCAAAAAAAAAACCATAAAATAAAAAAAAATGCTTCACTCCTTGTATTATTGCTTTATTCAAGTATCAGTCCCCATACTTTATTACCTTCCAATCTTACCATTATCAACAAACAGCCTTCACCCTATCTTGTAGGGGTGAAAAGGGGCCGGGCTTTTTTCAGGTAGCTCGAGTTTGAGCTCGAGTTCAGGTTTTTTGAGATGGGCTTTTTCAAGCGTCATGATAATTCGAGCCCTTTCTTTGCTCGGCCCAGCAGGTTTTACATCTCTAATGCCTTTGCTCGCTCCCTTCGAACTGCACCAAGCATTGCCAACGTACACACCCAGTCGGCAACCACAGCACCGCCAAGATCAATGGTGGCAAGCACGACAACGAGACTAGAATCAACGGCGATCTCCACCGATCCGGCCTTCCATAGCTCCGCTAGCAACGTCTCTGTTTCAGTCAAATAGTCGTTCTCCGATCTATCAATCAGTCAAACAGCCATTCTCCGTTCTCCGTTTTTCCAGCCTCTCCCACTCAAAATCAGAACCATACACTCTAAACAGCCTCCGCGTTGTGACGCCACCAACAATCGCAGCTCCGACAGCACAATCAACTCGGGAATCAGTTGAATCTTCCGATCGTAGATTCTTTGGTGCTGTGGCACTGGGACTGGCTAAGGGATGAAGTTGGGGCCATCTTCCTACGCCCAGAAGTCGATGTGACAATAGATGGTGGATTGTGGTGGCTCAGTTGACGTATTGAGGAAGATGATGGCTCATTTGTCGATTTTACAAAATTAGGGTAAAATAGCAAAAGATTAAAAAGTTTGTGACAGGTTATAAAAATTTCCCTTTTCTCATTATCTATGTAAACAATTACAGATTTAGTCCCCCATATTTTATCTAAATTATAATTATAATACCTATAGATCTATAGGTGCCATTCGAGCTTAATGGGCCTTTGTGCTGAGCTCGAGCCTGAAAAAATTGAGCTTGAGCAATTCGAGTTCAAGCTCGGGTAGTACTGAACTTCAAAGGGGCTAAGCTCAAGCTTAGTGGGCTCAGGCTCGGCCCGGCCCATTTTCACTCCTACTATCTTGCTACATAAGGAGAAAGTGGAGGATCTGTATGATATACTTGAAATGTTCAAGAACCAAAAAAGAGATTTTACCACAAAACTAGAAAAAGAAAAAAAAAAAAAGCAAGGGGTACTATTGTAAACAGTAGAGACTTTCCCTTCAATCACTTTATTTAAGAATAATGCATAATAATAAATTAAAATTAATGCAAAAAAAAAAAAAGTCGAGTTTAAACTAATCCTCTAGATCTTCTACTTTTTCTTTTTCCTTTTTCCTTCTTTCTTTCTTTTAGTAATTGATTTAAATACTAGACAGATGAGTTTGAATAGAGAATAAATTAACTCCCAGGTAAAGTCAGGTGGTCTTCATCTCAGCTACTAGTTAATATTCTTTGAACCACCTTTTAGAGGAGTATTGACACATTAAAATTTTTTTAACTCTTCAATTTATTCTTCTCTTAATTTCGATCGTGTGAATTAAAGTCTTTGACAACATTAATTAGCAGTACACTGCAATGCCAATATATTCAATTTGGGACGGATTATATTTGTGGATCGAAAACTACCATTAATATTAATTTTGAATCAAAAGGTAGTTTAATCAAGAATGGTCCCGAGCTTGGAACATGGCACAATACCTCAATCCCTGTTCGGTTTTCATGGTTGATTTCTAATCTTCAAACGATAATTAAAATGGTAAAGCCGTCCAACCATATCGCAACTCTCTTCTGTCTTACCTGTTAATATAATAATTACACAAACGAAAATATATATGCAAGGATTACACTTTATAAACAGTTATCAAAATGTTCGATTTATGGACGTGTCAGTAAAAATAACTCAGAAAAGTACTGTAGTTAATTAATTTGTGTAACGCTACAATTTAGATGTGACTATTAAGTGTCTTACAGCCTTTAAGTGTAAATGCTCCTAGACTAGCGGCTGTTACCATCTACAAGGGATGATTGGTCTACCGACCCAATCAATTACGATACCTCATCATAGTAACCCAGAAAGAAAAAAATAACAAATAAATCACTAAAGTTTTAAGTTGGCCTGATTTGGTCACTAATATTTTTTTTACCAAATAACAACTAATGTTTTAAAATCAAGCTAAATAGGCCATTGGACATTAACTTATCAAATATTCTATTTTAAAATAGAGAATATTTTTAAAATTTATTATTTTAGTCCTTAAACTTTTTAAAATTTTTTCTATTAGTTCATAACTTTACATCCTGTTCAATCTAGAAGAACAAACCATGGTCGCCGCTGTTCTAATTCTCAGGTCTGCCCAATCTTCATCATCGCACTCATCTCCATTGCATCCATCTTCTCCTCGGAAACGAATCGGCACTAATCGATGACCGCTGGCACCAATCAAAGACAAATCAACGACTTCCTCTCGCGCTTACCTCTCCACCGCTTATAAGCCACCACAAGATCTTGCTCGATCTCTCCACCGCAATCCATGATTCATCCATCTGTGAGAAGACAATGCTAGGGCAGGTAAGCTCAAAGACGGCTTTAGGGATAAGGGGCTTCAATTAATCACACATGTTCTCTTTTCATGGCTTGACGGTGAGGTCAATTCCAGGAGGGCTTGAATTGGCATGAATGGTGAGGTGGAATTGTGCAACTATAGATGAATCGGTATGAACAGAGAGGCGGAATCATGTGGTGGTGGAGGCGGAATCGTGTGACAGTTATAGAGGGACAACAAACTATCAAGTGCTTGAAAATTTTAAGACTGTAATAGAAAAATTAGCAAAGTTTTAGGACCAAAAATTAATTAATCTTAACGGCAATAGGCGAATCAGACCAACTTAATAACGTTAGTGGTTTATTTGGAAAAAAAAAAAAACATTAATGGCCGAATCGGACCAACTCGAAACTTTAGCGGTTTATTCGTTATTTTTGCCTATCCCAAAAACAAAAGTGCTAATAAAAATATTAAACATAATAGGATTAGTATACACGGGAAAGTTACAATTACACCCCTAAGGTTTACCCTAACCTATAGTTTATCCCCATTATTTTTAAAACCTACACTTTACCCTCAAATTCTTTTATATTGTCAAATAACAATTTCTGAAACTATAATTTAAACTGTACGATAGTTATCTTCCAGTAATATTGATCTTTTTAATATTTTTTTATAGTTAATAAATATTTTAAATTATTAGTTTTCTTTTCTGCAAATGCATTTTTTTCCCTATAAATGCATATAAATTTTTTTAAAATCAGTTAGCTACAAAAAAATATCAAAAATTTTGAAATTACTTAAATATGGTTATCATATAGTTTAATTTAGGGTTTCAGAAGTTATTGTCAGATACTATAAAGAAAGTAGGGGTAAAATGTAAGTTTTTAAAAATAAAAGGGACAAAGTATAGATTAGATCAAACCACAGAGAAATTTTTGTAATTTACCCTTAGTATATATGAGTAGAAACAGATGACATAACTAATCCTAGCTATTGGCTCAAGAAACAATTAAAATGCTATCACAAAAATTTTTAGAAAATTTTAGAATAAGATTCTTAATATATCTAACTAATACTACATATTACTCTTTACTGAAAACGTTTTCATAGAATGTTAATATTACTATTTTAGATTAAGAGATTTATGAAATTAACGATAAATAAATTACTTCTACATTTTATCCATCCAGAAAATGATTGACACATTTTTCTTTACATAAATATAAAAAACTTAACCTCACTTAATTTTGTATGTATAATGCTTTACGATTGCTGCTTACAATATTGCACAACATAACAAAAAAAACATTTTAAAAGGTGTATAACTTAATCGATTGATGAGCTTGAAATGTTATATATAAATTTGAAACAGAGTTTCCATTCAAATGTGTACTATAATGCTAGAACAAAGGAACTAGGGAGTATTATGTTGCCTGGTTTCCTGCATATTTTGTTAAGAAAAATTTATGAAAGCTCCCATGTGGTATGCCTTAACCTACATTTGCTCCTCTTTCACTAACTTTGTCACTATGTTGATTTTGATGGCAAGTTCCATCACATGATAAAATTTGTCACCAGAAATTCCCCCTTACAATTCTAGTGCATTGCACGGTCCCCCTTTAGTTTTCTTTTCCGACAATGGGAGGTTTCCTTCCCTAGCCTCCTAGTCTTCCTCTACCTCTGCCTTCAGGTATTGCACTAAGGTCTCTGCCTTCGGAGACTGTGAAGGCACTCTTGGCATCCCTACATTTGCCTCCAACAAAGAAATTAAGGTTGATAATCATAAATTAGCTCACCATGTTTGTCTCTTCCTTTTGATTTTCTTTGCTAATGGAAGAAAATGATAAGGTTGGCTCTAACTCTGTCACCGTGCTTTGTCTTAGCTTCTAGATTTATGCGAACCCCTTTGATATAATGACCAAGAAATGCGTCTAAGATGCAATCAAGCTCTACAAACACATCAAAGAGACTAGATTTCAAACCTTCACCCCCTAATCAACTCGTGATTAGGAACAAGAAGTATAAGAACACCAAAGAACATAAGCTAACTTATGTGCTAATATAGTCTTCAAAAAACCAAAGAGAATTTCCATTCAAAATAACAATATTATTCATGTCAAAAACTGTGATTTACAACAACAAAAAAATAAGTCTTTTTATAGGCTAAAACTAGGGTAAAAAACTAAGCCAAATTCACTAGAAATTCCTAAGTTCAAAAGACATAAGAAATTTTAGTCAAATTAGGACTCAAACACACATTTTGCACATATTTTTTTTTATGCAGCGTATGCCACTTTTCCCATGTGATTTAAATCACTTCCCATGCCATAACAACATCCTAAATAATGTAAATAAATAGGAAATTAAAGTAGAATAGGAAAAAAAAACAAGATTAGCCCTAAAACCCCCTAAATAGTCTTCTTGGGTGCGCTTTTAGTGCCACTTAGGGTTTGTGCTTGGATCTTCTTTTTTCGGGCACTCTCTAAGTGATCCTTAAGCTTGAAACTCTCCAATTGACTATGTATGAGAGTCCTTGAGCTTGTGGACATGAAAAATCTGACCAAATAAAGAAATGACACAAGATGACTCCAAAAGGATCTCCAATGGTGCATGTGTGGACTCCAAGAAATGACACAAGATGACTCCAAAAGGATCTCCAAAGAACGTATGCAAGTTGTTGGATTGGTTTCCCTTCCATAATATATGATCCAAAAATGTTGGAATAAGGCTTAAGATATGTCCTTGGCACCATGGATATGAATTGACACAAATCAAACTCTTTTTAGGCTTCATTTGAGCATGATGGAACAAAGACTTGGGCATTTATCCTTTTTCCAAGTATGCTACATTCTCTTGGCTTAGATAGCTAGGAAATAACTTAATAAAGGCATATTGACTTAAAATAGCTCTCTTTGAATGGCCATAGATCTGTTGAGCTTAAACTTGCACCATTAGGGCATGTAGGTGTACTTTGATGCTTCCATGGGTGTCACGGCCTTCCCTTGAGACATAGGTTACTTTTCTTGCATGGAAAGGCCAGAACTTGATGGGTGAAGTCACTTGTATAGTAGCAAACAGGTATAAGGCCTTCTTTGCTTGAACTTGGTCTAGAAGCTTCAAAAAATGTTTGAAAATGCCAATTTGAGCTCCTTAGCTTCAATGGCTTCAAGAACTCCTCCAATGTGCATGAGGGTGCTTAATTTATTCATATCATATGCTCATCTTCGCATGAAGAGAAGGGAAATGATCAAGAACTATTGTCGAAATTTCCCTAAATCAAACCAAAATCAATTCTTATCCCAAGTTGAACCCAATCCTAGAACTCTACCTAAACCTTAAATTCATAATGCTCTGAATAATAGTCTATGTGATAAATTCAAATTTACTCTATGATAAATTCCAAACATTCTATTAGACGCCTACCTAAGTGTAGAACTTGAGAGATCCTCTTGTAGAGGCAAAATTTGATATCAAAATGAAGGCAAGTAATTATATAATCTTTTTTTTATACTTTTACTTACTCATTGTCTAGTTGTTATTCAAGTTTTTCTTAGGACCGTTGCGAAGTTCATTGCCTTCTTTCCATGAAGATGGGTTTTTCTCATTACCTTTATGAATAACACCCATTATGTTTACATATTGGACTGAGGAAAGGTTCTCGTTCATTTTCCGGAGCTCATGCAGTAAGTTTCACGGAAGAGAATGGAACTCTAGGTAATATATATGAGATAGATGGAGGCAGTGATCTTGTGTTGTTATTGATTTTTGATTCAGCACAGATTGGTGAATCCTCATTATACCTGCACAAACATGACAATTATTGTTCTTACATTGCACATACTTTTTCATGTTTCACATGTTCAAACACAAAAAAAATGGAATCCACAAGTTCCACATTGAAAATAGATATCATCCTCATCCCCCTCTCTATTTACAGAAGAAAAAATATGGTAATGTTTGTAGAACTCGCATCTAGAATGCTTTCAATATTTTGGATGATTCATTTATAATCTCTAGATTTCTTGTTGCTGATGTGTTCAAATGATAACTTAAATCTGTATAAGAATTGCTTATTTTCTAGGTGATTTCAAAAGGCACTGAATTTTATTGTGGGTATTTTAGGCTAATATCTATGAAAAGATTTTTTCACAAATTTTGTTACCACCTACCAACCAGTGATATAACCATATTATTTGCAAACAGGGCATGAATTAGTTGCGTATCTACAACTTTTTGAAAGTTAGCTTTGCAAATTTGATTTGCAAAAAGTTGTTAATAAGACAAGTTTAGTTAAAAAATAAAATGGTGCTCAAGGAGCAATTGAAGGAAAAAGAACTATAGTCAAAAGGAGGAAGAGGAATGAGCGGTAGATTTAGGTTGGAAGAGAGAGATGATCAGTAAGGGGTAGTTTCAGGTTGCAAATTTTAACATGTAATGGTGGTCACCATTAGAGCAGACATAGTGATTGAGTTAGAGAAAGAGGGGCGTAAGTGTAGATTTTTAAAGATACAGGAAGTAAGTGTATGTTTGAGCTTAGCACAGGGTTATCCATATATTTCCTTTAATAAAAGGATCTTGCTCACATGTAGGTGCACCTAAAAAGTAATGATCCATCCTGGCTGAAAAACAAAATATAGCACTAATACTAGCATGCTCTTCTGTTCGCGCGTTGGTCTACTGATTTTCTTACTTGTTCCAAATGTGAATACAAAGACCAGATCAGAGTTGGGCTTCGAATCTCCCACCAACTTTTGGCCTTAACATTTGAATCAATGATTTAACAGAAAGGTCAGATCAAGTCCTCCCCTCTTCAAACCCTGATCCCGCCTCCTCTGCCACCTCACCTATTTCAACCTTTGCTTCTCTTCACTTCCTTCACTCTCTTTCCCTTTCCCTACCCAAATCATGAAGAACAAACGCAATCCCAAGTCCGGTTGTTTCTCTGCCGTTCTTCGCCGACTTCTTTGCTCCGGCGACCCTCAGACCCACCCTTCTGACCAAATTTCCGACCTATACCAGCCCGATTTCGTTCTTGAGGAACAAAAAGAACATTTCAGCGCCGATCCTTCCGCCGCCCCGGGAATCGTGGCGAGACTGATGGGCCTCGACTCTTTGCCTGAAAAGATCTTTGTTCCTGATGACCCTGCTCGAGTTTCGCGCTCTAAGTCTGTGAACTTCATCGATTATCTCCTGGAATTTGACTTGACGGAAGCCAAACACCGTCGGTTCAGGACGTCGGTCTCATTCCGCGAAGTGCCTTCGCGGCAGTTGCAGGAGAAGCAGGCGCAGGAATTGCTGCTTATTTACCTGGAAAATGATGCGGGGAAACAGAGTACGCCGGAGCTGTTGAAGCATAGGAAGTGTGAGAAAGAAAAGGTGTTGAAGAAGGAAGAGAAAAAGAATAAGAAAATCTCCAAGTTGAAGGATGAACCCAGAAGAAGAAGAAAAATCAGTATAGAGAAGATGGAAAAAAGAAAAGAAGAGATCTCCAGATTTGGAAGGAGGAAAAGGAAGGACATTCTTTTTAGGAAAGCAGAGTCTCACCAGAACTCGGCAGGTTTATCTCCCTGTTTATATATATAACATTTCTTTTCTGCTTTTCCTAATGCGTAATTGTGCCGATTAATCTACAGATTTGATTGTGTGACAGATAATCTGAGGCACAAGAAATCAAATTCCAAGAAGAAATGGTCACCAAAATCCAGGAACTCTGATTCATTTCCCAACGAAGATTTGGATTCGGACAAGATTGTTAAGAATGAAACTGAGGTTTTTATGGAGTCGCTAGAACATCTCAGCAAGCTGACAGAAGAAGATATAAAGGGTGCAAATTGGGCATCAGAAATGGCAGAACTCAAGCTTGAAGATTTGGAAGAGATCTGTGTGGAACTAGGGGGACAAATTATGGAGCTGATGCTGGACCAAGTAGCGGATGAACTTCTGGGAATCTGGTAGAAAAAATCTGGAACTGTAATGTTGCAAGAAAATCTGGGGGAAGAGTACTCTGTGCGGGAGATTTGCCTGGCAGTGTACGTGAAGAGGAAGTCCAGTTCAGTTCAGTGTGAAAAAGGCCGCAGGTTTCGCTGACTTTTACTCCCTCAGGGTCGGTCCGTGTACGGAAGTATTTGAATGTGTACAGAGCGATGAATGTGTGTAATTTGTACCACTTCCCTACCTCCGTCCTATTGTTTGGATCAAATGTTTGAGTTTCACAAAAATTAAAGAGGGAGGAAAAAGTTTATATATATATTTTTTAGTAATCAGAATCATCTTATTAATCGGTTAAAAGTTTGTAGCGAGACATTTGTTGGGAGGAAAAAGTTTAACCAGTGTACATGACATTTGTCGGGAAAAATGAGGATGTGGGAGTTAAACCACGACCTCCACAAAGATGTCCCCTTTGTCACTTTACCTAATTGGCAGTAGGGCTGTAAACGAACCGAACAAATACGAACAAGTCATGTTCATGTTTGTTCGTTTAATTTTAAACGAACACTAACACGAACAATAAATGAATGCAACTTTTCTGTTCGTGTTCGTTCGTTTATCAATAAACGAACACGAACACAAACAATTAAATCTGATGACTACCACCAATTTAAATTAGAGCGAGTCTAGCAATGGCTAACAGGGCAATAGGCGATGCTGAGAGAGATTATGGGTTATGGCAATGACGCTCAGCTTGATACTGTAGCAGGTTTACACTATGAGAAAAATGACTAATTATGTTTGGGGAAACAAAAACAATATATTAATTTGGGAAAGATTAGAGTATAATCACGTTAGTGGAGTAGGTAGAAACCAATAAAAATGCATGATCTCTAAAATATATATAATAATAATAAATATACAATTAATATATAAATAAATAAATAAATCAATCAATATAAATGAACAAATAAATAAATGAATATAAACAAATAATAACCGAACGGTTCGTGAACATAAATAAACAAACAAGACTTTATTCGTGTTCGTTCATTTAACTAATCAAATAAAAAAATATGTTCGTGTTCGTTCGTTTAACTAAATAAACGAATATAAATGAGCTCTTACCGAACGGTTCACCAAACATTCTGTTCGTTTACAACCCTAATTGGCAGGGATAAAAAATTTGTGTTTTATTTTCATTTTTACTTTTTACTTTTTTTTACTTGTAAATTAAAAATAATATAAAAAGTAAATATTAACATGATAATTTGAAAAATAATATGGTAAAATAATTTATTAAATATAAAAATATTCAAAGATTTGAGACGGCTTAAAAAAAAACATTTTACATCCTTTTCTGAAGCAAATGAGGTATTATTTTTCTATTTTTTATACATGAAATAAAATGGCAAATGATTCTTTTAGAAAAGCACAAAAACAAATAATAATTAATCCTTTGGGAGGGAATAGTTCTCACCGAATGTACATTACAGAAGTTAATGCCTTTACAGATCTCTATGGATCTTTACCTACGTCCTTAACAAATCTACCTTTGGCTCTTAACTACGTAATTAAGATGCATTATGTATTAGCTTGTTTTATATTAACTTTAATATTTTATTATATATTATTTTATATAAATTGATTATCTTCTTTGATTATTAATTTATTAACAACCTGTCAAAAAATTTAACAATTAATAAAAAATATTTGAAACAAATACTTCTTAAATGTAGATTTTCATGAATTAATAATTCTAACAAATGATCAATCTATATAATAATAATACGTAATAATACATTAAATTAATGTAAAACGAACTGAATAAGAAAGAAAAAACTACTTCTATTGAGTTATGAGATTATACACATATATCTACATACACATATAACACCGTTAGACTCCCTGCTGTTTTATTTATTTTTCAAAAAAGAGATGGGGCGTGAATAATCAGGGAGAAAATAAGGTAGTTACCAGAAATCAAATGCCCTTTCCATACAAATTCATTCAAGAAATAAACCTATACCCTAAACCCAATTAGCTTCTTCGATTTCTTTTCTGCCCCTTTGACATACTCCGGTCGCCATTTTTCCAACTTTGCCCTCAACATGGTGACCAGTCCGGCGACCGACTGAATGCTGGCCCCATATTCCCCACGAATATTTTTTTCTTTCATGCACCGGAGCCCTTTTAGTTCCCCTTCGACAGAAATTAAATATCTCCCCCAAAACCCTCTCCACCCAAAATCAAGAAACGCTCCCTATGCGCTCGCCACCGCTCTCTCCTGTGCTCCTCATCGGCTTCGCTCCCCGCTCTCTCCTTTGCTCTTGTAATTTCTTGTTCCATTCTTTTTTAGTTTCTGCTTAAGTTGATTGCTTTTTACGTTGTGAAATTTTAGGTGTTTGTTTTCTTGTGAAATTTTAGGTGTATGTATGTATGTATGCATCTAAGGTTTATATGTATGCTTCTGGGTTTGTAAAAACCATAAATATATATGTATATTTCTGTGGTTTATATATATACTTGCGGGTCTGTAAAAATAAAAACATCAATGCGAACTGTATTAAACTGGATGTGAAATATATTAAATTGAAATTGAAATGTATTAAACTGTGTAAAATATGTGTTAAATTGAAAAGTGAATTACATTAATATATTTGTGATATGTATTAAACTAGTGATAAAATGTATTAAACTGTATGGGATATGTATTAAATTGAAAATGAATTATATTAAATTGTGTGGTCTACGTATTATACATTGTGAAATGTATTAAATTGAAAGTCAAATGTATTAATCTGTGTGGCAAAACCATCACATGAGAAAATAACGTTGCCAAGAAAAGAATAAAACCACCAAACTCATTGTCACCGCCAATGCCATAATCGACATCACTGTCATCAACAATATCTGGATGTGAAAATGTATCAAATTGGAAGTGAAATGTATTAAACTGTGTGAGATATGTATTAATTAGAAGTGATTAAACTGGAAGTAAAATGTATTAAACTGTGTGAGATATATGTTGATTGGAAGTGAATTGTATTAATTTGTATAAGATTTGTATTAAACTGGAAGTCAAATATATTAAATTATGTGAAATATGTATAAACTGGAAATAAAATGTATTAAACTGTGTGGGCAGCTCTCTAACTACGATTGACTATACAAAAAAAATGAATTAATAAAAATATTTTAAATAATTACCAAGTTTATCATATTATCTTTATTGTTTCCTTAATATTATCTTTACAAATGAATTCGAATTCAAAAGGTTTCATAATTAAAATTTTTGAAAAAATAAATAAATACATTTATTATCCAATCAAAACACATATCTTAACAGTTAATATTTACCAAATTTAAGTAGAGACAAATAGATACTCCCTCCTCATTGGTTGTCATAAATAAGAAATTTAAATGTGTAAATCTACTAAATTAATATCTAATCAAATTTTAAACCCCAATAAAACCGAATTTTCCATTTTCAAGCAAACCGAACGGAACTCTCTCTCTCTCTCTCTCTCATACACACACACTAACACCATTTGGTATGTGTATATATATGTATGTGCATTTTAGAACTTCGCACTTCTATTTGGTGGTGAATTTATGATCCATTAACGTAAGTTCTTTTATTCAAGTTATCACATACTTGTGGGCCTGTGGCTTGCTGGGGTGAACTCTTTAATATCCTCCACCCCTAAACGGTAAGGTTTCAGAACGAGTGCCGTACGGTTTAACGACGAGTATGTGGTTGCCTTCAATTAAATGTTTGGACAAGCTAGTCATTTATGCCTAAACATGAGTCATGGGCTCAACGCGCTTCGCCCTGGGCTAAGAATAAGTCAGCCCAAGCTTGGCCCAATATTAAAATTTTATATACTTTATGCATGCAGTTTTTGGATGGAGAAGCAAAAAATTTTAATCGTAAGCAGCAATCGAATAAATCTTCTTTAGTTTACCCAGTTAAAGAGATGTCTAGAGATGATCTTAACTTGTTTTATCTCATGAATTAATGGTCGTATTATTCTTACATACTTCACGTAGAAATTCTACTTCCAAGCATAAACCAAATAATTATTAGCCTTGCATATATAAGAAATTAATTTCAAGCATAAAGGAAAAAGCACATTCAAGTTCACTTTTTAGATCTAAACTTGTTTTTAAGATTAAAAAAAGATAGTTAATTAATGTACTTGTATATAATAGACGTAAGATACAAATATGTAGCTAATGATACGATAATAACGTGGATAAGTACCTTAATGGATCACATATGATCTTAATATACATCATCGGAGACAGATTAAAAATAAGGACAAAGTGGCATTATCGAACTTTTAATTTGGTGTCATAGTGATTAAAATTAAATTAGAAGTGCATGGATTCCCTAAAGATAAAAATAATATAAAGAGTGCTACTTCACAGGAGCAGTGACGTATTTGCACAATATAAAACGATATTGGTATATCTTGAGAACTCTGGTATACAGGGGATGGAATTTAGAATTTATCCTTAACTTTATAGAATGTTTATATGGGCTGCTAAGCTTCTGACATTTGTCGGTAGGGATGATGGACCCGACTGCGCGGGGAAACAATCCCTCATGCTAGCGGTGCAGCGCGAAATGGTTTTGATACCATTGAACAAGGGAAGAATGACCCTTGTAGTAGCTAGATCAATAGATGTAAATAAATAATATAGGTTAAATTGGTATATAGGGAGGTAAATTTGAAGATCATACATTTTAATGATTTAATTTGTGAGTGGTACTAAATACATCAAAGATAACGTTTATGAATGACATTAATATAGATGAATAGATAGTGACAGAACTAGGTTTTTAGGTTCGGGAGCTAGACAAAGGTCAGATGAGTGACGGCCAAAACTCAGGGAAAAAATATTATTTAAATAATTATTTATAAAAGTAAATTTCTATAAATAATTATTTAAATAATTATTAGGTGTAATATAGTATTCAAATAATATCTATTTTAAATAAAATTAGTAAAATAATTATTTTATTTTGATTAATAACCATTGAAGTAGAGTAAAGGAGAGACAGAGAGTCAGATAGAGTGATGTTGAGAGAGAAGAAAATCAGACAAACGTTTGGGACAGATATGGAATGACAGAAAGGATATGGACGAATTTGAAGTGTAAGGTAAAGATTAGGATTGCTGGAGGTATTTACCCTTTTAACATTCAGTTCCGGGGGGGACTCAAATTTGCTCCTTAACTCCTTACACAATGACCAATTTAGTACCTAGTATTTATGAAATTTCAAAATTCTTAGGGGGCAGCAGCACCCCTTGTCCCTACATAGTTCCGCCACTGTGAATAGATGAAAACAATCAAACCATTAAAATAAACTATCTTGGCCTAAGTTGATCATTTCTTAGATGCTCCACACTCTCTCAACGCATGACAAGCCAAAAGTTTGTAACAAGAAAACGAATAAATGTAAGTTTGGAATGCTTGAGAGTCTAAGTGAAACAAAAAAATATGTGTATGTTGAGGATTGGTAGTGGGCTTAACACAAAAGTTGAGTGCCAGTTTCCATCCCCTCCCCTTAGATTTTTATCTACCAGGCAATAATAGGCAATCGGGCTAGCAACTGCGTGACAGGTATGAGAAATAAGAGACTCAAGTTTCATAGTATAAAACACTGAGGACAATAGTGAAAAAAGAGACAAATGATGGGGATAAATATCAAAGACCGAACTTTTTTCATAGGGATATAATTGAGAATGTGAAATGTCCAACATGTTGAGGACTTGCGCTCGAATCAAGGTGCAAATTGGACGACAAGTGTCTTAATTTTAACTAAGACTTATCTGCAACATATAAAACACAATGACTCCATATGCGACAAACTAACAACCGTGGGGATGAAAACCAAAATCACACCACCACCCAGAGAACACTTGTCCACGCTTTCTTTAGTCTCTTTTGTTTGCATTATTATATATAGATATTGCATTTTGTTCGTTCTTTCAGTTTTCTTTTTTAGGAAAAGCAAATAAAAGTTATAGATTTTTACTGGAAAAACTACTAGTTCTTTTTAACAGCCAACCACAATTAATTTTATTAACAAAGAAGTTACAAAACACAGAACTAGCAGGAGACTAGTTCCATCAAAACAAACACTCAGCCCAAAGTGCTCTCCAGCAAAATCAAACAGATCCCTTGCTAGAAAGTAACAAAAACCACGCATATTACCTTACAACCAATTTTCTATAGCAAGCAAAGGATTATAGACCCACTCTACCCAAACACAATTCAATTTCAAGCATTTGTTGACCACCCACAAAAAGAACAATAGCTGAATTTCTAGCAAACAATTTTCAACTACAACATTATCCATATTGAACACAAACTCATTCCTTCGATTCCATATAAACCAAACCATAATATAAGTCACTGCAATCCAAACTTGCTTTCGAGATAAATTAAGGCCCTGTACTTGCTAAAGATCTAATGCAATGGCAATATCAACTCAGCTGAACCATCAATCTGCCACCAAGACCGGACATGCCGTCATATGAAATCTACCTCCCTACAATGCACCAAGACATGATCAGCTGACTCCTCCTCCACTTTGCACTAAGGGCACGAGATGTCATGAACTTGCACTCCACGAACGGCCAAGTTAAGATTCGTCGGGAGCCGTCCCTTTAATGTTCGCCTATGTTTACTTTGCCTGGTACCCATGCCATCCAACTTGTTTGCTGTCTGTTGACACCCAATTTTGTTCGGGCACTGACTTTTGTCTAAGTCTTAGGTTAGGAAAATTAGTTTAGGAGCATTTTGATTTTTACAGGGGGCAGTTTAGTCTTTTTAGGTAATTGTTGATTTTTGGCGTTTAAAGTGTTCATCTAGAGTAGAAATAGGAGTTAATTTAGTTTATGTACTAATTTGGAGTACTAAAAGTCTTGTAGGGTCAATTTGGGTAAAAAGAAAAAGTTTGGGAGGAAACTGGAGATTTTTAGAAAGTTTTGAGCAATATTCAAAAGTTTGGGGCAAATCTGCCAATTTTAGATAGTTGGAGCCAAATCTGGCGATTTTATGAAATTTCAGGAAAAATCTGGGGTTTTTATAAAGTTTTGGGCTATTCTGACAATTCCTGAAAGTTTTGGGTCAAATTGAAATTCGCACAGAATAGGCAGATTAAGAGTTTTGTTTGACTGAAACTAGTAATTTTACCAGATTGCATCCTAATTGATTAAACTTCTTCAAATTTGATTTGGATGAAGTTTAAACTCTAAAAACAGTGTTAATCATGTTTTAAAGCCACCCTAGTATAAATATGGTTCAGATTTCGAGAGAAAAAAAGGAGAAAATTCTAAACCTTTGTTTGGATATGAAAAATTTTCTTATTTTTCTTTTTTAAATTTTGTTTGATAGAAGTTTAAGTGCATAGCTAGCTTTAAGAATGTAGAAAACCTTGTTTTCTAAATTTTGAAAAACTCATATTATAAAATAGAAAACCTTGTTTTAGATGTTTTACATTTTAACACATAAGTTTTCCAAATCCTTAACACATACTATACACTCAAACTTTCATCAAAGAAATTTTGAAAAACAGAAATGGGAAAATTTTCTACAACTAAACGCCACTAAGCTTCTAGTGAAAAAAGGGAAAACTGCGGCCTTCAATCCCTGGTCTCACAGCCCTTCTGCCTAGAGATCCTAAACCTTCTCCTCGCGCTGCCATCACCGCCGGTCACCAGGCCCGACGCTCCAGCTTCTCTCTCCACCCCCCGACGCTCCATCTTACAGCTCCACCCCAGCCGGCGTGTCGCCTCGCCGTCGCTAGTCCCGTCCACCTCCATCGCCGACGTCCCAAGCCCGTCGCCGTCGCCGTCGTCCCCCCATCAGAACCCGTCTCCAGCCGCCTCTCGTCCTCCCCATCGCCGTCGCCGTCGTCCTCCCAGCAGAGCCACGCCGCCGCCGACCCCTGTTACGCTGCCGATCGTCCGAATCGAAGAGGATCCGATTCCTTAACCTTGGCCCGACCCGTTTTGTTCGAATCAGCCAGTCAGCTCCACTTTCCGGTAAAACCCCTGTTAGCCCCTACTTATTTTTATTTTATTCTCCTGAGTCACTAACTTTATTTTTTTTTCAGATAGGCCATTAACAGCAAGCTTTTTGATGCTTATTTTCCTTTATTTGGTTTGTTTGACCATGCATTAAATTTAGTCATTAAATTCACATAAAACATAACCTAGTGTGTTTTGTTTATTTTGTTTTGTTTTTTTTCTTAAATTACTTCAGTTATTTTATTTTTACTTTATTAACTAACTTTAGGATCATGCAATTTTGTTTTTTTTTTCTCTAATTAGGATCTCATAATGTGTCTTAAAAAAAAATAATTAGTTGTTTAATTGCTCAGATTTTTTTTTTATTTTCCTCATTATCCAGATATTAGCAAGAAAATCAAATGAAGATAACTTTTTTTTTTTGTACTTGACATTTATTTTTTAAAATATCCGTTCTTGGTGGTTTGATAAAATCTCGAGACGGATTATTTAGTCCATATCCGGGTGGTTCGATTAGAACTCATGGTTTGGGAAAAATTAATCAAATAAATTAGAATAGTCCATATCCGGGTGGTTCGTTTAGAATCCATGGTTTTGGGAAAATTAATCAAACGAATTAAAAGCAAGCAAAACAAAATTAAAATCAAACTAAGGTACCAATTTTGGGCGCTAGAATGAAGTTATTTTAGCGTAACCGTACTCCCGAGCCCCTCGAACTCTCGTAGACCATTTTAAGGTGTCCAATCAACCTAGGTGAAACCGATTGGTGGCGACTCCCAAAAACACGTTGCTACACTGTCCATCTAGATCTGCTGGAAGAATGTAATCATCAATCTTGCTAGTTAGCAACTTTATCATAAAATCTATACTCAAACCTAGGCTAGAAGTCCATTTGTCCAAAGTACCTGTATCAAGAATTAATTTGTCCAGCATCTGCTGCAACTCATTAAGTTCACCTACCTCTTTCCACCTAAAATCTCTCCTACCAGACAATTTTTTTCATTCTCGAAATCAAAGATCCTAGGAAATTTTTCACTCAATCTTGTTTTCTCTACCCACACACCTTTCTAGAATTTGATTTTACTTCCGTCCCTTAATTTCTAACTAAATAACCCTTTAAAGTCCACTCCACACTCTTAAATCTCTCCCCCAATCTTCAAAATGTTCCCTCAAACCCTAGAAAATAAATTTCCATTCAAAGAACTCTCAAATCGGTCATTTTCCCAAAAAGTTGTTTTAATAACTTTCACCTAAAGTGCCCCATCCTCCATCTTAAAATGCCACCAACATTTACGAAGTAAAGCTAAATTTTTAGCTTTTCAGCTTCCTACAGTCAAGCCCCCGGCTTTTTTTTTTTTTGCAAGAACCCTCTTCCACCCCACCCAAACAAGGGTAAGCTTCCAAGAACTGATTTTAATAAGGTCAATCTTCCACCAATAGATAGAATCTTAGCTTTTCATAAGGATAGTTCACTGCTTATTTTATCAATCATTTGCTTCCAATTGTTTACTCTTTCCATATTTGCTTCGACTGGCAAACCAAGATATTTAAATGGGATCTTATCATCACAACATTTCATTATTCTTGGCATCCTCGACACATTAGCAACGGCCACCCTAACTCCAAACACTAATTTTTTTTATTTAGCTTTTAGGCTTGGTGTTGCCTAAAAACAACCAAGCAACCTCATCAAATTTCTCCCATTTTCTTTTGATCATTCACCAATAAAGAGTGTATCATCGACATATTAGAGATATGAGATCGACAACTTGCCACCAACAACAACACCTTTAAACACCTCTTTTATTTCAGCTTCAACCATCATTATTTGTAGTGCTTCTACGGCAATCAAAAACAAAAATAGGGGAAAGTGGATCTCCTTGACGGACCCCTTTTCCATCTTGAACTCCAAAGTACGATTACCATTAACAAGAATCTAAATTATAGCACTCTTCAAACAGCCCTTTGTCCAACTTTTCCTTTTTGCCCTAAAATTCATTTGCTTCATAATGGACTCAAGAAACTCTTAATTCACTGTGTCATAAGTTCAATCAAAATCAACTTTAAACACAACAAATTCCCTTTTTTCTCTTTTCACCTTGCTAATTATTTCATTTGCCACCAATATTCCATCCAAGATTTATCTCCTTTTATAAACCCGATCTGAACATCGTTGATTAATAGTGGAATTACCTTTTTTAACCTTTTTGCCAAGAGCCTTGCAATGATTTTGTATTGGCATCCGATGAGACTAATGGATCTATAATCTCCTAAAGAAATAAGACTGTTATTCTTTGGCACCAACATGACAAGCGATGACTTACAACCCCATTCAATTGAAACAATTGTCTCAAAATGTCTCACAAAATTTATCACATCATTGAAAATTGTCTCCCAACTTTTCTTCAAAAAATTGAAGGTGAAAATGTCTAGCCTAGGACCCTTATCTTCCCCACAATTCCACATTGCATCTCTGATTTCACTAACTGAAAACAGTGATTTTAACTCCTGCCTCAATTCTACCGGTAGTTTCCTAAACAGCCCATTGATGATTTTTGGCCTATGTTTGACTGGCTCTTTGAACTTTTCATGGAAGAAGTTAAAACCTGCCTTGTTAATCTTTTCCGGTTCCTCTTTCCATTTCCCATTAATGTTAAGACCATGATATTATTGATCACCCTTTTCCCCTAATCAATGCATGGAAAAAACTGGAGTTTTCATATTTCTCAATTGCTCACTTGATATGCGCTTTCTGTTTAAGCATGTCATTTTATTTTTTTTTCCCTTTCAAAATTTTTTTTTCTTGCATTATTCTTTTTTACTTTCTCTTCCTCCTCAAGTTCCTTGGATTTTGCCAACAAATACTAC
The DNA here is from genome assembly GCA_005392925.1 of Aquilaria sinensis. Taxonomy (NCBI): domain Eukaryota; kingdom Viridiplantae; phylum Streptophyta; class Magnoliopsida; order Malvales; family Thymelaeaceae; genus Aquilaria; species Aquilaria sinensis. Next base: position 432,672 of record SMDT01000932.1, on the reverse strand, counting down.
TTATTCAACTCTGACTTCAATGGTCTTTAGCCTGTGTTTCTTTCTGATGGTCTATTTCATTCTTCTAATTTCCTATTTTGGGAGAAACACATAAAAGCTATAGGGTCAATTTATTTTAATTTAAATTAGAATAATTTTAAAAGATTTTTATAGTTTTTTATTTGGAAGTTATGTTGTTTGAAAGCTAATGTATAAGTATCATAATCAATTCAATAACATTTTTTATAGTATAATTTTTTTTTATTTTTCTTTTTTAGGTTAAGTAAGTAAAAAAAAAATCATAAAATACTAATTGGATTATAAAAAATGAGTAAATTCCATGCATGGTCATTTAGTTTATTTTTGTGTCCCTAAAATGGTGCCTTACCGTAAAGTTGTCATATGAAGGTTTTTTACTTTATCCTTCACGTCTTAATTTAGTCATTTCTATTAGTTCCACCATTATATCAAATAGAAAACGCTATCAGGACATTAATTCACATTACAATGAATCTTAAAGTAACATTTCTGGTCTTCTAACTTTTCATGGTAATAGTTTTAAGCCTTAAACTTGTAAATTAGTTTTACGTCCCAACCCTACCTAACTTTTCTCTGAAATCCCGATCCCATTGCTCCCTTGTATACCTCCCACCGTCGTCCACCACAGCTCTACTGCCTCCGATTACCACTTCAATATCATTTTTTAATCCAACACTTCTTTCATTTTCATGGGTTGCTCCTCCTTCTCCTTCGTCCCTTTGTACTTGGCATCACTTTCGCTGCCACCCTCAAACATGAAGACCTGACTCCAGTTGGTCTACAATTTCCCATAACTAATGATGGTTGAGGATCTTGATCGAGACCTTCCCAATCCTAAAGAAAAAAATGCTTAGAATCATAGTCAATGCGAACCAATAGTAAAAGACCAACTTTCAATTTTGGCCGTTCAATCTGCTAGTTTGGATCTTGGCACTTTAATTTCTTCACCTTTTAATTCACAACCAATAGCAACAGACCAATCTTTAAATTCTCACAACAAATATTTGAGTCTCCTCTCAGTATGTCCATAATAGAAATAATTTTGGTGAAATATGATTTTTAGGTGAGTGTTTCAATGAATGGGTTTCACCACGTGGGTTTTTCCTTGCCCAGTCCATCAATATCAATAGGCCTTCACCAAGGGTTCGAGCGATGGCCAGCAGTGGTTTTCTTCGGTAATTTGACTTGCTAAAGGGGAGTGGTTGTCTTCCCAACAAACACCTGGCCAATGGTGACATGAGTCTCACCTAATGAAGCCATGGGAATGCTCACACAGAAGGAATCCACAGGAGTGAATTTGAGGAAATATGGGTCTTGATGTTTTTGTAGCTGGAAGGAAAAATTTTAAAAGTTTAGGTTCATTATTGATATTCAGAAAGTTTGTAAGGTTTAGAATTTTTGGTTGGAAACTTTGGGGACCAAAATTGTCATTTTAAATTTATTTTAGCGTTAATTAATGCCACATCAACAATTTTTGTCCAAATTAATAGTCCAATTGACAAAAAAATCACAATTGGTATGCACAATATAAGATACAAGACTTCGATAGGACAATCTTAAAGTAAGGTATGATTTTAGGATACAAAAACAAGTTAAGGCACCTATGGTATAATTTACCCTAAAAAAATGTTATTCAATTAATTATTATATATATATAGTATTAGCTTTTAAATGACATTTTATTTTAGATTAAAAAACCATAAAATTAAAAATAAGTCTTTTTGAATTAATCTAACTTATGTTAACACAAATTGGCTAATAGATATTTACGAGAAAATCTACTATTTATGCAATCTTTAGTGTGGGTTTCCTTATAGCTAAAATGTAGAATTAGATGCTAAAATCTAATAAGTTAATTTGTATTTCATTGCCTTATATGCCATAACTTTATCTCAACTTAGTCATTTTTTTCTTTTGATACATCATTGTATTGTAAAACAGGATTATAAGAGATACCTTATTAGATAATTTACTCAATATCTCAATATCTCTTAATTGCATAGAAAATAAATTTATTATACAAGTTGAAATTTAAACTTTAACAAAGTACAAGAAATAATGGGCATCATTTGCCGATAAACCAACACACATACACATATAGGGAAAAATCTAGCTACATTTAGTTCATAACATTAAGGGTTATCCTAATGTGGTTTCTTAATTTTAAAAGTGACTATTAAAGTCCCCCAACTCAATTCACGTGTCCTATTTTAGTTCCAATCACCAGTTCAGGCGTTATTTCGGATAGAAATTACCTATGTGGTACCCAAATTGCCACATGGCATCATCTTACATGCCAATGAATGACAAGACTGGAAGAATAATAATTCTCAAGCTATAATTGACAAAGACAAATAATTTAGGAACTTAAAAGGTTTAACCCAAATTTCATCCTCTCCGTTTCCCTGCCCCCCACCATCTCGCTATCTTTCTATTTCCCCATCTATACCGCCGCCATCTCTCTCTCTCTCTCTCTTTCTCTCTTTCTCTCTCTCTATCTCTCCGTGAAGTGCTTGTTGTAGAACCCCAGTGCCATGAACTTGAAGAAGAGAGTACTGGGTTACTCAGTTCATCACTTAAATCTAAAATAGGGGCTGTTGTGCTTAACTTCCTAGATCTTGACTTTGACCTGTAACCCGTATCTATCTTCACAATCTTCAGACTCTTGATTGGGTCAAGAAAGGCTAAAAATCTTTTTCGCTATGAAATTTCTAGGAAATCAAAGAAGAAAGTACCTAGAAATTAAAAAAAGGCATTGATTGGAGAAGTTCGGCTGGTGATTTTGATTTCGATTGGAGAAGCAGATATGTGTTTGGTCAGAAATAGAGCCGGAGGCTTGAGAAGCGGGTGAAGATTTGATGAACTGTTGGCTAAAATATATTTAAGTCCCTAATTTTATTTTATTTTGTGTCAATTTTAACCTAAAATTTTATATTCTTCCAATATAGTCATTCATTGTTATGAAATATGATGTCTTGTGTCAGTTTGAGTGTCACATAGGCATTTTTCATTAGAAATAACGATTGAACCAATGGTAGAGACTAAAATAGGACATGAAAGTTTAGTTAGGAAACTTTAATAGTCACTTTTAGAGTTAAGGAACCACATTGGTATAACATTTAAAATTAGGGGACTAAATATAGATTTTACCATATAAGTTAGGCTCCAACATATATAATACAGGTACATTGCACCCGTGACCCTTAACATTTTATTATTGTCCTATTTTAGACCCTAACATCAAAATCTCGCATAAGACATCCTCAACATAAATTTTTTGCTCCATTTTAGATCTTTAGTGGACGAAAAGTGTTAAAATTGACAAAATTGGTCACGTGGCACACCAACGTGGGTAATTTGCCATGATAGCATTGATATGACACACCAGCGTGTGCAATTTGCCACGATGGCACAATAATCAGCTGTTAGTGATGATGTGGCAAGGAAGAAAAAAAATAAAAAAATAAAAATTGAAAAAATAAAAATAGTAATTTTTCTTTTTAAAACAATCTCTCCTGTTACTGGGCTCGGCGTCCTCCTTGCCACCTCCAAGGTCAGCCTTCTTCCCTCATCAACCTTTCCGTCGATTTGCCATCTCCGGCGAGATTTGGTATCCATCCTCAAATAGATGATTCTGGGGCAAATCGTACATATTGGCGGGGGAATGGCAAATCGTGAGCAAACAACGCAGGGCGAACAAAGGAGGAGGAGGAGGAGGTGGAAGCTGAAGAGTGGTAGATGGAGCAGAGAAGATGAAGAAATCAGGTAGTCGGAGAGCTATTTTCGAATTAGAGGCTTCATTGGAGAGCAGCAGGGAAGAAGGGAAAGAGAAATGGGCTAGGATGAGGGCGGGGGGAGCTCTTCGAATCTTCCAATCGAATTGGGCATGGAAGAGGTAAGGAGGATAGCAAAGGAGGAAATGCGATGGATGAGGCAGAGGTTGGAGGTAGCAAATGAGGTCGAGCCCAGAGGCGACGAGGGAGGGTTGGAGGCAGCGGGGTAGGGAGAAGGAAGAAGAGATGTGGGCTAATCTCGTATAGGCTCTAAATTTCTTTATTTTTTGTAACATAGGCTTTAAATTTCTAATGTGGCCAATTGCAAACATCTATAATTGATGATTCATTGTACCACGTGGCCAGTTGCCCCAATTTGGCACACCATGTGGCTGATTTCATCAGTTTTAACACATTTCATCCACCAAACGTCTAAAATAAAGTAAAAAATTGAGGTTCAAAACATTTCATATAAAATTTTGACGTTAAGATCTAAAATGGTATAATAATAAAATGTTAGGGGTCACAAGTGCAATTTACCGTATATAATACATATAGGCTCCACAATCATAATTTATATTTATTTACGATTCTGACACTTAACTGTCCTTCTGCCGCCTGCCCATTTGCAATCTCGAAGAAATTCCAGCTTGCCGACGATGTGGTCACTCGTTCCTGTCCCTTCTTGTAATAAAAAAAATAACCCTCCCCGTCGCCCTCTATCTCTCTCATAGTAACACAAAGGGGTTGCCAGTGCTCCGAAATCCATTGCTGTGATTCCCCCTAATATATATAGCCTTGGGAGCCTTTTCCTCTTCAGAATCGTAGTCACTTAAACCCGACACGGAAGAGGACAGGGAAGCAGAAGAGCTGGGCGACAAGAGAGGTCCAGTTGGGAATTTTTGTAGCTGGAGCTGGAACGATGCAGAAGGCGAGGAATGTGGCGTAATCATGGAGGGCTTTATGTTGTCAAAAAGAGAAGACGGTGGCCAGAACAGTACGGTTGGATTGGACACTGCAACAGAAGGACATGGTTCTAGTGGTACTCATGGTGCCAGTTCCGCTTCAGTTTAGACTTCTACTTCGTCTATCTCTGTTCTCGGCCCTCTCTCTCACAATATCATTTTCAAAGGATAGGACTACCTTCTGGACAAAAAATCCAACGCTCCTGACATCCCCAAATGTCAGCTTCCGGCCTTGGATCCGCTCAAATTTCTCCAAAAATTACGGAGATAACAACATTGGCACACTCCTCAGTTTCTTTATCTTTGTTTGTTTCTGTAGGCAGTGATTGATTTTGATTTAGGTTGTTTAATATGAAGAAATATATTCAGACCAAATATTGAGAGATTCATGTCACTGAAAGCCACGGGATAATCAAAATACAGTTTCTTTTATCGATTTTTTGGCCACAATTTTGTTGTTGTAGTGCCAACAGATGTGGAGTTGAATGGCTCATTCCTCATTTATGAGATAAATAATGATATTGTTTCATTTAATAAAAAATAACATTTTTTTAATAAAAATTTATTAATTCATAAAATGTCAGTTATTTTAATAAAAATATATTATTCTGTTCATATAAATATATTATTCAGTAAAATACTATTTTAGACACAATAACAATATTGTAAAATATACTGCTCAAGACGCTATAGTGCTTTTATAAATACGGCGAAATAGTAAGTGAAATCTGCTATACTAGGTGCTCTATATAGTTACGCTTCATCTATCTGTCCACACATAGAGAGAGACGAAATACACACTTCATTTAAAGCCCAAAAAATTAATTAGCTTGCACCGTAAAATCCTCCTACGTCCAAATAAGTAAAATTCCTCTACTAGTAGATTAGAAACTTGAACGGCCATGATCGATTTAATCTGCGATAGCTAGATACTATGGTAGTAGGGCAGAATGATATGAAAGTGACATATTAATTTGTTCAATAAGCGAGATAGCTTTAGCTTTAGAGCAGCCTAGGATAAGGTGATCATATTATTTTATGATCTGAGGTAAAAAAAAAATATCCGATTAAATTGTACAATTATAATTATAATTTTGATCTAATTCTTTAACTATAATTGAAAGAAAACAAAAGTAACAAGTCCATGTGGAACTTCGAATTCAACAACTTTGACCTAGAATACCATTGAATTAATGCAACCCAATAGAGTTGAAAGAATAAAAAAATAGAAGACAAGCAAATCTAAGTGAAACATGTGCTACTCCTTCGGGGACACATGTATTGGAGACCACGGAGCCGGAATCAACAATTGACACAAAAAAATTCCGCGGAGTGAGGTCAGATTCCTAAAAGCCAAGGAAATTGCAAGGCAACTTGTTTCTTTCTCGGCCATAAAGTTTTTGTCCGTATTGCATAAAATGAAAGGTGATCCAGCAATACCCTATCGGGCCTATCCTCCCCCTCCACACGCAACAATAATGTGGTGCAAGACTACTGCTTTCTTTAATATCTAAATACACTTAAAATGGAATATCAGCGAGTTCATTTTATATTAATTTTAATATGTTTTTATGTATATTATTTATTTCCCAAACTATCCATTGATTAGAATTTTTATTTTAAAAAGTTTGAAAAGTAATTCTAAAAATTAAATATTTTCATTAATTTTTTAACATACCTAGCCTAAAAACAAAAAATAATAATAAAATATATTTCACAGAAAATATTCTAAGATCACTTTTTGAACTTTTTAAAGTGTAGGATAATCACATAAAATGAATTATCGCTATATAATCTTTTCCACCTATATTTATTTTTGTTCAAATAAAAATATCTTTAGTTTCTAGGGAAAATTACAAAAATCCCCTTAGGGTTTGGTCTAGGGGTGTTACCGAACCGAGCCGAGCCTGAGAGCTCGACTTGTTTAAGTTTGAGAAGTGTTTGGGTTTGGATCGAGCTCGAGAAAATGATGCTTGAGTTCAACTTGGTATGGTGTTCAGAAGGATTCGAATGTTAGAAGTGTTCGAAAACCTACTAAAAAGCTCGATATATGGCAGTGGGCCGGTGGCACAGCAGATGGGGGAGAGTCTAGTGGAGGAGCAACTGATTGTGTGATTAGCACGTGCGACGAAGAAGAAGTTAGGCAAAAGAGTGGCCGATTGTGCAATTGACGAGGTGCGACAGAGGAGAAATCTGGCGAAGGGGCATCCGATTGCACGACAGAGGAGAAATCCAGCGACAGGGCAATGTGCGATAGAGGAGAAATCCAGCGAATGGGCAACGCGTAATAGAGGAGAAATCAGGCAGAGCCCTGCAGAAGCGACTGACTACGCGACTCTCAGCGCTCGACAGAGGAGACATCTGGCGGAGAAGTGAGATCGGGCGTGGCTCGTTGCAGCTTTGTGATCGTGAGTGCCTGCCGACTACTGATGCCGCGAAAGACCAATCAGTGAGGCCGCAGCCGTAGGTGTTGCAAAAGGCGAGGATCGGAGTGATGAGGTAGACCATAAGGATGTGGTACCACTTGATCTAGTAGTGGAAGATAGGAGCTTAGGACGATGGGGCTAAAGGGAGGTTAGTGAAAAAGGGAGCCGATGAAATCACTGGAGGAGGAGGGTTGCCGGCGAGAAAATCTGGGTGAATTCTAAATCTGAACAAATGAGTTTTAGGTTTAGGTAATTTATTTATTATTTTTATTAAATTAATTATATAAATTTTAATATTTATATTAATATTATATAAGGCTTGATAGGCTCAAAAAACTATCGAATCGAACATTAGAGTATTCGGGGTCGATTTGATAAAGGGTTCGAATATCAAAGTCAGCTCGAGTTCAAGTTCAAAGTTCAATATAGACTCGGTTTATTAAGGGGTATTTTCGAGCTCGAGCTCGAATAGCTCGATAAAACCTATACTTTTAAAAAATATGATATGTATTTATAGTGAGAAAAATATATTTATAGAAAGAAAAAAATAATAATTTAAAATATTTATTAACTAAAAAAAATATTAAAGAGATTGAAATTATTGAAAGATGATTATCATATAATTTAAATATAGTTTTGAAAGTTGTTATTAGAAAATATAAAAATATAGAAAGTAAAGTACAGATTTTTAAAAATAAAGGATACAAACTGTAGATTAAAATATAACTCAGGGGTAATCGTAAGTTTTACTCATTTCTAGAATACAATAATATTTCATCAGACTTTCTTACATCGTTGAATATAATAAAAGGCCGTTTTAAACCAACTAAATAATCGATTAAAACAAATTATGTGTCTCATTAATGACATTGCGGTTTCCGGCCCCTGGCAGGTGCTGGTCAGCAGAACACGGACCGCCGGGTCTTCTTATTCTTTCGATTAAAATGACACTATATATATATATATATATATATATATATATATATATATATATATATATATATATATAACATTGCATGTTTTACTTGATATTTCTCCTACGGTCCTACCTTCTTTTCCTACACTTTGACTTTCTTCTACCTCCCAAATTATTCCAACGCTCAGAATTAAGAGTGAATTTGATTTAATTTAAATTAACTTAATTTAAAATAATTTTTTTTTATTTTTATATTATTTTAACTTAGGACCAATTTTATTTGAAAGTTAATATTATGTATGTGTAATGATCCATTTAGTGTAAAGTTATAAAAAATTTATAAAAATTTAATATCATTATAAAAATTTTATGTTGAATGGATTATTCCACCTATTTAATATTTTTAAAATAAAATTAGTTCTAGACAGAAAAAATTATTATAAAAATTTCAAATTAAAATAAATTAATTTAATTCTAAGTTGCCAAGCACAATTAATTGAGCTTAATTTGATCACCAGTAACTAGGTTACGAATAAAAATATTAATTTGTTTATGAAGAAAAACATTAATTTCCACGATACACGTACTGGTGCAGGGAAGAAATGAAATAGTCAAATTCCCTAAAATATTTGGTCAACTTAACAGCTTTACATGGACGCGAGATCAGTATACGGTAACGTCAGAATTAATTATATGTTTCACACTAGCTAGGCCTTCTAGATATATCATAAAAATTTAAACAAGTACAGTATACTACTATTTAAAAATGAGGTTTGAATTTTTTTTTTCTCCCTATTTTTTTCATACACCGAATACACAAGGGCTGAAGACTCTTTCATCCTTTTCACTTAGCAAACTAGAATCTTTTACCCGTGAATTTTAACTCGAGTTCACTTATATTTTAAACTTAAGAAATTGTTACTTTTTACCCTTTTAACCTACTTAAACGATTATATAAATTATATGTGGACCAAAATAAAAATAAAACAGAAAATGAAAAGTTGGTTATCCATTTGATTTGGACTTTTATATTTCTTTTATCATCTGCTTCAATCTTTTTGGGGTAAATTGCACCCGCTAACCCCAACCTTTAATTATTGTTTCACTTCTAACCCTAACCTTCACTTTGCTCGTACCGTATCTTTAACCTCAATAAAACGTTTCATTTTGACCCCTTTTTGGATGGAAATAGTTATCTTAGACGGAAAAAGCCACATCAGCAGATTATTGTAGTGAAAAATGCTTCTTTTAATCCCTGTAAAAATCATTTTTGCCAAAAAAACCTTACAATTTTTAAATCTAACAAAAAACCTTAGCCAACCCTCTTCTACCTCTCCTCCATCTCCGGCATCCCCATCTCGGCAGCCTCCCGCTTCGGCAAACCCCCTCCTACCTCTCTTCCCTCTCCGGCGGCGCCATCTCCGACCTCCATTTCCGCCCTGTCTTCCCATCTCCGGCCTGCGATTCGACTTCATCTTGATTTGGCTTCCGTTTCTGCCGTCCATCGCTCACCCATCTCCGCTTCTTCTCTTCCATCCTTGCTTGTGATTCGGTTTCCTCTGATTCGGCGTCAGTGGGTGAGGGCGATTCAGTGGAGAGTAGACGACGACGATTCAACGGTGAGTGCAAAAGGGCCGTGTGTTGCTGCTCAAGACCGATTTCGATTCCATCAGACCCTCTCCGGGCACCCCCGTCCGTCACTCACCCATCTCCGCTTCCTCTCTTCCATTTGCTTGTGATTCGGCTTCCTCTGATTCGGCGTCAGTGGGTGAGGGCGGTTCAGTGGAGAGTAAACAACGATTCAACGGTGAGTGCAAGAGGGCCGTGTGTTACTGCTGAAGACCGATTTCGATTCCATCGCGACCCTCTCCGGGCATCCCTCGTCCTCCGTCCCTAGCCCCAATCCCTTTTCCTCGCACCAACCAACCTTATTGGTCTCTTTCCCTCTCACTGCCGTTGCTCGCTAGTCCCTCCCTCTCGGCCTCCCTTTCCCCGCCGCCTTCACTCTCTTTCCCTCCCTCTTGGTCTCCTTCTCACTCCCCGTCCTTTGTCTCCAATTTCATCTAGATTAGCCACACTCGTCGTGGAGAAGAGGCCGGAGAGGGAAGAGTGGTAGGAGGGGGTTTGCCGGAGTGGGAGGTCGCCGAGATGGGGATGCCGGAGATGGAAGAGGTAGGAGAGGGTTGGCTAAGGTTTTTTGTTAGATTTAAAAACTGTAAGGCTTTTTTGGCAAAAAGGATTTTTATAGGGGTTAAAAGAAGCATTTTCCACCACAATAATCTGCTGACGTGGCTTTTTCCGTCTAAGATAGCTATTTCCATCCAAAAGGGGGCCAAAATGAAACGTTTTATTGGGTTAGGGATACGGTACGATTTGATTTGGACTTTTATATTTCTTTTATCATCTGCTTCAATCTTTTTGATTTAAGCAATTCAAAAAACCATTAACTCTATATAATCTAAATGATCCAACCAGTATTCGGCATTGAAATATGATTCATTTAATTCTAATACCCAACTCATTACAAAAAAAAAATGATTAGTTAGTCTTTTATCTTATGTTTTCTTTTTCTTTTGGTCTTCATATATTCTAAACAATTATTTAAGTTGGTAAATGGGTAAAAGATACCAATTTTCAAAGTTTAAGAGGCGAGTGAATTTGAGTCAAAGTTTAGGAGATAAAATGTCTAAATTGGTAAAATTTAGGAACGAAAGGCAGTTTTGGGCCATAAAAACCTGATTCATAGGGATATAAATGGGTCGGGTTTGAGGAGAGTGAAGTGATTCCTAAATCTTACCTATAATATAAAAACTCTACCAAAACTCTACCTATAGAGGTGTGCATTATTCGACCGAAACCAAAAAACCGTTAAACTGAGTTAATTTTGTTTTTGGTTTGACTTATTATGTTTTTCGGGTTTCGGTGGTTAAAACCAAATTTTTGAAATTCGGTTTCAGTTCAATTTTGATTAGAGGGTTATGTTAATTCGGTTACTGAATTAACTGAATTTTTTTTAAAAAAAATTTGGCTCATGATGGCCCATTTTTGCTGTTGTTCCGTAGCCAACCGAAACTTATTGTTCAGGCCTAGATGGCCCAACCCAACCCTCATGCCTCCTTTGTGCATGAGAATGATGAAATTACTTAGGGAAATAAGAGAAAAATGTAAAGAAAAGACAACATGTATCAATAACATGTTTGTAAATTCAGTTATTTCGGTTTCAAGCCAAATCGAATTGAATATTTTGGTTCGATTTTGATTGATTTTTCTAGATGATTCGGTTATTTCGGTTTGTCATGATCAGAAACCAAAAACCGACTTAATCGACCAATTTGGTTCGGTCCAAACCGAAATAACCAAATACTCACCCCTACCACCTAGCAACCCGCAATGGGTATGATTTCTTTGCCCAAACCCTCCCTGCATTGGGGTAGATAGGGTCGGATATTGTGTGTGTAATATCCGCACAAGTGATTACATAACATAAAATTGAAACTAAAGAAAACATAACATGCTTAAATAATATAACATAACCGAAAAAAAAGTAATTCAGTCATACGATTGTAAATTTTAGAGTTTTCTAGGTTAGAATTATATTATATATTTAGGTTGTATAGCCTTATTGTAATTGGGTATGTATATATAATATATGTAATATTTTAGATACTTATATACTATGTATAATATGTGGGTAGGGTTCTGGCCGGGTAGACCCTAAACCTGTACTCTCCTTGTACCCAACAGGTAGAAAACAAAAAATACCAAAACTCGACCTAAACTTGTCAAATTGAAAAAAAAACCCATACTTGATCGTACCCGCTGGTAAGAGTATAAATTGACATCCCAACTAATTCGTTAGTCAAAGATGGCCTTATATGATTTTTTTTTTGTACTCAGCTTTATACGATTTGAAATTACTACTGCAGCAAAATTACTAATGCAAGTTATTGAGTCCTCTCCTAAACTCCCAAAACCACTTGCATATACTACCCAATTTAAGGGTTTTTGATAAATGGTAAAGATGAAGCGGTTAAAACTAATTGTTGACACTAATATTGTAAGCTACTTTTAAATACTCCCTTAGTTTTATAGTAGTTAGGCCCTTTATCTTTTTTATTAAAATTTAACTTAAATATATTCATATTAATAAGTATTGAAATTTTTTTTAATGATATTTAGAAACTATAATAATTTTTAAAGATTCATTTTCATATAAAAATTTATATTTTTATGATAAATTTTTAAAAAATAAAATCATAAATTAATTATTGTGAATAATAAAGATGACAGTTTTTGTGAGACAAAGGGAGCAACTTTTTTTTTTAAATAAAAAAACTCTAGCACTAAGTGATAATGTTAATATATATTGAAGGGGCCTATATTTTATTACACCTCAAATCTTAGATAAAACCTTTTATGATTTTTACCCTGGAGACTTGCATTGGAAAAGATGAACCATTTTGCTAAAACCGAATGTATACTGATGTTAAATTCAAATCTAATCATGGATAAATACATACATGCATACATATATTATTATTTTTTGAAAGTATCAAATTACGTGATCTCTTTTCCACACAGACTTAAAAAAAATTAATAACTATGCATTATCTTTAGCTTTTTTTTTTCTGATAAAAACACTAAAAATAAAAACATTATTAATTTTTGTGCAAATTCAAAGAGGTCACCTATATTAAGACGGAGGAGTGTGTCATTCCATATACATGCATTTCCTTTCTTCGTGCTCAGGACATCATACAGAGAAGTTACAAAAGTTACAGAATGGAAAACATGATTTAACCTCTGAGCATCCATAATAAATGCGTAAGTCTGTTTCTAGCTCTAGCTAGCTCTTGGCGGTGGGGGCTTTCGAGGGGGATATGGTTTTGTAGGTTTGTTGTTATAATTGGGTCTGTATTTACTCTAGCCTTGGCCGGTGTTTCTTTGTATTTTTCTTCTTATTAATATATGTTTGTCCTTAAAAAAAATATGCGTAACTCGAAAGATCCATTCACATTAGACTCAATTTTTTTTCTTGGTATGATTCAGGTGCCGGTTACATATACCCGCAAAAGTAACATTCAAAACAAACATGGGAAATTAATTAGCCCACAGAAGATGTAGAAAATTGCACGGGATACGTATCTACTGCCAATTCACGTGCATCGATGCATGTAAATATACCACACACATACACACGCATACGCATATATATATGCACACAAATACACATGAACGTACACACAGGGCCCTCGAGCTCTCTTCTTTAAATAAAAATAATTACTACTCCTAGAAAACATGTATATATATACTACCATGTAAGAACAAGTTTCTTGTCTCCTGCAGCCTGCAGTTCTGGTAATCGGCCAAGGCAGTCAAAAGAAACGCACAAGTTCCAATAAGAAGAAAATTGCTGCATGCCAATACCATGCAGGTGATGATTTCACAGTAAAATTTGAACACAGGAAAGAATATTGGAACACAGAACAGTCAAATCTGATTCTCCATGGAAAATTTCAATTAAAAACTCATGGATAAAGAAAGCAAAAAATAAATTAAAACACAGATATATAAAGAAATTAAGCTTTTGGCACAAGAAACCAAACCATATATATATATATAAAGAGAGAGAGAGAGAAAGAGAGTTACATTAATATATAAAAGAGGATATATGTCGGTGAAACAATTAAATTTGTATATGGAAGCTAGGTAGGTAGGTAACTAGGTAGAAGGTTGCAGGAGAGGCGCGCACAAGTTAGCTGTCGAGCAGCAAATATTTGAAGAAATCGAAATATCCAATGAAAGGGTTGGGAATGAATGGGATTCCCTCACGCGGTGAAAATGTCGATCCATTGATCGACCTTGCCTCCTGCAGCTGTCTCCATTTTGAAAGCAACTTCACTAATTATCATATGTACCGTATATATATTAATATGTGTAACGCACAATCCAATTATTTGATCCCAAGTTACACGCACACTACACACACCCACACACACACAAAAGTCGGAGATTATTCCTCAACGTGTAGAAATTAAAACAAATTAATTTGAATCAAGCACATAATTAACAACAAAACCTGAAATTAATTAATTAGAATGGTATTATATATCATCATCATCATCATCATCGTTATTATTATACACAAGGCATATATATAATTAATTAGTAAAGTTGTGTAGGTGAACTTTTTGAACCACGCGTCAACAGATCCGTTTAGTTTTTGTGCATGCATGCAGCATGCTGCAGCATGATTAATTATATAAAAGACAATTACTCTTTGTTATCTATATATTTCCATGTGTATATATATGTTCTAATGCATAATTAGCTATCTTGATCTCAGCAAGGTCATTAATCAACTTGTCTTAAATCCAAATGATAATTAATTAATTAATTATCATGGATGGAGCATGATTACCCATGCATGCATGATCACACACTCATACATACAAAATTTATTTAATTTCTATATATGCAGTAGACCAAAAAGAAATGGCAGACATAAATAATAAACGCTAGTTCACAAATCAAATGCATGTTCAGAACATGCATGTGCAAATAACGGTTACTGGTACTATAATTTTAGTTTGGGTTTCTTTTTTCTTGTCTGCTGTAAGGATCTAGAACTACCTATAGATTGTAAAAGAAGCCACTTGCACTTGAGCATGAAATTCGAACCTGCCAGTGATGCGTTTGAATTTAAGAACAGATCACATGCACATATATATTCCCCTCACAGTTCTTCGCTGGCTAAAAATGATGCTTGAGACGTTACCCCGCTAAGCAACCTTCGCTATTTACTACTATAGTAATCTTAAATCAAGTGATCAATTACATGTTTTGACATTATTATACGTTCTTATTTTCATGGAAGATTCCTATATGAGTCATTTCTATATAGTCACATATAAATTTAGGGAGAAAAAAAAGATGAAGATACACTGTCATTGTGATGTTTAATTTGAACCGTTGATAAACATTAATTGGACTTCTCTAAACTATCCAAAGATGTGAGCATTCTGAATTTTTCAGAGTTCTATTATCATTAAATGATTCAGATTGAACCGTCATAATGATAGTCCGTTACAGAATTAAAGCACATTAATTTATAGTATACTTTTCCATTGGATCTATATATACAATTTATATCATCATATTATGTTCACACTAGTTTTAGTAGACTTCCATATATAATAGCAAAACAATAATTGTATTTAATCGAAATCAAAACTAAAACGACTTTCATATTCATATATATGAACTTTTATACAAACTAGTTTACATCATATTTGTTAATTATGACCAACGTTTTTATTTAACGTAGACATCATATATAACAGTAACAGATGTGTTATAATTTTGTATGTATATATATATATATATAGTAGAAAGCACTATAGTTTTTTTATAAAGGGAAGCACTACACTTCTTTGGTGAAGTCGGCAATAATCCTCAAAAATATTAATTACTTCCTATAAATTTTTTTTTTGCAATTAAATTAAAATATCTCTAAATTGATACAGCTAGTGTAGTTTTTGGGATTTATGTATATTTGGATCGAATAATTTAACTACCATAATTACTGTAAAATAAAGTAGATTTATACCCGTCAAATGAGATAAGTAATTATATTATACAAAGAAGTTATAGTATTACTTATTATGAAAATTAAATCCAAAATTATTATAATAATGGTTGAACGCAACATTAATAGTCCATTACTTACTGAATTTCACAACCGATGTTTGGACACCTGGTGAAGCAATTGATGATAACCATTAATTATATCGTTAATTAATTACTTGCAGTACTGAATTAATGGGCCATTTGAAGCAGTTTACCATCATGAGCTAGTCCTTCATGGTCTGTGGCAATTGAGTTTCCTAACTAATTGTTAGAATTATTCCAAACACTCCTACTCCCGTACCTTTTTCTTTATATATATAATTAAGGTAATTCATTGAAATTTTTTATTACTCCCGTACCTTATTAATTAATTTTTTATTAATCCGAAACCAGATGAAATTTTTTGCTAGTAATTAAATCAATCATCAGCTGATTCTGAAAAACTTGATTAATCCATTTAAGGACTAACAAAAATTAACATCTAGCGGTTTCTCATTCAAAATAAGACCAAGAGTTGGAAGACAAACCTCCCGAGGAAACGAAAGCCTAGGAAACGAGAGAGCTGCTGTTAGCTGCGTGCTGAGAATAGCAAATAACCCTAGTCATGGTGATCTTGATCTCTCCTCAGTTTGTTGAGCAATGAGGTGATAAGAGCGTCCCTCTTCTCCGCCCTGGCCTCCTCCCTTATCCTCCGCTGCTCCTCCCTCTCCCTCCACCGCCGCTCCATCATCAGTCTCTCGTTCTCCAGTGCCTCCATCGTCCGCCGCCACTCCGTCTCCTTCATCCGCCGCTCGCTCTCCCTCGCCTCTGCCGCCTCCCGCCATTGCATCTCCATCTGCACCTGCTGCCTCATGAACTCGTCCAACATCTCCTTCACCTCCGCCACGCCGCTGCTTCCGCTCGTACTCCCGGCATTGCTTTTCGCAGCTCTTTTCACCTTCTTCCTGCTTACACTCGCAGCCGGTGCTTTGTCTCCCTCGCTCTCCTCGTTCTCCTCCTCCTCGTCTGACGACAATCCCACCGCCTTCTTTTTCCCCTCGGCCTCCGACCACAGCATTCTCTGCATCCTCGCGGCAAAGATCGCCTGCAGCTCGTTGTAAAACGGGAACTGCTGTCTCATGGCCTCCGGCTCCATGGTTTCGCATCCCTATGCACGCAACTAACTAGTTTAAGTACCCGCCCAACTAATGCACTAAAGTAAGGACTACTTTTCAACATTCAAAAACTAAATAAATGAAAAGAAAAAAAAAGAAATTAATAAAACCCTTTAGTGATTAATTATCAGATATCTATGCATAATTATATAAGTAGTTACCTTATAGCGGGTGACGAGGTTTTTCCACTTGCACTTGCACTGTTCGGGGCTGCGATTGAAACCCTTATCCTTCATCTTTGTGGAGATGACTTCCCAGAGGGGCTTGTTCCGTTTGGTCTCCATGAAAGTCTGATCCAGCTCCGCTCTGATCGCCAGGAACTCCTTCGTTTCCTGGAGGCTCCATTGAGGGAACCTGCCGTCGCCGGGATCGACGTTGATTTGCTGGGGTTGGAACTGATGATGAAGATGACGAAGATGGCCTTCCATAAAATTAATTATAAAGCAGGATCGAAGCTTGACGATGGATCGAAAGGAAGCGTAAAGTGAAAGGAAGAAAGAAAGATTAGGAGAGAGAAAGGAGGGAGGATTTATATGGAGGTGTGTGAATGGAAGCTGTGAATAAATCGGAATAGGGGGAAGGGTAGGAATTAAAAATCCAGAAAATTTGTGAAAGAGACTGGGACAAGGTTAGAGATACAGAGAGAGAAGGAGATGGCTGTTTCTTTTTTTCTTTCGCTTGCTCTTTCTTTCATTTTTTTCTTTCTTCTTCCACAGTCGCCCTTCTATGTCTCTCAGTCTCTATCTGTCTACGCGGAAACTGATGGATTGCTTTTTCTTTTGTTGTTGGCTTTCTTTTTTTCTTTTTATTTTTTTCTCTTCCGCTGGCGTCTCCATTAGTTCCCACTTCTCCTTGCGTTTACGCGTCGTCATGCTTACGAGAAAAGTCTGGCTTGCATCTTGGTGGGGACGTTATTCTCTGCAACCTACAGTATTCCCACGGATGCTTGTTCCTCAAGTTTCTTTTCCTTTTGTCATCAGATAAACAAAGGCCAAATCACTTTTCTCCATCAAATTATACCAAGCGTTTTTCATCCCTTAGTTGGGTGTAACTCCGTCCTCTAATTATAAAACATGGAGCACTTTGTCTAATAATTTAGTGACTTGATTATAAAAATTTGAAGTCTTAGTCGCTAAATCACAAAAATATGTAGCTTGAAGCATTTAAAGGGATTAAACACAAACTTATTATAATTTTAAAATTATAATTAAAAGATAATTCAAATATAAAGAAGGTTGGAAAAAATTCACTGAAAAATAAATATTTTTTCAAGTAATATAATTATTCTAAAAAAATAAATTTTAATTACAAAGAAAATGAACTGGGAGGTAGCTCGATTATCTAAAGCCACTGATTGCCCGATATCGAAGGCAGAGAAGAGAAGAGAAGGGCAATTTGAAAATAAAAGGGACTAGAAGGCCCCATGAAAACCCAATCAGAAATCAAACCACCACCATCATCAAGCTGAAGCGTTTGCCACCGCAATGTTCCAATTTGCGGCAGGAATAGAATAGCTTAAAGCGGTGGTGTGAGGAAGGAGAATCGGTGGTGGGGGAGGGGGACTGGCATGGGGACCTCATGATAGTAGGCGGCGGTGGCGAGGTTGCAATAGCAAAGGAGGAACTGTGGACGCGGCTTATATTAAATATAGAGTATAAAGGAGAAAAACTAAGAAGCTGAGTGGCCAGATGAGCATTTTATCTTTTCTATGGGTTAATAAATTAATGGATTGGATGGTCAAAAGGACAAAGTGCTCAACAGTTTATAGTTGAGAAACTGAGTTGCACCGAGTCAAAATTCAAAAACTCTTTTGAATGAATTAACATAGCCTGAGGGAGTAAAAATTATTTTGGTCAAAAAACAAAGACAAAGTTCATCTTTAGTAAGTTCTTGCTAAGAAGTTTCCACAAACACAAAAAAATATAAATAAAAACTGACTTATTAATGGTTTTTTTAATATTTAAAGTCAGGCATACAAGTATAGAGTTTAAGCCATACAGGAAACAAGAGAGATGCCTGTTTTTTTTTTTTTATCTAAAGGCAACCAAACCAATATTTAATGGCATTGTTTAAAAATTGTCGG
Source organism: Aquilaria sinensis (assembly GCA_005392925.1). Classification (NCBI taxonomy): domain Eukaryota; kingdom Viridiplantae; phylum Streptophyta; class Magnoliopsida; order Malvales; family Thymelaeaceae; genus Aquilaria; species Aquilaria sinensis. The sequence continues at coordinate 413,708 of SMDT01000932.1, read as the reverse complement.
TGGAAATCAAACCCTCGCATTGACCAGGGCCAATGCCCCTTGTGGCCAGCTAAGCTAGGCTCATATGACTGACTTACTAATGTTAAATTTCCATAGACTCAAAATTAAGGCTCTGAGTGATATTTATGCACATAATTAAATATCAACCAGCAAAAAATCACTGGTAGGAAAAATAAAGTACTATTTGTTTATTTTTGATTTAATGCACCAATCTGAATTCAAAATTAGTGAGCTTGTACCCAAGTAGGTTTTTCAATCATTGAGTCCTCTAGCCTTAGGTCTGCATACTAATTAGTTAGTATAGACTTAGTTTCTATTAAACCATGATTAGTTGGTAATTCGTTTTAATTTAGGTCAACTTAATTTAAAATGATTTATTTTTATTTTTTTATAATTTATTTATGAAACTAATTTTATTTGAAAGCTAATATTATGTAGATATAATATTTCATTTAAAAATAAATTTTTATAATGTTATTAAATTTTTATGATTTTTTTATTTCTATGCATTAAAAAGATAAAATTTATAAAGGATTAATAAGAGTATAAATATCATATTTTTAATAGATTGGTACACCTATACAATATTGTCTTTCAAATAAAATTAGTTCCATATAAAAAATATATATAAATAAAAATAAACTATTTTAAATTAAATTGATGTAAGTTAAAATGAATTGGCTCTTACTCTTATATTGATAAATAGTTCAATCTTAGTATAGGCTTAATTACCCAAGAAACCCCTAAATTTGTTGACTTGGTCACTTTGCCCTCCCAAAATTCAAACTGGCACACTTTAATCTTTAGACTATTTGGTCGAGACACTTTGCCCATGTCAAGCAATAACTTGGTCACGTGCTATCAAGTGACCGACTTTTTCATCCACTCAGCATCCGAAAAAAGGAGTAATTACCAACCCGGTTCATGTTTCCCTCTCCCTCCGCCTCTCCCTCTCAAATGAATTCCCACATCCCATGTTAATTTCAAACGAAGTGCAAATTAAAACGTTAAGAAGTCAATCGGGTGGCAGGAGATCAAAAGAAGTACCGCATCCCGACAAAGAGAATTTGTTGAAATGAAATGGGTAGTTTCATGTTTAGTCCATGGTATGGTCATTAGATATAATCGCTCCACATATTTGACATAACAAAAAAAATAATTTTAGCTTATAGTGGCATTGTTTTTTTAAATTAATATTAAAATTTTAGATGTTTCTTGCGACTATTTGAAATAATTTTTGTTAAAAATTTTAACGCTGTCACCAACGCTAAATGGGGTTTATGTCTAATCAAGCAATTTACTTAATGACTTGGAAGTGGATGGAGGCCGACGGAAAACGTAAATTCCCCGAGGCTTTGCCACTCCTAGAGCCTAGAAGCGGTTTGCCTCTGATTTTTGCATGGATTTCTCGGAAACTCTTTCAAATATATTGAAGATAAAACTGGAAAAAGTACTACAGAAATTTGAATTGGTTACAATTATATAGCTTTTTAATTAACTGGGGAAAATCATATCTACGCGGTATTGGTCACATCCCACGTGTGGACGCCGCCCCATCTCCATCCACGTGGCAAGCATGCATAGAGAATGATCTGGAAAAGTGGGACCTATGTGCGAAGGTTTCACACACCTTGAGACTTTTTCTGGTCCCTCGAGCAAGTCCACTTCTCTTTTTCTTTTCTTTTTTTACAAAAAAGAGGGGTGAATTACAATTTGCCCCCTGATTTTTACCATAAATTACACTTTATCAATTCTATTTCAGAAACCTCCTAAAAGTCTCCCATGGTTTTAAGAAACTTACACTCATCCCCTTGCTCTTTTAGAATTTAAAATCAATGGATTAATTACACTTTTAGACTCTAATTTTTAATTATCTTTTAATTTTTCTCAACATATAAATTCCTTCATTGCTTGTTTTCTTTTTCAAATAACATAATATATTTTTATGCATTGTTCCTTTTTTACTTATCCTATTATTTTTTTCTTATAATTTAGTTTTTATGTACTTTTCATTATTTATATGTATTTTCTTTTATAGTTTCAATTTTTTAATCATCTCTAATTAATAATGTCATTTGGGTTTTCAAAATTGGTTATTACTTTCCATCCCCTTCACTTTTTTGTAAAAAAAGTTGTAATGATAACTATTAAAGTAAAAATCAAAAAAATGATACAGCTCATTTTATAATAATATGAAAACTTTAAAATTCACATTGTTCAAGTTAATGGAACATTTGGTCATTTTAATGTAATTTTAGTCTTATATATTTATTGATTAATTAATTATTTTTAAGAAGCTCTTATTTAGTAAAATGCTTATTGATTTTCTTAACAAAAAAAAAAAGAAGACACTAGCCATTAGAGTAATGGTGGTGGTTAGAAGAAGGAATACAACAAAGAGTAATGTTATTCATTAAATAAAATCATCTCTTGAGCGAGGGGTAATGACAAAGAATACTTTTCAGAGGAATGTAAATGTGAAGAGTTGTTGAATTAGAACACAAAAGATAATAATGTCTTAGCAATCTCAATTTCACTCAATATCAGAGGTAAGTGTATGTTTCTTAAAAATTTAGGGACTTTTAAAGGTTTTAGAAATAGTAGGGGTAAAGTATAATTTAGAGTAAACATTAGGGTACAAATTATAATTCTCCCAAAAAAGAATGGCAAAACCCTGATTTGAGTTTGACGCTTTGACCCCAGCCTCCATATGAAAAATTGAAATTGCTAATCTAATCTGGACACGTCACTTTTGATTTTTGTGGTTTCTAGACATGCTCTAACTTTTTACGGGCACGATATTTATTTTGTATTGGATTAGCCTTCTGTCCCTGTGCGTCCATACGCAAAGTGACATAAAAAATAAAAGTATATATAAATATAACAGGTTACATTTAATGAAAAAAAAAATCTTTTCACTTAACAGATTCATTATGAAGATGACATATAACACTTTTATCAATTTAAGAAAGAAAATTAATGTTATTTACACTAATGTTCCAATAATATCCATAATCCAAATTAGCGGGTTAAAAATGAATTCAAATTTAAAATTTAAAATTTAAGAAGAAAAGTACATTTCAAACGAATTGAATTTGAAGGAAAGTAAATTTCAAACTTAATTTCGAACATAATTGGGAGGCAATTTGTTTTAACTTAATCCAAACTAACTTATTTTTATTTTTATATTTTTATCTAAAACTAATTTTATTTAAAATTTAATATTGTGTAGGTATAATAATCCATTAAAAATATAATTTTATAATCTTACTATTTTTTTTATAAATTTTTCTAGCTTTAGTTATTTAAAAAAATTTATAAAAATTAATAACGTTATGAAAATTTACTTTCAAATAGATTATTGTATCTACATAATATTACCCTTGAAATGAAATTGATTCAAGATAAAAAAATATAAAAATAAAAATAATTTATTTTAGATTAAGTTGACTTAAGTTGAAATGAGTTTTTGCACCTTCTAAAAAGGGATTGCCATAGTTGAATAGCCACGTTTGGGAATTTCAAAGTGAAAATGGGAATTTATTTCTTGCCAAAATCACTACTGTATTTAGGAGAAGTCAGAACTAAGAGCCATGGGCATTTCACATTTATTTTGGCACATGTTTTATTGTTACTGCAATTTTACCCTCGGATCTAAAAACCTACAATACCACTATATTAATGCCCACTCTTTATGTTGACAACTTTTAGAACATTTTCACCACTTTCCAATTACATTATCCAACTTAATTTCATCAATTAGCAAGTTCCCTTTTTTAAACTTACTCTCCCCACTATAAATACTTGCATTCAGAAGACCTCATCTCAATCCATCCTTGTTTAGCCACAACAAATCCAGCTATAGTCATTCTAACCAAGATTTGCTTTTGTTTCAATCAAATAATCACTTGCCCCTATTGCACCACATAACTATCAGTGTGATTGATTCTCTGCTGCCTCAACCTAGACAGGAGTTGCCTTGGAAACAAAAAAAATCACCCTAGTGCCTCATCTTCATCACCAATCAAGTTGTTGCAACCGAGCCACCAGTCACTATTTACTTCCATGGCACAAGCTCTCTCATTCAATGCCATCTTGCGTTAGACCTGATTACAACCTATCACTAGTCTACATGGACGATTTGCTTGGATTTCACGAAGATGTGTGCTTCTCCATTTGTGAGAACAAATTGGAAAAAAAAAAAAAAGCACCGGCAAAATAATTTCTAACATTGTAAAAATGCCACTCAAGTTTTCTACATTTTATGTCTAGATTCATATTCTTTTAGTTGCTTCTGTTAGCCCATTATTACTTGAGTGCATGCACATCATCCAATTTGATCAGGCATAAGGAGGAACCAGCTCCTCTTCATTTACTTGAAGAAGTTGTTGAACATGTGGAAGCCAATTCAACAAAGTAAAGGACCCACTTTGTCATTATCTTTTCTATTGATCTCTCTGATATCTCTGCTCTGTATTCGCGCAAAAGAGAAGTAGAAGGTTTTCCACCGGCCTCTACTCCCCTCTTTGTTATTGAATCTTACTCGCAAGTTTGATTCTTGGTTACCTCATACTTCAAAGTTCATTCTCTAAGCCATCTCTCCCTATCAAATGTCCATGGATCTTTCATTATTAAAGTTCAAATCAGAAATTAATAAAATTAATAGGGAATTTAAGCCTTCGAGGTTCTCGGATGAATCTAATTCTCTAACTCGCGGGAAAACTCCAACACCAGTTTTTACCTACTGACGTCCAAGCCGCCACACAAACCACATCCTTACCTGTCTCTCTATCAATACTGGTAGAAGAATCATTGAAACAGGATTAGTGGTTCACTTTTTCTCCATCTATCAATTATCTCGAATACAATGATTACACAAGTTTGATCTTTTGATGGAACTGATAAAAGAGGATAAACAAGAAATACGAATCCATAAGAAAGAAAAAGGCATTATAATAGATTAAGAACATTTAACATGAAATAAGAGTCTACCCAATAAGAAACAGAACAACAAATCACAGAGGAAGGAGATGATTATGTAAATTGTTATTGCTAATTTTTTTTCAACTAGATTTCAATTTTGGCCTGAATTCCAGGTAAATTTTTGGGGGGAACTGATCCTTGAAGAAACGGTTTAAAATTTAAATTGTGAGTTATAATTAAAAAAAAATAAATACTGCCTCGTGTAGGAAATGATTTATTAGTGGGTTATATTCTTCGTATTCAGCTAACTTGGCTTCCACGTGTTCAACTTCTTTCTCCAATTAATCGAGACGAGCTAAATTAAAAGACGTCAAAGGCTCTAAACTAGCATTAAGGCATTATATGAGGGAATGAGGAGGTTATGGTTCGAACTCCCTCATATTTACTCAAATTAAGGTTTTCCTTTTTGTTTGCTTTATCATTTTCCTATCAAATATTTTTTACTTATAAGTAAAATATAATATTTTGTTAACTAACCATTCTTAATTTGTCAATGTTTATTTTTTTTTTCTTGATACCAGTTTCCAATATCAAGCAATCATTTTTTATATGACTGTATCAAATAAATACCCTTACAAACAAGTATCAAAGAATGGTATTTATGACAGTTAAAATCAAATAATTTTAATTCCATCCATATGAGCTTCATTTATATGAGCCGGTTATAGTGTATGCCTTTTATTATATTATTATCCACTATTTTAATTGATTGTTACGTTTTTTTCGATTCCCTCTTTTTGGTCCCGTGGCATTAATAAGGGAAGATTTTGGACGAAGTCATTGGAATAGTTTTAAATTTTGAACAAATTGGTGATTAGAAATTGCGTATGGTGGTGGGAGAACTCTGAGAAGCAATGACGATAAGTCAGGAAAATATCAAGCACAGCGGTTGAGAAGACACCGCTTATGAACCCATGAAGAATAAGAAGGCCTTTTTGCATAATCTTAGGCACCGGACCATGTTTTTAGGGTTCCAGAATCATGATTCCACCATTGATCTTTATTGTTCTGTCAAATGACCTCGAAGCTCCTTTAATTTTTTTTTTCAGAGTTAAGGTCTTAAGGAAAGCTAGATAGAAATTTTAAGTTTAGGCTATATTAACCTATCATAAAGTATCAGGTTAAAATAAAACTAATTTTATTTGAAAATTAACACCATATTTACCTCAAATAACATATGTAGAAGACGAGGATTTGTCCACTTAAATTTTTGTGATTTTCAGCATAAATATCTAATATTAATGGTTAAATTTGTTGATGATACTAAAGACCATGTTGGCATCAATTTGTTACTTTTTAAATTTCTAGTTTGATGATAATAATTTTCTTAGTAATATTCATTTATGATTAAAATATATATTATTTTCTCGTACTTGATATAATTTGAAAACCTGTGGTAATAACGGATAGATAAACTAGTTAAGACCAATAGATGAACACATGTAGCCAAAGCGATACAAAAAATCTGTGACTTGGTGGAAGGAGTAGTGGAGAAGTCTTGGATTCAAGTTATATAAATGAATAAACATATTTTGGTAGGCCTTCTTCACAAAAATAGGTTAGGATGGGACTTAATCCAACTTTTCTTTTTTTATAATCAGTATTGGAGATATTACACAAAGAAAATGTAGCCATTTTTGTTGATTGCCCTGCAAAACTTTTTTGGACAAAAAGATAGTTCATTCTAATTAGAAGTGAGTCAAATGATATTTCATAAATCAACAATGACATAAGACTTTATGGGATAACAGAAATATAAAACTGGCCACAAAAAGGCTATCCGTTCATGTGATATCAAATAAAGGGAAAATGATTAGATCAAGCTAAACCTTCCAAGTAAATTAGAATAACTTTTGAGTACATACTCACAAATAACTAGAACAGAGTCCAAAATAAACCCACAATAACCAAATAACACTAAAACCAACTTGCCATTATAAATCTGAACAAGAATATCTATAAAAACAAAAGGACTACCCATAAAAACTAAAACAAATAAAGGTTGACATTATTCTTCGTAATCATAGTCATAACTATTACCAAGCGTCGAAACACTTCAGTAAAGTTGGGATTCTGATGAACTTAAGAGAAAGTCTAGATCTATCGCTGCTTGCTCCTCATTGAAAATCATTTTTGAATACAAAGATTTGAAGATGATTGTATTTATCATAATATGATAAACAATAATGGATAAAATTAGTCAAATGTTAAAATGATTAAAAAAGAACCAGCCAGATCTAGACCAAAGTTTAAATATGCTTGGAAATAATAGAGAAAGATGGGGAAAATGCATAAGGGGGGAGGCAGTGCTTTTAGAATCAGTTTCTTTTTGCTAATCGAATTAGATGAGTTTGCCATAAAAAATTTTGGAATGATGGAAAATCTAGAAACCTAAATGTCATGTCAGCCTAGGATTGCAGAGGAAAACACTAGTTTTGACCTTTAAACACTTTTGCCTTTTACCAAAAAATTTTGAAACTTTTCTATTTGTCCCATTGCACCATTCATCCCTTTTGTCCTGCTTGTTGCTCCTCTTTCCCTATCACCACCACCACCACCATAAATGACTTAGGTTGAGAATTTTGACCTAACTGCTCTTCCTCCCTCTTGTGTTCTTCGATTTGCTCTTACTTTGCTTCTAATGTGATCTCCTGCTGAGTAAAAATAGTCTCCATCTTTTGTCAAATTGAGTGTGTGGTGCAATTTAGTTGGAGAAGTGATAGTGACAGTAATAGAAAAGGAGTATGAGCATTTGGCAAAGTCAATGTGGTTGAAATGAGGTGGAGAAAGGATAGTAGATCGATGAGGGAGAGGGATTGGACAAGCTTGGCAGAGATCAAGCCATGGGCAAAGGCACTGATATGATTCAAGAGTTTATTTTCAATTCTTGGTACTTGGTTTTGGTGGTGTGGAGAAATCAAGAGTCCTTTGGAGCTAAACAAATCCTGGTCTTAGAATCATATTAGGTGTTAAAGGAGAAGGTTGGTGCAGATCATCAAGTCCATAAACTCCTCAATCTAGCTCAGAATTAAGATCGGTAGTGGCACTTGGTCATTCAAAGCTGGCGGGTTTTTCTCGGTGGTTCAATTTTTCAGTTAAAGAGGTATGGGTTCCTTCGGGTTATTGTTGCATGAGGCGTCACATGGAAGGAGGATGAGGACTCACGTTGCTACGAGTTGTGGGTTAGGAAAGAGGTGGTAAGGGTAGAAATCGAGGTTGCTAGTGGTGCTAGCATCGTGGCAGTGATGGGAATAAAGGATAAGCAGTTGGTGATGGTGGAGAGGTTGAATAGGATAGGCTGAGTTGAGAAGGGTTAGACAAATGTGGCGGAGGAGTGAAATGAATGGTGCAATGATACAAATAGAAGTGTCCTAAAATTTTTTTGACAAAGAGAAAAGTTTTCAAGGGTCAAACTAGTGTTTTCTCCTACAATCCTAGGCTGACATGACATTTTTCCAAATACAATAGCTTCAATTGAAAAATAGCTAAAATGAAATGTTTATTAAGATTAGGTAACCAACGAACAAAATGCAGGTTGGGGTTAGAACATAAACAAAATCAAAATGTTATGATCAATGTTTGTAGCTAATAATTAATGAGTTTTGTGCATGTTTGTATATATAATTAGTGGTTAATGGTATACATGGTCCTTAACCATTTATTATTATATCATTTTGGACCGTAAATTGGGTTTCTTGCATAGAAAATCCCCAAATTCATTTAAGTGTTCTATTTTAGACCTTTTGTTAACTGTAGGCATTAAGTTGCATGGAAAAAAGTGAAAAACTAATTTTAATTCTTGAAAAATTTCAATTACCTTAGAAACCTTCAAACTTTTACATCTAACAAGCCAACCACCTCATTTTATCATTCTTCCCCCATCTTCCTCGTTTTCTTCATCACTAGGGCTGTAAGAATCGAGTTTCGGGTTGGGGTCAGACCCAAATCGTATTTTTCTGAAGCTATAAGTAGACACTATTTCCAAACCCGAATGAAACTGATTTAGACTCATAACCTAAAACCAAACCTAACAAAAAAATATAGGGTTAGGGTCAAGATTGGTTGGTTTTACCTGACACTGCCATCAACTGCTGATGATCTGATGGATGAAGAATGACAGACAAATGAACTTACAATCTAAACCTGAAGAATAGACAAATGGACGATCTGACCCTGACAAATGACAAATGGATGATCTAACCCTCATGAACGATAGACAGCTGAATGGCAAGGAGGGACGAACAGAGTTACAGATGAACGACAACATTGAGAGACGAACAAATGATTCGGACAGATGAATGACAGCGAGGAAGGCTGGGGCAAACGGCAAACAGTGAACGACAGGTGTGTAACTAGGATGCGAATGGGCTGGGATGAGAATGAGAATCGGGTTATTCTAATACAGGTCTGACCCAAACCAACCTGATTTTTACTTCTCTTAATCGGGTCAGTTTCGAGTCAACCCAATGCATACTTATTTCCAATGCTTACCTGATCTTAAATTGAAAAATAAGGTCGACTTTTAGGTTAGGGTCAATTTCTTTCACCCATATTGGTCACTATTACCCTTATTCATAACTCCACCCCATGTCCACCCCCGAGCTTGCCATCCTCATTAACGCCTTGAAAAGACCCTAAAGAAGCAAGGTAGATGAATTTCAAAGGCCTAAAGCCATTTTTGGCTTCTAAACTTCGATGACCCAAGCACTTAATCCCCTCAACTTGGATTTGGTCTAACTGGCCTCTGAACTTTAAAAAGTAGGACACTTTGCCCTACTTTTTACCTTTTGGGAGCATCATGTGAGCTTTTTTCTCCAAATGCCATTTGTTCCATTTGTTTTTTCCTGTTGAGAACCTCTACTCTTCATGAATCAAGGCAGAATGCTAGTAGTCACCCTCGTCATCTTATCATAAGTCAGATTGACCTGACGAGCTAGTTCGAATCCAATCGCCGGGGCCAATTTGTCCACTAGGACAGCTCTCGAGTTATGGGTTTCTTAGCCATTTTGAAAGTAATCGAGGACAATTATTTGAAGCCGTATATCATATCAAAAGTGGAGGTGGTGATAATGGATAGGCAGCAGATGATTAGTGTTTGATACTGGCGAGTAAGGGTGTAAACGAACAAAATATTCGATAAACCATTTGTGAATGATGTGATGGGAGTTCATTTGTTTAGTTAAACAAATGAATAAAAATATATTTTTATGTTCGTTTGGTTAAATGAATGAACACAAACAAAGTCCTGTTCGTTCATTTATGTTCACAAATTGTTTGGTTAGTGTTCATTTATGTTCGTTTATTTACTCGATTGTTTATGTTTGCTTGTTTGTTTATCTACGCACTAGTTATACATATATTATTATAAATATTTTATATATCATATATATTTATTATAACTTATTATCATATATATTTGTTATTACTTACCTACACCCTGCACATAAGATTATACCACCCCAAATTAGTTTTCCTTTTTTTTGATTTGGCTCTTTTCACAGACAAACATTAAAAGTTAAACCTAGCTCTTTGTCTTGATTCTTTGTTCCTGTTAGTGTCCTGTGACTAGCCTGCAGCACGCTAAGCCCTACTGTGATAGTGTCGCTAGGCTTGGGATTGGCGACCGCCCCATTGTTTCACTTGCGTCAAGTTTTGTTGCCATTGACCATTAGGTTTCAGGTAGCCACCGTCCATCCTCCTCGCTACTCCCACCTTTCACCAGTGTTAAAAAAAGCTATTTGGCGACTGGTTTCTATTGTTGCCGTTTCAAACATTGTCAACTATTTAGGACTGACAATAAGGTATTGGTCAACAAAAAGCTTTATTTTTTACTTCACCTCCGGTGGGACTGCCTAGGTAATTTATTTGTGATGTTGTGCTATTTTCTCTGTTATTTTCTTTGTGAGGGTGTGCTATTTTCTCTGTTTGTTTTTTTGTAGAAACATTTGATGTTCTAGTATTCAATTTATCAATTAAATGAGGAAATGCTAGTTTGATGCTCTTAAAATTGATTTAGCAATTAAACAAAATAGTACTTGAAATTTAATGCTCTGGTATTCAATTTAGCAATTAAATGAGGAAATGGTTGAAATTAAAGGAGAATTCAATTTTATTATCTTGAAATTAGAATACATATCCTATAAAATCCGCACTATTAGAATTAAAAGTACCATTATAGTGCATAGTTAAGTCCTTACTTTGGTCACTTAATTTATAAATTCATTAGGATTTTTTAGTCTTTAATTTAATTTATTGCTATACGAACAACTACTTTATTTGCAAATCATCTCATATATTGTAGATTAAGTGTGTTAATTTCAAAGCTTATTCTTCTAGTTTTGAAATTGGCAATGTCTGATCCTTCTTTCAATGCTCCACTCTTAGTGTCTCCTGATAGATTTTTAGAGTTGCATACACCAATTGAGTGAACTGAATGATCAACAAGTGTGGTAGTTTCCATGGATCCTATTATTATTAATGAAGCCAATGCTGCAATAGTAGCAGGTGTTGTTCCAAAGGTGAATGAAGCAAATAATACACACGTTGCTGATGCTGAGGCTGCACCATTTACCATGTTAAAAATGAAAAATACTTCAGGGTTTAGGAGGATTGCACGTGGGAATGAGGTGATCGAGTGTATTCACTGTCAGTTTAAAATTCCAAAGCCAAAAGATGAGATTACCACACAAATGATTAGGCATCTTAAAAGCTGCCCAAAGGAAACTGTTTTTTCAAAAGGACAATTGAATTTGTCAGTGCTGCCTGACACGCCAGATGCTCCTAGTACAATACAAAATTTCAAATTTGACAATGTTAAAATTTGTGAGACTATTTCTTATATGATAATGGTCCATGAGTTACCATTTGTCTTTGTTGAGTATGAGTTGTTTAATGTGTTGATGAAAGCTACGAACCCATTATATTAGAGAATCACACGTGCAACATGTAAAAGTGATTGTCTTTCTAATTATGACATTGTAATGAAAAAGGTGAAAAAATTGCTAAACACAATTAATCATGTGAATATCACCACTGATTTATGGACATCTAGTCAAAAGATTTATTACATGGTAGTCACTTTCCACTTTAAAGATTCAGATTGGAAGCTACAGAAAAGGACATTTGGTTTTGTTAAAGTGCCTCCTCCATATTTACGAGTTTGTATTTAAGATGTGTTGTACAAGTGTCTAAAAGACTAGAACATTGAGACTAAGGTTACTAGCTTGGCAATGAATAATGCTTCAACTAATGATGTGGTGGCAAAGGTTGTTAAAAGTTAACTTTGATTTTTTTTAAAAAAAGCTTGTTCTAGAAGGAAAACTATTTCATGTGTCATATTGTGCACACATTTTAAATTTGTTTGTGCAATATGGCCTTTCAGAAAATTGAGGGTGTAATTCACAACATTTGTGAGAGTGTGAAACATGTAAATGCATCTCCTGCACGTCTATATGTGTTTAGTGACCTTGCAAGGCAGCTACAGTTATCAGATAGACATCTAATTTTAGATTGCAGCACTCATTGGAATATAACATATGCTATGTTATCATGTGCTTTGGAGTTTAAGGATGTTTTTGGAATGTATGCTGCCTAGGAAGTCTTGTACAAATATTTGCCAAAAGTGGAGGAATGGAAAAAATTAAGGACATTCGCTAATTCTTGGGTCTTTGTCATGAAGTTACTAAGATCATTTCAGGTAACATTACTCATTATTTATTATTTTTATTTGATAAATTATGGAGAAGTGGATGCTACAATTTTCTTGTTAAAATTTTTCTTCTAACCTTATAAATTTTTATCTATAGGAACCAAGTATCCTATATCCAATTTGTTTTTACTAAGCTATTTAGGATAAAGGAAATGTTGGATGACATCGCTTCAATAGGGAATGACTACATGAAAGATATGGCTAATAGTATGAAGAACTAGTTCAAAAAATATTAAGGTGATTGCAACTTATTGATATAAATTGTTGTTATTCTAGATCCTAGAAACAAGGTGAAATTCATTGAATTTACTTTTAAATCCATTTACTCAAAGGCCGAGGCTGCTGTCCATGTAAAAATTGTTCAAGATACCCTGTATCATTTTTATTAAGAGTCTGTTGATGCTCATACAGTGCTATGACTACTACACCTAGTAGTGGAAATGTCATCACCAAGAGTGGTGCTTCTAATGTTGGAGGTGTTAGTGGAACTCTTGGAAAAGGAAAATGACAAATAAAAAAGGGAAAGCCAAAGTATGATTAATTTATTAAAAGTGTTGAAATTGTTCAATCAATAAAGTCTAAGTTGGATACTTATCTCGAAGAAGGAGTTTTCACTTGTGATCCAGATATATATTTTAATGCCTTAAAATGGTAGAAGGTGAATACCTTAAAGTTTCGAATCTTAGCAAAAAGGGTTGCTGATATCTTGTTTATTACAATCATAACAATTGCTTCTGAGTCCACGTTTAATGCTCGTGGAAGAGTTATTGATCCATACCGTTCCTCTTTAGGAATTAAGATCGTAGACATGTTGATTTGTGGTGGTGATTGGTATCATCACAATTATGGGATCAAGAAGAAATGAAAAGTAATTATCTATTTTCAAATGTTTTACACAAATCTATAAGTTCTGCAATAATATCTAATTATGTTGTTGGTTATGTCAAGAAAAAAAAGAGGTTATTTCTATTCCACTTCCTTGAGGATAAGTCTGTGTTGTTCATTTCTCCAATGCGAGATATTCTTAATTTGTAAATGCAAATCATTTTTAAAATTTTCTAACTATTTAAGTGATGATTAAAAATATTTATATAGAGCATGTTCTAACTCTTTTTCTCTTTTTGCAACAATGACTTATTCTTATTGCCCATTTTTTTTTTCAATAGATGTAGTGTCCTTGCACTTGTGTGGTGTCACAAATGTTTGTATGGAGAACGCATAAGACAAGGTTTGATAAAGTTTGCTGTTGTTTATGGGAAGCTATTTATCTATCTGTTGGTATTTTATTGGATTGTTGTAGGAACTTATGTTATCTGTTGGACTTTATTTCTATTACTTCGACTTTCACTTCCAGTTTAAGTCATGGGTTGTTGGTTTGGCTGTTTGTGATCATTTATCTTCATATAAATAGTTCATGAATGCTTTAGTATGATTGTGTTTGTTTGTGTTCGTTTATGTTGTTTGTGAATAGTTCCCTACGTGTTCACGAATGTGTTTGTCCATTTTATGGTCGGTTTATATTTGTTTATGTTCACAAATGTGTTCGCTCATTTATGTTTTTGTAAGCTTGTATGAACAAACAAGCACTAACGAACACGAACACCTATTAAAACTAAACGAACGAACATGAACAAGAAAAATGTGTTCATGTATTATTCGTGTTCGTTAAAAGCTAAATGAATGAGATGGCATGCGAGGTGGTTTGCATGTGCTTATAGTTCTAGAAGCCACAATCATGGAGGTATCATTTATGGTGAAGTGTGGCATCAGTATGAACTCTTATAAGGTGTGTTAGGATGCCTAATTTAGGTGTTCAAATGATGCCCGATAAAGGAATTGAAGCAAGGAAAAAAATTATTGTGGGAACTAAAAATGACCAAAAGTGGAAATTCATGTTACTATAGATTAAGCTTAAAAACATTAAGCACCTTTTGCACACAAACTTTGTATTTGCTGGATGAAATTTTTAGGAAGATGAATAGAAATGAGAAAGAGAGAGGGAAAGAAACAAAAATGTGAGATCAAATTGTGGTAGGGGAGAAAAGTTAAGAATTTAGAGAAATAGAGGAATATGTTTTTGCAAACGAAAAAGAAACAAGTAAAAAAGCAAAAGCAATCTGATTTCAGTTTTGATTTCAAATGAAGAAAACAAGGTTTGAATAGAAAGGCTTACATGACGTGCAAATTAGGTAGAAGGGGTAAAGTGTCCCATTTTAGGAAGTTCAGGGGGTCAGTTAAACCGATTATAGATTGGGAGGGTTAAGTGTCTAGGTCATCAAAGTTTAGGGGCCAAAAATAAATTAGGGCAATTTTGAAATCAAATCCTAGGAACCCTTGTAAGTAGGGGTGACAAAATTTGACCCGATTAAAAAACCTGAACAGACCCACTCGAACCCAAATACGACCTGACACGATTTAATCAGAAAAGGCAATGACCCGAATCCTGTTGTATCCAACCCGACTTGAGCTTGAACCCTAATAAAGTGAGAACCGAAAAAGCTCAAAACTCGAATAACCCAAACTTGGAATACCCTGAACCTAAATTGGATTGAACCCAAAATGACCCAAACCTGATATTGACATGACCTAAACCCGAAAAGACCTAAAGCTATACCCAACAAGACCAAATTTCTAGGATTTGTTGAATTAGCTCATGACTTTATAAGATAATCACATTTTGTCTCATAAAATTGCCAGATTTACCTCAAACTCTCGAAAGTTGATAGATTTGTTCTAAAATTTTTAATTTTGCTTAGCACTCTCTAAAAACCTTCAATTCACACACAAACTCTTCCATTTCGCCTACACTGACCTCAAACAATCTCTAAGGCTCCAAATTAGTACCTAAACTAAATTAATTCATATTTTGACCCTAAATAATGATTCTAAATTCCTAAAAACTTATAACTCGAAGTGACAATATAATTTAAATGTATTTGACCCTACCAACTTCTTAAGTTCTAAAATAACCGAGTTTGTAGTTTCATAAATCAAATTTATAAAGTTTTGAATTAGTTATTTTTATTAAAATAATTATATATTAATATATTTATATCTAGTTAAATTAAATTTTTTAGATTATTTTTTATGCCTAGTAATTTTTTAGTTATGATGTATCTAAATTTTAAAATTTTCATTTTAGTCACTCATAAAAATCGCATCATGGGTCTATAATTTTTTTCAAATATTTGCATAAAAAAATCAAATTCTTTAATTTAAATTTTATCAAAATCTAAATAAAATTTGAATTAATCTAGTTATTTCAATTTATGCACCAATAACCCGATTAGACCTGAATATCAACCCGAATCTGACCCGAAACTCAAATAAGCCAACTTAAAGTTTCTCGAGACTGAAATCGACCTGACCTGAATTCAATCTGAACTCGAATAAGACTGCTCTGAACTCAACCTGAACCTGAAATTAATCCGAACTTAAATAATCTGACCTAAATTCGAATTGATATTAATCCGACTAAATCCGAATCTAAATTACCTGACCTAAACCCAACACGATCCATCCAATTGTCATTCCTACTTTTAAGATATGTTTTTTTTATTTTTGAAATCAAATTCAAGAACAAATATAACAGTTAAAAAGTACAGAACTAGTCCTGCTTTGCAAGTTGAATTTTCGAAAACGGTCATCTACAATATAAGAACTATCAACGGTGGTCATTGGTAACTAGATATTTCCTAATCTCCGGCATCAATTTCTCTCTTACATACGAGGTAAGTTATGTAGGATAATCTCATATGATCAAGAAATAAGGTTAGTCAAAATTTTATATACTGATAAGATTTCTCAAATCATTATAGTTGGTTTTGGATTAAATGTTTTAATAAATTGATAATTTGAGTAAATAACCACTTTATATAAGGATAATAAAAAATAATGCAATAAGTTTATTGAAAGCAACTTGTGGTAAATAATTATTATATATATTTAATTTGAAATGAACGGTTCCAACGATGACATTTTCAACCTTGTTAAATTTCTTCGCTTTGTCCTGCAATTTCAACTTGTAAAAGTAGGGGCACAAAGTTCATCCAAAAATTAAAAAAAAAAAAAAGAAAAATTTTGGGGCATAAAATAATATATATAGCCGCACCGTCATTGACCTTCTCTTTCCAGGAGTTAGATTTAACTCAGCTTCAGGTTTTTGTTCTTATCTTTATCTCTCTCTCTCTCTCTCTCTCTCTCCCTCTCTGTTTTCATAAATTTTACATCATGTTCAATCAACAGCCCCTTTCTTATTTTTCTTTCACTTATTCAACCCCCATCACATTTGGGGAAATATGTTTCCTGGAAACATACATAAAAATCATACCTTTTTTGGTCCATAAAAATCATACTTGAAATTGGAGCAATATGGGAATGACGTCAAGTCATCATCTGAGCGACACACACATGCCCTATATTTGAAATTAAACCACATATATAAAGCAAAAGTATTACTGCTAGTAAGTAAATAGTATTTAACGATCAAACAAAAACGTAAGTAGATAACAGTAAATAAAATCAAAAGTGTGATCAAACAAGCTTCACTGACACGGCTAAAATAAGAAATGCCGGTCCAACTTGGCGGTGCAAATTTTTTTAATCATAATATATTACAATCTACTATAAAAGTATCGATGAGAATAAATTATCCTAAATTTATCGATAAACATGTTTGCCGTGTGAAATATAGAATAACTTGGCTATAATTATCTACTTCTAAGGTGCTTAACTTATACAAAGTCTCACATCACTCTTTAAATTTATGCTTTACCTGTGGGTGTCTCTTTATATTGTTGTAACAAGAAGTAAAAGAAAATAAAAATGAAAAGAATAATAGTATGAGTAGCTATATGTACTACTGATTAAGCACAAAAGCCAACGGAGGATTACTAATTAAGAAGCCCTCTAAATTCTAATATATATCTCCATATTAGAGAGATAGATCTAGAGGGCCACAGGGTAGTATTTTTGATTTAATAGTTCTTCTAGGAGTAATTGTTGAATAATTCATCAAGTACATGCCCTACAAATAACGTTACCTTGAATCATTGAGTTTAGACCTTTCACAATCATGTTGCAGATTCCTCAAAAAATTAAGGATTAACAATCCATTTTAGAAATATAAGGACTACCCTCTAATAATTTATTTGCAGTTTTGGGGAGTTACTAAATATAAATATACGTCAAAATAAGAAAATTCCATTGATGTAGGAGTAGTGATATGTGTATTTTAATTGCAAGACATTGGTTCATGTAAGACTGAAGTTAAGTTCATCGGTTATTAGGATGCCTTATAAAGTCACATGTATCACTATGCTTCAACTAACTCAGGTATATCCAAAGTGAATCAAGGTAATTTTACAGTTATATACAGAAAGGAAAATGATAAGCGCAAAGACTGTTAGTATTCCAAAATTTCTTAGAACTTCATTGTTAGTAGGGGACTTAGATTGTACAGTTACAATGGCAGTTCATTACAAAATCAGGGACGAAAGGAAGTGGAGGGGCTGCGAAGGAATTATGTCAGTTACTCTCTATCTTCCTCCCTAACCAAAGCTACGGCTACCTCCAAAACCCAAAAAAGGGGAGGGAACCCCTCACCTCTTCTCCAGCCATTGTTGGTGATGATGAACGCCAACGAGTTGCAATTGGTAATGAAGTTCAAAGCAGTCCTGCAAAAAGAAGGCACCTGGGAGGCAAAAATCGAGCTCCAACTAGATTTCTTAGTTTACGTACATTGGGATAAAGTACTGGAGTGGAGTGTACTGACAAAGGAGCTCATGGTAATTACATATATTATAAAAATGTTAAAAACTTTATAGAAATATTAATAACTTTAAATTTCAGTGTGTGATTGTAACAAAATTTACTTGTATAAAATGTCGGATTTAATAGAGTTTCCAAATGACGTTTAATTATGTGTATCTTCTCATTATGAAAACGTGAAATGGATATGCAGAGCAGTCGATGACAGCATCAAGTAAGATCAAGACGGAATATTCCGCCTCTGTTATGTGTGCTTTTGATCGATCGGGTAAAAATTCAAGGCATTCGATGAGTCATTTGCCAAAATCAAAATTTTCATCCGCGATGTGTCTGTAAAAATTGTTTAGCTGCTCATACGTCCAAACCCGGTAACCTGACTGACTTACTTGGCTTTTTGGTCAAACTGAGAAAAGACAGTCTGAGTTCTCTCTTTCTCACTGCAGAGCTCCTCCGTTACAGGATACTTCACTGATTTCAGAGCTCCCTCTATCAAATCGCGCCTCTTTAATTTCTACATTGGGAGGGCTAGCCCTAGGGTTTCCAGTTTCGTCCTGAAGAAATAATGTGAATCCCTAGTTGAGAATTTTACGAGATCCGTCCGGCTCACTATCAGCGCAGCGTTTCGGAAATGGGGAATTGTTGCAGATCTCCGGCAGCTGTCGCGAGGGAGGACGTGAAATCCAACTACTCCAGCCACGATCACAGCCGGAAGGACTCCGTCACCAAGAGACCTCTGATCACTGTGCTTTCGGGAGTTCCCAAGGAGAGCATCGACGGCAAGTACGCCGTCGATCGGGAGCTTGGCCGCGGCGAGTTTGGCGTCACTTATCTGTGTATGGAGAAAGGCACGCGTGAATTGCTTGCGTGTAAGTCGATTTCCAAGAGGAAACTCAGAACGGCGGTGGACATCGAGGACGTGCGGCGGGAAGTGGCGATAATGAAGCACTTACCCAAGGATTCGAGCATCGTGAGCTTGAAGGAGGCATTGGAGGACGAAACTGCGGTGCATTTGGTGATGGAGCTGTGCGAGGGTGGCGAGCTATTCGATAGGATCGTCGCGAGGGGGCATTATTCGGAGAGAGCGGCGGCTGCCGTCACGAGGACGATTGTAGAGGTGGTACAGCTTTGTCACAAGCATGGCGTAATTCATAGAGATTTGAAGCCTGAGAATTTTCTGTTCGCGAATAAGAAGGAGAATTCGCCTTTGAAGGCTATTGATTTTGGCCTGTCCATATTCTTCAAACCAGGTTAATGCATTAAACTCGGTGACTTGTTTATCTAGCTGAACGGTAGGTAGTCTAATAGCGTAGTATTTTTTTGTTGAACCACGATTCGATGAATGCTCTGCTCTGGTTATGGTTGGCACTCTGTTCAGATCGAATATCAGTTTAAATATGTTGCGTCCTCTAACTGTATCAAACTAAATGATGCTGGTACACGAATTGGATTGACTTATGAAGCACAGATTGCTACTTTCTATATTTGCAAGTGGCTATTTGTTATTACAGCAGTACAGGATAACTTGTGAAGTTTCTCTTTTACTTTTTGTGAATTGAGTTCTAATTTAATAAATGATTTATCAACCAATCATCGATGAGGAGGAAATGGTATCTGCTATTGGGTTTATCATACTTCGCTAAGTGATGATATAGGAGCTACCTTTCAAATTCTTGTTGGAGGATCACTAGAAAGGTAAAAGCACTTTTTTTTTCCTGTCATTTGTTTGTTTAAAAGAAAATACTTAACTGAAAAGGCATCAGGAAGCTACCAAAAAAATAATGTGCAATAGAAGATGCATAGCGCCTGAGCAAACTGGCGACAGTATTATACCATGTCTCTAGTAACCCCAAAAGAAAGAATGTTCAACCACTTTTGTTTCAATAAAACTGAAGAAACTTCTCAATTCTGAAAGGCCTCTTTTTTTTTCTGATACTTCAGTATTTTAGTTATCACATGCGGACAATTTTATGTTATTCTGCCATTTAACCAGTCAACCTGTCCGGTGGACCTGCATATACTCTCTTCATGAAGCATGTACAGCACTTAATACTTCCAATGCTGAGCAATTCCTGAGTTTTCATCTTCTTAAATGATCATTTGATTTATGCTACTTGGTAGGAAATGACATTTTTCCACAGACGTGCATTGCTGGGGTTTGTGGAAGCTGTTAAAAATTAGAAGAATATAAAACGAAAATTTGTTCCTACCTTTGTCATTGATGGTTTTGTTCCATGATTGACCCTTTCCTTGAGTTGGCTGCATATCTTCTAATGCTTAAGCCATGTGAAACTTCAGGTGAAAAATTCTCAGAGATAGTCGGAAGTCCGTATTACATGGCTCCTGAAGTGCTGAAAAGGAACTATGGTCCCGAAATTGATATATGGAGTGCGGGGGTAATTCTTTATATTTTGCTCTGTGGGGTTCCTCCATTTTGGGCTGGTGAGCATTCATAGGAAGCTTTTTCTGTTTTCCCCTTAATTTCCCCCCAGAACACGGCAAAGAGGAAAGTTTTTCTTTACTATCCATCTTATGTGATCATATTTCAAGAATTAAACCTGGTTAAATTGATAACCCCTCCTTTTTTTGAGGTACTTATTTTTTTTTTTTAACAATGCCTTTGTTGTTCTTACAGAGCATGAACAAGGGGTTGCGCAGGCTATTCTTCGTGGATTAATAGACTTTGAACGTGATCCATGGCCAAGCATTTCTGATAGTGCCAAGAGTCTAGTCAGGCAAATGTTGGAACCAGACCCAAAGCACAGACTTACTGCACAACAAGTGCTTGGTATTAGCATCTGGCTCCTGAGTTTCTCTGGCTCTCTCTGTTTTTTTTTTCATGGCCTTGCAGTCCTCTCATAAGTTTACTCTTGTTTTGTGAAGTTGGGTTGAGCAGCTTTAATTGATTTGTCTGATTGCTTAGCTTGAGTGCACCGCTACAAGCTAGAAAAAGAAAGAAAGAAAGAAAGAACTGCATTTTGAGTCTTGTCACTGGCAAACTTTTATACTTAGACAACTCTACCATGCGTGTCCTGTTTGTCATGCTATCCTGCTCTCCTCTGTGGCAAGAGGTTCTTGTGAATAGTAATTTAAATAGTTCTCATTTAAATACACATGCACACACACACACACTATATATATATATATTGGGATTGTAAACATGTAATACATACTTGCGTCTTCCATCCCTCCAACAAAACCCTGACCTTATCCGGTGGTACTTATTAGCTGGAGCCAACAAAGAAGTCAGATATATGCGCCTAGTATTCTCTGGTGAAATTGTGCTGAAGTAAATGTGGAGAGCAAATTACTGGGGTTGGTAAAGAAGAGGAAAAGCAACAAGAAAGAAAGCTAATCAAGTTTCAACTGTAAAGAGCATAACTTAAACAAAGAATGCTGTGTCTAAGCTTCTAAATGGTCCAACTTATATTTTTCGGAGCAAGAATTCTCGGATGGTTTATCTGATGAATTCAACTTCTCTTCATGCAGATCATCCTTGGCTTCAGAATGCTAAAAAAGCTCCCAATGTTTCTCTTGGGGATGTTGTCAGGTCAAGGCTTAAACAATTATCTATGATGAACAGATTTAAAAGAAAGGCTCTGAGGGTCAGTAGATTACTAAAATAATTTTGGTCTGAACTCAGATATCGATTATCATTCCAAGTTAATAAGGTGGTTCCCAATTTTGTGTCTTACCAGGTTATTGCTGACTTCTTATCTGCTGAAGAATTTGAGGACATCAAAGAAATGTTCAAGAAAATGGACACCGACAATGATGGTATTGTGTCCATTGAAGAGTTGAAAGCTGGAGTTAGAAATTTTGGCTCCCAGCTTGCAGAATCTGAAATTCAGATGCTTATTGAAGCTGTGAGTAAACTCTAAATCTGATTTATTGCGTTGGAAGCTAACATGTTTTTTCCCGCTTTTTGTTGGAAGTAAAAGAGAGGGGGGGGGGGGGGGGGGGGGGGATATTCCATGAATATTGTTGTTTGTATGATTTCTGGACGCTTAACTGTTCAAGCTATTTTTCTTTTGGTTAGTCTCAAGTTGATGAAAAACTCAGTCTGTCATTAGTTACTTTGAGGAAGATATGTTAAATTATTTTTCTTGGCATTGATACAAATTAGCAGCTGTCCTAGGCTGATCAATGATGGTCCTGTTTTTAGTGTAAAAAGAACTTGTTCGCAGGCATGAGGTGTGTAGGCATGGAAAAAGGGTAAATTTGTATTCTCGGCTTTCGCTGCCAGTACCAAGATTCTCATGTTTGGTGTCTTGGATTTTGTTTTGCACTTTTGCCATTAACTTTTTGTTTATTATGGTCCTTAACTTATGGCAACAGGCAGATGCCAATGGCAAAGGTGAATTGGACTCTGGGGAATTCATTGCATTGTCTCTTCATCTCCAAACGATGGCCAATGATGAACACCTTCGGAAGGCCTTCTCCTACTTTGACAAAGGCAGTAACGGTTTCATAGAGCCAGATGAACTTCGTGATGCCTTGATGGAAGATGGAGGGGATGATTGTGCAGACGTTGCAAATGACATATTCCAAGAAGTAGACATTGACAAGGTAACTGAAAAACTAGCTGTTCTGGTTAATGTATTTCCTGTTGGGGAAGACTCAAGTTTCGCTGACCAACTTGCAACTTGTCTCATGAATGCAGGACGGTCATATTAGCTATGGCGAATTTGCAGCAATGATGAAGACAGGAACGGACTGGAGAAAGGCTTCTCGTCATTATTCAAGAGGAAGATTCAACAGTCTAAGCATGAAGCTGATGAAGGACGGTTCTCTTAACTTGGGATAATCCGCAGAAAAAATGCCTATGAATTGGGCCATGCCACCTAAACTGCCGTTGCCATCATGGACTTTTCTAGCTAATGATTATTTCCCAAGTTTCTGAGTATAGGGCCTATGTTCTTGCCCTCTCCTATTGGCTGGTGGTTACAAGGTGGAGTTGCTGTAGAGAACACCTCGTGCCCATGTTACGGCGTTTGTGATTCCCTCTTTTCGTCTCCAATACTTTTTTGGCTCTGATCATCTCCCCATTTTCTGGTTGATGATGGTACGGTTGAGCACTGTACTGTAGTGTATATTCTAGGTGCATGGCATCAAATTTCTTTTGGCCCCCCCCCCCCCCCCCCCTAAAAAAAAGTGGGGTTGCAAAAGACTAAAGTCGAGCAAAAGAAACTTGCTGCATGCTCAGCCGCAAGGTACCCCAGCCCAGGCGGGTGAGTTCCAAACAGTAACACCCTGATCCAGTGAGTGGTATACCAAGCCAGCTAGATAATCTGCAATTTCCTTCTCGCGACACATGATTTAGATGGATGATTTTGTTCTGCCAAACGCAGATGATGATTCTGCACAAGCATGGATGAAGCTTTCTTAAATTACACGTGGAACCGTTCACCACAGTCTTATCTGTGGAGTCTGATCAGATCTCCACCTGTTGCGGCACCGTCACTTAACCAACAGGAAGCGTCTGAATTAAGCTTGAAGCTCCACCTGATATTGAAGCTAGCTGCAAGCACATTTTTCCATCCTCTCACGTGTAGTTCTTTTATTATGCACATATGTCTATTTAGACATATTAACCCATTCCTCAATCTTCTATATATAAGGCATAAATCATAAAAAAAAATTAACAAAAATAACTTTAGTTAGAATATTCTTCTCTGCAAAAAACTTTAGCTTGTTATTGTTGTCTCTTCCAGTGCCGGTACTGCCACTGAACTGTCATACATTATGATATCATCGTATACGTCATATATTGTGTTTGAAAAAATGAAAAGTGTCTGAATGGATACCGAAAAGTGTCTAAAGAAATATTTAGAAGTGTCTGATCAATATGTAGACAATTTACTCTCTTTAAAAATAACTAACTGAAACAATAAAAAAGTATTTGAATGAATGTGTAAAAGTATCTAAAGAAATATTTAGAAGTGTCTGACCAATTTATAGACAATTTACTCTCTTAAAAAAACTAATTGAAATAATGAAAAAGTGTCTGAATGAATGTGTAAAAGTGTCTAAAAAAAAATGACAAAATGTCTAAAGCAATACACAAACAATTTATTTTAATAATAAGAAAATGTATACGAAATAATAAAAGAAGTGTCCAAATAGAAATTTAAAAGTGTCTGAATCAATATTTGAAAGTGTCTAAATAATCATTTAAAAAATTACAAAATACCCTCATCTCGTCCTTGGCCATTCGTTCCGAATCTCGCGACACCGTTCATTTTCCGGATCTCGTCCTCGCCGTTTATGGTTCCTCGGCTTCCTTGGCGTTCGTGGCTTTGTCTGCTGCTCGTTCATTTGCCTCCGATTCGTCTGCTACAGCCTCTTCGCTTGCCACTCCTACCTCTTCATTGCTGCTCGTTGCAACCGCTCTTGGATCTTCATCTGTCGCTTACTGCTCCTGGATCTTTGAGCTCTGATCTCTCTTTTCTTGGCTGGCAACTGCTTCTTTGGCATTCCGATCTTCTCCCTCCACTTTGTGCTCCCAATCTCTCTTCTTTTGTCGCCGACGACTGCTTCTTCAACGTTCCGATCTTCTCCCTTCACTTCATGCTCCTGATCTCTTTTCTCTTGTCGCCGGCGACTGCTTCTTCGGCATTCCGATCTTCTCCCTTTGCTTCTTGCTCCCGATCTCTTTTCTCTTGTCACCGGTGACTGCTTCTTTAGCATCTCGATCTTCTCCCTTCACTTCACGCTCTGTATCTCTCCTCTTGTCGCCGACGTAGGAGTAGGAGCTGGTGGCGGCCATCATTGGGAAAACAAAACTGATTTAGGGTAGAAGGTAAAGTTGAAAATTATCCCCATGTCTAATTGCACATATATACACAGTAACCATGGTACCTATCACGTCTGAATGCCTTCTTCAGTTTTCCTTTCAGCCTTTTTCTGTACTCGAAATATATAACCTTTTTTTTTTCCTATTTAAGTTGTCCTGCCTTCACGGCACCGTTGTATCTGCATACGCACTTTTCCGATGCCGTTAAATTGGGCCTGTGATTGAGTAATCTTAAAATTCCTGAAATGTGCGGTGCTGCTATTGTTTGGGCTAAATGGCCACTTGATGGGTAACGCCGCCCTTCTACAGTTCCCCCCGCTTGCTGTTCCACATGCCTTTTTGCGTGATTGGGCTCATTTTTCGGCTTTGGCTCGCCATTCTTTGAAATTCTGGGCTTTCTTATAAGGCCGCTCCTTAACCTGATTTTTCAACCATTTTCTTCTGCTGATTTTTTTTTTAAAAAAAACTGAGAGAAGTGAACATAAACTAGAACTAAAACCAAAATCACAGTTGGAAAAAATAATTTAACATGCAATTAAAAATGGAATAAATATTCTGAAAAAGAAAGCATAGTGAACGGTGGTTGCCAAGTTTTGTACTTCCTAAAGAAAACAGTTGTAGACGAGAATAAGGTGAAGCTTAACTACGAAAAACTTTTCATTTTTATTTTCTATGTTTTTCAATAAAAATGTGGGAGCATAGCATAATTTATGAATGGGAAAATCCACATTTTCCAAACAAAAGAGAATTGAATTGATAAAGTGGAACATCTAAAATGTGGTTTTTTATTTTAACAGTAAATTCTCAAACAAATTTTTTCACATTGTTGAAAAAAAATAATGCACTCATACCTCTATCAAGTTAAATTTTCGGATTAAAAGAACTCAGCAGCTAAATGCCACCTTCGTTGTTGTTATGTTATCAAAATCTTCGTCTGGGTCTTAGAATTATACGGTTTTATGATCTGAAATGAGCAAAACGATTTCATTAGATTCTATGATTACAATTATAATTACGATTCTAATCAGATTCTATGACTATAATTAATGGATAATCAAACTAATTCCATATAGAATTCAAAGTTTGACAACCTTTAATTGTTAGTATGAGGTGTGAATTGTGACGTCTATGAGTTCTTTATATATATATATATATATATATATAAGATATTTCATTTTAATTATAAGTAAGTTAAACGATATCTTATAAGAAAATGACGGCACAAAACTTTAAAGGACAACAAAAATATAAAACCGATCACAAAAAAGTTACTTGTTTTTGTGACATCAAATAAATGAAAAAAAAAACCAAATTAAGCTGAACCTTCCAAGTAAAGAAAAATAAATCTAGAATATAGAACTCATAAATAACTAAATTAAAGCTTAGATCAAACCAACAAAAACAAAGCAACACTATAACCAATCACGCATAAAAAGTCTAAATAGGACTATCTATAAAAATAAAAAATTACCTATACAACCTAAAAAAATAAAAACTGACTTTATTTTATATAATCGCTTTCATATCTGTTGCAAAATTTTATAACACCCCAGTAGAACTGAGATTCTGATGAATCTAAAAAACCTAGATCCATTGTTATCCATCTTCAATTAAATATCTATGTTATAAGAGTTTCAAATCAGTTTTGAACACTAAATCTTAAAGAAGAATACATTCAATATAAAGCTCGATGAATAATATCAGATAAAATCAATCAAACAATAAAATTTTGAAAAAAAAAAAAGAATGACAGAGGAGACGGTAAAAAGGATTACAGTAGAGGGAGGAGGTCTCACATATATGCGTTTTGATTGACAAGTCTAATAAGCAAGATTTTTGTCTCTGTTTTTTTTTTTTTAGCAAGTGCAATGAGAGATAGATAGATTTGCGTTTTGAATGGTAAATAATATAATCGCACTGGCACATGTAAATGTAATGATTGATCTAGTTCCATAAATGAGTAGATTGTTTCTATATAGTGCTGTAAATGATGAATAGATTGTTTAGTTAAAACGTTCTGATAAGATTTTATTTACATTTTATTTAGTCAAATGAAAGCATAATTTTTTATTCATTTGCTTAATCGAACAAACTTGAATAATGTGATGTTTGCTTTTTTCTATATTCACAAATAGCTCGATCAATATTGATTTGTTTATTTAATTTTTTATTTATTTATTACTAGCATGTTTATTTATTTGTAGCTCTTTTTTTTTTTTGTTTATTTTGATTCATTGTGTTTATCTGTGATTTTTTATATTTATTGCAGTATAAATATTTGCTGGATGCTTATTACTTGATATTTCTTTAATATGTTGTAAGTGCTTAAGTGTTTTTGAGGACTTCTTTTTTTTTTTTTATAAAAAAAAAACTTTATTTCAAATATAAGTGAGTTAAATATCATCTTGTAAACTAACAATTATATAAGACATAAAACTACAATAGAAATATAAAACTGTTAAAAAAATATCAAATCTAGTGCTTGCAGTTGCAGACACTTGATGACAAATAAGAACACCACTAACTGATAAAAGCAAGAAAGGAACAAATAGATAAATGTCCTTTTCTTTTGCATTCAACAAACAGCGTTGGTGTATCGTCGGCTCTGATTTGAAGGACATGAGAGGAAAAAACACAAAAGAAAATTAAAGAAAAGCAGGAAGACAGTCGGCCGGCTTGGGGTAGAGATGCGGCGTGCACGTTTTCCATATGTCATTATTTGTTCCTTTAATTCCTGATTGCGGCTGTGGAGGGGACTCGATCACTAACTGGTTAGAAGCAAAATGGTCCTACTATTCCTCTTTCTCTCTCTCTCTCTCTCTCTCTCTCTTTTTACATAGAATCGGCTATTATAGGGTTATAGGGTTATAAGTATTTGTCTATATTATAAGTATGTTATGAAAAGCAAACCAAACCAAACCAATATTAAATGATATTTTATAATATTGACTGAAGAAAGAAAAGGTCAAATTGAGTATACCAGTTTAATGTTCTTAGCACTTTTGCTGAAAAATCTAGTAACGTAGGATAAAGCCATTAGATTTTGGTGGGCTATTAAATTGTGTTCTTAGACCTGAAATTGGTGAACCATTAAATTTTGGTGGGATTGGTAAGGGAGTGGAGAGTTTTATTAAGAAGCTATTACACGAGCGTAAAAAACGTGCCCTGAGTATTTTGGAAAAATTTGCCAAGATAAAAAATCAAAGAAAAGACAGAAAAAGTTGTGTTTACAGTGTTAAAAGACAGAAAAAGATTAATATTTTTCCTTCTTTCTTTATAATAGAGTTTTCTTCACTGATTGATCGGCTTTGTTTTCGGCTTGAGTTTTTCTAGACTTGGGTGTGTCTAGGTTAAGTGTCCTAGGGTTTTGTTTATTGTTGGACTATTCAGGTGTGATGTATATTAGGTCACCATCTTTTTCTTTAATATAGTGATTGTATCTCTCTTTTTAGCTTTTAATAAATTTCCGACAAAAATTAAAAAAAAAAACCAACGTGGGATAAAGCTCGTACTTGATGTCGGTCAGAATCTGTCCACTCCACCACGTGAGAGTGAAACACTGAGACGGTAATAATAATAAACAGTAGTATGTGATTTGCGACGGATATTTGTATTGTATCCATCCACCACAATTCCCACAAAACTAATAGGTCCGTGTCCAATCAGCGCCTTCTCATTTCCACTTCAAATTAGCTTCAACACAAATTTTACAAATCAAAATTTCCTCATCCTCACCTCAACTCTGTCGGCATCAGATTTTTCTTTTTCGTTTGCGTGAAAATACTTATCGCATTGAAAGCTACTCTAGCTAGTACTAAGACTCTTAGAGTGAAGAAGCCTACAAAATTAAAAAGTCGTCTCCGAATAATATTTCTGTAACAAGAGGCAAGCAAAGTATTTTTAATTACGGAATCACATTGTTTTAAATAAAATAAAATAAAATTCAATGGCAACCACATATATACAAGGTATTAAATACCATTACTATTAGGTATTTCATACCCCAAATTTTTAAGGTATACCACATTATATACCATTACTGTTTTTAGAAAAAAAAATATTTGAATATAATTTTAAGATGGCATAAATTCAATAATTTTTTTACACACTTTATATGTATTCTAATTTTTGTTATCATAATTTTTCAAATATAAATAAAATATATATGATAGAAGATATTTTTTAATACAAAAAATATAAAAAAATGTTATATATAGAGTAAAATAAATAACACTAAAAAAGAAACTAATTTATTGATATAAGAAAAAAATACTTTAACAATAACAATACATTTTTTAATACCACATTGAATTCCTAGGTGGCTCAAAGTAATCATTAATTTTTTATGTTAACTAAGAAAATTAACCAAAAGGATAAAAGTAAATATTTATTTTATGATATGTATATTAATTATATTGCAATGTTTTATGTGTTTATGATATTTTGAAGTAAAATGAAAAAAAAAATCCCACACACATTCACGAAAAATAAAATATCTCAGTACATATCTCGTGGTATTTGCAGTATATCACGATTTTTGAATAAATTGTACACACAAAATGAGCAGATATGTGAAATATAACGGTATAAAATGATAAAGTGCAAAAATATTTGTACCGTGTACCGTTTACCGGTGGTATTTAATATGATAAAATTTGGGTTATCTAATTATCTCCAACAAAAAATATTCATGTTTTAGTGATGTTCAATGATTAAATTAAGATTGAGGATAATCTATATGTAATGCACGCACGAAAACCTTAGTTTCCCATTATTTGTGATTTTATCAGCTATTATGAATGTTTTGTTTATCTATTCTTTCACGTATTCTCTCTCTCTCTCTCTCTCTCTTCCCCTTCTTTTACTAGGCAGATGACGTTTTTCCCAATTCAAGATTTGAGACTTTTTCTCACCCATTCTCCTCGCCCTTTTTGTTAGCCTTCTTTAGCTTTGTCACCTTCTCCTTCCCCTCACCGTTATTATTAGATATGGTCCATTTCTATTTTGCCGACTTTATCTTTATCACTATATATCTACTTTTGTCATTCTCACATTGTTGTTTTCAAATTAGGTTCAATTTGCTTCTTTAGATTCATCACTGTCTTCACCCGCTTCATTATTATATCCTCATCCCATTGTTCTCTTACTATTGTTATTTGGTTTATGTTTACTTCTCCAGCTTTGTTTTGATCTTCATCGACTTTGTTACCATTTTCCTTTTCCTCCTTGTTGTTCTCCATGTTGTTGTTAGAATTTGTCAAATTTCTGTTTTTCCATTCATAAAAATTTATTATTCTGTTCATAAACATTTTTTCTTCTGTTCATAAAAATTTATTGTTCCTCATAAAAACTTGCTCTTATTCTTGTTTCTTTCTACTTAGATCTAGTTCATAATCCATGCTTTAATCTAATTCATAATTTGCATTTATTTTTTGATTTATTCTTAAATCTGGTTCAAAATTAACATGAATTGTAAATAGGAATGGATGGATTGGGTCTTAACCAATCCAAATAGCAAGAACAAATTAGTTCTCGATTCTTAAAATGCTCATCCAATATAACCAAATAACATATTAGACTGAATCCAATCCAACAGAATAACATTTTGGTTGAATCAGTTTTGGATTTTGGTTTGTCCTCATGGGTTTCCATTGCATTATGCTCTCACAGAAAATAAAGATTTTGGTTTCTATTATTTGGATGGATGGCCCAATATTGGTGAAACCATTCCAAATTAACTTGGTGAAGTAATTAAGGTGGAGATTATGGCTAGCTAAGGAAAGAGGAAGCAGAATGGGTATGAGAGCAGTTTTATTGGAGGCAGATGAGGAGGAAAAAGCATTGGGACAAAGGTAAAAAGTAGAGAAAATAGAAAATGTAGCCACCAATGTGATCTAGAAGCTTGAGAAATGGGAATGATTGTGGAGAGACGAAAGAAAATAAAGTAAAGCAATAGAGTAAAAGTTTAGGCAGAGGAAATAAGGGAACGGTGAGTCATTCATCACTCAAATTATATTTACCTAAAATAGGTAGTTAATTATGATCTTATTTACCTAGTAAATGTTTTTTTTTTGGGTGGCATTCAATTAGTTCAGTTTGGAAATGGTCTTGAACATATTGATCCAATTAGTTTTAGACTTTTATAAAGTATATGCAAATTATCTGAATTACATGTCAGAACAGATCTAAATCATCTGAATTACATTTCAATTTATTCAATTCTATTTATTTAGTTCTTCTTTTTAAGACCTAGGTACATAGTAAATGAGAAAATAAGATATATATTAAAAAAGTGATCTTTCATGCTTAAAATTAAATAAGGATAAACTATACGTAGTCCAAAGGGGTAAGATATTAGTAACTTCTAAAAATTTTCATGTTTTGCCATAGCAGTCCTAAAACTAATCAACTTCCCATGTCAGTCCTAAAATTATAGAAATGTTAACTCTGTTAGGCCTTATTTGGATGGCTTGCTAGTTGGCAGATAGAAAATAAAAATGGACGTTTTCTTTGACCATAGTGGACTAAATTGTGATGTTGCTCTCATGGACTCTATTAGCCTCTTCACCACTATAGCAGACTTCAAATTCCTTTTTTACAGAAACGCTTTCACCATTTTCTCTATAATTTTCTTCCTTAATACCTCATCATACATCATGGCCAATGCCATTAATCTTACCCAACTGATTATGCAACTGAAGTATGCAACTTCAATGGTGGCCATTTTCATCGCTTCCATATATGGAATCAAAGGCTTTTAATCTTAATCAGAACAACTCATTGACCACCATCACCACTACGGCAGCTGACACTACACTAGAACCAAATCCATCGTGCAAAGGGTAGACCATTTTCAAGTTTGAATGAGAGACCCACCAAATAAATGTTTAGTGTTTTCATGACTGCAATGGCAGTGATATCAACATAGTTGAATAGGGCATTGGAGAACAGCTTGGAGTTATCGAAGATCTTTAAAATAGAGACATTACCTAGGCAGACAGAAGGGTCAATGCGGAAGGAAACAAAATTGCCTAGGCCATTGTCAACAACGCTGAGGAAGTAAAATCCAAGACTAAGGTTGGGGATAGGGGTAGGCATGAAAAACTTAATGATGGGAAGAAAGGCTTTGCATATAAAACTCAAGGATTTCTTGGTTGGTTTTTAGGAATAAGAGATGGATTTTAGATGAGATTGGAATTGCAATTGTTAGGTGGTATCCAGATGAGGACTACAGATACAGAGAAAAATCCATAATTGCCAATCTTCTTAAAATAGAAAGCAAATAGAGA
Source organism: Aquilaria sinensis (assembly GCA_005392925.1). Lineage (NCBI taxonomy): Eukaryota > Viridiplantae > Streptophyta > Magnoliopsida > Malvales > Thymelaeaceae > Aquilaria > Aquilaria sinensis. The sequence goes on along the minus strand of SMDT01000932.1, from coordinate 381,166 downwards.
ATAAATAGACATCTTTCTACCAAAGGAAAGAAATGATAAACCCTAGCTAAACTAGGACCAGACTTTTAGCTCAAATAATCATTGCTAAAACCCAAATCACCACAGGATAAAAAAATATAACTGAATCTTGATTCTAACTTTAAATTTTGAGATTCATAACAAGACTTGAAAACCAAAGGAGATAAACTAAACAACAAGGAGGATTTGCATGTATAGAAGAACCAATAAGGATTCTAAATGCCAGCGGCTTCTTGAACTATTGCTGACGTCTAGTGATAATGGAGCACATAGTAAGAAGGATTTGTGTATGCATAAGGGCTAATAGGGATTTTCAAGTCAGCTACACATACTAGCCCAGTTAATCACAAAAAAGATGACAAGCTGGAAATGAGGATTTTGTCACTTTATTTTTTTAATTGTAAGCATTTCAGCCCCCAAAGTTAAAAATCAGATAAAAATGTCAAAAAGTTAGAATTTAATGTTCGTTATGTGTGACCTTAGCTTTTTCGTCTGTCACCCAGCAAGACTTCCAAATTAACGAGTTCATAGTTTTAGGACTACTTTGGCAAGTCAATGAGTTTTAGGACTAAGTTGGTAAAGCGTGAAAGGTTTAAGAACTGACTAATATCTTATCCATTGCCCAAAATTAGTGGGAAACAACTTTATATATGCAGGTCAATATAGATAATGGTAAAGTATTTATTACTATTTAGTTTCAGGTGTATGATCCAATAACTGATTTGATAACAGAGCATAAAGTTTGGTTGTGATGCAAACCAACCAAACTAGACAATGAGCCGAACCATTTTATTTGAATGTGATCAATCTTTTCAGCTTTTTCGATTTTTTCTGAAAAATGCTTACCCTTACTTTTTAGACCATTATTAGGGAATTATAATTCTTAACTGCCCATATTTAGGAAAAGCTTCATTAATATCACCTCATGAATGGTTTTATTTGGATTATTTATTTACAAATGTAATAACCAAAATCTGAACGAAAAGCCAAACAACATATTTGGTTTTGAATCAAATTGAGAAAAAAACCGAATAACCATTCCAATTAATCCAATCAATTTTTTCAGTTTAATCCGAACAATGAACACCCGTAATTATAAATAGAAAAACAAACTTTATTGAAAAACATTATAATTTGGACAAAAAAGAACAACAAATAATTGACAAACAAAAATTATGAAGACAACCAAACAAATAACAATATCAACTAAAAGAATAATAATATCAAGTAAAAGTGTTGAAATTATAAGTGGAATAACAAACTCAACTGAATGAACAATAGTCTAGAGTAAATAAACAAAAATATCAGCTAAACCAACAACAATTGTTATAGGACTAAAAGAATGATAATATTAAGTCAAAACAACTAGATTAACTAAAAAAATAACACTATTATCTAAAATAAACAATAATATTAATGAAATGAACAAAAAATGATAGTCTTGGTATATGTGTTGAATGCATATATATATATATATTCTCTAGGTTATATATATATATATATATATATATATATATATATTATATATATATATATATATAATATATCTCTAGGTTTCACCATTGTTATCCCCCTCATATCAATTATTGTTCCTTCATACCATATTATTTCTTATATGTCAACTTTCAATCTAAAATAATTATTGTTTATTCATAAAGAGTTATTGTTGCTTTAGTAACAATTGTTTTTCATATCTTGATTGATGGGGGACCAATCAAGCTCAAAGGTTTGTACGACATTTAAGGATCCATTGAAGATAGGCATGGGATCTTTCATAGGGAAAAGGGCCAAAGAGACAATATCACTCCAAGCACTCATCCGAGTGCACTTGGAGCCCCTTCACACCATTTCACAAACTAGCAGAGTTAAGTCCATGGCCTCAAGAACCTTAAATCATAAAATATTATAAAGGTCCAAGCTGAAAAAACTGGAAGGTTAGTCAAACCTAGAAAGCCCAAGCCAAAACCCCGAGTGACATTTAGGATGCACCTAAGAGCACCTTTAGGGGTTTTTTGTGCCATTTCAATTTCTAGGCTTTGTTTTTGTTATTTTTTTATTTGGTTCGTTTATTTAGCTTGTTTATAAGCCTTGGAAACATATTGTGGCACATGTTAAATAAGCCATAAAGATTTCTTAAAATTTTGTGTTGAATACGTGTTTTCCAAACCTAGTTTGATTAGGTTTGCCTCTTTTACTATGTTTAGGATTTCTAACCCTGTAAGACTTTGTAAGGCCAAATAGGCTAACTTTCTAGACTTTAAATAGCTAGGGCCTGTATTTTGTGGATTTTAGATAGACTAATAAGATTACAAGTTACTTTGAGCAACACTCTTCTCTCTTGTTTTTTCTCAATTATCCTTGGTGTACTTGTGTAACAAGTTCTTCTCTTTCAATCAAATTTCTTCTAATTTCCCTTCTATAATTTTGCTTCTCACCTTTGCATCTATTTCTAATTTCTTTTCTTTCTCTCTTACTTAATTTCTCTTTCTTGGACCAAGTTAGTGAAACATCAATTCAGGTACTCTTCGGAACTAGGATCCTTGGGCAACAAGCAACACATAAAATGATTTTCAGTAAGAAATGTTATTTCATTCATTCTAATTTATTGATCCATAAAATATTGTTATAAAGGTGGCAACGGTATTGTGATTAATATGTTAGTGATGTAATATGAGAAAATGTTATTCTCTATGTATACGCAAACAAGATTGATTCTTTATGGTTTTGTCACCGTTGTTCCCACATACCTATTGTTGTTTTGTTCATAAAAATTTGTTACTTTTTAAAATGTTATTCTTTTCATAAAAAATGTTATTCTAGATATTGTGACAGACTTATAATTTATAGGTTAATAATGGTGCAAATGATGCTTTGGGTACATTCTATAGCTACTTATGAATTAATGTCGCATCATAAAATAACATAAGTAATTGGCAGGACAATTTTGATATATATTTCATTCCTAAAAGGTTTTGAATTGAAATATCACTTAGTTTATCCTTGCAGCTTGATTTCGAATATTTGGATTCAAAGGACAACCCAATCTTTTACTAATGTGGCCCAGGCCTTTATGCTATGCTCGCAAACAGAGTTGACAAAACATATAAATGTGAATGCACTAATTAGAATGCGTGCCTTCAATTTGTTGGAATATGTTTTAATTGGGGAAATCCACCGATTAGGATATAGTTGTATGATTGTGGACTCATATCACGCTCAAAAGGTTAAGTTGATATTGTAAGAGATGCTAAAAAATTGAAGTTGATGAGTGAAGAGGTCACTTATAAGTATATTACTTAAACATTTGTTATTTTATATTAAACAAGTCATTTACGCATATCATAACCAACTGTTAATTGTAATAAACTTGAAAAGCATGTTTTTGGGTAAATTTTTGGTGCTGATACCTTATCTAAGCAATATCAATATACAGAAAATTCGTTCAGTACTATACCAAATTAATCTAGAATGGTTTATTTTTATTTTTATGATTTTTTTGGTGCCAATATCATTTGAAAGCTAACTCTATAAAAGTAAGATAATCTATTGAATAAAATTTTTATAATATGATTAATTTTTTTGAAAGAAATTAAGTTAAGGTAAAACTTCAAAGAAAATTAATTATATTTTAAAAAAATATTTTCATAAAATTGTAAAGAATAACATAAACATAAAACTAATCACTAAAAGGATATCTGTTCCTGTAACACTCAATGAAAGAAAGAAAATCAGATAAAGCTTCGAACATTCCATGTAAACTAGAATAAATCTGAAATAAAGAACTTACAAATAACTAAAACAAAGTCTATATCAAATTGATAATAACTAGAAAGTGTCGAAACTAACTAGACATGAGAGGCTTGAAAAGGACTATCTATAAAAACAAAAATATTACTTATAACACCTAGAAAAATAAAAACTTACTTTATTCTATATAATAGTCTCCATATCTATTATCAAATGTTGGTACGCCTCAGTAAAACCGAGATTTCGGTGAACCTATGAAATAACATAGATCTATCACTTCTCGCATCCAATTGAAGATTTACATTGTAAGAGTTTTAAATCACCCATAAATACTAAGATTTAAAAGAAATTACATTTACCATAAAATCTGATAAGCAATGTCAGATAATGTCAACGAAACAACAAAAAAACAAATGAATGAGAATTAACCAGATGCGGACCAAAGTCTGAATCTGGCCATAATCGGCAGATGAGGCTGTGAGCGATGGCTTGATTGATCAAACTTCGACGTGGGTGAGAAATAGATAACTGAGGGAGCACATTTGACCGGACTAATACCACTTATTTTCATTTTTTCATCATAATGATCCAGAATCAAAAGGAAGCAAGTGCAAAGGTGCTGTGGGTGAGAAATGGATAATTAAGGAGCATTCGACCGGATTAATAATTTACTATCGTTTATTTTTAATTTTACATTATTTTATATGAAATTAATATTACTTAAAAGCTAATATCGTATTTATCTAATAATTACTTAGATAGTAATGTTTTTATGCTTTTTTTTTCTTATCGGGTTAAAGAAAATCAATAAGAAGTATGTTCTTTTTGCAAGAATTATTTGAAAAGTAATTTTGGAGAATTTCAATTTTTATACAAATTAAATAAATAACCACTTATTAATAATATTTTTTAGTTGCAGCCTAAATGGGATTGTTAAGAGCAATTACTTGTAAAATCAACTTGTGCAGTTTGTTTCTCTAAACGATGGACTTTCGCTCATACGCAGCAGAATCACATGCACTCCCTGCTCTTTTCTTTTTTCTTGGTAAAGAACGCATAAATATGTATTAGACAAGAACAAGATCCATCAAGTGGGATTACAAGCAACAGCTGGCACAGGAATACTAGAGGCATTTCTAGTTTATATAGGCCTCAATGCATCATTAGTCCTCTAACTTTGACAACTCACATGAATTAGTCCCTTAACTTCAAATCAGTATAACTTAGTCCTCAAACTTTGTAAAATGGTGGAACTTAATCCTTCAGTTGTTAGGATAAACTACAACCTAAATCCTAACTTTTAATCTTTTGCCAAAATGACCTTATTTGGCTAGAATATCCGAAACCTGATTTCCCTCCCGAATGGTGTGCTAGATCCTAGTTAACTGTAGTTATTCCATTAGTAACCTGCTCTTATCATGAAGGGTACAGTTTGCTTAGCACAAAATGGTAAAAATAAATTCACAGCATTAACTATTACTTGTAAATCCATCTCTACTAATTTTAGCTCTTCCAAACCTTTATAAACAAACCAATGTTGTTCCTAATAATTCTTCGAGCCAATATTCAATTTTATTTATTTATTTATTTATTTTTTGTGGGGGACAGCTGACATTGAGCAGCATTTTAGGCCAGTGTTTCAAGCTACTAGTTGGTCCAAAAGCACGGTCCTTTCACCATCTTTTAAGTCCCTAAGATGATGTGTTTATATCAATTTTAGCATGAAATTTATTATTATTTCAATATACTCAATTATAATTAAGAAATAGGAGGACATATGACAGTATGAGTGTCACATAGGTAAGTTCCATCCAAAATAACAACTGGACTGTTGGAGTGAACGGAAATAGGATACGTTAAGGGATGTAGAAAACTTTGAGAGGCAATTTTGGAGGTAATCGACCACTTTAGGACGACTGAAATAGTAAGAGGATCACAAATCAGTTTTACCCTTGTGATTAGCTAGAATAGAAAAGGGATTTATGTACTCAATTCTTTCTCTTTTCTTGAACAATATAAATTGTTTGGGCTGTCCCACAGCCTCAAGGAGACACCCGGTGGAGGTCGAGGGTTCTAAACCAACCTATACTAATCTACCATTAAATGTTATATATGCTATTTTGGTGGCCTTCCCAGATCCCGAAAAAATAGGTATCTGAATAATAAGAAAAAATGTTTGGACTTTGAGGAAATAATGGGTCATTGGGCTTGCTCCTCATTTGTAGTTAAGGCTCATTATTATGTTTAAACTAAGTATTTTTATATTTCATAAAATACCTATTATCTCTCATTGGTGTTGATTTGGGCCTCATTAAAATGCCTGTTTGCTATTGTCTCCCCATTTCTGGCATTTTCCCTTATCTCTATTTTGATTTTTTGTAGATCTCTTTGTTGCTACTTGAAGCCAAGTACCAAATTTTTAATTTAAGTTTTCAGAATTGGAGCTTATACTTATTATCAACAAGATTCACCATCTGCCTCAATTTCCTCATGCCTGATTTGTTCGCATTTGCAACAGATTGCATAGCCTCCCTCATACAAGACACGTCAATAATTTTCTTTGGTCCAAATTGTGTCTAGTTGAAGCTTTGATATATCTATCTAGATGCAAATGATGTGCATATACTGTCCACACATCCCAGCTTTCATGTGCATGTCAACTTTCAAGGCTTCTCCAATTTGCTTTCGGATACCTTATTAATGCTACATCAACATTTGTAAGGGAGACCTAGGGAATTTTACACGTATAGATGTGGTTCCAAAAGTTGGTAGGTCTGGTTAGAATAATGGCCCTCAGATTCTAATTGTTAGAAAGAATCCTCTGATAAATCTACATCTGCAGTAAATAACTTAATGGAGATCTTCTATTAGATTAGACTTAATTAGAAAGATTAATGCATTGATACCCAACAGTTAGTTTCCATAGGGTTTTGACCCTTGAGATGAGAAATTTGTATCTAACTTGTCTTTTAAATGTCATCATGATGGATTTTTCATGGTTCTTTAATCCTTCTTTTTCACTCTTAGATAGTCGAATCATCAGAATTCCTTCAACAACATCATCTGCATTGTCTACATTCTTATCTAAATAATTTGGATGATAATTGGTGTCCAAGGGCATAGCCATGAAAGGACGGCTGTGCCACTCGTTCCCTAGAATTTTAAAAATTTTCATGATGGAAGTTAAATATGAACTATAGAAATATAAAAGTTAGGTCATAAGCTATAAAGTTTGGAATTAAAAAGGGGTTTTGGTGTATCTAAGTTTTTTAAAATGTGTAAGGAAAATGGTTGGCATATGATCTAAGAATCCCCTAGGATTCTCAAAATTTTTGTTGGTGGTATATAAATATGAGATAAAATTGTGCAATTATAAAAATTAGGTCCTTGATTACAACGAGAAGAATTAATGAGTAACTATGTACAATTATTTCCCTTGGTCTAGGAATTATGAGGATTGTCGATAAAAAATTATTTTGTTCTGGCAATCAGACCAAAGCTCTCTGGCTCATCTATGTCTTCATCTCTAATTTTTCTATTTTTGAGGAGAATTTCAAAAAAATCTAGGTAAAATCCTTTGTGGAATTTCAAATTTTCACCAAAAATTGAAGAAAAAAAAAAGAAATTAGAGTGTGGTTTGCCAAATTGTAGCTTTCAACTTTGGTGAGGATATGGGTTCAATCAGATTATAGGAGCTTTGTTGGTTGAGCTGAAGTTCAGTTACTAGTCAAAATTCATAGCTCTTAGATATATTGCACTATCAATGAGGGTAATATCTAGTAGTACAACTCACACCCTAACTAAGAATCTAGGATATGCTTATGAAGGTTCAAAGCTGTTCTCCCTGCGAAGACCCAATCATGTATCTTTGTAGCTCACACTTGCTTCTTGTAATCCAAAATCAACTTCCATGATTTTAGAATTCTTGAATTGTTTTGTGCTTAGGCTAAGTGATCTATTTATTCTTCTAAAGTTGTCCTTGTTGGCGAACCAGATTAATTTCCATAGCCCTCAGCTAGTCGTTAGTAGTGAAGAAATGTTGAGGGGATAAATTAGAAAGAGGCTCTCTGCTTGCTAGTAATTAACTTACATATGATTTAGCCATGTTAATCCATTCTCGGCCCTTCGGCCAGTAGCTAAAGGGTTAGAAGGATATGAAAGAAGTCTAAGTTTCGGACATCAAGCTTCCCATTTTCTCATATAATATACTAATGCTTGTTTTGATATAATATCTCATAATCTTTATATCTCTTATTCTTGTTTTTTTTTTTTGTCAATCGTGCATTTCCATGTACGTCCCTCTGTTTGGGCCCAACCGCCCCCCTCTCCCACTCACATCGCTGACTGCTACATTTCCTCATAGCCTTTTTCAAATTTTCTAATATGAGTTTCACTTGTTTTTTGGTTAATCACTCCTAAACTGTTTGTAACATATTTTATTCTTTAAAAATTTTGAATATTTAAAGTATTTTTATATCCATAAATTATTTTACTATATTGGCTTTTAAATTATCATTTCGGTATTCATTATTTTCATCTTCCTTGAGTTACATTTTAAGGATAAAACGAGATTAACACATTAATTTTTTCCTTTTTCTAATCTATACATCATACTCAAATATGCTGATCAATTCGGGATTGATAAAGTATTATCTAAGAATCATAAAAGCAGTATTTGAAAGTTTAAATATTTTTATGTAATGCTCTTATATAAATTTATGAATCTATATTTCATTTACGGAAAGAAGTGTTATGCTAAACTCAAATTCTGAGAGCTAAAGAGCAACGCATGATTTTTATGAGACGAAAGGTGTAGTATGTAGACACTTCAAATACTTAAACGACAACTTTAATTCAAGTGCATTGTACACACTTTTACTTTTTTATTTTTGATAAAAGATCTGCTCGGATAAAATTTTAGAATTCTCCTTGTACGTGTTTAACCTTTTCCTATTCTTTGACCATCTTTTCTCCACAACTTTATGATTCAAGGAAGAGAAGTGCTAATCATATAGATATTCCTATTAATTAAGTACATTCCGTAAACTATTTGTACAGCTTCACAATAATATAAAAAAAATGGTATTCCAAGTTTATTCAAATAAAAAACATTGGTCAAGGTAGAAATAACACGTGTGTCTGTATGTTAGAAAAAAACAAAAAAGAAGTTGCAAAGATAAATGAAGCAGCTCAAAAGTGTTAGTGCAGCACAAAACAAGGTGCCTGCACAAAACAGGGCCACAAGTTGGGCCACGAGGGACTTCTTCTGGGTTTGGTAATGCTCCAGCCGTGTCGGCCACAATTTTCCCCATTTGCTCGTCTTCGGGCGCTTCGATTTAACAATAACGCTGCTGCCACCACGTCCACCGTCCATCACAAATGTTTTAAACGCCACTGGTCGACTTATAACAATAATAATAATAATAATAATAATAATAATAATAATCTTCTGAAGTTATTTGTTGTAATTGGAATATTTTAATAAAATTTTTCGGATTACTCTAACAATTTTTTTTTGTTTGGGATAATTACAATTTACCTTATGAGATTTAGGTGAAAATATGTTTTGCCCTCTCTTGTTTAAAAAATATACACTTTGCTCTATGCGTTTTTAATATAGTTCAACAATAACTTTTAAAATATTAATCTAGACTATACGGTACTCATATTTAAATAATTTCAATCTGTATAAATTTTTTTTTTGTAGTTAATTGATATTTAAAAAATACAGTTTTCTAGTTACAAAAAGAACAGAAAGAAAAAACTAATAATCTAAAATTTTTAATAATTGTAAAAAAAATACAATACAGATTGAAATTACTGCAAAATGGCTACCGTAATGTTTAAATTAATATTTAAAAGTTGTTGTTGAACTATACTAAAAAGATACATGCAAAGTGTATATTCCTAAAACAGGAAGAGATAAAGTGTAATTTTACCTAAACATTATATGGGGATCAAATTGACTAGACACAAGGCTTTGGGGGGGGGTGTGTCTTAAATCAATTCAACAACTGTTGTGGTTGTCTGGTAATATTATGTTTTATGTGGACTCCTTTCAAGTGGCAGATCTAGAAATTTTTAAAGTGGGGTCCACATATAAGTCTCTGTTACAATCAGTTCTCAAATTTGAATTAAGAAAAAATTAAACAAACCATAATACAATTATCTAAAGGAAATATATCAATTATAACTATTCTCTTGTAGATTTTTTAGTACAAAAAAAAATTAAAATATTCATTTAAATAAAATTTTTTTGAGTTAATTACTAATAGATGCATTGCATTTAATTTTAAATTGAATGGATGGGAGTTTCAAATTATTTATAAAATTTAAAAATGAATCTTGAAAGCAAAAAATTGGTATTACTTTTACTGGTAAAGAATTAGATATTTAGCTTTTTTAAAAAAAAAAACGGCGGTCTCCCACTTTTCAAGAGAGATTGCCTATAAATATACCAATTTTAATTTTTTAAGTAAAATAATTAAAACAAACAGGTAGAGAAAAACAACATTTCTTTGACGCCATTGGCACATATGTAACGTATTAACATGACTTGTTTGCAACTTTAGAGCTTAACTTGATTTGTGAAGTTCAACGACTACATGTTGACTAATAATTTGAGGGCTAACTAAACCAACTAAGTAAATTGACTAATAATTTTGAGGCTACCTAAACCAACTAAGTAAACTACAAGAGTTAAAGTTGCATTTTTAGCTATAATGTTAAGATAAGAAAAAAGAAGGACAAAGAAAAAAATATATACAATTTGTGACGAGTGACTCAATTTTTTTCCAATAATTTTTTGTGTGAAGGCATTATGTATTTGTTTTTTTTTTCATTTCTAGATTTTTATTTGAAATAATGCGGTCCAATATAAAATTAAAGTATGGTCCACACTTAATTTTATGCACCGTTTACTCACATTTTGTACATAAAAGTGAGCTCCATGGACACCACTTTTATATATGTAAATCTGCCTATGCTCCTTTCTTTGTTCTCCTATTCTAGAAGCAACAATTCACATTAAAAGTACAGTTTCACATGAACTCGTGGTCCTTCTTCTTCATCTAATGATTTGTTGTCTTTGCTTTGGAAGATTAGAGCTCCATCGAAAATAATCATTTTCTATGTTCCAACTAAAGAGGTTCTATTACACCGTAGGATGATTTCTGCTAAAAGTGCTTTTTGCCCATTTTGTTCCCTAGTCATTGAAAATGTTAACCACATCTTTATTCATTGCTCAGTTATTTGGAGTATCTGGTGCAGTCTAATCAAGTGTTAAAAGTCTGAAGTGGCCTCTACCAAAGAATATAATTGATCTGTTCATTTGGTGGAAAGAGGCTGGCTATGATTTGTGTTTCAAGGACATTTGGATGATTTTGTTCTTTTTACCTACCTGGTCAGTATGGTTAGCTTGAAATAAGGTAGTTTTTTAAGGAATTAAGCTAGATATGCAACATTTTATGGACTTAGTAAAACTAAGAATGGTTGTCACATTTTCTTTCTATGTTGGATTTCTTGTTGAATATCTCTATTGTAGGCTTTTCTAGTTGCAGAAAAGGTAAAACAAGGTGTGAGGAGTGGATTCCACTAGTGGATGGTGATTTTACTTTTAATGTTGACTGGTTAGCTATAGGGAAGTTTGGACCAGGAGCTATCAATGGCATTTTGAGAGATCATCTCAATCAGGATAAAAAATATTAGTATTGAAATCAATTCGTTTAATGTTATCGCTTGGATTCGTAGAAAGGATGACAAACCTTAATGATTGACTTCAGCTTTAGAGGAGATAGATTCACTTATGTATTTAGTGGTCTACTGTAATATCATCAAAATTCCAAGAAAAAGAAATAATAAGGTACAATGAGTTTTGCCATTCGTCTGTTAGGTTTAGAGCTCATGGAGTCATCATGGTCAATGGGTTTTTGTTTGTCTAATCAATGATTGCAGTGTCACCATGTCATTTTTCCTGGAGTTTTAAGGAGAGATTATGGTGTGGCTTTCTGTTTTTGTTGTCAGTAGGTGGTTTACTTTTGTTTTTCTAGGCATTACTCTTTTTGAGTGTTTTTCTTCGTGCCTCACTCTTTTGGTGTGTTTGTAGTGTAGGCTTTTTCCTATGTTGGCTGGGATGTTATGTTGTTGTACATTTTTGTTAGTTTGTTTTTATTAATAATACTTCTCATTTTTTCAAAAAAAAAAAAAACAATTAAATTAAGTAAAGGTATAGTATGATGATCACATACAAAGACAATTGAAAAATGTTTATACACCAATACTAAAAAATCTTAGATAACTTTCTGGTGCGAACCACTGCCTCCTCTGATTTCGTCAACAATCTAGTATCCCTGGAGCTCTATTGCCCCTTCTACTTAATTACTTAAGATCATTAACACTATCTGTTACAAAGCCCTAGTTTGTGGATGGTCTTGATTTGCTCTTCACCATGGGCACCCATCATTTTTCTCTCTCTTGATTTGGATCCATCTATTTTTTCTTTTACAATTTCCAACTTTTTAGTGGCATAGTGTGTCCATAAGTAAGCTAGGTGAACTTTTGACATTATGGGTCATGGCAATGTGGTCTGAAGGTGGCTGATTGCAAAGTTTGTTCGATTTTGAATATAATGATCAAAATGTTAGATCTATGAACTTCAGAAGGCTTGAAGTAGGAGGGAATAATGTAGGGAACAAAATTGCCATATTATGCTAAGATGTGGTTGGACTTAATGTTAAGTGCATGATATGTCTACCATTTTACCTTCATTTGATGTACTTAATGGCAATAATTGCTAGAGCTAGGGTCCTTCTGATGTTATTCTTATGTTTTTGTTAGTGAAGGCAGTTGGAGCAGAAGAGAGATAACTTTCAAGCCTTTTTTGGAACTCTTCTTGGTGAATTTAGGCTTGGATGAAAAAAACCAAAGTTGTAGCCATTCCTCTTAACTTCATGTGGGTTCTTAAATCGTCTCAATTAGATACCTGTACATAGAGTTATGGTTAAAAAACTAAAAGGTGTTGTGAAGGAGGATCTCCTTCAACCCTAAACCCTCTAGACTTTTTTTTTAGCTAGTTTTATTAGGGTTTTTATGGATTGGGAAGCTAGAAAGCTAATTTCATAGAGATTCTTTCTTGGATTACAATGGAAGCTCTTCTACAACATGGATTTCTACTTGAATTTTGAGATTTTTGTAAGTATGTATAGATTTGTTGTTTCTATGGATGTGTGTGGACCATTTGAGATAATTTGATGCTTGTTTATACATAACTCAATAATTATTTCCAAGATTTGTTAGCTCTTTAGCTTGTGCTTGGATGTATTTTTCATTTATTTGCCACTTGTATTGAACATCTTGCTAGACTTATAAAAGATTAGAGAGAGATTTCTTAGGTTGGAAGAGGGCTAATAGAGTGTGGATAATGAGTAGATTCGAACAAATTATCATTCTCTATGAGACTTAGATGAAAACTTGAGCTTAAGGATTAGTATGATAATGTCTAATGGGGTTTTAAAGAACTAAATGGTCCAGCCTTGAAAGAGGAAGGTTGATACTTTAGAGTTTTTCAGCCTACAACTTTGAGAAAGTATGATTTGGATTAGGTAACTATTTGTGTCAAAGCTATGTCTATGTCACAACTATTTGGTTAGAACTCCTTAGAAACCTTGTAAATATGTGTTTAAGATAATTGTGGTGTTTGTTTGGCTTGATGGTTGGGTGATCCAGAATTTTGATGGTCTACTTTCTTACCTCTTGTTTCCTTCAATTATTGTTCTAGCTTAAGTTAAGGTCACTATACTTTAGCATTTGGTAAAATTTTTTGTCATATAATTTCTTATGAAATTGACAGTTGACTCGCTGCTAGTGCAATCAATACCATATACTTGTGAAGTGAGATTGGAGTTAACAATGAGAAATTTTTTTTATAAACTTCTATCTCACGATGCTTAACATTTAAGTAAAAATAGCAGATTTGATCTAGTTCAAGTATTGATGATTTTTTTGTCCAAAAAATGTCAATGGTCAATTTGGAATAACATACAAATATTAATGGTTTATTTATTATTTTTACCAATTGTAATGCGTATAGTATCTTAATATATTTCTTTTCCTTTTCACTTTGTAATCTCTTCTGTTCGATAGGTAAAGACTATTCTCTTTTTACCAAAAAAAAAAAAAAAAGAAGACCATTCCCTTCTAAGATTCTAGTCATGATCTCTTTTAAAATAAGACATTTTCATACGCAAATTTTCAATCGAACTTCGAATTTCTTGTTAAAGATGCACGCCCAAGCCTATTTTACTTGAAACAATTTTTTTATTAATGCATACTTCGGTCGTTCTAACCTGTATGAATACAGTTTCAATCGGTGACTTTTGACAATGCGACTTCACATATATATCGTACATTTCTTTCTATCAGTTTTAATACCTAAAGAGCGCAAAAGAGGTATCTTTCAAGTTTATATTGAAAATTAAATATTTTTTATTTTTCAATGTTGAAAAGGAAAAAAAATTATGCAAATAGAAAAATGATTTCAAATGCATTTGTGGCTGGTAGAAAAATCCACCGGAATAGAACAAAGTGGTTTAACAATTCAAGCATTGCAACCGATTGATTTTCTTTGCCTAGGAACAAAATTCCCTCCAAAGAACTTTCCATTGACTTGCGAATAAATATTAATTCATGGGGTACATGAACTAGAATAATCAAAATTAACATCCAAACACAAAAATTAGTGAATCATCATCAAGAATCTTATAAAAAATTTTATAATTTTTTTAATGTTACATTTGGGATGTTACAATTGATGTTATCAAATTTTTTTTATTTTTTTAAAGTCTAAAAATAGAAAATATTATAAAAAATATTATAAAATTTTATTTTTAAATGGATCATTATATTAAAATAATATTAAATTCAAAATGAAATTGATATAAATTAAAAAAACATAAAAATAAAAATAAAAATAAATTATTTTAAATTAAAAGGAATTGACAATAGAATCAATATGCTATGTATACCCAATGTCGACAGGAATAGGCGCGTGGTGGAAAAAGATTCGAGAGCGTCCCCACCGCCACCGCAGCAAAACAAAATGTTGTAACACACGTGCGTAAAACTCGAGTGTGGTTGTTTTTGTGTTCTGCTTCTTCCGCTTTGAAATGGGTGTAATCATGTTGGCTTTCAGTTTAATTACCCTTTGGGCAGTGCAACGGGGGCAACCAGTCAAATCGAATGAGCGGAGTTCTCGCCAGTCGCCACCCCATCCCTGGTTTCGCTGTCCTCCCAACGATATCCCAATGCTACTTTTGTCATTTTCTCATGTAGTGCCTTCCACGCTTTCTTTTTTCTTTTCAAAGTTCTAAAATTTCTATTAGAGTTAATTCTCAAGATATTCAGCCAATTCGGTGAAAACTAAATTAGATTTAGGCTTTGCTTATAATTAGTTTTTATAATTAATATTGAAATTTTATACAATTTATTTATAGTGGATATTAAACTGCTAAACTTAAAAATTAAAAGTTGTAATTAAATATTTTTTTTCAAAATTTTAAAACTAATTGTTAATATTAGTGCCAAAGAAGGCTTAGGTTGGCTTATTTCTTGTGTTGATCTGGTCAAAATCGGCCAAGAGTTTTGAATGTTGCCGCCCATTTCATCATATTTTCAAAAGTGCCTCTATCAATGATGTGACTTTCTTGATTTCTAAAGAGAGATGCTTCTCATTTTCTATAGGAATTAGGGCTTTGGTGTTAGTTGTTCTGTTAACCCTTAGGGGTGAGCATGAGTCATCATTGGCGGGGATCTCATGGTCATGGTAAAGATAATCAGAAGGGTGAAAGTTGTTTCGACTTTGTATCGAAGAGTGCCTCAGTGTTGGGAAATGAGAAATCTGATGGGTATCAGTTTGAATGATCGGGCTCTAGGAAGATGAATACCCAAGCTAGTCAAGGGATCTCAAGTAACCGTTCATGGGCTCAAGTGGCCAAAGAAAATGAATGCCAAGTTTCAGATTATTTACGAGTCAAACAGCTGACAAACTTTGAATTACAAATTTGTGAAGTGGATGCAGAGAATGAAGTGAATGTTCTCAATGAGAAGGAGGTTGAGCAGTGATGTAGTGAATGGAGATTGACCCTGGCAGGCACTGTGATTGGAATGAAGGTTTCATTATAAAACATGCGGAAATATGTGCATTCACAAAGGAAACTTGTTTTCATTCCGATGGTAATGAAAATTCAATCTACCTTGTTTCTATTTCAATTCTATTATCTTGATGATTTGTTGAAAGTATTGGAGGGGCAAATGAATTTTATCTTTGAAAAACCTCTGCTACTTCATGGATGGGAGATGGATATGAAGTTGGACTTTGATTTATTTGATGTTTTACCTGTTTGGATAAAATTGCCAAATTTGAAGTTGCAATACTGGAACACGAATCTTATGAGCAAGATCGTGAGTAAGATTGGAAAGCCTATTTTGGCTAATTCGGCTATTATCCATAGAACCATGCTTTCATTTATGCGTGTTTTGGTGGATGTATTAAGGTCAGATGTGGTTGTGGAGAATGTTACTTTGAAGAAACTTAATAGGGATCATGAAACTCAGCAAGTTATCTATGAATGGTGGCCTGTTCAATATGGTAAATGTAAAAGGTTGGGGCATTGAAAAAAAGAATGTGACCCAGGAAGAGTGAGAAGTAAAGGATAGAGGAGAAGATGGAAGAAAAGGTTATTATGAAGGAAGTTGTTTGGCTAGAGTCATTGGCTATTGTTCCTACAAATATACCAAGTTCTAGTAACTTGATAGCTACTGAAGTGTATACAACTGATGTTCATTGATTTGGGAAACATAATGGGAATAATTCCTAAAAGTTGCGGATGATGAGGCTTCTTGAAGTTGCTGAGGACAGACAAAAACTAAAGGGAGTTGCTTTGTTGAATGCCTTCAAATCACTACAAAAACATTTGGTAAAGAATTATTTAGATGTGATAGTTAATAGAATCATATAGGCCCGGCCCAAAAACCTGGTGAATCACAAATTGGTGACCTGCATACAAAACCAACATCAAAGCCTTAGGATGTGTCTCGAGGGGAAACCTTCCGATGCTCAAGTCAGACAAAAGTAGTAAAAGTATTAGTAGTAGTAGTAGTAACAGCAACAGCAGTATTAGTAGTGGTAATAGGAGTAGCAGTAGGAGTAGTAGGAGTAGCAGTAGGCAGTAGTAGTAGTAGCAGTACCAACAGCAGTAGTAGCAGTAGCAGTTGGAGTAGTAATAGTAGTAGTAGTGGTAATAGTAGGAGTAGCGGTAGTAGTAGCATTAGTAGGCGGTAGCAATAGGCAATAGTAGTAGTAGTAGGAGTAGGCAGTAACAGCAATACTAGTACCAAGAGTAGTAGTAGTAGTAGCAACAGTAGTAG
Organism: Aquilaria sinensis; assembly: GCA_005392925.1. Lineage (NCBI taxonomy): Eukaryota > Viridiplantae > Streptophyta > Magnoliopsida > Malvales > Thymelaeaceae > Aquilaria > Aquilaria sinensis. Next base: position 363,979 of record SMDT01000932.1, on the reverse strand, counting down.
TAGCAGCAACAGTAGTAGTAGTAGCAACAGTAGCAATAAAGCATTAGCAACAGCAGCAGTAGTAGCACGAGTAGTAGTAGTAGCAGTAGTAGCAGTAGGAATAGTAGCAGCAGTAGTAATAATAGTAATAGAGAAAGAAAGAAAGAGATAGAGAGAGAGAGCGAATGCGTTATACCTTAGGATTGGTAAATACAGGGGTTCATATAGCTAAGGGAGCTCCGAGGATTTCATTTTAGGATAGAAATATCGTAACTTATCCCATAGTTTAAGATATTGTTGCCATCTAAGGTGGAGTTCCTTTGTAGATTACCTTAGTTCCCTTGTAGATCTATTTGGACTTTTAGCTGGAGCTTTTATAAACTTTGGCCCTGGATTTGGGCTTATTTCCTACTAATAGGTCCTTACCCTTCCCCCTGAAAGAAAATGTGGGCTAAGGGCCCTAAATTTTTCCTCTATTTTATGTTGTCATTTCCTAGAAGGGAGGGGTGCTTGCTTGAGAGTGGGGTGTGAGCCTCCATTTTTTTGTTGCAAGGCTAATATGCTTTATGCGGCATTGTTTAGCGAGGATGGTGTGATCGCCCTTTTGCTTCCTGAAAAAGCTTGAGAAAATGTCATTATACAACCTTTTCCTCCTATTGGGCCTATGTGGCTTTGACACAGTGCTGGTGTACAGGTTAGGAAAGAGGTGAAGTGACATCTATTAAATGCACCTTAGGGAAGTGATTAGGCACGATTGCTTTGACGGGTGTTCGTGGCCACGTCTCCTTCCGCTATTGGGCAAAAATTTTGCCATTATTATAATGACAGTTTTGGGGAGGAAACTCATTCATTAGAGACTTGTCTATATATACCGCAAGGGTTTTCACCTTGTTTTTTTCATTGTTTGGCTGATTTCGCTGCTACTTGGTATTTTCTTTGCTCGTTGTTAGGTTTTTCTTTATTGTTGGAGTTCTCCCCTTTTGCCAAGGTCGCCCTTATTCTTCATCATTAGGTAATGGGTCCCTATCTTCTACTTTTGCTTTATTTTCATTTTCTCTTGACACTTCTACTATTTTTGGGTTTTGTGCCATTATTGGTCATTTTTCCTCCCTCCTTTGTTGTGTTGGTGACAATCCTGATATGCTACCCAATCGGTTTTTCCAGATGGATTCTTTTGCCAAGGTCGCCCCTATTCTTCATCATTTGATAATGGTTCCCCGTCTTTTGCTTTTGCTTTATTTTTATTTTCCCTTTACACTTATACTATTTTTGGGTTTTTTTTGCGATTATCGGTCGTTTGTCCTCCCCTCTGTTGTGTTGGTGACACCGCTTGATATGCTACCCAATCGGTTTTTCCAAATGGCTTCTTCAAAATCACCGTCCAAGGTTGCCGCCAACGTGATTAATTCATCAAAGGTGCCGTTTTAGCCTAATGCAGAAGTGTTGAGTTGGTTGTTACTTAACATAACAAGGGCACCTTGGTGACAAATCTTCGCTAGTACTTCTGGGCTAACATGTGTTATGGCCGCCCTCTCTCCTGATAAGGCATTGAAGGATAGGGGCTTAGAGGGTGGCAACAAGAGGACATACATCTTTACTATTTTCATTTACTGGCTCCAGGCAGGGGCTTCGCTTACCACTCCATCCATTAGTAAAGCATATATATGAGCACTACCAAGTTTCGCTGTCGTAGTTGATGTCCAACTCATTCACCAATATCTATAGATTTATCATTTGCTATAAGTTGGTGGGAGTGACCCTCTTGTTGGAGGTTTTCCTCCAGTTTTATACGCTGGACTTGAGGAAGAACGCTAGCTTTTTCCACATTGCCTCTTTTAACCTAGGAGGAAATAAATTCATTGCATTTGTATCCTGTAAGGACTCATAGGTAGTGTGGACGAAGCACTTATTTTTTACGCTGAGAGAACAAGCTTAGGGGTTCCTTTACAAATTTTTAGAGATACGTCAATAGGCACTGGTCGAGTCACTGCTAATATACAATGGCTCGAAGGGCTATTGCTCATACTTTAGTCTGATCAGCTAGCTGAAGGAAGTAGTAGGGAACAATAATTTTGTGGAATTGTTCTCCATCTATTACACAAAAATTGATTAGACTACCCTAAGGTGGCCGGGAATTAGCAGGTCTTACCAGTCCTACCTGAGGGGTGAAGAACCCTTACAATTGGGAGGAGAGCCAGTTTCCTTTGACTTCGCCTAGTCTCTTCTTTAAGCCTTCCTTGATGGTCCTGTTAGTTACCTCCAATTGCTCATTAGACTGTGAATGAGTAAAGGGGGTAAAGTAAATGTAGATGCCTCTTTCCTCTATAATTTGATGAATTTGTTGGTTGTCAAATTGCTTACCATTGTTAGTAACGATGGCCCTCGGGCATCTAAGTCAACAATTTGTTACTTCATTTTGTAAAAATGCAAGTTGTCCAGAATGAGCCTAGGTAGTTTTCTCCATTCTAATCTAGTTAGCTCATAGACCCCCCATCTTTAAGTTTCCTTGTGACAAGGTAAAGTTCATCCTAATTCAACCTCAATGCTCCATGCCCTAGGTTCATTCCAGTAATTTCTGCATTAACATGGGTCAGGCCTCCTACTTGTATATTTTCTTGTTTCATTGTTTGATTGTGAGTGAGGGGGGCTTACTGTCTGAAGGCTCTCATGCGAACCCTTGTGTCTTCCCTTATTTTTTTCAAAATATCAAGGTTCCCTTCAAGTGCTCTATCATTTTCACTAGGATTATAGGCTAAAGTTTGGAGAGTGGGGTAAGAAACTTCTACAAGGATAAGGGTGTTGGTCCTATAGACCATCTCAAAAAATGACTCTTCTATGGCCTTGCGAGGGGTTGTTCTATAATCCTATATGAAACTCAATAATTCATCTGCCCATCTTCTTTTGTCTTTAATTAGTTTCTTTTTTAGGTGTTCCTTGATGGTCATGTTAGTTACATTCACTTGCTCGTTAGACTGTGGATGAGCAACGGGGGTAAAGTAAAGGTGAATGCCTTTTTCCTCTGTAAATTGACAAACTTACTGATTGTTAAATTGCTTGCCATTGTCAGTAAAGATGGCCTTTGGGTGTCCAAACTAACAAATAATATTCTTCGACAAGAACTTGTTAACCTCAAGGGCCATAATGGAGGCCAAAGGCTCTACTTCCACCCACTTGGTGAAATAATCTATTGCCACACTGCAATACATGACTTGTCCCGGGGCTATGGGAAGTGCTCTAATCAAATTTAAACCCCACATAGTGAATGGCTAGGGGTTCGCTACTAGGGAGGCATTGGAGGAAGATAGTCTCTATGTTCTGAACCTGAGCTGACAGGTGTAACACTGCTGGATGAACTCCTTAACATCATTTCTGATTGTAGGCTAGAAGTAGCCCTAGTGTAACGCTTTGTAGGCCAAGGAATTAATGCTAATTGTGCCCTACAGTCCCTCTGGTGCATTTCTCAGAGAACGTGCTATCCCTCTTATGAAGTTAGGCATCGCTACAAAACAGAAATGAACCCTCGTCTATACAGTTCATCTCCAACGATGAGGAATCATCTAGGTCTAATCCTGTTCTTCTTTTTTGTTCTTCGAGGGTTCTATTAAGTGCTCATATCTCAAGGTAAAGTCTGATTCACATCCTCCAATTGTCTCTGGGGGCCATAAAGTGCATTAGGTGGACCGAGGGTTCCATGAGTTTTTCTGTCTCGGCCCTCTCCCATCATTTTAAGATGGTATATACCCTAACATTGTGTATCCTTAAGATCTTTCGAACATCAAGTAGAAGGTCCTTGGCAATCTTTATTGTCTTTTTGGGGACCGATTCCACGAACTTGGTGTCTTTGGCCAATGTTGCGTCAGCCTCATTGTCCATGGGTAACTCATTTCTCCTTTTAGCTTCCACTGGTGCGAGCTCACTTTCTTTAGGCCTTCGTAGGGTTGCCACATAGCCCTACCGCATGGAGAACAGATCGACAAAGATAGTTGTGTCCTCGATAAGGGCCACAAAAAGCACCATGAGCCATCTTATGTCGGACTGGATATAAAATTACACCTGGGCTAGTCTGCCGAGTATGGCATTGTAAGGTGATGAGGCATCTAGGACAAGAAAATCAATGATACATGAGTCGCAGATGAGTTCCTCTTTGTAGTTTTTCTCAACCAATATGAAAGGAACCTTGATGGTCCCTATTATGGGGACCTCTTCCCTGCTTATCCCGAAGGTGGGTCCGATCACAGGGGATAAAGAAGACTCTCTGACCATTATTTTTTCCAGTAAGTTGGCAAAGCTGGCATTGACATTTGTCTAGCATCCAAGTAAACTCTTTCTACGTCAAAATTGTTAATACATACCCTAAGTATAGGCGGATCCAACTGTGGGATAACTATTCAGGATTCGTTAGCCCTTGTTAGGGTCCTGCTAGGGTCAGTTACCTCCAGTTGGGCAATTTCTCGGTGAGGGCTCTCCCTTGATAATCATGTAAACTACCTCAACTGAGGGTCTAGGATTCCTGTGGTTCCTTGGGGATCGTAGCCTCTTGGGCCTTCAACCTCAATCACGATCCTCTTCATCATCTCTTTTATGAGGTATATCTTCCTATTTCCGACAAGGGGATGACTGTTTAAACAAATATTTCTTTAACTTTCTTCCTTGAATAATTTCTTCGAACTAATTTTTTAGCTGCTAATATTCTTCGGTATCATGGCCTTTGGGCTTATAGTATCTGAAATATTTTTTGAGGTCATTTTTACCCCAAGGAGGCATTGATACAGGCTATTAAGGAACCTGGTTCTTCTTCTCTAAGGTGTATAGGATGTTTGACCATGTATCTCTCATGGGTTGGAGGATGGGCAATGGCTGCGAATCACCCTTCCCCATTTTCTTGGACCCACCTTTTTTAGCCTATGGTTGGTATTTTGGGTCCATCGGTTTGTTAAGGTTTTCGGCATGCATATATTGCATGCCTTGGTTGAGCAATTTCTCTATATTTGTTACAGGATTCTCATGGAGATGCTAGGCTAGCCTTAAGTCTTGTGCTAGCCCCTGGGCAATGGCTACCAAGTGTAGCTCTAAGGACAACCCCTGTACCTATACAGCTTTTGCATTAAACCTCTAGATGAACTCTCTCAAGGGTTCATCATGAACCCACCTAATTTTTAGCAAATAAACAGCCATTTTTAGGTCGGTCGACTCCCTAAGAAATTTCACAAGAACATTTGGGCTAAGTCTTTAAATGAGGCGAAATGGCGCATTCGGTTGGTCCTAAACCAAAAGGCAGTGGCTCATGTTAATGTAAAGATGAAGGCCCTACATGTAATTGCATCAGAGGCCTGCTTAAGCATCATAGATGCAACATACCTTTGTAGATGGTTAACTTGATCAGTAAGGCTGTTGTACAAGTTGATTTTAGGCTTGAGGAACCCATCGAGAATGGGAGCATTGATTACCTTATATATAAAAGGTTGGAGCCACAAGTGTTCCACATCAATTCCATATCCAATACTTTCCTTCAGGGGCTCAGGAGCTCATATATGCAGCTCCATCTAGTCGAGTCTCTACAAGATAACACTGATGTCACTGCCTTCAGGTCCCTCGAAACAGTTCAGGGATGACTTTCATTCATGGACCCGCATCCTTGGGATGCTAGTCTTGAGGAAGAGACCACTGTGGCTCTTCGGGCACTAAACAACTTTTGGTAGCCTTCTTTGGAGCCTTCGACAAGGCTTTTCTGAATGTCTTGTGACAATGTCTCCCTTAGTTGGTCAAATAGCGTATGTTCTAGAGCCTAGAACTGATCCTCATTTAGTGGTGAGGGGCTTTTTCCCTTGTGGGGGTTCAATTAGAGCCCCGTATGGCCTTCTAAATCAAACCTTTATGGTGCTTCTTCATCTGTGGGCCTTATGGACCCAACAACGCAATGGTTTTCTTGCTCATTCTCTAGCAATTATTAGTGCTCCAAGTGTGACCTCAAAGTATTTACCATGTTTCTCACAAACACCACCAATTTGATAGTTAATGGGATTGTATGAGTCTGCCTAAAAGCTTCATGAATCACGGATTAGCAACCTATATATAAAGACAATGTTAAGGCCTCAGGATATGTCCCTAGAGGAAGCTCCCCAACTCTCACGTTAGACTTCCGGTAAAAAGAGAATAGCACAGAAAGAGAGAGAGAGAGAGAGAACTAGTGCGTCATACTTCATGATTTACAAATAGAAGGGTTTTTATATGTTGGAGTATGACCTCCAAGTATTCACCATGTTTATCACAAATACCACCAATTTAATAGTTAATGGGATTGTATGAGTCTGGCCTAGAAGCTTCATGAATCATGGATTAGCGACCTATATATAAAGACAATGTTAGGGCCTCAGGATGTGTCATTAGGGGGAAACTCTCCGACTTTCACGTTAGACTTTCGGTAAGAAGAGAATAGCAGAGAGAGAGAGAGAGAGAGAGAGAGAGAGAGAGAGAACTAGTGTGTTATACCTCGGGATTTATAAATAGAGGGGTTTATATATGTTGAAGGAGCGTGACCTCCAAGTATTCGCTATGTTTATCACAAACGCCACCAATTTGATAGTTAATGGGATCGTATGAGTCTGGCCTAGAAGCTTGGTGAATCACGGATTAGCGACCTGTATATAAAGACAATGTTAGGCTCTCAGGATGTGTCCCTGGGGGAAACTTTCCAACTCTCATGTTAGACTTCCAGCAAGAAAAGAATAACAGAGAGAGAGAGATAGAGAGAGAGCTAGTGCTTCATACTTGGGATTTACAAATAGAGGCGTTTATATATGTTGGAGGAGCTCTGAAGAATTCAGCCCCCAATGGGAGCTTCTATTAGCTTTGGGCCCCGGATTTGGGCCTATTTCCTTCTAGGATGAATTTCTGACGGGAAGTCTTTTCATTCCTTAAAAAAAAGAGATAAAGAAACTTATTTCTAAGTGGGATATTCAATTAAAGGCTTTATTGGAGACGCGTGTTAAGAGTAGGGAATTTAATCCTAATTTTTTTAATATTGTTATGGGATGGTGTTATCTAAATAATTATGTGTTTGTTATTAACGAGAGGATTTGGATTCTTTGGAATTCTGATGTCTTAGAGGTTACTTTTCTTGAAGGGTTTAATCAATTTATTCATTGTGAGGTTGTAATTGAGGTAGAAATATGAAGACGTGCTTTGACTGTTGTTTATGTGTCTAAATGATCCAAAACATAGAAGTAGTTTTTGGTAGGATATTGATCTCATTGGTACTGGCATTGGCTTACCTTGGATTTTGTGTGGGGATTTTACTTAAGTTTTGAGTTCTGAGGAGAAGTTTTCTACTTCTGGGTTAATGGATTGGCACGCTACTGGTTTTTTAGAGTGCTGCTCTCAAGTTAGTTTGTCTGACCTTACAAGTGTGGGGAATTTTCACTTGGAGCAATAACCAGACTTTTGAGGATTGTGTTTTGGGGAATCTTTGCTGGTTTGAGAAATTTTTTGGTGTTTATGTGCAGTTTAAAAACAAATAGTGCGCTGACCATTTTATTGTTTTATTGGATTTTTCTGGTAAGGCTATTGTTATACATCCCTTTTTAAATACCTTCATATATGGCAAAATCATCCTTCATACCAAGAAATTGTTAAGGAAGTTTGGCTGTCGATTTTATGTCAGGAGCTAACAACATTTGGAAGTTTGTTTGAACTAAGTTGGGACTTTTAAAGGCAACTTTTAGGTAGTTGAATTTGTATGCCTTCTTTAATATTTCTGGGCATGTTAGGAAAAAAATGATGAAACTAGATTTTTTTTAGTAGTGTCTGAATTAGAATTGAGATGATCGAGTCCTTTATGGTGATTGGTTTAAAGCAAAAGAGGAGGTTTATTAGTTGAACGTTGCTGAAAAACAATTTTATGCGCAAAAGGCTGCAGTGGACTCACTAAGGTGGGGGATGATAACACTAAGTTTTTTTCACTATAGAATGAAGGAGAGAAATGCCAGAGCCTTTATCACTTATCTTATTAGTTCCACTAAAAGGCGACTAACAATGTATGATGATATAACAAATGAGTTCCTATCTTTTTCTTCTTTACTTGGTTCAGTTGCTTTTAATGTTTTGCCTGTTAATCAATATATTGTTGATAATGGCCCTAAGGTCTCTGTTGAACATCAAAGGCTCTTGGAAAATAATATCACTGCTGATGAAAATAAAAGGCTGTTAAAGGTATCAATGCTAATAAGGTGCTTGTGCTGGATGGCTATACAGCAGGTTTTTATCATTATAATTAGACTATTATTGGTTCTAATATTTCTAGAGCTATTTATCACTTCATTGACACTTGTGAACTTCCTGTTGCTCCTGCTACCACTGTTATTCATCTTGTGCTTGAGCATCATCATACTTCTATTGCTAATGACTATAAGCCTATTTCTTGTTGGTCTGTTATTTACAAATTCATTTCTAAGGTGTTGACTTATAGATTACAGAATATGTTACCTTCCGTTGTTTTTTATAGTCAATGGGCATTTGTTAAGAACAAATTTATTGTTAATAACATTTTGACCTATCATGAGCTTATGAGAAGGCATTCTTGCTCTCATATTAAGCCATGGATGTGGTTAAAGATTGATTTAAAGAAGGCTTACGATTTGCAGAATTGGATATTTCTTAGGCAGCATTTTGCTCATCTTGGTTTCCTTGGTATATGGATAACTTGGGTTGTGGCTCGTGTGAGGTCCTTCTCTTTTTCTATTATGATTAATGGTAATTTGCATTGTTTCTTTAAAGCAAGGGCATAGCTTTTAAGGGGTTGGAGGGGCTACCCGTAAAATTTTTAAAGTTTTTTGTTAGCTAAGCTTGGTTAATGTGATACAAAATTATAACAATATTAAAATTAGGTGCTTATTTAAACTTTGAAGTTGATAATGGGAAAGTATATACTTTAGCCTTTTACAAAAAACAAAGAAAAACTTACATAAACATATTCAAGGTTTGACCTAACTTACATTTGCTTCCTTTTATTTTAGAAAACATACATTTTACCCTCAATTACAACTCCATATGTTATGCTAGTGAGGTCAAATGCTTTGATTGTCCAATAAGACTTACAAATCAGGCAAATCAACTACAAGGTTCATCTTCTGTCACCTCAAATCCAATTTTTCCTAAATAATTTTCTGCTTCATAATAATTTCTATATGTACAAATTTACCAATAATTTGTAAAATCTATGATATGTTTCCATTTTTTATAAAATAAGCTTATGTTTGTGATTATTATTAATATTTACTTTCTACATCTTATGCAACTTTTCAATTAGTTCAAATAATAGGGAGAATCTTCTTATTAATATTGAATTTATTGAACATACTTATTTTTAGCCTACCTAGTAATTACTATTAATATTGAATTTATAGGACATAGTTTACAAACAATGAGGGAGAATCTTCTTAAACCCATTACACTTTTCATTATTTTTACATTGAATGAAAATAAAAAAAAAAGTCATATTAAACCAACCATTAGATTTAAAAATCTATTTACATAGATCATGTTTGCTAACTTTAGAATAATTGAAAATATATAGCATTTTTATAAAAAAAAAAGTACACATTTTTTTTTCTTAAGTTTTAATAGTAATAAAGAAGTAAGAAGTTACTCTATTCATCCCAAATTACATGAGCTACTTTTTAGTTTGGGATGCCCCAAAGTAATGAATCATTTTCAGAATAAACAATAAATAGTCATTTGATTTCCAATATTGTCATCTAAAGGTTGAGGTTTGATTTTTAATTATTTTGATTTTGATTTTAATAGTTTTGAGCATGTGGTTTTGAAGAAGTGTCATATTAAATTTTGGCTTATAAATTTTTGAATGGAACTTAATCATTGTAAATTTTAAAATTTCATAAATTTATTGTAACATTATTTCATATTTTCTGTTATTAATTATAACTTTATGTATGTTAATAACCCACCTGCCCCCTAGACTGGGTTTTTAGCTACGCCTTTACTTTAAAGGCTCTAGAGGAGTAAGGTAAGGTAATCCCTTTTCTTCTCTCTTGTTTATTTTGCCTATGGATTACTTTTCTAGAGCCTTGTCAAAGATGTTTGATGAGAAGTATATTCTTTATTCCTAATGATATCATGATATTTGCAATGGGTGATACTCAATCTGCCATTGCTATTTGTCAGTGTTTGGATGTTTTCTCTACTATGTTTGGTTTGGTGATAAATTATAAGTAGAGTCAGGTGTTTATGGGTGGCTTGGAAGTTTTAATGGAGTCTGAAATCTTGGGAATTTTAAATATTAGTAAGGGTGTTCTTCCTATTAGGTATTTGGGGGGTGCCTTTGGCTGATAAAAACCTCCAAGTGCACTATTATAAGCCTTTGGAAAACAAGATTTTGAGTAACTTGACTTGGTGGTCTAATAAGTTTTTATCTTATGCTGGTCAATTACACTTGATTAAGTCTGTTGTTTTTGGTATTCAGTCTTACTGGTTTGCTATTTTCCCTATTCTTAGCACTATGTTGAGGTGTGTTGAGAAATATTGTAAAGCTTCCTTGTGAACTGGTATTATTTCTAGTAAGAAATTGTCTGTTGCTTGGGAGAGGGTTTGTGTGCCTAAAACATAAAAGGGTCTTGGCAATTTCAACCTTTGTCACTGGAATCTTGTTGCCCTTGGAAAAAAGCTTTGGAAGCTTTTGTTTGACAAAGAGAGCCTTTGTGTAAAATGGGTGTATTCTTACTATATAAAAGTTATTGATTTGTTGCAATTTTTGTTCTTGTAGATTCCTCTGTCATCTGAAATGTATCCTGAAAATGAGGCATCAATTCTTTAACTGTGTTTAGAATTGGGTCTGGCTATGTGTAAAACGTGATAAGTTTTTTATGCATGCTACCTATCTTTACATTATGGACAGATTGGGTTATGTATTCCTTGATTATGCTATGAGGCACAGGGTTAGCATTTGTTTTTTTGTTTTTGTTTTAGGTCAGGCTTTGCCAATTTGGTTGTAGGCCCTTAACTTGTTTTTGTAAGTGTCATTGGGCTAATTTGCTAAGATAAAATTGTGCACCATCTGTGGTGCTTTTTTTGAAAAAAATGTCCCTATCTAACTCGTCCAATTGAAGCTTTATGCTGCTCTTCTCTTAGCTTACCCACTTCACAATCCCCCAATCCCATCCCCCACTTGTTGTTGCATTGTCCTTCTCATACACCATGTACCCCCACCCCATGCACACTCCCTAACCACCCTCACTGATTTCCTTGTTGCCCCTCCACGAATAGCCACATACACACGCCCACATTGCATGTTTTCCATTACGCCTTAAGGACTTACAGAGCCTCATTCATCACGAGTGATACTTGGTGGTCTACGAGGGACAGTGAAGAGTCAAATGACATAGGAGAGTTGGTGTGTGATTGGGTGAGGAGGGTGAGCTACAGGTTAGGGTTAGGTTATAAGTATAAAGGTAGTCGAGCGTAAATGTGATGAATATGATGATGGCTTCCAAATCAGATCTTACGGTTTGATAGAGTGAAAAGAAAAAAAAGGACCCAACTTAGGGAGACTTAAGTCCAACCGAATCGGGTGGTTAACTATCTTACCTAGTAAAAGTTTTAGTGCTAAGATTAATTGTATGTTTGGTAGAGATTTTTAAACATGAGTTATTAGTGATTATTTAATTTATTTTGATATATATAGTGATTATTTGTTTAATTTGTTTACCAACCGAAGCTGTATACCTAAAAAAGTCCAAAAATGCTTTTAAATGACATTAATTATAAAAAAGCTATTAGTAATAATGAAAATAATGAATTTTTTTAAGGGGAAAAATGCAGAGTAGTCGAATCCCAACTTCACCGAGATGGAGAGAGTTAAGAGAATGGAGATGGCTATGCCAATTTGTGTGGTATAATTAACACTAAGCTTATTGATTCTCCAATGAAAGAAATCAAACAAGAAGGTTCAGAATCAGAGCTGCGGGGTTTCCATAATACTTCTCTCTAGCAAGTATATAAATTAAAGTGACATCCTTTTAGGATCTTCTTGTTGTTAACTAGCGCATTGTAGACAAGATCAGGGCGGAAAAATACTATGAAGGTCATGATCAGGCAAGGGCATTGCCCAGAGACTTTGAACTTTTGTATAATGATCCAGTCTTCAAGTTTATGAGCTTCCTTTATTCTTAGATCTAGAGTTGGAACCGTAATAGAGATAAAAATTTTAATTACTAGTTGCAAACCCAAAACCCTAATCAGGCCTTACTTGAAGTTGTTATGACAAGTCTCAACTTCGATGCCAAGTCGATGGATGTCAACAATTTTATATATTACCTTAAATTATTAAATTAGCCTAGAATAAACCTTCACTAAACTTTTTCTAACTCTATTCATTCCATTAGCCCTGAAGGCTTTCGATGTACACATCTTACGGCGCTAATGAAACATAATAAAGACGCTCTAACCCAGATAAATAATGTTTAGAGACAAGAAAAATGAGAAAGATACGAAATAACTTGACAAGTTGGAATTTCAATATAAGGAAGACAACCTTGGCAAGCGTAAGTTTCAAAAAAAGAAAAAAAGGAGAGAAAATAAACTTCTTATAATATCATTGGTCTATAAGCTTGTTATATTTCGGATGAAAAGTTTTTCTTTTATCTTTAACAAAAAATCATGAAAACTTTCATAAGAAGGGCGAGTTAAATGTATATGATGATTAACATAATACATACTTCATCCATTTCAATTTATTTTGTCTTCATTTTTCACAAAATTTAAAAAGGTTTATCTTTTAATATTTTTTTCATATAATTATAAGACAAACGATGAATAATGGTAGACAATAGTGGTTTTTTACTTCTTTGAGAAAGATAATCAGATATTTTAGAACCGCCTTAAAAAAAAATAAAGGTCAAACATTTAGTATAGCGCATGGAGCATCTAATAATGTAGTCACATTCTCTTTAACAATTTTGTTCATTTCCACTCTCACCTACGCCTGCGGCCTGCTCCTCTAGCTCAAGCGTATACTAATTATGAGGATATTGTATTTTAAAATTAGCAAATGTCTTAATTCCTGTTATTATCTAGTTTAATGAGTCTTTCCTATAAAAAGGTTACATCGGATAAAAATAAAACAATTACACAAAATGGATAGGATCTTAATCTTCCTAAAATGGTCATCCAACCAACTCACCAGTTGGCGTGGTAAGTTTCTAGCACGTGTCTTTTCTGTATATTATGCTTTCTATTTCTGTAGGGAGAAAAACCCAAAAACAAAAAAAGCTAGGAAAAAATAATTTTGATTTTAAAAATTAAAAAGTAAAAACACTAAGACGGTTGACCATGGAGCCCCAATCCCTATATAAGCATAAACTCTCTCACCCTCCTTCCTCAGCTCACAAGAAAAAAAAAGCAAACACTCTCCTTTGCCTCCGTATAATTAACTAGAAAGCAAAAACATGTCGGCCGCTGTCGCTACTTGGCCTGAGCCCATCGTCCCCGTCCAGTCCCTGTCTGAGAGCGGCCTCACCACCATCCCCGATCGCTACGTCAAGCCGCCCAGCGACCGCCCATCCGTCGCTTCTGATTCGGGATCCTCCACGCCCGCCGGCTTCAATATCCCCGTGATTGATCTGGGGAACCTGGACGGCCATCTCCGGGAGGAGACGCTGGCCCGCATGTGGAGGGCGTGCGAGGAATGGGGTTTCTTCCAGGTGGTGAACCACGGGGTGAGCGTCGGGCTCATGCAGCGGGCGCGCTCCGTCTGGCGGCAGTTCTTCGGGCTGCCTATCGAGGCGAAGCGGGTCTATGCCAACGACCCGAAGACGTATGTGGGGTACGGCAGCCGCCTAGGCGTCGAGAAGGGAGCCGTTCTTGATTGGAGCGATTACTTCTTTCTCCACTTCTTGCCGGTTGAGCTTCGAGATCAGAGCAAATGGCCCGCTCAGCCGGCTTCTTGCAGGTCTGCGTTTGCGTCGTCGTTTTTTGGTTGGAATTCAGAACCAGTTTTGCTGAATTAATTAGATAAGAAAAAATTAATGATCCCCATCTCTTTTGATCCCTTTAATTTCTTCCACTATTTCAAAACAATTATACTAATTGGAATTTTTAGTCTAACAGTTTGAGACTTATTTAATTTATGAAGTAGCACTTCTGTACCATTCATTCCCGTATAGGGTCACTATTTAAAAGTGTAAAGTTGAATTTTTTCGTTTTCATCAAAAAAAAAAAAAAATTCACGTGGAAGAGAGATGGAGGAATTTGAGACCAGGTAGCAGCTTGCTCAAATTACTCGATCTTAAGTCGTAACTCATGCATTCACTGAATCAAGCCCTTCCAACTACCAATAACTGCAGTATTAAATGCTTTCAAACACGTGTCTTTTAACAATGTGAGAATTGCTCCACCTTTTCAAAGCTGCACCCCCCCCCTCCCCACACAGCTTAATTATAATTATACCCCTAGCTAAGCAGAGCCCATTTAATTTGATACGATTCTGTCATATATAAAATTTAACCTACCGAGATTAAGATTAGAAATTAAATTAATTAGGTCATGATATTAATTAATTACTTTGCAGGGAAGTGATGGGAGAATACAGTGAAGAGGTGGTGAAACTATGTGAGAAGATAATGAAGGCCTTGTCCATAAACCTCGGTCTGGAAGAAGACCATCTCCAAAACGCTTTTGGTGGGACGAAGGCAGGGGCATGCATGAGGGCCAATTTCTACCCAAAATGCCCCCAGCCTGACCTCACTCTGGGCCTCTCCTCCCACTCCGACCCCGGCGGCCTCACCATCCTCCTTCCCGACTGCAACGTCCCCGGCCTCCAGGTCCGCCACGCCGGCCGCTGGATCACTCTCGACCCTCTTCCCGAGTCCTTCATCGTCAACATTGGAGATCAATTGGAGGTGCTGAGCAATGGGATATACAAGAGTGTGGAGCACCGAGTGATGGTCAACTCCGGCAAAGATCGCTTGTCCTTGGCTTGCTTCTATAACCCTAGCAGCGATCTGCTCATTCAACCGGCCAAGGAACTCGTGACGGCCGATCGCCCGCCCGCCTACCCGGCCATGACCTTTGCCGAATACCGGATGTATATCAGGACCAAGGGCCCCCGCGGCAAAGCACAAGTCCAGTCCCTTAATAAAATGCGACCGCGTAATTAAATTAAATTAACCTCGCCCTAAGTATATATTATATCATGCTTTGTATTTATACATATATAGAGAGAGAGAGAACTTCCATAAAAGTTGGCCGCATAATCTCATGTCTAGACAATTCTTCCGTTGTTTTAAATTCAATTACACTAATATATACTGGTAACTCAAATAAAATAGTAGTATCTGAAGAATAAGTACGGTTAGAATATGTCCTCAAAAGCATTTGAAATGCCTCTATGTTCGAGGAAATAAAACATGCCATAGGAATACTGATGAAAATGGAAAAGACGAAAATGCCAGAGGTGAGGCATTTTGTTAATTTTGATGAGTCTAGGGCAACTTAATTAGGAAAAGAAATTAATATATACGACACAACATTTCACCCGTTCAATCTCTAAGCATGGGCGAAGGCTAGTTACGCAATCATCCTTTCTCGGAGCCACAATGTATATTCTCAAGATCACCTTTTCCTTCTCAAAAATTAACACTTTAGCTGTCCCAAAAATATAAGTTCTAATATTAAATGGTCAAAGAAAGGTTCATATATTGTTTGAAGACTTTAATTAACCGGAACCTTAACCCTAGGTAGTTTACTTTCCAACTCAACGATTCGGCTTCATTCGGGAATATATCGTCTAACACAGCTGTAATAGTTTTTATCAATTCTCTAATACTAAAAATTATTATTAGATAATTTTTCCAACATCTAATATTAAACATTAATATTGCTTCCAAAAGTAGCTGGAGTTGATTGTGACTTCTAAAATTTTAAATCATTTAAATTTTATTTAAAGGGCTATGATATGGATTTAAATTTGAAAAGTACTACCCTGCAAGAAGCTTGATATAAGGATTTAAAACTCCACCGTTTAGTTATTTAACTCTCTATATCTGCAGGCATGGAAGATGGGCCATATATATATATATATATATATATATATATATATAATATATATGTATGTATGTATGTATGTATAGAGATTGGACAAGAGGACAGATACAAGACGAAGATACTTTTTTTTTTTAAAGACTAACAAGTGGCGGTAGATCTGTGATAGCGATTACGCCGACGACTTTAGATTGACTTTAGGTAGACAGAAACACAAAATATTTCGTATGTTTTATAATTGTATTATTGCCGTTCCATACGAACATTTATTATAACATCTTTTAAAATATCAAGTTCAATTCGTCACATGGGCTATATCCATGTTAATTCTGTAGATGTTGGAACGTGTTAATTCTCTAGATGAGTCATCACGGGCCTACGTCCATAAAATTGACTTTTTTTTCGAAGCTACGATTGACTATTAATTGTTCAATTACACAACTTTGAACGAAGAAATTAATTAAAATTAATTTAAATATTTATTGTTTGATAATATTTATTATTTTTTTGTTGTTTCCAGTTTTTTTGAGAAAAATATGGTAGCCAAACGTTTTTGTTTTCTTCCTTTTTTTTGTCGGGAAAATAGAGTTTTCATTAACAACTAAAAATTGAATTACATTATGATAAAGAAAATGAATTACATGAAAATAATTAAGTTGGGGCCCATACAACTGGACAACCTAACTTATATCAACTGCAGCTGAAGAATTATAAGTGTTGTATACTGGGCATATTCCATTTCTGAATTAAGGCGGTCTTGATCGAGTGGGAATGGAATTATGTACTTTTATTATGTCTTGAATCGCCTCATATATACGTATCATCTACTCAAATTTAGTGATTTGCCATGAGTCTATGTCACCCTTTCCAGATCATATTCTACAAGCTCCCTCAACTGTGCCAATCTTTTTCAATCAACCATTCCCTCACTTCTGGGAGATTTTTAATTTCTTGCCCAATTCCAAGCGTCGCCCTCCTTCTGATGAACCTCCCAAATGTTTTTCACCCGTAGACAGTGTCCTTCCACTACTAAAAATTAGCCTTTTTTCCAACTGCCATTTTCAACGGCTGGCAGTTGGAAAATTGAAGTTTCCAACAGCTAGCCGTTAAAAATTTGGCAGTTGGAAATCCATAAAACTTCCAACGGCCCAGATCTTAGCAATTGGAATTTCCAACTGTCAGCCATTGGAAGATAAGCAGTTGGAGAATTTCCAATAGTTGTAATTATAATTTTATTTTTTTGGTGTTCCAATGGCTTCCAACTGCTGCTCAGGCAGTTGGAAAATCTCTAGGCAGTTGGAAAATTTTCCAACTGTCTATGCAGTTGGAAATTTGGCAATATTAAAAGTTTAGGTGTTGGAATTTTTTTTTATATTATTCATCGCTGTTCATTCCAATTGAATGTTTATTTTAAACGTAAACCTATTCTACTCCAGTTAATTATATGGTATGTAGACAAATTTTTGACTAAAATTACATAAAAATATATATATAACGACATAAAAACCTACACAATTGAAACTAATTTGTCATGATATAAATGTACTAATAAATCCACATAAAAACATTTATACTAGAAATTACATGGTTTCATTCTCCAACTAAGTGTTTGTTTGTTAATAAACACACATAGTAGCATGATATACCTGATCTATTATTAATCCGATCCCGAGGCATCATCATCATCTGCAGGAGGTGCGGGCGGGGGAATGCCAATTGACTTACATATGTACTCGAGCTCAGCTCGTTGTCTCCTCTTCAGACGCTCTAGCTTCCACTCATAATGTGATGCTTGTTGTGCAGTTTACAACTACTCTTATTGGATTTATTATTAGTATAATTATAAGAATAATTATTATTATTATTACTATTACTTTACAACTACTCTTAGAATAATATTTATTCTTTCAATTATTATATATTATTACTATTATAATTAATTATAATTATTAGTAGTCTTACTGGATTTATTATTAGTATAATAATAATAATAAATATTATTATTATTACTATTACTAGTACTACTACTACTACTATTGTTAATATTATAATTATTACTACTCTTATTGGAATGATTATTAGTATAATAATAATAATTATTACTATTATTATTACTATTACTTTACTACTACTCTTAGAATAATAATTATTATTTCAAGTATTATATATTATTACTATTATTATTATAATAAAAATAATTATTAATTATTATTAATATTATTAATATTATTATTAGTCTTATTAGATTTATTATTAGTATAATTATAATAATAATATTTATTATTATAACTATATTACTTTACTACTACTCTTAGAATAATATTTATTCTTTCAATTATTATATATAATTATTATTATAATTATTATTACTCTTATTGGATTTATTATTAGTATAATAATAATAATAATAATAATAATAATAATAATAATATTATAATAATTATTATTATTATTATTATTATTATTATTATTATTATTATTATTATTATTATTACTCTTATTGGATTTATTATTAGTATAATTATAAGAATTATTATTATTACTCTTATTGGAATGATTATTAGTATAATAATAATAATTATTACTATTATTATTACTATTACTTTACTACTACTCTTAGAATAATTATTATTATTTCAAGTATTATATATTATTACTATTATTATTATAATCAAAATAATTATTATTAATATTATTATTATTACTGCCATATTTTATATTCAAGGTCAAACTTAATGAAATAAACTTATTTAAAGAGAAATATACTAACTAATTTCACACATAAATATACTACCTAAATAATTTACATAAAACTAATTAATTATTATTTTTAAATATACTAACTAATTTTACACATAAATATACTACCTAAAAAATTTACTTAAAACTAATTATTTTATTTTTAAATATACTAACTAATTTTACACATAAAAATACTACCTAAACAATTTACTTAAAACTAATTATTTAAATTTTTAAATATACTAACTAATTTCACACATAAATATACTACCTAAACAATTTACATCCCACTAATTAATTATTATTTTTAAATATAGTAACTAATTTGACACATAAATATACTACCTAAACAATTTACTTAAAACTAATTATTAACTATTTTTAATTATACTAACTAATTTCACACATAAATATACTACCTAAACAATTTACTTCAAACTAATTATTTATTATTTTTAAATATACTAACTAATTTTACACATAAAAAAACTACCCAAGTCATTTACTTAAAACTAATTATTAACTATTTTTAATTATACTAAGTAATTTCACACATAAATATACTACCTAAACAATTTAATTAAAACTAATTATTTTCTATTTCTTAATTAATCCCGAAATATAGAAAAAAAAAGTTAAGAAAATGGACATAAATGTGAACTTGTAATGGGTAACCCAAGTACTTCACATCCAACCATCAACAACTACAATTCTCAACATTTCACATATTTCAAATCAAAATACCATGAAATAATCCGGATTTTAACTATTTTTTTTGAAAAAAAAAATAAAAATACATATTAAACAAAAACTTACCTAAAATCCGACAGTTTACTTGCTTCAAATGCGTGGAATAGCTTCAAATCTGCCACAATAACCAAAATCTTCAACCCATTATCAACAAACAACAGCAAATTAGAGAACGCAAATCTGCAAAAAAAAATTAAAAAAATTCAAAACAAATCAAACTAACTTGCAGATCAAGGCAAATGACACCAGATCTACGTCAAAATGAGCTCGAGGAAGCCATTTAAGCCCTCAATCGAAGATACGAAGGTGCTGTGTGTGCGTGTGGGAGGAAGAAATGAGCACAGAGGAGAGAGGAACCAAACTCGCAAGGAAGAAGACGACTGCCTGGGGGGGGTAAATTTAAATTAGAATAAGCCGTTGGAAATTAAATTCAAAACGCATCGTTTTATTAAATGAAATTTCAACGGTTCAAGCCGTTAGTAATATTAACATGCCTTTTATTTTTCCAACGGCCTAAGCCGTTGGAAGCCATAACAATCCAAAAATTATATGCTACAATTTTTCCATCGGCTAAAGCCGTTGGAAATAAACAAGAATTAATTCATGAATTATGAAAATACTTCCAACGGTTAAAACCGTTGGAAAATTTACAAAATTTAATGTCCATGTCAACATATATTTTCCAATGGCTAAAACCGTTAGAAATATCAACAACAATAAATTTGTAAATCATATGCCAACCACTAAAACCGTTGGAACAATTTGATCTAATTTATCCCACACATTATATTTTTCCAACGGCTCTTGCCATTGGAAATATTATCCATTAATTTGGAAAAACTAATTCAATTTGCCCCACACTAAATATTTTTCCAACAGCTTTGGCCGTTGGAAATATGCTCCACTTTAGTTTGAGAAAAT
This sequence comes from Aquilaria sinensis, assembly GCA_005392925.1. Taxonomy (NCBI): domain Eukaryota; kingdom Viridiplantae; phylum Streptophyta; class Magnoliopsida; order Malvales; family Thymelaeaceae; genus Aquilaria; species Aquilaria sinensis. Next base: position 343,537 of record SMDT01000932.1, on the reverse strand, counting down.
TTACCTTAATTTTCCCCGGACACTGTTTTTTCCAACGGCTAACGCCATTGGAAATATTATCCACTTTAATTTGAAAAAGTTTAGATCAATTTTCACTTATACTATATATTTTCCAACGGCTATACCCGTTGGAAATATTAAATATATACGTTCTATATTTATGCTTGATAGTTCCAACGGCTAAACCGTTGGAAAATGTTTTCTCTTCCCTCCAACAGTTTTGGCCGTTGGAAATTTCCAACGGTTAGGCAGTTGGAAAATTATGTTTTTTCAGTAATGTTCCTCCACTTAATTAATCCAAAGAGGATTAGCACCTTATTCGAAATTAACTGTTTTTGTTTTCTGTTTCAGTAAGTAGGAAGCAAAATTTTGGAAAAAAAAAATTACTTGCAAGTATAAAAAAATTACTTGTATGTAGTCTTTCTAAAATAAATTTCAAAAACTGGGGGAAAAAGTCCAAAATAAGATTTATTAGTTAAACAAATAAATCATTTCAACAAAGTCCAGAGTCATGGAATCTTCATTGCTTCATTGATGACTTTATAACATATGTCAATCTGCAGAAAAAAAGGATCAAGTGAAATGTGAAACTATAAAATAAGGTCTTATGCTATATGTAAAATTAGTCAAAAAAAAGTTTAACGGCTCAAGCTGTTGAAATATGTTCGGTTAATGGCTTTAACTTATTATTGTTATTACTCACTCCATCTCAAATTTTCTACATCATTCACTTTTTAGTAATTAATCTATAATTTTTTATTTTTAACATTTTAGCATATAAATGAAAAACCTTTATATATAAATGATATATCAAGCCCTATAGTTTTTAAATATATTTTTTTTTGATCTGATTAAAAGGGATGGAGCTTTTCAATAGTGGCTTAACTCTTATAATTGGCTTGTCATATACGTCGTCTCAAAATTGACATCTTATTCCTCCAGAATGTGCTTGAAATGAAATTTTATCCAATAGCAATAATTAGCAGGGCTTGGAAATTCAAAAAGTGGGAGCAATGATGAACCATTCATGGCGCGTGTGTGTGTATATATACACGTGTCATAATTAAGATTTATTAGCGCGAAACTAATGGTCAGAGACTCAGACTTGCTACAAGATTTTGTTGATTAATTAGCGTGCTATGTGTATTTGGTTGATTAATTAGCGTGCTATGTGTGGAAATGAGGTTGTACGGGTCTGATCGCGCTAAACACACTGTCACTTTTCCCAAATTTATTTATTTTTTCCCTCAACTTTTTTTTGCCTTTTTTACATTTTTTTATTTTCCTATTTTTCTTCCTCCTCTTCTTCCAGTTCTTTCTTTCTTTGTTTTGTTTCCCGTTTTTTTTTTCCTTTCCTTATTTCTTATCTTTTTTCTGTTTAACTTTGTCTTTTCCCACTTTTTAAATTTTTTTTTCATTTTTCTCAATTTTTGCAAATATTTTCGTCAGTTTTCTGCCTTGGTTTTCGTTTTTTGTATTACTCTTGTTATTTTTTTAAATTTATGTACCTTTTTCTTCATTTTTTATTTTCTATATTTTCTTGTTGCTTTAGTCTTTTTGTGTGGCTTTTAAAAGAACATATTTATAACGTAAAAGAATTTGCAACATTTACTTTTTTCCATTCTTCTTCTACTTTTGGTTTTTATTGTTTTCTTGTTATTTGTTGTGTAATTGCCTCTCGATTTTTTTTTTACATTTTTCTTTTCTCACTCTTTTAGTTCGAATGTTGATTTCTTCTAAAAAAGGAGAGATTCATTCATAAAGAATGAACATTCTAGAGAAAAACTAAAAAGAATAAATAATTGATGATTTAAAACAAGAAGAAACAAAATTAGAAAAACATGTTCGTTTATCCACATATGTTTGCTCATTCAATCATTTTTATTTGCTCATTTAAAAATAAAATATACATTTATAAAAGAAATAACTTAAATGAACATCAAATAAGACTAAAATGAACAAATTTATTTTTTAATTTCATTGTTTTGTTTAGTAATAGTTTCATTTATATAGATATATTTTTCTATTTTTTATAATAAATTCATTTATGTGATATATTTTACATATTTGTAAAAATGAAACAAAAACTATGGAACTTTTTTTTTTTAAAACATCCAATCTATAGAAAAATAAGGAAAAACAAGGTAAAAGAATAAACAAGAAATGATACAACAACAAATAATATTCATAAAAGAACAAGCCTAATAAAATAATAAATAAAAATTAATAAAAAAACAATATTCGTATAAAACAAACTTGAAAAAAATAAAAATAACAATAAAAATAAAGGCCCGCGCACACCGCAGGTCTGCCGATGCATGAAAATCTATTTACATTATCTATTCCTACCACACCAATTTTAGTTGAGGGCATTACGTGGCAGTGTTTTTAGAGCAAACGACATGATGGCTTTTGAACGACAGACATTAACAATGATTGGCGCTTCTTTTCATTTTTTTTTTCATAAAAAGGGGGGCCTTAAAGGATGATATACCAACTCAATCGATAGATTAAAAGAAAAACTGATAGTAATAAAGAAAAAAAGGAAGAAAATCTGAACAGAAGACATACTATGGTATAGTGTTGACATCAAATTATGAACCTGACATTCTATTTGAGATATAAACTTACAACTTCACGTAACTTGGAACAAGAACAACTCAAGTAGAGATTCCAACTTCAAAGGTTGTTGGAGACATTTTCTAAAGCCTAGTATTTAAACAATATTCACTCTCATTTAATTAACTTTCAATTATAATATGAATTTGTGCAGGCAAGTTAAAACTAAGTTATACATAGCGAACAAAAACGGAGGTAAGAGCAAAAGTGAAAATGGAAAAACATCAATTTTTAAAATTTAATATAAATAAAAATATTATAAAAATGAGAGTAGGAGCAGCAATTAAGAACCGCAACAATAAAATGATTACATAACATAGGATCAAAATGCATGAAAGAGCTCCGGTAAGCGACCTAGCCCAATTGTAGAACCTAGTAGGGTAATCAACTTTTGCTATATTCCTAGAGCAACACATACACTGAGGAACCCTAAGAAACAAAAGAACTGTGATAATACTAATAATAGACAAGGATTACATAGACGACACCCTGAAACACCATTACGTTATTAACAAGATCCATATCTTGTTAAATGGGCTATTGCGCCCATTTGTTCTTCAAATAGGTTCGGAGGTCTGGTTCAAGTGGTTGAACATAATTGGGCCCATAACTGCCAGTAACATCCCAACACACAACTACAGAACAGAATATGAAATGCTCTGTGTTGAGCTTGAAACAGCATCTATCCTCTAGTGACCAATCTAACTACACATTATCACAAATCAACACAATTCTCATACAAGAGCCAGTGCCACTTCTACAGGAAGCAGAACTTCCGTTTCAAGCCTTCTTTTGATCGACTAAGCTTGTTAAGAGGGAAAAAAGGAACGCTTGTACTATAAGAGTGACCAATCCTATGCGTCCAACAGATCAGCGAAGAAGTCCAGCAAGCATAATCTTTGGACAAAGCAGACATCTGGTGGTTAAATCCGTTACCGAAGAATGGTTGTTCTATTCTGTCAGTTGAGCAACATGGTGGTTCTTCATTTGCTTCCTGTCATCCCTGGCAACGATGGCGAAGAAGTTAATACTTGCCCTTCTTAATGCTGCAAGAAGGGCACTTATATTGCTTGATACTCTCGGCTTTAGCAGGGGTAATCTTGACACACTTCCCATGGAACCACCTCTCACAAACATCGCAGCCAATCCAAAACTCATCAGCGTTATAATTTCCACCACAACTGCCGCAAAGGGTTTCACCATGCTCCTCTTCATCATCCTCATAACTCCTATCAGCAAACTTCGGATTGCTCTTAAAATGACCATCAATGAGTCTCTGTGAACATAAAACAGCAAAGGAAAATTTTTCAACTATGGACCTTGTTAGAATCCCCAAGGCTTAGTCAGAAGCAGGAAACTATTTGTCAGCTACCAACAACAGGAGATAGAGATGGATTAAGTAGGAAGTCCTGATCAAAATGTGATCCATGAAACCTTATTGTTGCTCTGATATCTGTTTCCACTATCCAAACTAGGCTTATCTCCATCAGGCTTCCTCTCAGATACAACTTCAAAGACCGTAGGTAAATCATTAATCATGTTATAAAGATGTTTCCTGTCAAGAAAAAATGCACCAGATATCAAAATGAAAGAAATCAGCATCATGGTCCAAGAATATGTTCCAACAAAGCAAATTCAAGTACCCATACATTGTCAATCACTTACTAATACAGAAAACCACTCACTTGGGTGGGCAATACAAAATCATTTTCAGACCCAGGACATATACTGTTCCATGACTTCTACTCAGGTAATAGACGCCTACTGTCCCACCAACCAAGGTTCACAAATGTCAGAAATAACTAGTATAAAGCCAAGGGCTAAGAAATCTTGGTCCAGTATCATAATAAGGCTTACCTATCTTCTTGAAGCAAATTAGAGGAATATTGATGCATTTAGTGTATAAATGATTGACAAACATGCAGCGGGTTAACATAAATGAGGCACTAACAACAAGTAAACCAATGCTAAGAACGGGCAGGCTAAAAAGTAATAAAGACTTCAAAGCTTAACACATGTCCACTCCTACTCTATCAAACTATTATCAAGTACTACAATTAGCCACTACGAGACTAAGTTCATTGTTTGAATCTAATAGCTAGATATAAAAAAAAAAAATACGTCGCTCTCTCAAAAAAGGCTAGTCATGAAAAAATCCATCACTCTCTCAATAAGGGAAAAAGCCAATCAGAACAAGATGGAAAATGTAGTATTGGAATTTGCTCTGGGAAGGAATATCCCATTCTTCATCAGTTGCTTCCTTACTCAATTGCTTCCAGCTGCTTTTGACCCCTGAAGTGACGAAATAACTCCATTGCCAAACGTCTTCTGGCAGTAACCAACATCTAAACGATTACTACAACCTGCTTGCAGTGAAGGGGCAATCACAAAATGACAATACCTTTCATTGCGGTTTAGACGGGCTCCAACATAGAAAGCCACAGAAATTAACCAGCAATCACTGTGCACAGCAATCAAAGATAACCAATCTTTTCGGTTCATCCCATCTCTGGCAAAGTTGATCCCAAGTGCCGGCTCAGGAAGCTCGGGCGGAACCTCCTCGGCTGGCAGGGTGACCTCCCAGGTCTCATCTGGGTGTCCATACAAGCATAGATTCTCTTTCTCTGAAACAAAAACAGGACAAATGAAGAGGCATTATCTGCAAAGAAAATGTAAAAGAGCCCATAAGCAAGAAATCGAGAAAAACAATGTTCCAGGCCAATTGAAGTAGGAAGGCGGGGATTAATTGATTTTTGGTTGTTTTAAGAAGGAAATCAATTTTCTGAGGATTAAAGCAACCAACCCAAAACCACCTGCGATACGCGGAGAGGCCTCACCATAATTTAAAGTCACCTCTTCACATGCGAGCTCTCAACCAGCTTGCATGTGAAAGTGAAACCAGAAACCAACTGAAGAATTGTTAATTCTTATCTACTTTATCAATCCAAGCTGGAAGATTTCAAGTTCAACGCAATACGATCCACTTGCACGAGGAAACTGAGCAAGGAAAAAAAATGTTCAGAACAGCCATAGTGAAAATTGATGTTACCTGGATCACAGAGGTTGTAAAATTCATCCACATCTGAAGAGAACAAATAAAAGGGCATCGTTAGAGAAATTAGATCACACACACACACGGAAGGAAGAAGAGAAATCTAGAGAGTGACGGAGCCAGAGAGACCGTGAGTGAGGGCACGGACGATGGCAGCTCTTCGAGCGGAGTAATCTTTGAAGATCTGTTCGACAGTACGAGGAGCGGAGGCCATTTGATTTTGGGGCCAGAACCAGACGGAAAAGGGGTCGTAGATGGAATCTCTTGAAGATCTGCTGAGGTTGAGGAAGGTAACACCGGACCGGACCAGACCAGACCAGAGGGAGAGAAGAGAGTGTCTGTTTTTTTCAGCTTACGAATGCCATTAACGTTGTGTGGATTACTAATTTAGTATTCCGTCCACTTGCCCATGCGCCAGCTCCAGCTCCCTACTTTGCCCGGCTGAAATCTACTTTCAGCCCCTAAACTAGAAAAAAAGGACAGATAAGCCCTCAAACATCAAATCGATATATATAACCCCTTGAACTCTGTCATATCGGACACATTGACCCTGCTGTTAAGGGAGGTTAAGCACGTCCTAGCACGTGACTTCACTCCGTAAGGACTGAGGTTTTGCCTGATGAATGAAGTACGTGAGGGTCCAAACGGCTAAAAGTTTAAAATTAGAGAGGTTGGACTCCAAGTTTGTTCCCATCCTCGATGAATCCTGGAGCGCCCCTCTACAAAGCGTCTTTTTTTTTTTTTTTTTTTTTGCTGGTTCACCGGAGAAATTGAAATCCAGAAATCATAAAAAGAAACGCCAAAATGCAAATACACATGATCATGGATTCCGAGAGGGTCATACACACAAACGAAGACTTGCTCATTGCGTAGAAAGAATATGAATTTCACCTACAATCATGGGTAAGGCGTCACATTCTTTCAAGTTATTGTGACCTTTTTATGGCAAATTTTTCTTCTATAAATCAATCATTAGAGACAAAATTAAGTCCCACCACAAGAAACAAAGAAAGTGAAATATACTAGGACATGGAGAAAGTTCGGAATGATAAGCATCGTCCCTTGAAGTTTTGCTTCAATTTGGTGTGAGGCCGCACACCACGGCCCCCAAAAACTCCCGCTTTGTGGAACTTCGACTTGGAACTTGGAACAATTTGGGTACAGTGGAATTTGTCGCATTGTTAGTCGTACCATATTTGATATTGGCCAAAATGCATATTTGATCTCTTAAACTGGTACTGTTATATATGAACAAATCATCGTCTTATGCCTAATTTTGAAGTTTGAGACATTTGGCCCCTAGGTGGTCCATTCATCAGGCAAAACCTAAAATCATTACAAAGTCATGTCCGGGGCTACCATGTGCTTAACTCCTGATAACATTAGAGCTTATGTGTATGACTTTTGACCGAGTTTGAGAGGTTATATGTTCCCAGTTGACATTCACGCACTTATCTGTCCATTTTATGGAGTTTAGGGGCTAAATGTGGGTTTTTCTTCCACCCTCGCTATTTTATTGCTGACTGCCTTTTCCTTTTCCTTTTTCCAAATGAGAATCAGTTCCTTTCTATCTTTCTCTCTTCCCCAGGAAAATTTCGCGGGTCCCTGACATTTCATTGTTCTTTCATTTTCCCTCAGAGTTCGATCTATTGCTATCGGAGGTATTACATTAAAAAAACTTCTTTAAAACATTTTGTCCTAGTTCGATCTACTAAGCGATGGTAATCCTAATTAAAAGATCTGCACTTCTAGCCACCACTTATGCAATTTTTCAAGAAAGAAACCAGCGTTACTCTAAGGGAGAACACAAATTAATTAAGGCTATTTTTCAAAAAATTAAACTTGACTTGTGTATTAGGTTATCGAGGATGTATATATCAGATAGTTTTTCTTCTCTTCTCTTGAGCTCAAAAGTCTTTTTACTTAGCTCCGCTGAACAAACCAGCAATTTTTTTTTTGTACATTACTCGTTTATGAAATGAATCCTCTTTGCTTTTTGCAAATAATAATAATAATATCAATTGAGTGTCGATTTGTTGCACCAAAATCGATTAAAAGTTATTCTAGAAGTTATAAATTTACTGAAAATTATTATTGAATAATTTAAATTAAAATTTCACAAATTATGGCTGAATATTTATTTTTAATTTAATAGATATTTCATCCTGTAGAGGATTAATCATGTAACAAAATTTTTTAAACAGTTTGAATTTTTAGCTAGAACATAAATATCTAACAAAGTTGTCTAGTTATGAGTTGAACCATTACCTAGAATACACTAAAAAAACTCAACTAGTACTATAAAGTGCTAAGAGCAATCTACCTCTATACTAAATTAGAATATGCTTCAGAAATGGTCAATGACTCTAATTCCACTTATATACCATTCAAATGCATCAAATCATACTCCTTAGTTTAATTAATTGAGAAATAAAATAAATTAGTAATAACTACAGTATATTGAATGTAAAATAAAAAACTAAAACCACACCTTCAAAACCATATGGAAAAACAGTTGCCAAATTGTTTAATTTAAAATTTTAAAAGTTAATGCCAGATAATTCATAAAAGTTAATGATTTAAAACTATTCCTATAGTGTCTTTCGAAAAACTTAAAATCTGCTATAATTTTCTCACAGTTTATAGACAACTTAAACTATTAGTTTTTCTTTTCACTATAAATCAAGTTTCTGTTCCTAATTAGAGTTAGAGACCAATATGTAATGAATTATAAATGAATTGGACCAATTGCAATAAAATGAAAGTTGAGGACCAATTTGCCATAAAAATTAAAGATTTAGGACCATTGGTGCTATTTACCAAAGTTTATTGCATATTCATCCCTTACTCTAGGCAAGCACAAAAATCCAATTCAAGGAGAAAAAAACTAATAATTTAAATGGTTCATTAACTATTAAAAAGTTATAGCATAGATTGAATTTGTGGGAATATAGCTGCTGAATAGTTTAAATTAAAATTTAAAAACTTTATATCAGAAAGTTAATGAAAGTTAATGATTCAACTATTTGATAATTATCTTTTAATAAATTCAAATATTGCCACAATTTTTTTTAAGTTAATAAACTTTTGAAACTATCAGTTTTTCTTCTCTTTAAATTAGGTTTTTGTGCTAACTTGTTCTTATTTAGAACTAGGGACTAAACGTAATAGATTGTAAAGGTTTGAGACCAATTTGCAATGAAATAAAAATTGAAGACTCATTTGCAACAACAATTAAAGGGTTGAGACCAATGGTGCTTTTTACCCATAAAAACTTTAAGGTTAAATTTAAAAAAAAAAAAACTTAAGGTGCAATTCATTTATATTTCGGTTAGATTAATCCAAAATGGTTTATTTTCAATTAAATAAGCTTTCTGTTTAGAACCAATATTATTTGAAAACTAGTACTGTATAGATTTAATAATCCTTTGAATAACATTTTTTATAATGTGAAAAAAAATTTAAAATTTTTCTTACTTAAATTTTCTGTTTTTTTTTTAAGAATAAGTAAACGTTCAAAAAAATATTGTAAGAAATAGTTATTCGATCACTTACTATACATTCATAAAAATTAAATAAAAAATCATGTTGTATTAATCCAACTTAAATGTAAACGAATTGGACCTAAAGTTGAAGGAGATTTAAAACATGACTGCGACCAGAAATACATGATTCAAAAGCTCGAAACTAATAATAAAAGTTGTGGCAACACATGAAGATTTTATTAGCTGATGTATTGTTTTTTTATTTTTGGTGCATTACCTTTGTTTTGCTTAGACTGAGGCCGATTCTAGATTCCCTTTTCTTTTTCTTTACAACTTATGTCATTTGAAAACCAATATTCTTTTTAAGGAATAATGACTTGAATCACGTTTTCTTTAAAAAACAAAATCAATTTTTAAAGTTTTTTTCTTGGCCAAAAAAATTTAATACAAAAATAGCTGCTTTTTTGGGAAAAAAAATTTCACAAGTGATTTTTAGACTTTTAAATGATAGAACTTCAATTTGTACACAAATTGAGATCATTATATATAAAAATTGTCGCTTGTAATCACACTTTGTAGAAATCCTCCTCAAATACATGCTAAGTTTCCTCACGTGTTGACCAACCTGGTTATATGTCGAGGAAATGAACACTATAAATAAAGTAACTAGGCAATCACATCCTGTGGTATACCTTGAAAAGACTAAAGAAATTGCTTCCAGTCGGTTAATTAAAAGCCTAAGTCAAACAGCTCCTTATCCAGAAAATGCCATCCTAAATTCTAACACATCATTTGTCGGTTATCCTCCTTCATCACCCTCTGCCTTTGTTTGCTCTCTTCGTGGGAATGCCGTGTCTTCCAATCCAAAATGCCATCTCCTGCTGATCCTTGACAAAAGATCTATTGTGACGCAAAATGTTCAGGAGGTCCACTGTCGGCAATGTTGATGACACGGGACAGTTTCGAGCATGGCCAAAATAAAATCCTTCTCAGCAACGAGGTGAATCTGCAACCACAGGGTAAATCTAAATACATGGAAGTAAAAACTATGGAAACAAGCCCTAATAGCAATCTAGGAAGAAATTAGCCGCTTCAATCCAGCTTTCTGTTCTGTCGTTAGCCTAGTCGGGAACTTGATATTGAACTTGATTCTTAAGTTTCCTTTCTTAGAAGGGTCCTTGGGAATGGGCATTCCTTCCCCTTTCACAACTTCTTCATATGTTGGACTAATGACATTGTCAATGGGGACTGTCAAAGTCCGTCCATCAAGCGTTGCTAGCTGCGCTGTATAACCAGTTAGAGCTTCCACCAGGGATATCTTCTGGGTAAAAATAAGATCATTTCCTTCCCGCTTGAACATACAGTGAGGCTTCTCATCAATAATGAATATAAGATCCGAGGGTACGTAGCCTCTTTGTTCATTTCCTTTTCGTGGAAAAGTTATTTTTGTCCCTTTCTTCCATCCTGGCTTGATTGCAATTGTAAGGATTTCCTCAACTGTAGTAGGTCTCCTGTTAAGGCCGAACACAACAGATCAAGAGAAGTGCAAACTATAGAATGTTTACCCAACATAAAAATCTTTAAACACTCATTTAGAGGAGGAAGGGGTAAAAGAGGAAGGTGTGAGCCCATCAATAATGGTCATATGGAAGAAGACAAATCTAGGGCACATTTACTGTGTTGCATTGTGTTAAACTAATTGAATTAGATTCTATGATACAGTTCATTTTGGATGAGATGCAAAAAGATAAAAAGTACCCTAACTTCTCCAAGAGCAAGTGTCCAATCTCATGAGCCATCTACTTGGCATGAGCCTAGACAAGCTAGCACAGTTAACAAATTTGAGAGAATAAATAGAACTTCACAATAACCACATCTAACAAGGTCGTGATAGTCTACATAGGTGCACTACTAATAGATTCAAGTACCAGGGCACAAAAGAAGACAAATGTCAAACCCTACTGACTGATAAGTGACATCCAAGCAAACATTTGCAAAGAACTTGAAACCAAAAATGAGGTATGCTTTTTTTATGTTACCTAAAGGTATATAGAAAGCAGCTGTTAAAACAAATATGACCAGCTTGAAGTTTCTGCTACAAGTTCAAATCCTTGGAGGCAGAGGAGAGTACTGGTGGAGGGCTATTGGATGACCTTCTAATCCACACTAATCAGTGAACAACAGATAATCATGCAATCCGCAAGTGAAAACAACAACTCCCTGAATCAAGTGAAATAATAACCTCCACTAGCTAGGATCAGCTAATATGTCTGGAATAGCACCGTCACTACATCTAACTAGAGGAATAATACCCTTCAAACAAGAGCCGATAGAGCAGCCACAACTATTTTTTCTTCATTCAACACAAACCGGGCCAAAGACTTACTGCCATGTGCCGAGAAAAAAAAGAAGAAAGAAAACAGCTATAGTTTAGTCCCATAAGTACATTCTCTTGTGGCTTGGTATTCTGATAAGGCTCTTAACATTCTGATTCTCCGAAACATGCTGAACAACCTAAATTAGTACAGAAAAGTGGTCTAACTTGAACTACATTCTACGCATCATGATCTATAAAAAACAATTACTAGTAATTAACAGTCAATATACAGTAAGCACTAGCATAAAGAAAAATGTGGGAAAGAAATACTTACCCATTAGCATCCATAACGTCCCTAGATATCTTCATTTTCTTGGTAGTTCCTTTGTACAAATCCTCCAAACTGCAAAGCAATGACCTTTCTACTGGGATGCCTTGTCGAAGCATATTAGTAGAGCCCTCACCAGCTCCTGCTCCGCCCCTAAGCACGTCCTCACCAAAGAAACCCCTTGGGAAGCCCGAAGGCCCAGCCCGAGCCCCGCCAATGTCGCCACCCATTCCTCCAAACGGACTCGAGAACCCAAAGAACTCGGAGAATATGTCGTCGGGACTCCTCGTATTGAACCGGAACATCGTCGAACGTCCACCGTGAACCCCAGAGAATCCGGCGGCTCCGGGAGGCGGTACCTGCCCCTTCAGCCCTTCTTCTCCAAATTGGTCATATACCGAACGCTTTTGGTGATCACTCAAAACCTATAATCGAGTAACAAGTTAGGATCAGCAAATAAAAAATACGAACCCAGAACTCGAGCATAATAGGAAAATGGAACCGAATTGAAATAAGGCAGAAATGGAGGCAAAGTTATTAACACCAGAAACGTCAACGATATTCGACTTGTGATTGCTCAAAAGTCAAAGCCTGTGATAATTAACATCAAATCAGAAGCGAAGGAAACAACCACGGGACATAACTGGGGGAGTCGAATCGAAGTGAAAAATTGGAGGAAACTAAATTACGTCGTAAGCTTCGGAGATTTGTTTGAATTTGGCTTCAGCTTCCTTCTTGTTGTTGGGGTTTTTATCGGGGTGCCACTTCATGGCGAGTTTGCGATAAGCTTTCTTCAAGTCGTCGTCTTTGGCATTGCGATCTACCTGAAGAACATCGTAGTAATCGACGGCCATAGTTTCCTCTTCGCTTTCCTCTCTTCTACCGACTTCTGATCAGCTCTTAGCCTAGCCCCGCCGCGCCCCGCCGCGCGCTGGTTTATATACGGAAGAGAAGAAGACTCCACTTCAATTGGGACTTCACTGGGGTTGGACTCCGGACGGCCAAAATCCATAAATGGCCCTTAGACTCAAGTATAATGGACACATAACCCCTCGAACGCCAACCCGGTACACATAACCCCTTAAACTCAGTGAAACAGGACATTTATGCCGTTCTATCAGCCAATGCTAGTCATGTGCCACCATGTGACCTAATTTCATAATGAGAGTCGTGGTTTTTGAACTTTTTGAGGCAATAGGGAATTAAATGACAATAAACTTGAAGTAAAATGTTCTTTTAAGATTTTAACAATGAATATGAAATAAAAACCCAGGAATTCTATAAATTTCCTGCACTCTCAACTTGAAATCGCAAACTATCCAAAGAAAAAAAGGGAAAAGATTACAATTCAGGAGCAGAGGTCAGATTTGTTGTTTCGACCTCAGAAGCTAGAAGCATGGATTCAATATCATCTGCTTCATCTTATACGGTGCGAGTCATGGATTTGTCGATGGAGATCGCCCCAATTGCCATTAACAGTAGCTTTGACATCACAAATCAATAACAACGCAGATATCTGTTTTGTTGTTTCAACCTGAAAAATTGGAAGCATGAATGCAATTTCACCTGCTTCATCTGATGTGGTGCTGGTCAGCGGGTTTGTAAGCTACATTTTTGCTCTTCTTTTTGAAGGTTACCTGCCATTTTATTATGTTCTAGTGCACCTAAATGACTCTAATTTAGGTTCTGTAGCTGATGCTCTATGGTGGCTCACTTCGGCTGCGTTTTTTCAGTGATGGCCAGTGCAGGCACTCTCTTTAATGTTGTATTCTGTTGAGTTTTATGGTAGTGTTCATGTTAGTGTACTAGGATGGGTGTTAAGCATGGTAGATGTACTGAGTCTGGTTCTGTCTTCACTCCTCTGTTTGGTTGGCCTTTGTATGTCTAAAGCCTGTTTCCTGTTATGTCTTCCTACTATTTTGAATGCACTCCTTAATGCATTAACTCCATATTCACCATCCCCATTTAACTGCTGATGGACATTTTTAGTGAAGATTTATCTCTTTTACTCCCCTCTTTTAAATATTCTACATATATTTCAACACCACCCCTAGTGTCACAAGCTAGTATATCCCTTATTGTGTTTGCATGATCATGTAATACTCTTAAGCCTTCATTAAGTGGTGAGCCTGGTACCCTATAAGAAAAGGCCTTGGTATGTGCCTTATTATACCCAATCTCTTTCAAACTATCTAGCAAGCACCAATATCCCACCATGTCTTCATCAATTTTTTTCACAATAACTTGTTAATCTACATATGTTACATTCAAATTCCTCAATAACACCCCACCATGGAACATGTATATGTTGAATTCAACCAGCTGCACAATTCAAACATATAACCCATTATACCCAATCACATCATCAACAAACATTTGTGTTAAATTTAGATTACAGTGGTGTCTTTATTTAAATAACCAATTCTTGAGCAACACACGTTAAAAATTGCTAAATATTGCCCCGTTGCAATATTTTTTTTTCCTTCTCAAACAACATGGACATTGATTGCATAAAATCCTAAGTACTTGCATCAGGCATGTTCAAAACTTCTTCAAAAATAAATTATGCTACCTTTTTTCACATTCGGTCGCCCCTGTTTGCTTCTTTATTGGAATTGATTCTTTTGGAATTTTACTGTAGTGAAAACATTGTTACCCTACTAAACTTTTGCTTTCTTTTCTTTCTTATTGATTAGTGTATTGCTGACTGGACAATAGACTAGGAAAAGTAGAAAAAAGGAGAATTTTCCTTCCACCATCAGCTTTGCCCAAATTTCCTAGTTAAAATCTTAATAGATCATTTTATTTCAAGTTTATAGCCATTTCAGTCCGGAACGTCTTAAAAAAATTCATAAATACAAGTCTCATCTATGGAATTAAGTCACATGATTGCTAGTGTCCTATGAGCTCAATGGGTTATGTGTACTGAGATGGCGGTCAAGGGGCAACGTGTCCATTTTATTCTAGTTCAACCATGGTAAACAACAAAATTGGTCCCAAATATTTATTTTTCATTGTAAATTTGTCATACACCTCCATTTCATTTCAATTCGTCACAAACTTTTATAATTCATTACCTGTTGGTCCCTAGTCCTATGCATGCACATAAATTTGATTTATGGAGAAAAAATTGATAATTTAATAGTCCACTAATTTTTAAAATGTTATGACTTAATTTTAATTTATGAGAAGACGGTTATCGAATAATTTAAATTAAAATTTAAAAAATTGATATCAATAGTTAATGAGACTTAATGAATGGAAATTGTTTGATAATTGTTTTTTAATAAATTCAAGCATTGTTATAATTTTTTAAGATATACTAGATTTTTTTATAAAAGAAACTCTTTTATTCCAGAAATCAAGGGTACTTAAAAAGCAATGTCTACATATAGCAAAGGAAATAAGGTAGATGAGAAACTTGAAGTGCATGGAACACTTCTCATCTCCTTTTTACACATTTTGGCAAGATGGTTAGCACAACCATTTTGCTTTTTTATTAATGTGCCTAATGATGCAATTACTAAAGTTGGCCTTCACAACAGCAAGCTTTTCGACATGAGGCTTGGCTTGACAGAAGACATTGCTTCCTTCTAAAACACAACTGACAACTTTAGAGCTATTGGATTCCATCTCCACATATCTAAAGCCAAACCCCACAGCTCATTTTAAACCAGCATAAATGGCTTGAATTTCTAGGAGAAGATTGTCACCAGAAAAGCAATATGTTCCACTTGCTTGAATGAAATGTCCATGCTTATGTAAAAAAATCAATCTTATTCCAATCTAATCTGTGACTTGATCCCAAGCATTGTCAACATTAACCTTAACATATCCATGGATAGGTTTTTACCAATGATGATTTGACACCCTGTTCCGAACCTTAACAACCTTATAATCTTAAGTCTCCAAAAACTAAAAAAAGCATGATGAATCCTTTGAATCACACTAACTGGATGAATATGTTTGCCCTAAAAAGCAGCTTCATTTCTGGCCTTCTAAATATACTAGGAAATGAATCCAATTTTAGTCAACAACATCTAAAGATCATATTTGCTCAACTGCAATTGTGTACTGCCAGAAATCATCATCAAACTTGATGATAGACTCTTTTTGAATCTTATAGTCTAGACATATGCTCCAAACAGTTCTTGTCCAATCACAAGTTAAAACTACATTCTCAGTAGTTTTAGGGAGTGAATAGAACTCACAGTTAAAACTTATATTAATCCTTTTTTTTTTGTTAGTTTGCACGCGACAACAACTACATTCTAACATAAGCACCAAACAAAATTCCCATCTTTGGGGGCCATTTCATTTTCCACAAATGTTTCCATACCTAAGCATCTATTTGTGAAATGAAGATGCATGTTTAATAGGAGTAGGCTGCACAAGAGAGAAATAAGCAGATCTCACACTAAGCTGGCCATTTCTTTCATAAGGCCATTTTAACTAATCTGGCATTTGGCATTTAACAATGGGGATCTTTTGGATGGATCTGATATTATCCTTTGAAACATACTATTTGATCTTTTCAAGGTTCTAAGATGTTGTATCCATATCAATAAGTTGTTTCATAGCAAGATTTTACAAATTCTTAAGGATTAGCCTCTACATTTGAATTTTATAGTTGATAATCTTTGGAATCCAAGCATCACTCCACACTTTAATAGAACTTCCATCTCTGATTTGCCAAATAAGCTTCTTGTTAATACTATCATGCCTATATAAAACACTTTATTAACCCCAAGAGGCTTTAGAGCTTTTTTTGCATGAAGGAAATTAGTAGCTAGGAAATAAAGGCCTTTGAGGACACGTACCCACAAGGCGTCAAGAGTCTTCATAATACACTAGGCTAGTTTTTCCAAGAGGGCTTTATTGAAGTTACGCAAATTTTTAAAACCCAGGCCCCCCTTTTTGCTTAAGAAAAGTCAAAGTTGACCAAGTTCTCCAATGAACTTTATTACTCTTTTCTGTGTGCCCCTACCAAACATTAGCTATTACTGGGTCCAACTTTTGACACCAAGTTTTAGGAAACTTAAAAGCAGCTATAGTATAGGTAAGAATAACAAAAGCTACAGATTTAATAAGCACCTCCTTTCCAGCACAAGAGAGAAAATGTTCTTTCCACCCTTGGAGCTTCTTCATCACTTTATGTCTAATAATGGCTAGAGTTTCTAATTTTGACTTTCCCCATTAAGGCTCTTAAGTACTTTTTTAGGTTTGCTTTAATGGGAATCCCCAACTCTTGACTTATTTCAGCTTGATCTGTAGCAACTGTATTGTTACTAAAGAAAAAAGATGACTTATCATAGTTGATTACCTGACCCAACGCCTAGCAGTAGATGTCCATAATCATCTTTAAAGCTCTACAATTCTAAATAGTAACTTTCAAGAAGAATATAGAGTCACTTGTAAAAACAAGATGAGTAATAATAGGACAAGATCTAGACATTTGCAATTTTTTCAGAAGGCCTTTTCTTTCTACAAACATGATTTTACAAGACAAAACTTATGTGACATAAAGAAACAGATAAGGGAACAAGAGGTCTCCTTGACTAAGGCCTCTTGAAGGGTAAAAGGTTTTATATTCCTTTCCATTAAAGTAAATCTTATAAAAAACCGAGAAAACTAGGTACATGATCCAACCAATCCAAGTGTCACAAAAACCAAATTTTTGCAAAATTGCCTCCACGAAGTCCCATTCAACCCTATCATATGCCTTATTCTGTCTATTTCAATGTTTTAAAACCTGGGCTGTTCCTTAAACCATTGAGGGTTTTAGGTTGCGCTTTAACCGGTTAAACTATCGGTTTAAATACATTTTTTAGATTTATATTTGAATGATTAGGAGTGTCTTTATTGTAAATAAAAAAAAACCATAGGACCTTAAAGGAAAATATGCATACAATATAATGACTAAGTTGATCTTTTACTTAATATAAAACCCTACAAACCTAAATCCCAATCAAAGCACCGCACTTTCACTTCTGCCTTCTTCCTTCTTCATACTCTTCTCTCATTATGCATTGTAGCCTTCTTTCTTTTTTATTCTTTCACCTTCTTCTTTCATCTTCTATTTTTTTTTCTAGTTTCTTCTATTCTTGTTTTCTTTTTTTTTTTTAGTTTCTTCTTTTCCAGTTTTTTCTTCTTTCGTTGTCTTTTTTTTTCTTCCATCTTTTGTTTTTCTTTTTTGGTCTTCTTTAGTATTTTTCTTTCTTTTTCTTCTCCATATGTTTTTTACAATTTTCAAGTATTTGTTTCAAACCATCAATTTGTTCTGATTTAATAGTTTACCGGCTTGACAATTCATGGCGGGTTTTTCCAATTTTAACCGGTTCTTGACCAAACTTATAATGATCTGCTACCCGAACCAATGGTACATCCGGTTCACAGTTCAATCAGTTTGAACCAAATGGCCTGGACCAATTCTAATAGCACTAGTATATTTTGAGAGCCAAATCCCTTATTTTTCCTTTCTTTTTAGTATAAATATAATGGAATGCTTCATGTACCACTGTGATGTTGTCTTGAATTAATCTACCTTTGATGAAGGCAATCTAATAAAGTGAGATCAGATGATCTAAATGGTTTTTTAATCTATTAACTATAATCCTAGAGATAATTTTGTAATGAAAGTTGTATAGACTAATGTGCCTAAAATGTGACACTGACTTAGGAACAGGAACTTTAGGAATAAGTACACTTATAGTAGAGTTACAAGAGGGAGGAAGGATACCATGGATGAAAAAGGCTTTTATAGCCATGATGATGTTTTCCCCCCACCTATTCTTAAAAAGACTAGAAGAAAATATCAGGAAATCCATCTGACCTCGATGTTTTCAGAGCCCCTAGCCAGACAATTGCTTGCTTAATTTCCTCACTACTTGCTTCAGCTATCAACTGGGCATTTAAGTCTACTATAATTCAACTCCCAACATTTGCTAAAGCTTCCTCCATGTCTCTAGTCCCAACAATTCTAAAAAGATCTAAGTAATACTATTTGAACATTGATTTTATTGTTTTTCATCTTTAATCCATTTTCCAAAGCCATCTTCTAGTTTTAAAATTTTGTTAATGGATCTTTTGTGAATAGTGGTGGCATGAAAAAATGCAGTATTCTTATCCCTGTAAGTAAGCCATTGGATTTTGCTTAGTTGATGCCAGTACAGTTCTTTTCTGGTCCATAGTTCCAGAATCTTCTGGATTAATATATGTTCTTCTTTTACAATATTTCCATCTCGAAGGCCTTCCACCTGCTTTAGCTTTCCTAGCAATTTGTTAATTTCTTTTCTGTTATTAAGAAAATTTTTCCTAGATGAGACTTGGTGGGAACAATTATTAATTTTTTCTCAATCAGATTTATATGCTAAGTTAGTCTTATCTAGAATTAAAGAATAATATAAAGAAATTATAAAGGTTTAGGAGCAATTTACAATAAAATAGAGATTAAGGATCCATTTATAGTAAGTAAACATTTGGGACCAATGGTAAGTTTTACCGTACCATCAATTGAGCTTTTCACAAGGTCATTCAACTTTATTTTTCTTTTATTTTCTTTTTTCCAAGAGAACCACACAATTTTTTTTTAAAGTGGCAAATTCCATGCATACTTAATCAACTAGCATACTTTTTGTATTCCAAATAGGTACATGATCTTAAGGTTATATTATTAAAGTCTACCATCTTATATACCGTATCACAATTAAGTCCCTTCCATCAATCAACTTTAACTTTGACAGGAAATGCTCACATGATGTAAATTAGCATTAAATAAATATTAAAATAGCAGTTAAATCCTTTAATCGTTCCCATCAATAGTTCTAAATTTATTGCTTATACTCCCAATAGATTGAGAGAGAAAGGGCCCAACAGTCACCCCCTCTCTATTTTAGGATTTAGGCATCCCAAATCTTTAATTACATTTTAATTGATTTTGAATCTTTGACATCTAATAATTGAATAGTATTTTTAATAAAATAATTTTTTATGATGTTTTTTCTTAAGTAGAGAAAAAAATAATAAAAATAGTGTTAGAACTTTTTTTTTCAGACATATAAAAGTGTAAGTGTTGAATTTTAATTTAGATATAATTAGAATAAATAATTATAGTACATAAAGATAAAAAGCATTTATTCACTTTTTCAGAATCATTGTTAGTCAATTGGGTCTTAAACCCAATTAACATGTATATCACCATATCACATAGCCGGTTAAAGTTTGAATTCTGGCCTGACTTGTGCAATAAATTGCTTCTCTTTATCCCTAAAGAAACTTTTAACCCTCAAGATCAATGACTCGAACACTTAGCCCCCTGAATATCAATTTGGTCCAACTTGCCCCCTTTAACTTGGTAAAATGATGCACTTAAGCTATTTCCCTCTTCTACTCTATTAGGTAAAATGTGTTGGAAGTCTGCTAGTTTTATTTTTCATTCATTTTTGCCCTAACCTCATAAATTTCATGATTCCTTCCTCAACCTTTTGAAAAAACACAAATTATTTCTTAATTTGAATCTATGCTTGACTAAAAGGCAGGTTTGAAAGCTGCATAAGGCTTCTGATCGGTGTAGTTTTCGGAGCTAAGGCTCTATTTTCTTTTTGTATGAAATTGTAATTAGAAGTTTGAATCTGTGTTCATTTCTTTATCATGAATAAATTTATTTTCATTAAAAAAAAAAGTCTTTGCTACCAGAAAAATTATAGTTACTTTGATCATTTTTACAACTATTTTGAATTTGATCATCTTTCTAGTTGTAAGTTTTTACTTAAATTTTTTCTTTTGTTGATCTTGAAAGCTTGATTTGATCACTCTTGGTTGAAGAATACGTAAGTTCTAACAAGGAAGAAGTGAATAGTGATTTTTGAGAAAAATCAGTTAAATGACTCCTAGGGCTTTAAGAAAGAAATGTGTGCAAAGATTTCTTACTCTATTTTTATGTTTTTATTTTTACCACAAGATTTCTTCCTCTATTAGCTTTGATACTGAAGGAGACATTAAATCCAAATGGGAAATTTATAAATGCTAAAATTTCAAATTACTGAATTTTACTACCTCCGTTCCAATTTACTTGAAATGTTTCTCTGAGCACGGTAATTAAGGTGTATGTAATTTATGTTATTTTTTTATGTAGTAAAAGTTTAAATAATGATTAAAAAAATTCTTTTTCAAGTTTTGAGCTGTAAGAGATTGAGTGGAGATTAAAAAAAGAGTCTTTATTGGGTTTTGTGTAAAAGAATAATTTAATTGTTTAAACTTTTTCAAAAAAAGAAACGTTTCAACCTTTTGCGACATCCCAAAAAAGAATACGTTTCAAATAAATTGGGACGGAGGGAGTAGAATATTAGTATTCTAAAATTACGAGAATTTATCAAATTTTCCATCAAAATAAAATGCTTAGGTAGTTGAAAAGAAAAATAGAAACGAAGATTCTTTTATATCCCATTTTTACATCTGAGATGACCAAACTATCATCTTATTCTTTCATTTCTTTGCTTCATTGACCATCAAGTGAATCCCTCATTGTAAACTTTGTTTTCACAGTTGGAATACAGACCAACCCGCAAGTTAAGCATAGATTCAATTGAGGAAAGAATTTTGGAGCTTTTTCAAAAATTTGGGGAAAGAATCACAAAACTTATGAGGTTATGGATGAAAATAAACGAAAAATAAAGCTAGGAGACTTTCAATACATTTTACCTAACAGAGCAAAAGAAATAATGGGCTTAAGTGTACTATTTCACAAAATTGAAGGGGTAAGTTGGACTGAGTTGATATTCAGAGAGTTAGGTGTCCTAGTCATCCGAGTTTAAGAGCTAAAATGCCTTTAGGCTTTCTCTTTATAGTTAATGGGTGTATTTATGTTGGGTAATGTGTAAGGTGGATTATATTATAAAATATCTTTTGTATCATTTTTCTCATAACATTCTAAGTACAAAAAGAAAAAGAAAAAAAAAAAAAAGAAGCCAACTGGTCGGTTCAAGTCCAAAAATGACTGAATTCTCAACATCATCGGCTCCGAAACTTGGAAAAGAGGCAGGGCCACTTGCAAATCTCAAGGAACAACCAAAACATCGAAGTGCCCGTGCTAACATTTATATAAATGATTTTTCCTTTTAAATATGCACTATTACCATTTTTATTGATCGAACAAAACGAAAAGTTAGGGTTACGGATGCAAAACAAAAAACTAAATAGAGGCAATGTTAAAGATCATGAAAAAGTTGATGACGTGAAACGACAATTGTCATGGACTCATGGACCAAGGTGGCACCAAATGACCCAAAGCGACTTCACAAGTCACAGCTGATTCTTGGTCCGTAAATGGCCGGCAAGACAAGAAACACATAAGAAAGAGACAGATGAAGAGATGGCGATTCAGCTGAATCATCACGACTTCTCAACAGCACTGCTGAAGTACCAAAAGCGTCCAAAGTCACCGATATGGTCAGGGCCAAAAGCGCTGCGCGTCGTGGCTACGTCTGGCGGCGCTCAATGGCTAATAGAGACGGGGATGGTAAGGGTGATAGTGCCTAAGGAGGCAATGGCGGTGCTGGGCAGGTAAGGTTTCAAGTTGCTGGAGGTTATTTAGACCAGAGTGGGGGAGAGTCGGGTGGAGTGGTCGCTGCACGTGCCGCTGTTGGTGGAGGACATGGAAGTAATTGGTCCATTTAGGTCGTGGATTGGACAGACAGAACTTCACCACCCTCGACCCTGATTTCGTTCAGCAGGTTGAGACTCGAGATTGCTGCTCCTGATAAGACTTCTAAGCTCCTCTTGGCTTGTGGCAGGTCTCAGGTCGGTTATCTCCTCCAACCTATATCTCAGTAGTCAACCGCAAAACCTGTCATTTTATGGAGAGCACGTCAACTTCATTATCTTCTGTTTTTGTAGCAGCAGAATTTGAAGTTCCACGGTTGTCATGATCTTGAGTTCAATTTCTCAGTCTACTTTTACTTCCGTACGTTCCAAAAAGAAATAATTTGTCACATTCCATATAAATATAAGGCCAAAGTACACGGTGTAGATATCAAAATTTAATTAGGTTGAAAAGAAATTAAATCCAACGTAAATTGTCTAGTCTATTTCAAAATTAATGTCCAAAATTAAAAAAATTCATCAATTTTAGAAACTACAAGTACAAGAAATCTAATTTTTGGAGCCTAAAAGTACGCAACAAAAAGCCTCGAATGAAGACTCATTATACTATTTTAGATTAAGTCTATTTTTGGCAAATTGGGTCTCAAAGTCCAAAATGATTAAAACTCATGCATACTCATCATTTAGCTCAAATATTCTATAATATCCTAGAATGTTTCATTAATTATCCTTTTAAATTAAATAATTAGGATAATTAAAGGGAGATAATTATTCTATTTATTTTCTTTTGAGATAAATACAGAAATAAATATGTGATGATTATCACATGTAGTTTTCTTGAATTAAACCACCTCATATATACACCTATAAATAGGCCCCCTAGGCTAAAGAAAATGGGAGGATCAAAATAGGAGAAGAAGCATAACTAAGAAGAAGGAAAATTTCTCTACAAAAAGCTCAATCTCTCAAGCTATTTAAGTTAATCAAGCACAAACGCTCAGCGAGAGGAGAAATCAAGTCCAAGAAAAATCAAATTCCAGTTTCAAAGTCAGATTTGAAGAACAAGACGAGAAACGTGGAACAATGCTGCATCAAGTTCAAATTCAGATCTGGCAGAAGTAGCGGGAAACATGAAAGATTCATTTCAATGCTACACCAAGTCAAACTCCAAGAAAAAGTTGCAAGAAAGTGGCGGACATTACTGGAAGCCCACAAGTCCAAGGAGTACGGAAGAAAGTCCCAAACCGAAAAAAGCAACAAGAAACATCAGTCTGTTTTAAAGCAAAACAAACTCCGGAGTTCGTGTTCGTGAAGAAGCCGTTCGCATCACCACCAAAAGCTCAAAGCATTAATCATAGGCTTATGCACGTGAGAAGCACACTAAAGAGTTTATTCCCCAAAATCTCTGTTTTAAATTTCAATCTTATAATTTGTGCTGTAATTAATTTCAAAGTATAATTTTTACACACGAAATTTGTATGTATACACCAAAATAGTACTTGAACTTGAACTTAGTGAAGAAAAGCACTCAAATTTGTGAAAATAAGGCAACTCAATTCATTTTTTCCAGAAACTCTGCCACATCAATCATCTTTCCATGTGTTGAACTGCACTATTAGCTTTTGGATTCATTTGGTTGTTTAATTTCCTCTCTAGATATCTTGTACTTATAATTTAGTTACTGAAGTTAATGTTTACTTTATTTCATAGTATAAAATACCCAACTTAATATTTTTTTATTTTTTTCATCAATTTATGTTCATAAATAATACCTAATGCTTTGTCTTTCATGTATTTGTTAATACAAAAATGTGCTGGTTTTTATTATTAAAAAATACCACTTTGAGTAAACAAATTTTCACTTCTATAACTAGTACATTTTTGCAATAAAAAATATATCGATTCATATACTTTATGCAATAAAAAAATACTGCCTTCAGTAAAACACTAGTATATTTTTCAATGCAAAAATATACTACTTTATATTTTTAGAATGAAAATAATAAAGGTTTCTTCTTTTAATGTAATAAAAAAATACATTAAACAAACTAACATATTTTATGTATTAAAAAATATACTAATGTAGGATGTCATTGATTTAATGGACAAATAATACAAGATGATTATTGGTGAGGATATCGTATGGATCAATTGTTTTAATCAAATGGTGAAAATCCATGCATAACTCAGACTGCTATGTGCCTATTTCTTTATCACACTACAAGGGAGAAGCGGATTAACGACTGAACAAATAGTTGCTATCAGTCACTAATTGCAACTAACTAATGACTAAAACATTTAGCCGTAAAAAATTTAGTTTCTAGGAGATAACGACTGACTAGCGATTGAAACTGTCAATCGCTACTTGGTTTAACTAACAACTAAATATTCAATTGCTAGCTGCGACTTACATTTCAGTCGTTAAATGTTCTTTTTTTAATTCGGCCATAAAAAAAGTTTATATATATATATATATATATATATATATATATATATATATAATATATATATATATATATTAATTGTTTTAATTGCTTAAATATGTACATATAATGAAGAAATTGAACAAATAATTTATAAAGTCTAAAATAAAAAATTAAAATAAATTTAAAATGGGAATATTATTATTAGTTTAAGAAAATAAAATACAATAAAATTTTGTCCAATAATGAAGGTAATGAATTAAAGAAATCTATAGTCGAAGATGGGGCCAATATGATGGTTACCCCTAGCATCCCCCTGAGGCTAATCATGTGTGGTCGTAGGACGATAGTCACCTAAAATGTCCTGCGTCTCAGGCACACGAGTCTCGATCTAGGACGGGTCGATGTTAAGCCAAGAAGATACCTCTGCAAAATAATCCAACCACTGCTATGCTGAGTACGGTATTGGCATAGACCCACTCAAACCGAGGAATAACTAGAGATGAATTTGTTAGTGTTGTGCCCAAAAAGCCAATCATGAGATGATTGTATTTTTGCACATTGAGTCATGATATTTTATTGAGGCATTAATCCAGCAATTATGTTTGTTGTTTTGTTTTTGCGTGACGTAATAAACATAATTGTAACCCTAGAATAATGATATTCTTAAACGTCCCTAGTCTAGTATTATTGTGGAGCGGGTTGCAATAATACATAACGACTAGCATATGTGGAGACTAATATGAGATATGTAGTCTACATATTGGTACAAGTTGGAGAACTTGTGTACTGGACCGACCCACCATGAGAACACTTCATGGATCGTTATATGAGTGTCATAAGTGATTCTCATAGTAATCATGGTATATGTAGTCCTTCAACCTAAGATCATCAAGGTTCCCTACATGTGAGTCACATACTTTGATACTTTCCTTTGTTGCTCGTAACTGAGTGAACTTGAAGGAGGTCATTGGGTATGTCACATATCATACGGAGGGATTTGTATGATCAAGATGGGATTTGTCCCTCCTATGTAACGGGAGTGACATCTTCGGGCCCCTTGATAGAGTAAGACTTAGAAAAATGCATGGCCATGCTCGGATGAGTTGATATACGATATCAATGTCATCAGTTTAAGTTGGTCTACTCGGTAATCAAGAAACCAAAGATTGGGCTATGCGAGAGTGACACATTCCATGTCTCGTGCTTAGTCTTGATATCACTCCCTCCTATGTAACGGGAGTGATATCTTCGGGCCCCTTAATAAAGTAAGACTTAGAAAAATGCATGGCCATACTCGGATGAGTTGATATACGATATCAATGTCATCAGTTTAAGTTGGTCTACTCGGTAATCAAGAAACCAAAGATTGGGCTATGCGAGAGTGACACATTCCATGTCTCGTGCTTAGTCTTGATATCTTGGACAAAGGGACAATGGCATATATTGGTGATGATCATAAAGGTTTAATCGAATCACCGACAATCTTGTCACTTGGGTAGCAATGATGTGTTGCTAGACACCGCTCATTGCTTATGATCATAAATGTGATTTATGATTATTGCCAACGTGGCAAGAGCCTATTGGGTCGCACATATAGAGCTATTTGGATCATTAAAGTGCATAGGCTAATTATTTGGGTTATGGTTTCACTTTAATTTCGTATTAATAATGAGCCCAAGAGTTGAGCCATTATTAAGTCCGAAATTAAAGCCTAATTGGATTAGGGCTTTGAAACCCATTAGGCCTAGAAGTTGAGTCTCACTATAAATACAACTTTTAGTGAGAAATTCGTAGGTCTCCTTGCCTTAGCCTCCCAAAAGGACAGCCACACTCTTCTCTTGCAATTCCTTGGAAGACGCAAGCTAGCACTGCGAGCGCAAGAGAAACGCATCTGCCGGGACATGGTGGAAGCGTAGTGATCTCGAAAGGCTCGTGTGGATACCATAGAGAGCCTGAACACGTCAACTGTTTAGGTTTTCTGATTCGACTCTACAGTTAAGTGAGAGATCTCAACCGAAAATTAGGTATGAAAATTTTCGAACACCTGGTTTACCCCGTTTCACTTGGATCCTGGAGGGTTTCGGTTAAATTCCGCTGCGCTGTTTGGCTCCCGAAACCCAACAGAATCAACTCGAGAACCTAG
Organism: Aquilaria sinensis; assembly: GCA_005392925.1. NCBI lineage: Eukaryota > Viridiplantae > Streptophyta > Magnoliopsida > Malvales > Thymelaeaceae > Aquilaria > Aquilaria sinensis. The sequence continues at coordinate 316,568 of SMDT01000932.1, read as the reverse complement.
TGTTGAGAACCCGCCATCATTGTGCCCAACTCAGTCAAGCAAGAAGAATAGTAATAAAATTCTAGTATTGGTGCCATTTGAGACTGTTGATGAGATCCAATCGTCCATGGGTATGATGGTGAATAAGGCTATGCGGGTTGTGAACTCGTCACACCATAGGAAAGGGGAAGAACAGCCTGTGACCTAGATGAAGTGATATAAGATCCCTCTTCGCCTGTGACCCTCCAAGTGCGAGGCCAGGATCAATACCGGTCAGGAAGGTCCCTTTGGTCGACATGTGGCCCAAGTACGTTGTAGCAGCAGTTATGAAATTAGATCCTACTCACGGGCCCTGCAGTCCAATCATGGACTGCATGAAATTTTCAAAGACGCACATCCTCTCATCAATAGGCTGACAATTGGTTCTCGAAACTAGACTCTGATGCTGCTAAACTGCTGTCGAAATGGGCTAGCGGAAAATCGACAGATGAAGAAAACTGAAAGAGTAGCAGTACCTGACCCTGACTGCCCCTTGGTTGAAGGTAGAGCTGCACGTTGGGCCAACCCAGACCAGCCGGGCTCGGTCCTACCTATATTGGGCCCAGGCACGACCTGGGTTGAGGCGTGTCAGGTTCGTACCGGGCCTGACCCGGTCCTGGGCTGAGCTGGGCCGAATCTGGTCCTTGGCCCGCAATTTTTAATTTTTTTTTAATTTTTAATTTCAATTTAAATTTTTTATTTTTAATTTTAATTTCAATTTATATTCTTAAAAATTAATTTTAATACAAAATTTTTAAAAACTATTAGTTTTAAGATTAAAACACCACCACCGGTGTGAAATTTTATTCATTTTAAAGCCAAATGGCACTTACATAACATAGAACGGGCTTTACATGAGTCAATAGCAAAATGCTCCATAAAAGTAAATGCAAAATAAAAACTATGATCTGTGCTAAACAGTAAAATCAGATCAAATACAAAGTAAGAAAATAATGAACAAGCTGTGAATTTAATCATCTATCTCATCGAGATTTTCCTCGTCGGAACTCTTGTAGTCTTGTAATCTTAAAGCTGCAAGACCCCAATCACGGTTGCATAGACAGACTTCAACTGCATCTGCTGATAACCGTGCGTGTTTATCTGAAATTACATGCTTCCCAGCACTAAAAGTGGACTCAGATGCATCGGTTGAGACGGGAACAGCTAGAACTTCTTTGGCAATTATGGAGAGAATTGAAAATTTGTTGCTTCTTGCTTTCCACCATTCTAGAATATTGGTCTCACTATTCTCCCAAATCAAGTTGAGGTATATGTCAACTTCATTAAAGCCAGATGCTGCAGTACAGGGCCGTTTGAGGAGTTGTTCCGCCGGATTGAATGGTGATGAGCCCGAAAATGATGAACACCTGATGGTAAAGGAAGTACTATTCGCAACCTTATTCTTATATCAGTCGACATAAATCTTAAATAACTCTCGCAAATGCTCATCAATAGTGGCAGTTATAGAATGAACAGAAATATGTGTCATTTCTAAAAAGCTATAATAACCCTCAAGTAGCTGCTGTGTACCCATCATTCTGACGATCGGGTCTAATGCGGGTGCAAGTAAATAAATCAGGGGTATAGTACTGAAATATAAAATCCATTTGTCTTTCATGGCCTTAATTGTGTCTTTTAAGAACTCGTCATCTTTGTATTGGTTAAAAACCCATGCATTGTTGACCATATGCATTAAAACTTTGTATGATGTGGGATAGTATATACCGGACCAAAAAACAGTGGCATCATAAAAATATCGCAGAACGGCAGCTAATTTTGACAGTTTATCCCACATCTTTTGTTTTAAAATCGTTTTCTTTTCTTTGACATTTATAAAACATGTCATGTGTGCAGCAAATGACATCTCATCCATCAACATCTCATAAGTGCAGTTCCATCAGGTAGGACAATCAAGTTTAAAATATTTTCAGCTACAATCGAGGCTATTTTCTAGACAATATTTCTTAAATTCTTTGAAAACTTTGGTCCTTGACTTAAAATAATAGATTGCCTACTTGATTGGAGTAATTTTAGTACTCAAAACTTGAAGACCTTTATGGACAGCTAAGTTTAAAATATGACATACACATCTAATATGAAAAAATACGGCATCACGAACAGGTTCTAGTGATTCCTTAAGTGTCTCAGCCGCGATATCGTTGTTCGATACATTATCAAATGTTATGTTAAAAACCTTGTCATGACAAAAAAATTCTTTTAAACTTTCTGAAATTACTTGGAATATGTTCTAACCAGTATGATCGATCTTCATCCACTTAAATGCAATGATATGTTTTTGAACGACCCAACTATCATCAATCCAATGTGCAGTTATACAATAATAATCTTCACCTAGTGGTGAAGTCCACATGTCACTAGTGAATGAGATAGAATTATAAAAAACAGAGAAGTATGCTTGTAAGTTAGATTACCAGCTTCATAAATTTTAAATGCCTCCCTCCTAGCAGTAGTCCTAGATATTCGTTTAAAAGTTGGGTTTAAGTATGATTTTATCCATTTTTCCATGTGTCTATCTTCTGATTATGTAAATGATTTTTCAATTAACATTATCCATTCTACCATGTCTTTTCTACAATCTTTTTGATTAAATTTAAACATACCTGATCCACCGGCAGTACTTGCAAACTGTGTCTAACCGTCGGAACTAGTAACTGCATCTGGACATAAATTCGGATGCTTATGTTCCATGTGACATCTCAGCGTTCCTGTGCCAGAGTTCTTCTTATGCACGAACTTTTGCTTGCAATGTTTGCAATGTGCGAACCTCGCATCATTTACATGAGCATCCTTCTTGAAAACTTGGTCAAAATGCTTCCAAACCCATACGGTGAGCCTCGACGTCTTACTTTTTGGTGGAAGTTCTAGTTGATGGCTTGTCAGGGTTTGTTGAGAACCATCTCCTCCACCAACATTTTCTGATGTCATTGGCTCCACCTCTTCAACGTCATCATCAAAAAGTTGATTGTCAAGTCCCAAGTTGTATTGACTCATATCGAATTACTTATTATCGTCAGTTTGTTGGATATGTGCCCTACGGGTCACCGAACGGGAAAGTCCACAAAAAAAAGACCTCAAACCGATGCGGGATGAAGAGCTTGAGACCTTTCCCTTTACTCTTGATGCCATTTCTATGAGAAAATTGATAAGAGCACAAGATTCGAAAGTAATTAAGGAATGATTAACAAAAACTGAAGAAAATAAGATTGAGAGCTTGAAAGAAATGAGAGAATGTATTAGTAGAGAATGAGAGATTGCTAAGATTGATATGAAGAAATGGTGGAAATGACCTCCTTATTTATAGGGGAAGACATTTTTTTTTTATTTAAAAGCCCTTTGAATATAGTTGTTAGAGGGGCAAAAAAGTAAATTTTAGGGGTCAAAAAACGGTAGCCAACCGTTACAGTGACTAAGTGTGTTATTTGCCTTTTTTTTTTTTGAAATTTTGGACTGTTAGTGGCAGGCGACCGTTGGCGCGACACCCGTACCGGGCCGGTCCCATGTCAGGCCCAATCGCGAATTGGGTCGTGCCAAGCCCACTTGCCTCCCTCCCCTCATTAGAGCCTGTAATCGGCCCACCCTTGGCCGAATTTTAACTGGGCCCGTGCCGTGCCAGGTTTGACAGGTCCTAGGCCGTGCTTGATGCGAGCCGGTCCCGAGCTGGGCCGGTCCCAACCCGGCCCAATGTTCACCTCTAGCTGAAGGACAGTGCCATAAATATACTGGCCCCAAGCCCTACATGCCCACCACCTTGTGTGGCATCTGAGGAGGACGAAGTAGATCGACGTTCTCCCGAAGATTAATCTGAATGTTCTCCTCTGTACTGATCCATCTCTGCGTTTTAGACAACATTGGCCACTTAATTATAAATTTTCTACTATGAAATTCTAACAATTTTTAATAATTTCTATAAATTTCTAAAAGGTCAAAAATATTAAAAAATTTTAAAATATATAAAAATTCTTAAAAATTAAAATTTCTAAAAGTTGATAAGAATTTTTAAAATTTCTAGAATTTCTAACAATTTCTAAAAATTTCATAAATTTCTAAGAAATAAAAATTTAAAAATGAAACTTGATTTCTAACAACCTAACAAATATTAACAACCAAAAAATAGAAATAATTTATAACAATCTAACAAATATTAAGAACAAAAAAAAACAACCCAATTCTACCAAAGAAAGTGAAACACATTAATTGAATGTGGAAAAGAATAGAAGAAGGGTGAAAACAGCACCTGATTATGGTTGTTAAATGACGTTGACTGCAAGAAATGTTGATAGCATTTTTGAAATCTTGAAACCAACTAAAATGAATTCAAATGGCAGATGTTGCGATTTTAAAGATGTGGATGAGATAGCGACTAAAATTTTCAGTCACTAAATGCAAAAGTACAAAAAGTCCATGGTTAGTGATTGAAAGTTTAGGCGTTGGTGTGGGTACAACTATCAAGACAGGTTTTCCGTGATTTCAGTTGCTAGTGCGTACAATTCAGTCACTAAATATTTTTTAATTTAGTCGTTACACTCTATAATTCAATTGCTAATTCTTTGAGTGATTTAATAATTATATTTCTAATATATGATTTCTAATATATTAATTTCTAAATATATTATGTTTAGTCAAATTATATATTTTTTCAAATTATATTTCTAATAGATTGTTTCTCTAATATTAATTTCTAATTATATTTAGTCTAATTATATATTTAGTCCAATTAAATCTAACTTGTTATATATAAATTTAGTATTACAATTAACTAAAGCAACATATTGAAAAAACTTTTGACCCCAAATTTTGGAATAAACTCATTAACTCAACTTGATTCTTCCGACTCTAAAACATCTCCACCTTCTTTGTCCTTCAAATGTTCACCTTCAGTCAGCATCTCAACTACTGAAAAAGTACAATCTCGTTGTGGGACTACTTCACCAATAACATTAAGATCAATGAGCATCAAACCTAATTCGACGTCTCTAGTATCACGTATCATATCGACATGTCATATCTAATTTTGCTGGTATAGCTCATCCTCATTAACTGTTCCACCATCAATGCTATTTGCAGAATCGTTAGCTGCCTAATCAATGGAGTCAAAGTCAATTAAACTACGTGGTTTGATCTTCATTATTGTCCACCATTGTTGTTGACACATATGTGCGTATTGACAATAAAACACTTGTTTGGCTTGGCGAGCGAAGATGAATGGTTCTGGCAGATTTATTCTTGATTTTCATTTAACATCAACGACGCCAGATGATAAAGTATGCAAACTTCATGTGTTAGATCAAACCATATACACTTAAAAATCGTGGCAATGTTTGGAATACATTCAGAATATTGAAGTTCAATAATTTCATCAGCCATCCCATAAAATTTTATCCCGTTGTCCATTCTTCTATCACTCAACACAAATACCCACTTCACCATTGATTTAGTCAATTTGTAAGGCTTACTATGAAACTGAAAGCCATTAACCATGCAACCGTTATAACTTGTGATAGAATAAAGCGGATCACATGATAGTTCAACAAGACGTTTGCCCAATCTATTAGGATAAAGATCACATTGCCAATATAAAAAGAGGTAGGACCATATATATTAAAGCTATATACTATGAGTTTAAAACCATATAAAGTAGTGAGATAGAGAAAATGTTTACATTTTCACAAAACTATCGGGGGAAATGTTAAACCCAAAAATTTTCCAATTGTCTGTCACTGGAATCAGGAAACTTTGTCGCATTACGTCATTGAAAATCTGAAAATAAACATCTACTTCTTTGTAATTTTATAAAACGTATAAATGCACCAGTCATATTTTATCCTCATTTAGGATCCTCCGAGTCCCGCGAGCAGGAAAGTTTTGATTATCCCAAATTCATAGTCTTAACATCACTTGGGCCTTGATTCAATCTAGTTTTCGTATCAAGACCAAAGTAATGTTCACAAAATAATTTCATCTCCTGCACAGAAATGCCTTTACAATTGAACCCTCTAACTTCACCTTGTCACGTGCCTTTTTCTTCAGAGACCGCATAAACGTATAAATAACAAAAAATAAGGTGCCGGACAACAAATTAAAGAAAATGTTACAAAGTATTCGTATATAGTACTATATTGTTCAAAAGGATACATCCAATGATACTAAACAAGTCCACATAGCTTCACCTCATAACGTAAATGTATAGTTAAGTGTTATATTGAATAAAAAAAAACTGGAGGGAATATCATCTTAGGTTTACAGATAATGTTGATTATGAAGTTCTCAAGTTTCTTCATCTTTCCTAATCTGATCTTGCACGAACAAAGTTCTCAAAAGAATGAACTAACTTCAGATATGGTGGCCCACATTGTTGGTGCCAAGTACCCATGCATCGCAATAGGTAATAGGCTTTGCAAAAATATGTGGCAATCATGGCTTTTAAGAGCGTAGAAACTATAATCTAAAACATTAACAGTCTGTGATAAATTGGAAAAAAAACCCATCTGGAAATTTTAATCCTTTTGAACCATAAACATATCTATTGAACATCTTCCCACTTTAGAGCATACGTGGCTTTTAGTTTGATGGTAGTATTTCCATCATCAATCAAGTAGAGCTCATATCGCATCTCCAACTCTTTTAAATCCAATCAGGCATTAGAGTTACTTTTATCTTACCTTTTACTTCCATCAATGTATAAAATAGATTCTAAAAAAAAATTCTTTATATGCATCACATCCAAGTTACGTCTGACCAGTAGGAACCTTCAAGAAGGTAAAACCCAGAAAATTGACTGTTGCAATCAATTATGAGTATAACCAAATCAAGTTGTGCGAAGATTGTCACATGGTGATCCAAATGATGGGAATTGCATATCATCTAAATATTGCACAATCTCTTCAGCAAACATTGGTGGAACAGTTGTTTCCTTTACTCATAACCCCGGTCGAAAAACATTAATATTTCCACAAAATGCATGGTTCTTCGGCAAAAACTTCCTATGACAATCCCATCAACAAGGCTTCCTCTCGAACTTCAACTGAAATGTATTGATACTCCCTATACAATATGTATAAGCTAATCTCCCATGTGTACTCTAACCTGATAGCATCTTATATGCTAAAAAATTACTAATTGTCCATAATAGACAGACTCTCATTCTAACATTTTGACATCAATATGCATCTCGTGTTTCTACTCATCTACCCATGGCATTTTTAACTTATCAATTAGAGGTCTTAAGAATACATTAATATTTTATTCTGGAGATCTTGAACTCGATATTAACAATGACAAAAAAATATACGCCTCTTTCATACACATTTTCGATAACAAGTTATAGACAACTATAAAAACAGGCCATATATAATATGTTCCGTCCGTTGCAGAATTCGGCATAAGCTCATCTGTGCATAGGCCATGACATACATTTTTGATTTTAGCAGCAAAGTTAGGGAAAAATGAATTTACATGATGCCAAGCCTCTATTTGGCATGGATGAGCCACTGAACTCGAATGCACATCATGTCCACAACTTGCATGTCATATCATGTATTCAGCTGTTTAACAAGACATAAATAAACATTTCAGTCGATCTGTGATTAGTAGATGCCGCAGTACCTTTTTCACAACTAGTTTTTCTTCCTTTTATCCAATGTCTCTTCCCTATATTTACACTTACCACAAACACTGCAATGCTTCAATTCTGAATTCTCATAATCAAATAATATACAATTTTTTGGACACGCATATATTTTCACACACGGAATGCTTAACCCTTTCATCATTTGCTTTGATTCATATAACGCTTCTGGCAATTGATTTTCCTCTAAAATGAATTCCTCCAATAATGACAACATGTCATTAAAGCAATTATCACTTCTATTATGCTTACTCTTCTTGTTCAACAACCGAGAAACTGCCGACAATCTCATGTGCTTGTTACATCCTTCCCACAAAGGTGTTAATGCATTCTCAAGTAGTTTATAAAATTCCTATCCATTTGGATTAGGCAACTAATTACTAATTTCTGTAGAATGATGAACAGTACCATCATTATTATCAGTATTCTCAACAATCGCTTCCTTAGGATCTTTATTATTGTATTCATCACTTTCAAGCTTATTATTATAATTGAAGCTCGGATGCATCAAATCAATGACCATATGATTGTACCAAGATCTATTGTCATAAACAATATTGCTATCAGACCGTGTCCTTGATGATGATGAAGCATTTGCACTCTCCCACGTGAAAATTATGATTTCACGTTTTATGCTATTCACCATGACAGTACCAAACATAATAGTTTTTCACAAATCCATATTGACATAAATGCATTCCAACTTCATTTTGATCTTGATAATGTCTATTTTGACATCATCGACATTGACATTTAATTAGCTTATTTGAACTACTACATACTGTTCGTATAAAATTTTCTGCACCATTTATAGAATTTGGATTCATATATCCATCCATCATTATTCGTTTGTACATCCATTGACGTCCTTCTCGCGCTATTGCTCTTATTTCCTACAAAAGACAATATGTATCTCTTCATTTATAGTATATACCAAAAATTTAATAAGTGCAAAACATATATATAATTAAAATTGTATCACCATTAAATTCTAGATGCTATCTGAATGTCTTTTTATGCCTAATAAATTCTTATAGGGAATGGTCATAACCTATTTAGAAATAAAAAATTGAAACAGTACTTCTACATTTTAATTTATCTTAATATAGTTTAAAAAAGTTTCAACAACATCCCAGTTTAATTCCCCAAAACACCAAAATTTTCTTAAGACAAAAATCTTAAGTTTGGCTTTCAAGGAACAAATCTAGATATGACCAAAATTTTTCCACTATTAAGACACCTTGTATAGTACTAATAAGTTTTTCTTATTTTTAAACTGTCCAACTTGGACAATTAATGATTACTGACCAAAGAAATATTATGCATATACAATAACTATGTACAGCTACAATTACTCTTCATACATATTATTTCTCAACAAGTCGGGAAGTATTGATAGGTGTTCTATGGTTCACTATATGCATAAAAATATTAAGTATATAAACACAAAAATTATTAGTTATAACATAGACTTCGATTAAATTACATATTACCTTAACAGTGATATCTATACATGATGACTTTGCATTGAAAATCTTCAGCTGTTAGAGAGATACGTCGAAGATATTGATAGAAGCAGAGAAGGGAGAGGGGGGAAGAAGAAGGAGAAATGAGGAAGGAGAGGTCGGGTGGAAGTTTTTAATCGTAACTAGCAACTAAATTTATGACTGAAGAGAAATTAGCGATTGATTGTGAAAAATATTAAACAACATGTGACTGATTAGCGACTGAAATTTAAAAATAGCAGCTGACTAGAGACTGAAAATTAACGAGTAAATCTTTCAGTTGCTAGTTTGAATATGACCCACAACCTAGCAACTGACTAGCGACTAATATGTTTAGTGACGGAAATAGTTTCAGTCTCTAAATCACATCTCCCTTGTAGTGTCATTCACAAGTCAACTACAAAGAAAAGAAACAATTAGGGAAAAAAATGTCTTGTAAAAAAATTTAAAAAATTAAGTACAAAAATCTTTTTAAGTTCTAGGTGTTAAATATATGATTTGATGAAAAGATTTAATTTTCACCATTAATAGAATTTTTAAATTCTATGGAAACTACTTTATTAAATATGTAGCTAGTGAGGACATCATATGGATCAATTGTTTCAATCAAATGGAGAAAATCCACACATAACTTGGATTACTAGGTCTCTGTTTCTTCATCATTGACATGTTTCTTCATCATTGACATGTCAACTGCAAAGAAAAGAAATGATTAGGAAACAAATATGTTGTAAAAAAATTTTAAAAATTATGTACAAAACCTTTTTAAGTTCTAGGTATTAAATATACGATTTGATGAAAAGATTTAATTGTGACCATTAATAGAATTTTTAAATTCTTGGGAAACTACTTCATTTAAAGATGTTACAAAAAATATATTTTATTAAAAATTCTACCTACCGTTTCATTCATCAAATATGTAGCTAATTATTGGATACATAAAAAAACATCTAGTATTTTTGTTGCTAGGTTTCTTCTTTTTTATATTTTATATCAAAAAAATTAGTGTTTTAATGAAGGCAGTATTTTTTTTATTTCATAAAGTATATGATTTGATGTATTTTTTATTGCAAAAATAAACTAGATATAGATTGGATGAGTCATGCACTCTATGTAAAAGTGAAAATTTGTTTACCAAAAGTGGTATTTTCAATTCAAAAACCAATATATTTTTGTATTAACAAATAGATGAAAGACAAAGTACTAGATAATTCTTATGAACAAAAACCGATAAAATATGAAAAATATTAAGAACATACTATAAAATAAGATAAACATCAATTTAAGTGACTAAATTATAGATATAAGTTATCTAGAGGTTGAAATTGAACAACTAAATCAATTCAATGGCCAATAGTGCAGTTCAAACGCATGGAAGGATGACTGACATGGTGCGATTCAATTTCCATACAAATGGATTGTCACCCTATTTTCATAGCTTGGGGCTTCTCTTCAATGAGTTCAAGTTAGGGGCCAACTCGTTCGTTTCGTGCAAGCTCAAGGATTACTAGCGCTCTTTGGCCTATAAGCAAACTACAATGCACCGATTCACATGTTTATCAGGACTTCAGGACTGGAGTCATTCATGTATAGCGGATAGAATTGGGAAAACATGGTTCGAGGCGCATGCATCTATCTATTGGAACAACATTAACTTAAACGTTGGGGAATGTTAATTTTAAGGTCCCAGCAACCTGGATAATAATCAGTGGTTTACTTCTTAAAACTGAGTGAATCACTTTTTAAGTTTTTTAGGCCAAGAATGGCAGCGTCAAAGCTATATGGTAGTGGACACACAAACTTAGGGCAGTCGGCTAGCGTATTCAACAGAGCTGCAGATGATTTCCCAGAAGTTGAAGGGCCTGAAAAGTTGCAATATGCTACAATTGGGGTTGCTTCCTATCACCTTCTGAAATTGCTTACGCTCTTTGAATCCATGGGTAAAGATAGCTAATTTACCAGACTTGATCTCAACACCTGTTTCCTTCCTCCTGGAGCAAGAGACTTTACAGGAGACACTATGCGCAAACTCAGGTTTCTGACTACGCAAAACAACTAGACCGAACCTTACCGATAGCATCTGATTGTAGATGCTCGTATTCAGCATAGGCAAATGAGAACAGCCAAAAAAGAAAAATAAATAAATAAGAACAGCGAAGGAAATGCATGAATTCTAGTCCAGACTAGCTGTTCCAACAATTCATCTGAAGCAATTTAACAGCAACAGCAATTGTCAGATTGAGAGTTTGGTATTTCTACATATTATTCCTCAACAGGATGTATGGTAAGACCTTGATGACTGAACATTGGTCCATGTTTCTGATCTGTGGCGCTTATCTTCGATAAAAAGCCCTTCACTGAAACGATGATGAAACCATAGTTAATGTCCAAGCATTCAAGAACTCAACCATGTTCACACAATACACAGATGACACTCAAATATGGAGCAGGGAAGAAGGGACGCAAACTACTACCCAGGAGGTGGTCTGGTAATCAGCACAATCCTCATCACATGCAATTACTAGTCAAACATCCAAAGTAAAATGCATACCCAATCATTTTTCACGGGAGAAGACAAGTAAACAGCATTGCAACATTAGATGTTCTCATTATGTTCTTGAGCCATGGCCAAGAAACTGTCCTACATGTCCTTCATTGCATGGATTTGGGGGAAAATGCATACTGATAAATCATATCATATGTTTGCTGAACTTTAACAACCAACCAGCAAATGTGACAAAACATATCAGATCCAGAAGAAATGAACTAACAAAAGCAGGAAACAGAAACTTTAAACAAAATATCACATTTGGTAAACGTGGTGGTCTAGACATAAAAGATAATTTTGTTGCGCATATCATCAATGTCATTGGATCATCTTTCACTTCCCTTCAACTTCATCATGACGAGCTGTATGTACCACAAATTTGTTCAACTCAGTCACACATGTCCAGCTATAAGCACATTAATTTTTTTCTTACGTTAAATTGACGAATTCATGCCTGTAAAGCCAATCGATTTCACTCCCAAATTATTCAATTTCAGACACATAGGCTATACTTGTTTACATAAGTTGATAATATCGCCATACCAACCCAAGGAACACAAGGCAATGTCAACCCACCATTTAAGTGCATCAAAATTGAGCATACTTGTTAAAGAAAGGTCAGTTAAATTCTCATGACAAAATAATATAATATGAAGAGTTCGGGGGATCACTGCCCATCAACTGCAAGACAGGCCAATGTTCGTTCTATAACATATCTACACTCAAAAGTCCGAAGTCTAGTTAAAATGACCAATATCCTAATACTACACTGGAAAACAAAGGAACTACAATGTCTTCAGATCATTTATAAATGGAATAAATTTCACTATCAAATGATATTATGAAGTAGACATAATCATCTATTTTAGAATGGCAATAGAGAACACTTCTATTTCTACTGAAGGACAAAATCTGCCATGGAACACCCTCCACGGAAAACTTGATTGCTGCCGTTGACAGAAGATAAAAACACTAGGTATCAGCCAATTCAACAACAAAGCGATAGCTTCTAACAGACTAACACAACCAACCTGTATATTTAATCAACACCAACTTTCACATACCAATCCAAACTTATACTCAACTACTCATAAACTTAACAGTACAAGATAACACACATCAACACATCGTTAGAAAGAAGAAGCCCTCACCTCCAAGCAGAGGAATCAAACGAAATCTAACACGGCTTCCACTAATCAGACCGGCTGGCAAACCTCTCGACCTTCTCATCCTTCAAATTAAGCCCCACCATAGCCTCACCAAGCCCGCAGCTCACTTCCGCCAGCACCTCAGGGTCACTGTAGTGTGTCACGGCCTGAACAATGGCTCGTGCCCGCCTGGCGGGGTCTCCACTCTTGAACACGCCGGAGCCCACAAACACACCATCACAACCCAGCTGCATCATGAGCGCCGCATCGGCAGGGGTCGCGACTCCCCCGGCGGCGAAGTGCACCACCGGCAGCCTCCCCAGCTGCTTCGTCTGCATGACCAAATCATAAGGCGCGGCAGTCTTCTTCGCGAAGCTGAAAACCTCATCATCGTCCATGTTCCTCAGAACCCTAATATCAAGATTCTTAACGTTAGTGTCACATGTCAGCATCAAAGAATTTTAAACGGTATAACAAATTCGTTACCTGATATCACCCATCACCGAGCGGACATGTCTAACGGCCTCGATGATGTTCCCGGTCCCGGCTTCCCCTTTGGTTCGGATCATGGCAGCACCCTCGCGGATCCTCCGGAGCGCCTCCCCCAAATTCCTGCAACCGCAAACGAAAGGGATCCTGAAATTGTGCTTGTTGATATGGTTTTCTTCGTCGGCAGGGGTCAGCACCTCGCTCTCGTCGACGTAATCAATTCCAATGGCTTCGAGAATCTGGGCCTCCACGAAATGGCCGATTCGGGCCTTGGCCATGACGGGGATGGTGACTGCCTGCTTGATTTCCTTGATAAGCTGCGGGTCACTCATCCGGGCCACCCCGCCCTGGGCGCGGATGTCTGCAGGGACCCTCTCGAGGGCCATGACGGCGCATGCGCCGGCTTCCTCGGCGACCCGGGCCTGTTCGGGCGTGACGACGTCCATGATAACGCCGCCTCGGAGCATCTGGGCGAGACCCACCTTAACAGAGAAGGGAGATTTGTGGGTCTCTGTAATAGCCCCATTTCCGTAGACAGCCACGACGCCAGTGCCCGCCATCACTGCCCTGTAGATGAGAATTGGATATAGCGGAAGGGAGGAAGAGAATTTCTGTTTGGATGCAGAGAAAATGAGGACGTTGCAAAGAGGTGGCGAGAGATAGGTTTAAGTAGACGAGCATTTTGAATGGTTCTAGGTGGGCAGGTGAGCGTGGCGGTGCTGCGGCGACGCTCAGAGAAGGGTACGCTGTGGACCGTTGGATGGAGAATCTGTCGGAAGGATCTTAATCGGACGGCTGTAGATAATGGGCGTATAAATATTAGTGTGGGGCTGGGGAACACTGAGCTGAAGGGGATGAAATTTGGGAGCCACGTAAAAAGGGGAACGCGGGGCCTGGTTGGAGCCTTGGAAGAGAATGGCTGGCGTTGGAACCAGGATTTCACGATTCTCTGTGCCAGGACACAGACCGTTGGCGCGCTGTTCTGCGGAAAACTTGAACCCATTTGCCCCCGGGAGGGTTTTTGCCTTGTTATCGGGGGAAGGTTGATGGAATTTTTTTTTTATTTTTTTGCAATTATAAAACAAACACATATACTAGTGAAGGACGAGAGTAGATACGCAACAATATTATGAGCCAAAGTGACATGCTGATATAATACAATTACCAACATGCGGTGATCAAAAGACCTCATCATAAATAAAAGGTCTTAAGCTAAACTAACCAAAGGTATATCAAGATCTACATTTTCCTTATAAAACAACTAAAACCAAACAGTAAGTGGTTAAAAATTATATTATTAGATAAAGATGACAATAAAGCAGCCATGCAACTCCTTGAACAATGACATATTTCAATTTGAGAGTTAACACAAAATTCTTTCTAATATGTGCATCTTGGAGTCTTCGAGGAGTGTTAGCCCTCGTCCATAATCACAACACTGTTCCAAGTCTAGACAACCAATGCCAAGCGCCAACAACTACAAAACATTGTGGGTTCACCACTAGCTTACTCCACTTACTCGTACCCATAATATGGTAGATAGATTTGTGGATTGGTGTTTAAGATCATTTTTTTTTTAGAGACGAGAGAGTTGACAATAAACTGTGCGTTATCATTTTGCCCCAGCCATATTATCCAAAAAGTAGAAACCAGAAAGAAGAGCCAGCTTATGTGCCATTTTTGTTGGGAGGCTAAACAATTCATAAGCCAGCTTTCAAATAAGGAAGCATGAGACATCAAAGGATAGACATAGAAATACTCCCAGATTTCTTTAGTACCCTGGCAACCTCAAAATAAATAAAGGGATGTTTTTTTCTGAATATTACACATGAGATATTGAGGGTTAACAACAACCCTTGATAAGCCCGATTCGTTATTGTTATAAGAGGGGTTGGTGGAACTCTGGGTCGAAGTAGACCAATATTTGAACCATTTGGTGCAAGCCATGGGAACAAACATACTACATTTTCAAAAGGGAAATGTTATCATTTCAGACTATAATGGTCTGTGATGCTATAACAATCTTTTTCTAAATTGCTTGAAAATAAGTTTAGCACAAAAGATTAAGAAAGTTTAAAAATAATTTGTGTTTTTTATTTTTACTTTTTATTTTTATTTTTTTCACTTTTTGTATGTGTTTTCATATTAGTGTAAAGTTAAAATCCAACAAATTGATCTAGTCCAGCATGTCAACAACATCATCAAATGAATTAATAGGGGTGGAAACGAGCTGAACCTCTTAGAGTATAGCTCAAGCTTAAGCTCGATTTTTTTTGTTATCGAGCCTCGAGTTTCATTATAAGTTCAAACTCTTAATGACTTGAGTTTCAAGTCTAGTACTATTTGGCTCAAACACTTATCAAGCATAACGAGTCTAATATTTTTTAATATAAAAAATAAATTAGTTTTATTTTTAATATACCTAAACCTTAAAATTTTAATTTTAATTTTAATTCCTTAAATTTAGCTCAAACCTTTAATCGAACTTCAAGCCTATTGAGGCACCGAGCTGAACCCTAATCTTTTCGAGGCATGCTTTAAGCCCAATTTTCCAAGATCGTCGAGCTTATTGTGAATTTTAAACTCCAACCATAAGCGCATGGTGAATGTTGAAGTTGGATGAAAAGGATTTTCATTCCCACAATGATGGATTGACTTGCTTGCCAAATACCACTACTCTAAGTTAACTTTAGCTAAATAATCAAAGTTGAATGAAGATTTACACAAGACACATAAGTAACTAAACTTAGTTAAATGAAATGCTACTAACCTATGATGCAAGAATGCAATGTAAATTTGTAGATTTTATTAACTTACTAAAACACACTTCTATGGGTTCACTACTTGTCTTGATTAAATGGTGAATTCAAGTGAGTGAGATAGTTTTCAATAATTATTGGTAAAGTTACTTAATTTAATTCTTGCTTTTCCAAGTGAAAGAATTAATCTTTCCAACCAAAATTAATAAGGATTTCCATCTGATTACAAACTTAGGGAGAGACATTGGAGCACAATTTACCTTTACCTAATGACTTAAACTAATTTCCTAACAAACCCATAGCCATTAAACTCTTCCACTAGGTCCAATAGCTTTTAATCTTTTTCAAGAGTTTAAAAGCAATTTATGGTGCAATCAATTGTGGCTATTAACTAGCTAACACAACAATAAGCTCAAGAGAAAAATGAACGAGCATGTGATAGAAAACCAACTTCACACAACCATAAATTCATCCAACATAATCAATCTAAGTAGCTACATCAATAGAAAATGCTAAGGAAAACTACTCTATAACTAAACTAAACATAATCATGAAAATGAAATAAAGAACATTCATGTTCAATACAAAGAAAATGAAGGAAAAAATGAACCTAAAGCCTATAGTTGCCCAATTCCTTAAGCTTTTATATGTCTTCAAATGCTTTAAGTCTTCTCCAAGTAATGCCCAAAAGTGCTTCATAAGAAGGTGAAAGAAGAATGCAACATATGTGACAATGAAAACTTAGCTTAAGCTTAGAGGAAGAAGAGAGTATGTCCAAATTCTCGATTTTTTCAAGAGATAAGCTGAAATTTTTTTACTTTGTTGTAAAAATATGTGACAATGGAAGCTTACCTTTGACTTCGTTGTAACCTTAAAATATTTTTACTAGTTGAATATTCAAATTGCAAGACTCCTTTAATGAAGCATATTATTTTGTGAACAAATTCACAAACTAGTGAGGGATTGTTGTTATAGTTTACGAATTAAGTGTAGGAAAATATATCCCACATGGAAAGAAGAAATTTTGGTGAGTTATAACTTTTAATGAGTTGTAACTTTTAGAACACATATATTAGTTCAAGAATTACAGCCCTTTAAGAGTTGCAATTTTTAGGACTAATATATTGGTTCAAGAATTATAACCCTTTAAGAGTTGTAACATTTGGAACCAACACATTGGTTCAAGAGTCACAACTCTTTAGGAGTTACTATTTAAAATCAACACATTGGTTCAAGAAGTCACAACTTTTAAAAATTACAATCATTAAAACCAACACAATTGTTCAATTTTTCCTTCTATAAATTCAATTATTGTTCTCAGAAAATCTACTTGCTTGTTCTCAGAAAATCTACCAACATGACTCAAGCAATTTATTTTCCAACATATTATATATCATGTAATGGTAGTGTATGTGTTGGAATTGATAAACCCGATAACCAAGAACCAAAAAATAAAAAATCATGGTTTTGGTTATGTTCTATTCTCGAATTAGGCAGAAATTTTAAGGAACCAAGGGTATTTCGGTTTGATTCCTTTCTACCCTTAACCCGCACCAACTGGACCCATGATCAATCCTACTAGTTAACTCTTTTATCCCATGTAAAACCTCTGTTTCTACTACTGTCATTTTAAACTATTATAGTCCCTATGAGTGCATTAAAGAAATTATTCTTAAATTGTAACCTTGGCATTATAAAACTAACCACCATTGCGCAAACGTAAGAATTTTGTTATCTTTTGTAAGCCAGCTCAACTTGTAATGTTTGCAAATATCCCTAATCAAGATTTGAAAATATGGGTGAAAAAGGGCTGGGCTTTTTTTGAGTAGCTCGAGCTCGAGCTTGAATTGAGCCTTTTCGAGCCAAGCTCAATCGAGCTCGAGCTTAAAATAAGCTCGAATCCTAATCAAGCTCAAGCTCGAGCCAGAAAGAACTCGGCCTCATATAATAATGGGCCTAATGGGCCTCTTTTATATGGGCAAAATAAACTTGGGCTTGACAAATAACAAACACCATTTAGGACATATTTATAGCATCTTCACCTCAAATCTGCTGCTTCAACCCCGAGGACCTTTCGTCTGCATGTTCTCCCCATCGGTGTCAGGAATGCCAAATCCACTATTCTGCCTCCTCCCTCCACAACGACACTGACGACATTCTCAGCGTTGCCATATCTCTTATTTTCGGTGTCGACTGCAGAGGTCTCATCACTGATTCAACGACTGTGATTCTTTCAGAATATCACGATTCAACGATCACGATTCTTTCGGAGATGATAGCGATTCGATTGTTTACCGGGCGAGTAGATGATCATGATTCTTTGTCGGCCGTCTTTCGGAGAAGGTAGAGAAATTCAAATTTCTATTTACGGGTGCTTTGTCCTGTTCTTTCAATCCTTGCTTTTTGTGTTTAAATGGCTTGTGTTCATAGCTGGGTGACCATAGATGGGTTAATGTTGAGAAAGTGCAGTGGATTCGAATGAAAGAGGTCTTGTTGCTCTTATTTATGAAGATGGTAGCTTATTTATGAAGCTTATGAACTCAGGGCAGAGCAGTGAAATGTTAAAAAGTTTAGGATAAGATATATAATTTTCCCTTATATGGTTATGTATTTAGCAAATTACAGATTTAGTCCTTATTTTTCATCCAAGTTATAATTTTGGTACTAAAGATTTATATGTGTCGTTTGAGTTTGGCGAGCCTTCGAGCCGATCTCGAGCCTACCTCAAGCTGAGCTTGAGCGTGAAAAATTGGGCTAGAGCAATTCGAGCTCGAGCCTAGGTAATATCGAACAGGAAAGGGGCTGAGCTCGAGCCTAGTGGGCTCAGACTCGGCTTGGCCCATTTTCACCTCTATTTGAAGAGTGTCAGCTAGTTGTCTCACTTCTCAAAATAAATAATTTCTAAAATAATCTAATTACAGCTTGAGCCATTCAAGTTTCATATTACATATACTTCACATTTGGTTTTCCTAAAGTAATTTCTAATATCTTTTACTTTTAATTGGTTATTGTTGAAAAAATAATTTTTGTTTAGATCACAGTTTAATTGATAGGTAGGTTTAGTGGCGAAACCACGTTAGGGTAGGGGGTGCTATTGCCCCTTGAGAATTTTAAAATTTTGTAAATATGAGGTACTAAGTTGGCTATTTTATGAGAAATTAAGGACCAAGAGCGAATCTTTGCACAAAAACTGGTTGAATAATATAAAAAGGGTAAGTAGCACCAACAGTCCTAAATCTTTAGTTTTCATCGCAAATTTGTCCATAACCTCTAAAACATTGCATATCCATCTCAAACCATTTTCCTTTAGTGTCTTTCTGCCTTTTTTTTCTACTAGTCTGCTTCAGTAATGGTTAATCAAAATAAAGTAATTATTTTACTAATTTTTATTTAGAACAGATATCATTTTAATATCATATACACTTAATAATTATTTAAACAATTTTATAAAATTTAATTTTTATAAATAATTTTTTAAATAATTTTTTTCTCTTAGGTTTTGATCATCACTTATCTCATCTCTGCCTAACCCTTAGGTTCCCTGAGCCTAAAAATCTGATTCTACCACAGGTAGACTAATTCAACTTGGTTTTGTAGATTCACATGTACAGTTGTGATTTCAGGTAAAGATCGGTAGTGTCTTGGCAGGAAGTTGATTACAATTTGGTTATGAGTTATGACTAGGATGAACGAAATGACAAAAGATACTAAAATCAAATCAAAAGGACCGACGACTGACTAATGATAGCTAATTAATTATAAGGGAGGCCTGCCTCGGTGGGGGGTTATTACTAATATTTAATTGGCTGGGATGAAGGCGGCGACTGGCGCCGTTCGTTTCCAATCTCATGGGTCACGCAATGGGGCCGAGGCCAGGCAACAACTTGCACTTCCATCCATCCCTACAAGGCTACAACCCATAATTTTTGCTTGGATTCTCCATTTCCTAGTGGTGCACTTCTCTGGTCTGGTCTGGTCAGAAAAGGTTTGAGATAATTAAATGAGGGCCCTTCTTAAACTATAGTGTACTTTAGCCATCTCACGCCACCACCCTCGACCAACGAAGCCAAGTCTGTCTTCTCTACTTCATCCGAATTCATGAACTGAAATAAGTTAAAAGTGATTATTTCTTATATATAATAATTGTTCACTTCATTTGCATATCAATTGAAATTTTGTACTCAAAGAAACTTTTAAAATATTTTATAAATCTTTTGAAGAAATAGATATTTTTTTGATTAATTTCCTTTTCATGACTGAGTATGGAAAATATTCATAAAAAATTAATTACTTTCTATTAAAATTTTATTCAAGTGATTATTAATTAAATTGAGTATTAATTTTAAATGAACATCAATTTTAGATAAAAATTTTAACAATATAAGAATTCTAAATTAGTTTTGATGAAAAAAAAACAAACTTAGGTGACATCTTTCAGGATGCACAATTAATTCATTGAAAACTTGTATTGGTGGGGATGACAATGAAACGGATTAGGCATGAGTATTTCATATTTTGCCATCCGTGCTTGCAAGTTTTTGCTTATCAACAAAGTGGTAGGTATCCAACTAAACATTTCTTACCCACGCTTGTTGTCTTGTGGGTAATTCGTATATATCTAATTCCTTTATTAAAATTACACCCTTTAAAAATCCGAGGTTTATTACTTCAACTTTTCACTTCTAAGAGGGTAATCTTATTATTTTTATGTGATCAAAGAGGTGACCCCAATGACTACAAGCACATTCAAGGTCAAAAAATAATATTTAATGAAGTATGTATGAAAAATATTAAAATTACACACTTCGCGAATGTGATGAATAGACAAGACAAATTTATTTATCACAAATGCCTTAAACCCATCACTTGTCTATACCCGTTAGATGGATGTATTTTATTACTCATATCCGCCCCCTTATAGTTCTATTGGGTAATTCACTCTGTCACAAAATAAATATTCACAGTTAAAAGATTTCGTCCACCAACCTACAATCTCTATTCTCAAAAGAATATTCTTGCAGTAACGTTATAGCTAACTGAAGTATTATCACCGTTTTGTATGAGATGTGAAAGCCTTTTTTACCTTGAGTAAAAAGTATTTTACTAGAAATTTTTTTATGTTGATAGGTTACTAGTATTTTGTAATACATGATATAGAGAAAGGTAATTAGCAGACAGTTCAACTGGAGTTAAACAGGGTTAGTTAAAGTGTTTCTCGACAAGGCTGCTTAAGCTGCAATAAAATTACAGTCTTATCCCTTCAAGTCAGCAAAGGTGGTTAGGTCACTATTATACTTTGTAATATTTGGCAACTTTAAGGGCAGATAAGGATTGGGTTCATACTGAGAATTGCCAAGGTCCAAAAACAAGTTAATTTGGGCGAGATAAATTAATACCAAACCGAGTTGCTAGTTAAACGGCGTATACGAGGTTGGAAAAGCCCGCGTATTACAGCGGTTAATTATGATTAATAAGAAACGATAAATGTTGTATTGGTTTGTGATGGATAGATAATATATACATTGAATAGTTAAATGAATATGTGTTTACATATTGTCAAAAGAGCATTAAAGATAACAAATAAAAAGTGTCAAAGTAGTTTCATTAATCAATTCAAATAAAACCATAAAAAATAAAAGCTAGAGTATTTATAATGTAGGAAAATATTACACAATACATATGCATAAGTTTTTCCAAATTTTTACTTACTAATGAATCAATGATAAAATAAAACCTTTTAACAATCAATAACCTATACGTAATGCAAATTGTACACTATTTTAACTAATCAAAACTTTAAATCAAACCCTATGTAAAGCACTCATGCATTAATCAAAAACTTTGAATCTGACCTATCTAACAAAATCTTTGAATAAAATCATGGAGAAGAAAATTTTTAAACCTTTGAATAAAATCATGTAGAAGAAATTTTTTTTGATGTTTAATATGGTTAATAAAAGCATGTCTCTCATTTTCATTTAAGGCTTTATTATTTTAAATTTAAATAAACCACCTAATTTTTTTTTCTAAATTTTCCAACTGGTTGCAAAAGTTGGAGACCACTATGGCAAAATTGTTATATTGAGGGACCAAAAAGGGGATTTGAACATTCCCCTGTAAGTCAAAAACACAAATAGAAACGGCCCAAACGGGGACTTGCAACAAAATGCAAAATGTGCCTTCATTTCCTAAATCATTGGTTTCTGCAAGTAACAATCTCCATACTTTATTATCCATCGATCTTACCATCATCAACAAATTGTCTGCACACTATCTCACGACAGAAGGAGAAAGTGAGGGATCAACATGGCAAACGTAAAATATTCAGGGACCAAAAATGAGATTTTACCACAAAACAGGAAAAAGCAAAAAAGAAAAAAAAAGTCAGCGGCACCAAAGTAACCAAGGGCATAATTGTAAGAACACTGTTTTTTACTATTTAAATAAACCGTACCCCGAAAACGGGTTTTAGTATATAGTATAATAACAAGGTTTCCTATGTGTTGATTCTGTCTGATTATTATTTGCTTCAAATATGACGGGTATTCCCTCATCTTTTGGTGGTTTCTACTTAATGCTCTATTTATCTCATAATTATTTCAAATAATATTTTTAAGTAACTAGTTTCTAATACTTATAACTTTTTACGTACTAACCTTTTATAAAAGAAAGACTAATAAAAAAACAATTACATTACCTTTCATAAAAAATGTTTTTAAGGCATATTTTAGACTATTAAAAAATGTAAGATTTCAACTGATAGAAGAATAAGAACATTTAATCACCATATGTAAAAAAAAAAAACCTGAATGGTTTCCAATGACCAAGTGGGTGCTTTTTCTACTTTGATAAAATCAATCACTTGGCCATCAAACAAAGATTTGCACTTTTCCATGGTGGCTAAGAATTGACTTGCAAAAACACCTGACGTTAAACAAAACGCTTTTGACAAATACTATAAGAGAAAGTTACAAAAACTCCCTGTGGTTTGGTTAAACCTACAATTTACCCCCTATATTTTAAGAAACCTACACTTTACCACCTATATTTTTTATGCTACCCGATAACAACTTCTGAAACTATATGGTAATAATGCTCTAATAATTTCAAGATTTTTGATATTTTTTTCACAGCAAACCAGCCTTTAAAAAATACTGATATATAATTACAGGTGAAAAATTACATTTACAGAAAAAAAAACTGATAGTTTAAAATGTCTATTAGCTATAAAAAAATACTGGATAGATTGAAATTACTGAAAGATGATTATCGTAGAGTTTAAATACAGTTTCAGAAGTTGTATCAGACAGTATAAAAAATATGGGGGGTAAAATGTAGGTTTCTCAAAATAGAAGGGACAAACTGTAGGTTTGACCAAACCACAGGGGGGTTTTTGTAACTTTCACATACTATAATAATCCGCAGTATAAAAATTATTTAAAATAATCCAAAGCGAAGCCGCCGTGGTACCCGCAGCAAGGATTTGTCTGTAAGTATTGAGTAAATTATAAAGGCGAGTTGCTATACACCAATGATTCTCTATCTAAAAATACCCTTTGATGAACATGGGTTTACATTTTTCAATCACTTGCAGGCCGTGCTCACGGAGTACTTTCAACTCTCCAGTACTACCTTCCAAAGGGAACGAAAAAGGATTTTAAGGAAAAATTAAACAAGTTACTATGTTGAATGCCATTTCTCTTAACAAAAAAAATAAAATAAAATGAAAAGGTTACTCACCTTTAGAAACCTATCAATATTTACACTTGATCAGCAGCGACTCTCTAACGCAGACGCAGACAACCTAAAAGTCGCTTGAAACTTCTAATCAGGCTGCGGAAGGGAAGCAAAATCCAAACTCCCATCCCATCACACTGTGAAAATCTTCCTGACCTTCTTTATGTTCCGACGGCATATTGGGCAGCTTCCTGCAGCCTCTGTGATTCTGCATGATGGTAACGCAACACAAAAGTCAAGTTTGATTTTTTACAGCAAGCTTTTCAACAACAATGATCCTAAATAGTGCATGGAGAATATTTTCTAATGCTACATTTACTACAATTATTTCTGTAGGAATCCATTCACCCTGATGTTCCAGGGTTTCATTTGTTCATACCATCTCAACTTTAACTAATACAATAATGCGGTACCAAGTTATCGTTAAACATCTCATGACAGATCCAGTTGTGCGCATGGTATATAATGATGGTAGATTTTCAGTGTCAATTTCTAGACATGCTTGTTCTTGGTTGGTTCAATCAAATATGTATGGCAAACACCACCTCATCATATTCAAACCCTTACAACCATCCTATAAAGAGAGAACGAGCTGTTTAATCTGTGATGCTTAAATCTCTATCTAGCTGACTCCAACTAGTTGGAATTAAGCCTCAATTGATTGATTGATTGAAATCTTCATATAGCCTAGTCCATGTCATTAGAAAAGGGGACACAGAAAGTTAGTTACCGTGTTCCACATGCAAAACAAGATGCACAATGCCCACATGGAAGGAAGAAGCAGTCCCTAGAAGCATCAAAGCATATAGCACAAAGACGTTGTGTGCTGTTTTCACCCTCTTCTGGAGTCCCTTCCAAGAGAAAGTCTTCACGATCTTCATCATCATCTGAGACAGACCCATAAGAACTTGTTATATCATCGTCCTTGCGAGAAAGTAGAGGAGCTCTCTCAGAAGCAGTCTGCTCAGAATGGGCACCTGTTCCACCCTCACTAGAAACCTGAAACTTGTTTAAGAAGCTGAAGGCAACTAACACTACAGCAGTCATTCCACCTGTTAAGAAATCAAGGGAAAACTAAAACTCATATACATAACGAAAGAAATGAGAGAAAACAGAGAAAAGAAGTTTACCAATGCCAAAAATGTAGGAAATCAATCTTGGTCCATAAGAAATTTTTACAGACCCCTTAGCCCCAGATATGCCCTTCAGCTGCCAGTGTGGTAACAGAAAATGTAAAACAGCTTGAAATGGGATTTTATAGGAAATGATTCCATGCATCGAAAAATTAAATGTGCGTGCAACCAAACTTTAATCATTGAAAACTAACTGTCCTAATAAACAGTATGCTGCAAACTACAATCTTCTAGGACTAGGTGATATTTCAGAAGAAAATGGCAGCCTTGGAATGGTTCACTTAACAATATCTGCGACTTTTTGGTAAGGTTGCCATGCTGCAAAAGAAGGAAGAGAAGGCAGGGAATAAGAAAAAAACCAATCATCGAGGCACAAGAGTTCTTACCAGTCCTTGGCCAGGAGATGTTATAACAACTGAATTTCCCCTGGGAAACAAAATATCCAGGCTACAAACGCCAGCAGACAAAGTACACGTGTAATAAGCTTCTGATGTATTGTACAGAAATGACTTAAAAGTCAGATTTATCTTCACCTGTTTCATATTCAGAGCCGGTTAAAAGAACAAATTATGGTAAGATGAACTTACAGCAGGTATAATAAAGAACACAAGCACATGAATGAATAGCATTATGATATTAAATTGGTCTAGGACTTTATATTACTATTCTTGGTAAATTTTATGTATTCTATAGGCCTAAAACCCCTTTAACCCCTTGAACTTTGCCAACTTGGACATTTTACCCCTGAACTTTGACTTGGGTTAACTTACCCTGCAAACCTTGGAATTTAGTATCTTTTACCCCTCGGCCCACTTAAATGACTGTTTAGGTTATATGAAGACCAAAAGGAAAATAAAACAGAAGATGAAGGATTAACTAGCCATTTTTTTGTGAACGAGTTGGGTATTAGAATTAAATAAATCATATTTCGGTGCAGAACGCCGGTTGGATCACGTAGATTGTACAGGATTAGTGGTTTCTTAAATTGGTCGAATTAAGATCGAAGCAGATAATCAAAATAATATAAAAGTCCGAGTCAAATAGTTAGCTAGCATTCATCTTTCATTTTATTTTCATTTTGGTCCCCATATAACTTACAAAACCATTTAAGGGGGCCAAGAGGGTAAAAGGTACCAATTTCCAAAGTTTCAAGAGCGAGTGAACCAAAGTCAAAGTTCAAGGGGTAAAAGGTCCGAGTTGGTAAAGTTAAGGGGGTGAAAGGGTCTTTCAGCTGTATTTTATAGTTGTTATCAGGTTACCAGGAGAAGCCTAGTTAAATTTAATTTATTTTTATATTCTGGCAATTTTACAAAATTTGCTGGAAATTACAGAAGTTATTTAGGAAGAGTCTTATTTTGAGTTGGTTTCTTTCTTGTTTAGGAGTTAATAAAGACTTTTCCACGTTCTATCATGATTTTGAGTTTGAGTCCTATTAGAATAGGTTTTCTTAACCTAGAAGGAATAGGGCTTCTAAAGCTCTATATAAGCATGTAATTGCTTCACTAATAGTGGAGTCTTGATAATTCAGAAAATCTGAGAGTTTGATGCTTTGTTAGGATTTTTTGACACTGTGATGCAATCTTGACCTAGGTGTGACACTTAGAGACCCTTGGGTGTGACATCCAAGGTTTTTCCATCCTTTAATTTCTCTCTCTCTCTCTTTTTATTATTTTCAGCAGTTCTTGACTCTGTCCAGCCCCTTAAACCTTAATTTCTGGCCCTATCACATAATTCCTTATGCTGTTCTACATCAAACAGCAGTGGAATCAACAAGACAATAGCAAAAACAACTAATCAAGGATACACTGCTATGTAAATAACAAATGCAGTGTTTTATTGGAGTTAGATAGGCAACAAGGATGTGATGCAGAAAATGCCTTTCTGTTTTTTTAAGCATAACAAGCCCCAATAGATTAATAACAACAAGAAGACAAGCTCGTCTTTCAAATCTCTTCCATTAGAGGGATATTGAATCATTTGCTTCTGAAAAGTTTCTATGTATTCCTCTGGAAACTAGAAACCTAAGCTTAACCCAGAAACCTTACTTGTTTGCTTCTGCGGCTAGAATAACTAACGTATTTAACAATACATGTGCAACATAATGGCCGTTTCGTATCTTCAATGTTCCAGCAGTGCGGTTTCACGAGTGAACCAAAAAAATAAGCTAGAATTTGTAAAGTCCTCACATACCTTAACTTTCTCCGAGTTCAAGTTACCCAATGCGACATAGTAAATTGAGGGTTTACTTATGTGTTGATGAATCACACCATTTCCTGCAAAGACAGAATCAGTACAGAAACTCAATGCCGAAAGCATTCACTTCCAAGTACTTGTCTGACCTTGAATGACATTCCAAGATAAAGTTGTGTTGGGATATGTAGGGTCCTCAAGCCATTGGGCAAGGTCCTCGTTCCCTGCGGTATGGCAATCTGAACATGAAATGCATTTTTCTATGATATTCAACAGGATAGGGAATGGAATTTCAGAAAATGTTGTATGCAGTGGGAAAGAGAAAGCCTGTCACTGCTTAATATTACTATTTTTTATAGCTCAAGCCATGCACAATGATGGCCTTACTGAAAAGGCAAAGATTATTTGATGAAGACATATATTCTTTTGGCCGGACAACATTAATATATTGAAGAATTAAAATTCCATGGTTTGCATGCTGAGTACTAAGTAGTACCATCTTTGGAATGTTTCCACCATACATGTACCAGTAACAAAATCAAAAGATAATGACAAAAATAACATTCACTGTTTTTTGGGCCCCCTGGTATACCTTTTGCTACTATTAGTAAGATAGAAGAGCTTGGAGAAATCACTGAATAAGATATACTAATCTGAGATCCTTGATTGAGATGATATATCCACTCCTGAAAAAGCACTAGAAAGACCAAAGGTCAGAGGCACTTATAGCAGGTGAGAACAAAATGAAAAAAAAAAGAAAGAAAAATCTTCCCTACTTAATCAAACTTGCCTTGTGTGAATCGGCTGGAATATCAGCTATGTGACTCTCAGACCAATTGGTTTCCACATCAAGAGCTGGTGTTTTATAAAATCCATAAAGCATCAATCCAGACTTGGCCTCATCAACTTCCTCCGCCTGATATGACCGAACTAGATTACCAAACCACAAAATGCAACACTAGGAGAAACGAGAAGTGAAATAAAATCCGGAAATTAGCTAGTCACCTTTACGCTTTTCACAAATACAGGATTGGGTTGAATAAGAACGGATGAAGTGGGACCAAGCAGTACATTCACAGAGCCAAAACCCCCCATAATCAACGTCATCGACACTGTTCCAAACATCAATAAATCAATCCACGGGGAAAGCAAACCAATAGCTGCACTAAGAATAGGCAAAAAGCTGACAATTGGACGAACCAAAGAACCAGAAGGTGAGAACCACAACCAAGCAGGACCAGGAATCATCTCTGATAGCCGCTGACCCATCATCAGAGTGAACGACATTCCCTCGATGGGATGGAACCCCAAAACGTTCATGCTCGAGCTCCGGATTATGATAAAGATGTCGGTGATGAGGGAATCGGTCGTAATTATCATCGTCTTCCTCACGGCCCGGACGAGGATCTTCCGATGACGGCGCAGCGGCGGGACCATCGGCATCCGTCGAAGATGACGAGCTCTGGTTCAGATCCGCCATGAAAGGGAAAAAAGTCACACTTCTGAGAGAGCGATGAAACTTAGAAACCCTAGTAAGAAATCTGTACCTTGGAATTGGCGAGAGAGAAGACTCCGTGAAGAGGCGGGGAATCGGTAACTGAAAATTTTGTTTCAGGTTTCTGCAATTCTGATTGCCCCGACAGCCAGGCTAACGGCTTCCGTTTCATAACGGCTCATGGAAACGGGGCTTGTACGTTTGCTTCACAGTTATTAGTACACACTGACACACACATCCACGGGCTGGATACAAAATGAACTCGTCTGCCAGAAGGAGGCCCATTGTCATTCCACAACAAGGACCATTTAATACGTTGTCGTTTAAGCCCTCAATTCTCATTTCTCACGCGTCTTGTTCGCTCGAATACGTTGTCGTTTTAGCCCTCAATTCTCAATTCTCGCCTCGGACAGCCTGTTTCGATGATTATCGCGGTGCTATCAATGATTTACCTACAATCTCCACATCCCTGGCTCCAACAAATACCAACATGACGAGTCATTTGCTGTTCTAACGGAGGACCAAAGAGTAATTTCGATTCCGGCATTTCAAAAACACGCACAACTTTCAACAGTGGTGCCATACCACCTCACCGGATCCAAACTCCCCCTCTTTTCTCTTCCAATAAGGGTTAACAAACAAAATTGCAAGCTTCGCAGATCTACGATAATCTCCAATTCGAATCCGGGAAAAAAGATAGTAATCGGAAACCCTAGCTTCTCAGTGTCCCTCCAATCTATCTGATTCGAAGCGGGAGGTCGGAGCCATGGGCGACTTCAACCTCGCCTTGGTGATTGTTGCGATAGTGGTCTGCGTTCTTGTGTTCCTCTTCAATGTCTATCTCCTCGTTAATTACCAGCATCCCGACGATGTCAACCAGGCGTATTTCCCTAAATTCGTTGTCGTTTTGGGCCTATCCATCGCCATGATCTCCATCCTCATGTTGCCGGCCGATGTGGCCAACCGGCAGGCTTGTAGACACGCCATTTATAATGGGGCCTGCAATCTCACCTTGCCCATGAAGGATCTGTGGCTCGCTGTTTATATTCTTGATGCCGTCCTCGTCTTCTTCATCATCCCCTTCGCTATGTTCTTCTATGAAGGAGACCAGGATAAGTTTGTGCCTTCAATTTTTTATGTTTGAGTGTTATTCATATGCGGGAATGCAGATGGAGATGAATTTATTATGCGTCTTTTCTTCCATTTTCATGATTCCAGGAGTGTTGGCAAACGGATAAAGAGCTCACTGTGCTGGGTGGTGACGACTGCTACCGTTTGTGCTCTTGTGCTTGGAATTCTATATGGTTAGTTATTCCCCCATCTTTAATTCAATCCTAGCTCACCAGCCTGTCCCGTCTGATGACCTTTGAGGTATCTGATTTAGTGAGCTGATAGAACGAAATAAGACTGCTGTCTGTGATGGTCATCTATGACGTTTTATAGGTTCAATGGAATTTGCTTGGACTGTTAAGGTTCCCTCTCACCTTGGTGTAGAATAGGATTCAGTCATATCGATGGTGTTCGGATGTGTTAGTGCCTATTATGTTATTAGTATTAGTATTGTTTTTAGGTACTCAACATCCATCACAAGTTACAAATGAGAGTAAAGGGCGAAGCCAACTTAAAGGGGAGGTGTGGGGTTTTTTGCTAGTCCTTAGGCCGAGGCAGCCTGGTGCATTTGCCAGCTGCTATGGAGGCAAGAGTTCAATATTGCTGCCATGATATTGTTGATGGATAAGTTAATGATAGTTTTCATATTTGCTACGTCAGTTTCAAACATGGTTAAAAGCAGCTTTTTCTGTAGTAATATACTGTTATATACTGATTGCTATCATCATCATCATCATCATATTCATCACCATATGGCACCTTAATCCCAATTGTGTCAGGGCCGGCAGCATGAAGTTTATAGTGTCAATTAACTGTTTAAAGTTAGTTAAAACTACTAGTTCATGCAAAAGCAGAGTGACAGAGTTTTATGCTAGATGCCCTTTCTAATGCAACCCTCTTAGTGAGGGAATAATAAGATGAAATTTCGAAATTTTTATAATCATAGGTTTTCTTTCCACTTGTATGAAAAAATAAACATGGGACAATGATGAGTTGAGATATTTTCCACTACAAGAAAATGAAGGAAGAAGAAAAGAAAAAAATTAAAGGCAACTCTGACACGCCAGTTCTTCACGCACTGGAGTCTTGGGCTGAATGGTAATTTATGTCTTGGGGAGATCAGGCTATTTCCTTGAAATGCGCCCTTCTTACCTTGCAATAAGTATAGGTAAAATACTGCTTAATAGGATTAGCAAGTTAAGTAAACCAAATTTTTTTTCATTTATATTGTTAAGTGTTTTCTGAAAATGTTTCTTTTTCTTTCTGCAGTCATGTACTGTTTGCCGTATTGTCCATTCTGTTTTGTGCTCTCCCTACTTGGCTTGTTTTTGTACTAACATGATGATGCATCAGCTGCGCGTTTTATGCTAGTATCTATCAGCTTGCATTTATGAGCTTCTACAGTGATGTTGATAAATTGTCTTTAGAATGTCTTTTAAAACCAATACATTGTCCAGAACAAGAATATTTTGCTATTTTGAACCTTTGATGAACTTGTGCAATGTTGTCCACAAGTTGCAGAAAAAGGTTTGGCAACATAATCTTGTGCAGAATATTGTGAAATGAGAGCAGTAAAACATTTATTGTGAATTAAGCAATAAGTTTTCAATGACAATTATTGGCAATTTAAAATTTTTTTCTTACATTGATTTAATGTATTTTCCTGTTTGATTTATTGCTGTCTTGATGTTTATTTCCTTTTTCCTTTGGTGAGTTAGGACTTGTTGGGAAGGTGGACTTCACTGTTAGACACCTATCTTCAGCCACAGCCACTTTTCCCAGTAGCTGGGGCTTCTCTAGTGGTCAACCATGCATAGGTGGTGTACATTCGGTTAGTGTTGATTAGTTTCAGATTTGTAAGCTCTAGCTTTTCACATTTTTTTGCAGTTTTTGGCTCATGCACAATATTTTTCTAGCTCATTTGTGGCCGTTCCATTTATTTTTTGTGTCCTAGTGCTCGGGCTATGATGCTAGTGCATCATCAGAGAAGACGTGGACAATGCGTACAACATTCCCAGAATATGTTGTTGCTCTTGCCACAATTGTTGGCTCTGTTCTTTTTGCGGTATGCCAGATGCAAATGTTTGCAAAGTTCAGTTGGGTTTTCATTGTGATGTATCATCTTTTGCCTGAATCTAATTTGTAAACCTTTTTTTTTAAAAAAAAAAAAAGAATTCTAGCAGCAATATACTTTCTGTTATGTGTTATATAGCACCAGTGATTCTTGTTAAAATATTTCAGATATTTGGTGGTGTGGGTATCGCTTGCTTGCCGCTTGGACTTATATTTTCATTCATCCGGCGCCCAAGGGCTGTTATTACTCGCTCACAGTATATCAAGGTGCTCCTAAATTTCAATCATGCAGTTTTGTCAATTACAAATTTATCCTCTTCAGGGGATAATTTTCAAAATTTCTGTTTTGCCACCCTCCTACCCCACCCCCAAAATAAGAAGTTAGAACTGGGGTTAGGAATTGCAACTGATGTGCATATTTGTGCTACTTTACCTTGCCGATTGTTATGGTTGATGTGCTGTAGGAAGCTACGGAACTTGGTAAGAAAGCCAGAGAATTGAAGAAAGCAGCTGATGCACTCCATCAAGAGGAGAGAAGTGGTTCTAAGGGGAGAAAATGGAGAAAAAATGTCAAGTCAGTAGAGAAAGTATGTTTTACTATCCTTGGAAATCAAGGTAAAGTGTGGTTGATGTAGGGTGAGGTGTAATTGTTGTCTATTGTATTGTGATCTTTGCAGGAATTGCTTCAGTTGGAAGAAGATGTAAAGCTTTTGGAAGAGGTGTACCCTCAAGGAGAAAAGGTGATTAATGTCATTTGCTTAAGTGCATCCGGCAAGTTTTCTGTCCCATATTTTGTTATGATTAACTGCCATTAATTTTATTTTTCAGGCTGAAACTTCCTGGGCTTTGACTGTGCTTGGTTACCTGGCAAAGCTTGTGTTGGGAGTCTTAGGGTGGGTGCTTGCATCATATATCATGTTAATTATCTCGTTTAGTTTGTAGAAACAGATTAATATCATGCAACTCATCTATTGTTTGATCTCTTGGTTTAGCATAGCCTATCCTAATTAGTTGGGATTAAGGTTCAGTTGATCAATCAATCTCATTGTTTTAACGTGATATTCTTTAATCTGATGCATTTTGCATGGCTATTGAAGTGCTTATGTTTGAAATTTCATCGCCATTCCAGAGAAGGAACTACCTTTTTGTGGATAACTTGTTAATTTGGTGAAATTTACAATTAAAGAATATCTTATTTTTATTTTTCAAAAAGGGGTAAAAAAGTTTGAAGTGTCTTACCTGAGTCATTGTTTGATGTTTCTGAACTTGGAAGAAGGCTTTATTCTGCAGCTCATTTTAGATCTTCTTACCATCCTACTCTTTGGTCAGGTTGATCGTTTCAGTGGCTTGGATTGCTCACATTGTCATATACCTATTGATTGACCCACCTCTTTCTCCTTTCCTGAATGAGGTCTTCATCAAGCTAGATTCTGTATGGGGTAATTCCCTCGCCTGTCCAAGATTGGTCATGATCTTCAGTTTGCTGACTGAAATCATATTAAATTATTTCCTTTGCACATTGCAGGTCTTCTTGGTACCGTAGCATTTGCATTCTTCTGCTTCTACCTTTTACTTGCAGTGATTGCTGGAGCCATGATGCTTGGTCTGAGATTAGTTTTCATAACTATACATCCAATGAAGTAATGAATTATTTTGTTATGGCATTTAAAAGAGAAAGGATTATTTTTGGTAGAACGAGCAGACTGATATTTGCTTCAAATTTATAGGTGGGGGGCTACTTTAATGAACTCGTTTCTTTTCAATGTTGGGCTAATTCTTCTGTGCTCAATCAGGTTAGTGCTTTGCTAATTGATTAACTCATTTTTATGAATTCTCTCAACTTTTTAGGTGTAGAGGCCAATTGTAGAACCACAGAGTTGTCAACTCTGCTCAAGTATCTCTAAATTTTCTGTTTTCCTCAGAAGGTTCATATTAGTTGGCATTAACAATCTGTTCCGAAACTGTATTCCTCATTGCCTAGAAATTATTTGATTTTGGTTCCATATTAATTGGCATTAACAATCCGTTCTGAAACTATATTCCTCATTGCCTAGAAATTCTTTGATTTTGGTTACGAAGCAAAACTAGACCAGTATTTGTTATGCTGCCATCCCTTCCTGGGCCATGTTAGAAGTAGGCTGGGAATTTTTGTGCTCTTTTTTCTCTCTTTGATGGATTATTACGGTTGTCCAAATTCAGCGTTATACAGTTCTGCTCTACTGCCTTTGGGTACTATGCTCAAGCAACAGCTGCCCAAGAGATATTTGGGCATACATTGGAGTCACTTCGTGGAATTAAATATCTGTACAAGTGAGTCATGCCATTCAAGTTTTTGTTTCTCTTACAAACCTTTGTGTTAGCTTCTGATATTGATGGAAAAATTGCTGGTGGGATTTACAGGTACAATGTGTTCCAGATTGCATTCATTGTTCTAGCAGGACTGACCTTTGTGTATTATGCTGCTTTTGTAAGTTTCTGACCTTAGCTCCTGTTTATTTTCCTGTTTTGCATTTGTCCAATCTGTTGTACTGTGTTTCCTGACATTCAAGACCCCTGCCTTAAAATCACAGGGATGGAAACGGAAAAAATTCAGTGGTAAATTCCAACTATCATCTTGATGAAATGCCAGAAGATTGCTCTTAGTATCAAGCGGTAGAGACTTCGTATTATGATCATTTTGGGCGTGTCATGATTGGATGCGGTGACTGTTTCTTTTCTATGCTGGAGATATGAATTGGACCCTGGTACAGGCATTCGAGTCAAATGAGTTGCTCGCTGTAGAGAGCATCTAGCAAAGAGCTGCTTCGGCTTAGTCTCTGCCATCTTCCCTTCTGTATGTATTATAATTCTTTATTTTCTTAATATCACGGGTTTTGCTTTGGCGTGTATTTCAGATGTCCCTGGCATTTGGAGATTGATTTGTGGGATGTCTTGATGTAAGATAACATCGGCAGGACAAAAATTCTGTCGCGCTGCTTCTTCTGCTTTCTAGCGATTCTGTTTGTTTCGCTATTTTGGACATGTAGGATTTTATATGAATTCTTTGACCCCTAACAGGTTCTTTTTTTTTTTTTTTGTCCTCATTAAACAGTAGTAATACAAATATGGTGTCACCATTTTACCAACAAAGCAGCGAACCAAACTTTTTGTTTTTAATGTCTTAGTCTCGTTTTGTTTTTCTTTCTATACCCCGTTTCTGGGTGAAAGACTGAACACCGTTAAGTGACAGCGCATCAGGAAGAATCCTTTGCAAAAACTGCAATCACGTCTTCCCCATCTGTCTTACAGAAACATGAAAAACAAAGCTCCTAACTGCCGGCCCCGATGCCTGTAGTTTCTTCTCGAAACAATTTACCTAAGCGGAAAAAAGGAGCCCTTGGAATATGGACTTCCAGTCCTAGTTGAAGAGAAGTATTGACAGTGATAGAGCACAAGGAACACGGAAAGATTCACTTGACTCTGTTGTAGTAACTGCATAACCATCTGGTACCCAGCAGTCGCATTTGGCTCAGGCTACTCCTGAGTCTAGCCGGTTGGACCCATACAGGGAAAGCTCTCTCAAAGCCCATTTCTCCATTCACAATACTTGAACCTGAAACCTAACCTAAGGGCAGAGGAGCTTCTTAGGACACCACCTCACATGCCATTCCTCAAACTTAGCTAATCTCAAATGACCAATTGATCACAGACAAATAGAGACGAGACAAAGCGCTTCAAAGTTGGAACCATGGCAGTTCCTCATGTTTTAAGTAGTATATGTATAAACTTTCTAACCTATTTCATTGATTGAAGCACATATAAGATTTTATTTAAAGTTCTTGTTTCTGCATTATGAACGACTCTAAAAATTTGCATTCTTCGAGGGCATGTCCTTAACCAACCATTATTTGGTTACAAATTTATCTAGTTAAATTAATTTTTTTCAGCAAGACCGAGTTAAAAATAATTAAAAGCGACAA
The DNA here is from genome assembly GCA_005392925.1 of Aquilaria sinensis. NCBI lineage: Eukaryota > Viridiplantae > Streptophyta > Magnoliopsida > Malvales > Thymelaeaceae > Aquilaria > Aquilaria sinensis. The sequence goes on along the minus strand of SMDT01000932.1, from coordinate 280,759 downwards.
GAAGTTATATAGTTCGAGTTTTGTAAATAGAAGAGTAGGCTTGGATGAGTATCCCTACTAAATAAGGTCAAATCTGGATGGACTTTGAATTAGTAGGGGCCTAATGGATTACCGGATCATTGGGTCACCGGACAACAAAAAAGATTACTTAATACACACGCTTGGTTGGATCAGTCGAGCAAAGCCTTGGTTGGATCAAGTGACTGAGAAGCGCAGCTAACAGGCTCGAAACAGCACTCACGAGCTGATGGGCAATACCCTTGCAGATTATGAAGAAACTCAACCAACAAAAACCTTATTATTAGAGCTCGAAACGGTACGCAGACAAAATCGAAACTAAAAAGCCCCACAAATCTGCAGGAACTGCGTACTTAGGGCATTCAAACACAAACATAAAGAAACTGAAGCAAATGACTCGAGACAAGATGAGCATAGAAAAGAATGCGAAGTAAAAGCCACAAAATCAACAGGAACTCCCCAAGTCAGAGCAACCCCCAGGATCAAGAATTTCCTAGCTGAGAATACAAAATGGGAAATCATTAATCTCAAGACAGATATGAGAAGATCTTTGCATAAATTGCACAAGTGACTGTAATAAGAAGGAAAGCAAGTGCTGAGATGGCAAAGGCTTGAAGATTCAAATATCCTTTTCACAGCATATCATACAATAACAATGATTTGCCCACACTCCCTTAGCTCTCTTATTATTTCTCCGGCAAAACTTTCCGTGAGAAGAATGGGAGCAGCAGACGGTAAAAAACACATGAAGGCCAGTACAATTCCATTCTATTTTCCCCTTATATAGAATCAATAGTTCACTGATCAATGGGTCTATTCCCGCCGCAAAAACCTCAGATTTTCAATATCAGGAATGCTTATGGGGGCCTTCCCATCTTGTCAGGGCAGACAGGAGAGTGGAATATCTTCAAATTCTGCTGGTAACGAGCTCCAATGCAGACTCGGTTTCCATTCTGCCTCTTTAAGAGCTTTTAAGATTTCCTTGACGATGATCTTGCTGCCCTCAGATGTGAGATGGATACCATCCCTACATCCAAAATGAAATAAAATGAGGTGAAAATGCATCTTTCCCTAACAGCAGTTAGTGATTCTTGACAAACAAAGATCTCAGTCTCCAACAAATTTCAGAGGACTAGTTTGATGGTATCGGTATAAAATTTTACCCTGAACTTGTTTGACTAGACTAAACACAAACTTACGTGAAGCAAGTAGTTAACCAGTCTTCTTTCTGCTTGAACACAGTCCAGAGATCAACAACCTTCACATCCAACTCTTTGCATAGCTTTACACAAGCTTCTGAATATATTCTGCAAGCTTCGTCTGTACGGCCCTTAATTCCAAGCGTTTGATGAATTTGTTTCTCATTGACAGGAGGAGTGCTTAGAAAGATTACACGAGTCATTTCAGACAGGCTCTGCAAACCAAAAACACAACAAAAATCATTTTGACTGTGCTGATCATGTGGCAAGTTCACTCATGGCCTAAAAAAACTTACCTTGAGATGCAGAGCAATCTTTCTCATATTCCCAGTATATTCAGAAAGGGGCACATGAGGACCAAGTCCAGATGGGTTAGGAAGCATCGAGTCATTACCTCCAAAGTAGACAATTACTAGAGAAGGTTGCACAGCAGCATCCTTCAATCAAAACAAGGGTAGTATTTATTCAAAGAATGAAAGAATTTATAGCTATCTGATTGAAGTAATGCTTCTTTATCAAATGACAACAGTAAGGTCAAGTTTAATTGACTCTGTTGCATTGCATTGTAAATACTTGCTAAATCATTTTCGGATAAATTATTTTTGTTTCAAAATAAACTAACAAGGAACTGCAATCTTATGTGATGTGATCAAGAAAATATGTTACTGGAGTGTTGCTAAATTTTGATTGTAGCTTATAACTTCACAACATAACTTATATTCCAAGTCAGTAATCAAGCCTTGAATACCTTTGGAAAGACCAGATTCAAAACCTCTAAAGCCTGCCTAGAATTCCATCCAGCGTACCCACGCAGAATGATGTCTGCCTACAACCATGTGCAAAGAGTTTAGCTTCAAACTCAAATCAGAGAGCTTGGAAGAAACAGAATAGTAGGAGGTGGTTCTAGAAGCTCGTGGTAAACTAGATTCCATTTGAATAGGAACAAGCGGATAAATAAGGCTGAAAACATTTAATTTTTTTGGGAAATGAAGAACAACTTCCAAGCATGGCATCAAAATCGATTAGCAAGACAAGTTCTGCTCATTGCTTTCTTGTTCACCCTTTTCTTTTCCAGAAAGTATAGTTCCTGTCCAGTTTCCCATTCCGTTTTCATTCAACTATCAGTTATGATTAGAACAAAAGCACTCATTCCAATTATAAAAATTACCATCACAAGATGGCCCCAGGTTCACTCTGCAAGACAGTTTCTCATTCTGTCTCTATTGTAGAAAATGGAAGCAACAAATATTCCGAAATGAAGGAACACTTGACACATAAGGAAGAAAGAAAAAGCACATTTCGGTGGTTGGATATGCATTATATAAGAAGTGAAAAATATGGACGGTTAACGAGTGAAAACCTATGAAGCATTTAGTTGCGGAAATAAATTTGAACTTCCAGGCATAGCATCAAAATTGATTAGCAACAAGTTCTACTGACTGGTTTCTGGTTCACCCTCGTCTTTTACAGAAAGTATAGTTCCTCTCCGCCTTTCTGATTCCTTTTTGAATCAGCTATCACGTATGATCAGAACAAAATCACTCGTTCCGGCTATAAAAATTACCATTATAAGATGGCCCCAAGTTCACTCTTCAAGACAGTTTCTCATTCGTGGATCAACGGTAAAAATGAAAGCAATCATCGAAAGAGTGACGTTCATGAAAGATTAAACATGGTTAAAAAAGCCAAATGGTGAAAAAAGAATTAAGGTATTGATTCTCAAGTCTTAACATCCACAATCATTTCACCTTTGGTATGGACTAATAATACCTTTATCATTTGTGAAAAATCACTGAAAGTAATCTAACAAGACAGAACATTCAACTGAAATAGGTAAAGAAACATGGACTCGTGCAACGGCACCAGTGCCTGAGGATTGTATTGAAACCTAAACCGAAACACTCAAATATCAGTCCAAAATCCGAAGCACCCAGAAACAGGCATTTCCGATATTCTTGAGGAGTCCAGAGACCAACTGGAAAGGGGAAACAAAGTAGAGGAGGCAATTACCTTTCGAGCATATATGTCAGCGAGAATAGATCCCCATCCACCGATGCAGAAGCTGAATTGGACTATGGACGAACCGAACAGCACGAATTGAGGCCTTCCAGGTCCAGCCATTTTTCCTAATTTTCTTATTTCTCCTTCACAATTCAGGACGCTTCTCTTGTTGGCTACGCCGGAGTTTGATGGATGCTCCAGTCTTATGGAAGTGGCACTTACCTGACATCCACGTGGCATTATTTGACTCTCCCTCCTAAATTTATCTATTTGTTGATTTATTTTGTAGGTTCAGGCTTTCATGATTCCGACACTTTGCGTGTTGGAACAGAATTAACTACTCGTGGAATTGTTGGCCGCCTACTCTTGTTGGAGTGCCTAACAAGGTATGGCGTCTGTGCCACCGTTTGGGTCGACTCTAATATGATTTGTCGCATTTGAAGTTTGGAATCAACAAACGCCACATAATCTATAATCAAGAGTTACCAATACTTGATTTGAGAGAGAAAACCAGGTGAAGGGCGGTGTGTTGCGGCGGCAATCTGTCGTCTAGGGCCATATTTTGGCAAAGCAAAATTCTTGGGGACTAATATGATAAAAGGTTAATAATTTATGAACTCCAAAATATGGGGGTCAATTGTCAGCCAAGAAAGTATGAAGACCATAAAAGGTAAAATATAATCTCTTTAGGGACATATTTTGGAATTCCAACATTTTCTGTGTCATATGAACTGGGCTGTTTATTTGGTGCCCAACCCTTTTTTTTCTTACTGTATATCAACAATAAATCTTGGACTGAAAAGAGAAAGTCAACAATCTCCCCCTTTCGTCTCATGTGGGAGTTCCATCATTCCTGCTGTCAGTCGACAATATTCAAACTTTTCTTTCGGTAGAATCTTGGTCATTATATCAGATCCATGTTCATCAGTATGGATCTTTTCAAGCTGCAATAGCTTCATCTCCAATGCATTTCTTATCCAATGATATCTCACATCAATGTGCTTCGATCTGGAATGAAAAGAGAAATTCTTACCAAAATGAATTGCACTCTGACTATCATAGAACAATTCATATTTCTCTTGGTGGAAACCAAGTTCTTTTAAGAACTTCTTCATCCACAGCAACTCCTTACATGCTTCCATTGCTGCAATAAACTCTGCTTTAATTGTTGAAAGAGCAACACATTTTGGTAATCTTGATTGCCATGACACAGCTCCCCCTGCAAATGTAATCAGATAACCTGATGTAGACTTTCTTGAGTCAACATCACCCGCCATATCTGCATTTGTGTAGCCAACTAACACAGGTTTTGCATTTCTAAAACATAAGCACATTTTGGAAGTATCATGAAGATACCTGAAAATCCATTTCACTGCAGCCCAATGTTCCTTACCAGGATGTGAAAGGAACCTATTCACTACTCCAACTGAGTAAGCAATATCTGGCAGTGTACATACCATGGCATACATCAAGCTTCCAACTGCTGAAGCATATGGAACATTTTCCATTTCTTCTTTCTCTTTGTCTGTAGAAGGGCATTGCTTGGAACTTAATTTAAAGTGATTAGCAAGATGACAACTAACCGTTTTAGCCTTGTCCATATTGAACCTCTGAAGTACCTTTTCAATGTACTTCTCCTGTGATAAACATAATTCCTTGGCGCTCCTATCCCTTGTTATCTTCATGCCAAGAATTTGCTTTGCTGGGCCCAAGTCTTTCATAGCAAAAGACTTACTCAACTGCTTCTTCAAGCTGTTGATTCTGACAATATTCTGGCCAACAATCAACATATCATCCACTTGGAGCAATAGAATAATGAAATCATCATTAGAGAATTTCTGTACAAACACACAGTGATCTGAAGTAGTCTTCTTGTAGCCTTGCTCCCCCATGACTGACTCAAACTTCTTATACCACTGCCTGGGTGCCTGCTTCAAACCATACGAGCTTTTCTTTAACTTGCAAACATAGTCCTCTTTTCCTTTTACTTTGAAACCCTCTGGCTGCTCCATGTATATTTCTTCTTCCAAGTCACCATGTAGGAAGGTAGTTTTCACATCCATCTGCTCAATCTCCAAGTTGAGACTTGCTGCTAGTCCTAGGACCGTACGGATGGATGTCATTTTCACAACCGGTGAAAAAATCTCATAAAAGTCAATACCTTTCCTTTGGCTGAAACCCTTGACAACTAGTCTAGCTTTGAACCGTGGTTGTGAATTTGATTCTTCAGACTTGATTCTGAATACCCATTTGTTTTTCAAAGCCCTTTTGCCTCTTGGCAATTTCACCAGCTCAAAGGTCTTATTCTCATACAAGGATATCATTTCATCTTGCATGGCATCAATCCATTTTTTCTTGTGTTCATCATCCATAGCTTCATCAAAGCTTTATGGTTCTCCCCCGTCAGTCAATAACACATACTCATTTTTAGGATATTTAGTAGAGCGTTGTCTAACTCTATTAGATCTCCTTAAAACTGTAGAACTCACTGGTGCTGGTGGTTGTTGATGAACATCATCATCATCAGCATTACCTGGTTCATTCTTAATGGGAGCATCATGATCACCTTCTTCTGGTTGATCATTTTGTACATCATCTCCAACCTGTCTTTGCACTGCCGTTGGAGGAATCAGCTGTAAATGTGTTGAACTACCATGAGATGCTGAAGTGTCCTTTTCAGCTTTCTCAATATCTTCAATGGTGTGATCTTCAACAAATACAGCATCACGACTTCTGACAAGCCTCTTTGTGGCTGGATCATAAAATCTATAGCCAAATTGATCTTGGCCATAGCCAATAAACACATATTGTCGTGTCTTAACATCAAGTTTAGACCTCTCATCCTTCGGGATATGTACGTAGGTTTTACAGCTAAACACTTGCAGATGGTCATAGAAGACATCCTTTCTAGACCATACATTCTCCGGGACATCATACTGTAGAGGGACACATGGTGAAAGATTCAACACGTGAACAACTGCTAGTAATGCTTCACCCCAGAACATCTGAGGTAACTTTGCACTTGAGAGTAAGCATCTTACTCTCTCCATCAAAGTCCTATTCATCCTCTCAGCTAAACCGTTTAACTGTGGTATCTTAGGAGGTGTTATCTGATATCGAATACCATGCTGTTTGCAGTAGGCATCAAATGGTCCAATGTACTCTCCACCATTGTCTGTACGTATGCACTTCAACTTCTTATCGGTTTGCCTCTCAACCAGAGTTAGAAATTGTTTGAAAATTTCTAACACCTGATCTTTTGACTTCAGGGTGTATACCCATGTCTTTCGAGAATAATCATCAATGAAAGTCACAAAGTATCGAGCACTACCAAGTGACTTCGGCATTGGCCCACATAGATCTGAGTGTACCAGATCCAACAGATTCTTCATTCTGGAAGGAGGGGAATTTTTTAAAGACACTCTGTTTTGCTTTCCTGCCAAACAATCAGCACATTTCTTCAAATGGACCTGATCCAGTCCAGATAACGTCTTCTTTTTAGTAAGACGGGTCATGCTTTTCTCACTCATATGACCCAATCATTTATGCCATAGTTCCACTGTACTGTCATTCTCCACTACATTCACAGCATCTTGAAAGAGCTTTGCCTGCATCATGTACAGTTTTAAGTTCTTTGTTCCTCTGGCCACCACCAGGGTTCCTTTGGTCAACTTCCACTGACTATTAAAGAAAGTGTTACAGTAACCTTCATCATCCAGTCTGCCTGTTGAAATCAGATTCAGGCGTAAATCTGAAACATGCCTGACATCCTTCAGGATTAATCGTGTACCATTCTGGGTCTCTAGGGAAACATCTCATTTTCCTGCAACTTCTGAAATACCCTCATTTCCCATTCCCACAACACCAAAATTACCAGGTGTGTAGGATGAGAAGAATTCTCTTCGAGAAGTGACATGAATGGTAGCACCACTATCAATCACCCAACTCGTCTCATGGGTTGCAAGATTGACAATATCATCATCATGGACAATGTTGAACTCATTGGCAACATTTGCTTGTTCGTCATCATTGCTGTCATCCTTTTTCGGTCCTTTGCCTTTCTTTTGGTCTTGCTTGAGTTTCCGGCAAAATCTCTAGATATGCCCCTTTTTCTTGCAGTAATGGCATTCAAATTTTGCATATTTGTTTGACATTCATCTACTCTTATCTCTTGGCTTTGGCCCCCTGGTCTCACTTCTCCCCTTAGAATCTGTCACAAGGAGATCTGACTGTGATGAAGAGGATCCTTACGATCTTTGTCTCATCTTTTTATTCAGTATTCCACTTTTGACGAATTCCACATTTATTACACCATTTAGTGTAGAATTTGTAAGTGAAATTATCAAAGTTTCCCAAGACTCTGGTAATGAGGCCAGCATTATAAGAGCGAGTACCTTGTTGTCAAACTTTATGCCCATCGTGGATAACTGTTCCACAATTCCTTGCAAATCGTTCAGGTAATCTGCCATGGATGAACCTTCCCAATATTTTATTTGAAGCAATTTTGTCAAATAAAATAATTTATTGTTGCCGGTTTTTTAAGCGTATAGCTCCTCAAGCCTGTTCCACAGTGTCTGTGCATGAGTTTCTGCAGATATGTGGTTGTAGACATTATCTTCAAAAAATTGTCGGATGAAACCACATACTTGCTCATGCTCGAATGCCCATTCTTCTTTCGATTTGTCTTCCGGTTTGGTTGTACCAAACACAGGCAAATGCATCTTCGTCACATATAAGAGATCCTTCATCTTGCTTATCCATATATGGTAATTTGAGCCGTTCAGACTAATCATCTTGCTGGTCTTGCCCTCCATGATGCTAATAAATACCCAGTATCAAACAAAAATGGTGAATAATAATCTAACTTATTTTCTGATGTGGAGGATCCACTTTTCAGCGGCAACCACAAAGCATACGATAAGTAGATATAAACACCGGGCCTTGCTCTGATATCAGTTGTTGGGACCGCGCAGCGGGTGATAACTTTAGGAGCAAGATGATTAGTAAAGATGACACTAGAAAATTTACGTGGTTCACCCTTAATTTTAGAGCTACGTCCACGGGACAAACATCGAGATTATCTTTCATTATAAAAATAGTAAGCTTACAAAGAGAGAATCTTCTCTAGACAAAAAATTCTAGAGATATGAGATAAAACCAAAATAGTGACACTCAAGTGTTTCCCAAATACCCCTAAAAATTATCTCACTATTTTACCACTCTCCAAAAATAAATCTCTCTCTTCTCTCACAATTTTCTTTTGCTCTGACAATTAAACAAACTTCTCTTTTGGTGTACTGAAGGAGGAGAAGGCATGACTATTTATAAGAGAAATAACACGTCTTCTCTGTTTCTCTGTTTTCAAACTTTACTGCTTTAATTGCAGCTATTTCAATTCAGTCGGCCACAATTTTGACTTAAAGTAGGAGAAAAAGAAAACAGAAGAAAGAGAAAGGAGAGAGAGAAAAAACTTTAAACCGCCCCACATGGGGCGAGAAAGTCGACATAAACTAGAGCGACGAAGAATACAAGGCTGTTTCTAATCAATTCTGAGTTGTTCGAGCAAGGAGGCGACATAATTGAATGCACAAACTTTCCTTCTATGCGTTTACATCCTTGCCCGAGACTAATCTGAACTTCTGTTATTTAATCAAATTAATCCTTGCCCTTTGTCAGATTAGAACTCCAAGTCTTCCCTTCCTTTTAATTGAGTCATCACAGTTTACAGACCAATTCTTAATTATTACTCCATTATCAACTAAGTCATCAGTTTACCAAAATGACTTACTTAGCTTGGCTACACTTTACAGAAATCACTTCCACATTAGGACAGGGTATAACAAATACAAATGGGTAATCTTTTACACAGAACCTAATTTATTTAATTAGGTGGATAATCCTGATTACCTCACAGATTAAAGCATGTGCATAACACTTTTTTCTTTGTTTGCTGCAATATTTTCTTGTAACTTGCTTAATATATTTTTCTTACTCCGCAAACTAAAGGCGCATATTCTATTGTAATAGGACTTTATAGGTGCATATTATTCTTATAGTTTTTGCCTACCAAGTTATAATTTTTAAACAAATTCGTATTCCAGTTGAAGCATCACTAGTTTTCTTAGTTTCGAAAACAGTGAAAAAAATTACTTGGCATATCACAGGAGAGAGAAAAACGTGACATGGAAATTCAGAATTAATAAATTACAATTATTAGCGTATATGTCAAAAACTAGTCTCATATTCCAAATTCTTTGTATCATTTACTTTTTAGCAATTAATTTATAATTTTTTATTTTTAACACTTTAGCATATGAATAAAAAATCTTTAGATATAAATGATAAATCAAAATCTATAGTTTTTAAATATATTTTTTTTAATTTTTTTTCTAATAAATAATAATATAAATAAATTTAAGTTAAACTAGTAAAAAAATTAAATGAAACAAAAAAAATGGGATGAAGAGAGTACTATTTTTAATAATACTTTACTTTCGCCTCTCCGAGTGGAATGGCAAGAGGGACACATAGAGTGTCACGATGTTAGAGTTTCAACTCCCGCTTTCCCCTCTTCTCCACATAGTACCATTAATTGATTATTTGATTGTTTTTCTAGGTTTGAAAAAGCTGACATCCCCGATACATATTCAATATATATATATATATGTTTTATGGGAATTCATTCAAATATACTTCTTGATTTTTTCTTTTAAGTTCAATCCCACATATGTATTTGTTTCAGATTAAAAATAAATTATTTTTATTTTTATTAATTATTCAGTCAACTTGTGTACCACATAAAGCTTTGCACTTTAAGAATCTAAAAAAGAATTGTTTAAACATTTCCTAAAAGAAGTAAGTACTTTTTATTGATTTATCTTTTATTGGCCGATGTATGTAAAATAATTCATAAAAAATTAATTATTTTCTGAAAAAAAATTTCAAGTGAGTATTAGATGTATATAGTTTTAGGTTTTAAATGGGATCGGTTCTAAATTAAAAAAACAGTAAAAAAAATAATACATTAAATGATTTAATGTAAAGTTTGACATTGAGTAACTTTACAGTTAAAAAGCACCATTAGTCCCGAACCTTTAGTTTCTGTTTCAAATCAGTCTCTAACTTTTATTTCATTACAAATTAGTATCAAACCTTTATAATTCATTGCATGTTGCCCTTGGTCCTATGTAGGCATAAAAACTTAATTTACAGATAGAAAAAACTAAGAGTTTAAATTGTTTATTGACTATAAGAAAATTATGCCACAATGTAAATTTATGGAAAGACAGTTACTGAGCAGTTTAAATTAAAATTTAAAAGTTAATTTTAGATAATTTGTGAGAGTTAACAAATTTAAATTATTTAGTAGGTATCTTCTAATAAAATCAAATTATGCCATAATTTTTCTTAATTAATGGATAATTTAAATTATTAGTTTTTCTTCTCCGTACATCGAGCTTTTGTGTCTATTTAGAGCTAGGGACCAATATGCAATAAATTATAAAGGTTTGAGACTAATTTATGATGAAATGAAGGTTAGAGACTGGTTTGCAATGAAAATTAAATGTTTGAGACCATTGGTGCTATTTACCCTAACTTACCTTTTATTTACTATCATGTGAGTTGATCTCCTTCTTCTTATTTTTTGTATACATACAAAAAGAAAGGGTAAGGGAAAGATAGAGGAGAATTGGCCTTTTGTATGAATAGCTGTTATCACGGCCCTAGAGATGATAAAGAAAAGTGCTCAATTAAATCAGGGGTCAAAGCTTCCCTTAAAGTATGTGTAGTGTGGTGAACTTCAAGTTCCAAATAAGGGTTCCAGAGCCAAACATGAATCATGACATTTCTAAAACTGGAATGTACATTCTTAACATTGAATCAGATTGTTCAAATCTTCCCTTCAAATATATAAACAATAAAAACCTCCACCTCGTTGTGGGGGTGAGCCAAATGATTCTAGTTATTATATTATACATATATGTTTATTTAGACACATTAATCCACACTTAATCCATAATATATAACCCACTAACCATCTCAAAATTTGACAAAAATAACCCGCAAACAAAATTGCTTGCTTTTATGCACCATCATCCCCCATTAGATCAAGTCATCAACATCCCCAAATGCCTCTAGATTGCATTGGCCACCGTTTGTATACCACCTTCGTCGATCACCTCCATATCAATGATATATCTTCCTCAAAATTCTGAAGGTCATTGATCTACTCAAATCATGTTGTCATGTCATCCATATCATCTCAATCGTCACTTACATCCATCATCTCAACCAATTGTTTGTGCAAAGAAACAATATGAAGAACTATCTAAGATAATATGAAGATGTGTCTGAAATGATATGTAGAAGTATTTGAAGAGATATGTAAAAATGTGTGAAGACATTTTGTTTTCTTCAAATAATATGTAAAATTTAAAAATGTATGATAAGTTAAAGTGTCATATGAAGTAGTAAGTTAAAGAATCTAAGTTAATATGTAAAAATATTTAAAATAATATGTAAAAGTGTCTAATGCAATATATGAGAGTCTATGGAGTAATATGCACACAATTTACTATCTTGAGAAAATAAAAGTGTGCAAAGCAATAGGTAAAAATGTCTAAATGCATATTGAATAGTGTTTAAAGAAATATGTAAAAGTGTTTGAACCAAACATGTAATCATTTTTTTCTCATCACAAAAAATGCTTGAAAACAATAAATAAAAGTGTCTAAATGAATATATATAAGTGTCTATAGAAATATGTAAAAGTGTCTAAATAAATGTGTAAAAATGTTTGAAAAAAATATATAGATGTTTCTTCCTCTCAAAAATAAAATTGTCTTAACTAATAAAAACAAGTGTTTGAAACAACATATAATAGTGTATAAAAATATATATATAACTCGGGCATAATGGATCACGAGCACACGATCTCCTCATTAATTTTCAAAATTTGGTTACGGATTACATCTTCTCCACTGCTTGCATTTTAGCGATCATCATCTCTAAATATCACCACTACCACTCATATCCAATTTCCATTGTTACCACCTGCCTCCAAATCTTGCTGTCACTGTTGTTCGCTTCCACATGATCTATTTTGCATTCAGATCACATTGACCATTGTTCTATCTAGGATCTTGTTGTTTTCACTCATCTTTTTATAACTGTTGTCATTTTCTTTGACTTTGATATGTTGTCAACATTGTCTTTTTGTCTCATTGTCATTGTTGTCATCTTCTCTAGCCGTCTGGAGCCATTGATGGCGACTGAAAGGTATTTAGGTTTTGGAACATGATGGAAAATTGTTTAGAGAATAAGTGATAAATTTGGCAAATTATGGCTATATCTAATTAGATATATGTGCATTATAGTGATGATAAAATGATCCACATTATTTATGGAAACAAAGTGATCTAAATCTTTTGAGGACCAAAATATTTTGTTGTCCAATTATAACAGATGGGATCATGCAGAAAAGTTTGAATTAACATCCATCTATGAACCTATTCTAAGGGATAAAGTACACTAAAGAAACAAATAAGGAAAAGTCATATACGTCAATTCACAACGAGGGCATAAAGCTAGCCCTAAAAGAGATCAGACCACAAGATTAAATTTTGTTGGCAATGCATTTTTAAGGTATTCCCAAAGAAAACTTTTCAATTTTGGAGGAACCTTTGCTGCTTTGATATGAATATAATGACATAGGACTGAATCAAGCCCTGAGGATTAAAGCTAATCAGCTTGGGAGAATACTGAGTTTAGCTTGATTGTACCTACTCTTACACGACTATTTTCCATTTTGAGAAGCAATCTAGATAAAGGAATTATGTTGATTAGGATTTGGGCATATTAAGGAAATAGCTTTAAAGATTTCATCTTTATCAAAAAGAGTAACTAAAAAATCCTAATTCCAGTTTAAGCCACCATTAAATGCAACCTCCTGAACTAAAGAAGAGATGTGGGAAACAAGTGGATTACAATTCAAGGAAAAAGAGGGAAGAGGAAATTAGAGCAGCCAATAACCATTCAAAATACTGATGTACTTTTCATTTTTTACCTTGAACATAATATTTGGTTGAAGAAGCCTTCTACTATGGAGCAAATTCTCCAAATGGGAAAAGCATTTGGGGAAGAAGAAACATAAAATAGATAACTCTTGAGACTATATTTAGCTTGAGGCCTTGAAAAATGAATGAAGAAAGTACTTTATCAACAATACACTAGTAGGTATTTGGTAAAAGTGCTTGATTAAAGAATTTCATATCTCAAACTCTAAACCTTTCTTTTGGGGGTAGAAACAAGGGAACGATTCTTGAAGTGAAGCACTATGTTAACCTAAGTCCTTGACCACTTAAATTTGATAAAAGATTTAGATAAATAGTCACTAGTAGTAAGAGGAACTTTGAAAAATGACATAGGGTACATAGGTAAAAAAGACATAAGGCACATAGGTAAATAAGAGAACAAGGAAGATATTAGAGTTAGGTGGCATGTAAGGTTAAGAACACAATTAGAAAATGTGCAAATAGTGATGACAAATTTAGCATGGCTCAAAACCGTCACTAATTAGAGATGGCAGATTGCTCTAAAAATTTTGAGCATGCATAATGACGATTAGCTATCTAATAGTTTAGTATGTGCCAAGTTAAGGTTGGTTAACAATGACCTTGAAGTATAAAGTTTTAATAAATTGATATTTTTTTATAAATAATTACTTTAAAATAATGCACAATAATGTATTAAAATTATGCAAAATAAATTGACTATGAGTGAATGACAACTAGCTTTATGTTTAAGGAAGGAAAGAAACTAGTTTTAATCTTAGATAAATCCTTATAAAATGGAACACCCAGGCAACAAGTCAAACTAACATTGACCTGAAAAGGCAAAGCCTAACAATAAAAACCTAATAAAATGTTGGTGGATTTTTTTCCGGCCATCCATTTTGACCTTGAGAAGTTAATTTGTTGGCCCACTGGAGAAGAAACAAATGGAGGACTTTCTTAAAAACCTAGAACAAAAGACCAAGAAGGAAGAAGAGAAAGCAGTCCTTTGCAAAAAAAATAAATGATCAATAAATAAGCAGATCTACTAGCTTAAAGAACTAACAAGCCTTTGGAAGACTGAAGATCAAACATGAGAGCTAAACACCTCTACACAAAAAAGAAAGATATGAGGATATCCATGTGAAGGTTTGACCTAATGGTTAGTTTAAAGTGCATCAAGGTTAAGCCTTTTGCTTATTAAGCCTCTTTGGAGATAAAAGCCAACCTCTTATTAGATTGTCCCACATTCCCGTCTCTGAAACCTTGTAATGCCTTCTATTGTATTCTAAGTGAAAAAGAAAAAGATATAAGGTGATAAATAGTTTACCTACCAAATGTCGTATTCACCATAATAGAATAAGAGACTGAATAAAAGAATTATTTAAAATCACACATAATTATAAAGCTGGTTTAAAGAATGATTCATGGATTTTAATTGCCGACTGAACTTTTCCACCAAAGCCTTATTTTTTTCTCAACCACCTCGTAAAAAATTATGCTCAGAACCAAATCTTACTTTTCTTTAGCTTTTTTGCCAGCAAATAATCTCTTTCATGTATAGTAATTTGTTATACAAAATTTATTGAGGTAACTACTAAATAGTATCATTAGTCTTAAACATTTAATTGTCATTGTAAATTAGTTCTCAACCTCTTTCTGATTTACATTGGTACTAAAACTTTAGAATTTATTGTATATCAGTCTCTAACCTAGGTAAGATTGAGTTGGAATAACAACTTGATTTACAAATAAAAAATTTTAATATTTTAAAAGGTCATTTAACTATAAAAACTATAGCATGGATTGAATTTATAGAAAGATGGTTACTGAATAATTCAAATCATAATTTGAAAATTTAATGTCAGATAGGTATGTGAGTATTAACACATTCAAACTATTCAGTAATTGTATGTCAATAAATTTAAAATGTGTCATATTTTTTTTTATAGTTAATGGGCTATCTAAACTATCTGTTTTGCCTCTTTGTAAATTAAGTTTCTACGTTAACTTAGTCTTGCATAGGGGACAAAGACTAATATGCAGTGGATTCTAAAAGTTTGGGACCAAATTGCAATTATAATTAAATGTTTGAGGCTATCGGTGCATTTGACCCAAGCTTATTGAATAATGAAATGATGGTAAGATGTGCCTTCTATCTTACGTCCTTGCTTCTTTTAAAATAACTTGGTGCATTCTTTTAATTCTAGGTTAGTAAAACTAAGACACTGTGAAATATTTACATTTGAGAAAATTTTACTGTTGCCCTTAAACTTTAAAAAATTTTATGAAATAGTCTATAAATTTTATAAGATTTACAAATACAGCACTAAAGTTTTATAGAGTTTTATAAAATTTAGAAATTCACATTTGTATAATTTATTCTCCTTATTCTAGGTTAGTAGAGTAACAATTTGTAAAATATTTATGTTTTAGAAAATTCATTGTAACCCTAATATTTCAATAATTTACAAAATAGTCCTTACAAAACTTTTCAAAATTTACAAATATGCAACTGAATTTTTAAGAGTGACATTTTAATCAATCTAATGAAAGTTTAATTAATGAAAAAATAAAATCAAACATAAAAAAAAATTTCATTTGTTCATTGAGATGTATAAAGCAAACATGAGAAAATTAAGATTATATTTTTATGGATTCTTACTTTCCATGGATCCTTATATTTGTACTAAGGTAAATAGCTCCAAGGGTCCCAATCATTTGCTTTTCATTGCAAATTCATCCCTAAGCTATCAGCTGCTGCATATCTGTCCCAAATCTTTGCTTGGCATTGCAAATTTGTCCCTTGACCAATAGTCAACGTAGTCAACCAACAGAATTTTGATGAATCTGCAATGTTTGAGAGGCTAAGGAACATTTACAACAAAAGTAAAGGTTTAAGGACACTAGCGCTATTTGCCCTTTCTTTTTTGCTCGGCAGCAAGGAAAACAAAATTTCCTCTCCTTCTCTCGTTATTTTTTTTTTCCTTCTTTTTCTTCACTGGCTTTTTCAATTTTGTTTCCTGAACTTATGTCTCTTGGTTTTCTCTTTTTTATGTCGTTTAATTTTTGCCAACATATTTTCCTTTTCGATCCTCACAGTGGCGATGTAGAATGTTTTTAAATTGTGGTTCATATATAAATTTAAATTACAATTTGGTCCTCAAATTTGAATTAAGTAAAAATTAAATTTTAAATTATAACATAACTATCTAAAGAAAATGTATCTCCTATAACCATTCTATAGCAAATTTTTAGTACAAAAAAAATTCATCTAAATAAAAATTATTGAGTTAATTTTTTATAGTATACGTATAAATAAATATTATACTGGGTAACCTTTAATTTTAATTTGAAGTAAGTTATTAAGTTGTATTAATTTTCAAAATAAGGTACTTCTATAGTTACTAAATATATATGCTTTACATTTAACTTTAAATTGAATAGACCTTTAAAATTATTTAGAAAATTTAAAAATGAATTTTGAAAGAAAAATATTACTGTTACTTTTACCTTTTTAGGTGACTCATTAGATATTTAGTTTATTTTTCAAAAAAATTAAAGGGAAGCCCCCTACTTTTCAAGGGGAATTGCTTATAAATATACCAATTCTTATTTTTTACAGTAAAATAATGCAAATATAGAAGACTTTATAATTTTACACTAAAAATAAGTAGAGAATAACATAGTTCTTTGAAGTTGTTGCACTTTTCTTATGGATTAACATGACTCATTTGCAACTTTTGAACTTAACTTGATTTCTGAAGTTCAATGGCTATAGGCTGGCTCGTAATTTAAGGATTAACTAAACTAATTAAAGTAAACTAAAAGAGCTAAAGTTGCATTTTATTATAATTTTAAGCAAAAAAAAAAAAGAGTGACATATATAACAAGTGACTCAAATTTTTTTTTTTGTGAAGATATTATATATTTACTTTTTCATTTCTAGATTTTTATTTAAAATAATGGGATCCAATACAAAATTAAAGTAGGGTCCACACTTAATTTTACACATTTTTTACTTACATTTTGTAAATAAAAGTGGGGTCTGTGGATACTGCTTTTATATGTGTAAGTCAGCCTATGGATCCTCAACTTCTTCTTTCTTGATTTCTAGTTAATTTTGTTCCTACTTTAGTTAGAGAATTAATACCAAGATACTAACTGTGTCAAAGACGGGTGTCGTCTTGTTAATTCCACATATGTTGTTGTTTTTTCTTGACTCAAGTTGTAGCCCGTTCTTTTGAAGGGTTTAACTGATTGATTTCAATTGAATCTTGAGTTCGATTGATGAATTTGGCTTGTTACATTTAATTTCATGTGGTCTAAAAAAGAAAGAAGTGTTTTGGTTGAACCAAGTTGCTTATATTTTACTAGTAACATGGGAATTAAATGACTATGTGTTAGGACATTTTGATCATTTTGCTCATTGTTTCAGTTCGAAATGCATCATAGCTATCAAGGGAATTGACCATTTTAAACTATTTAAGTCACCACTTATAATGTAAAAGATGCAGTAATCAAGCTCGTAGTCATCTTCAAGTTGACCTAGACACCCAGTCCACTACAAACTTCCATTAGCCACCTGAGCTGCAAATCAAAGAGAAAGAGATGGGATATGTATTCATCACAATTCCGTTATTGACTCTGTTAACTGTTGGTCAATAGATGAATTTAAATTGCTAGGCAAAAGTTAGGATGGATATGCAACGGTCAATAGGTTAGGGATGAATTTGCAATGAAAAGTAAAGGTTTGGGACCTCTATCGCTATTTATGCATTTTTACAAGTCATTTTTCAAGGATTTTTTTGTATATAGTTATTAAGCCAATCGCTGGTTGCCCGCTAAGGATAAAAATAACATGGGCGAATTTCAAAAAACCCCCTGAGGTTTAGTGAATATTTCACTTACCCCCTCCTATTTGGAAATTCTCCCCATTACCCCCTTAGGTTTAGGGCGAATTTCAAAAAAACCCCTGAGGTTTAGTGAATACTTCACTTACCCCCTCCTGTTTGGAAATTCTCCACTTTACCCCCTCAAGTTTAATAGATCCTTCACTTACCCCCTTCCATAATATTGTAAATAATTTTAATTTACTTACAATGCTCAATTATTATTTAATTAAAATTATAGTCTTTCTAGAATTGTAAATTTTTATAGTAATAAATCACATAAATACTAAAATGAATACTTAAAATAAAAATAAAATCTATTTATATGAACATTTATATACTGGTATATGAACATTAATGCTCTTGTCAAGTATGGATGCTGCATTTACTTAGTCTAATTGCCCAATAATTATTGTATAATTAGTCTAAAATTTAAATTATTAATTTTTCTTTACTTAAAGAAAGAAATTCTTTTTTCTATTATTGATGAACATTTCACTTAGGTGAAATTTTAAAAAGTTGACAATTATGATAGAAAGAAGGTGTAGAAACCTTACTAAGTATTTAAGGGCAAGATTATTTTGCAGTAGTTTTAATGTATTGTTGTACATTATTCTTATATAAAATTATTATTTACTTTATTTCAAAAAAAATTATTATTTACTCAAATTACCTATTTACCGTGATTTACATTTTAAGAAGTCCAAAATTGCCTGGAAAGTCACATAAATATTTTAAAATTATTTTTTAAACGTATTAAAGTGTAGGGTTTTAATAAATTAATATTTTTTAGCAAAATAATCACTTTATATAAGAATGATGAAAAAATGATCTAATTCTAAGATTTACTTTAATTAACTTACGTATTGTTCATTTTATATACATATAATCGAAATAATTATTATATTATAGACATGTAAAACTTCCTTAAAAAATAAAAGTGTATGATGTAATAAGAAAAAAGTATCTAAATTAATATATAAAACTATCAATTATATGTTGCAATAAGTAAAAGTATCATTTTTGCATCATATTATATAGAGTGATTATTTGTCTAAAATTATTAATCTATTAAAATTTTACACTTTAATATGTTTAAAAAATAATTTTAGAATATTTTTATGACTCTCCAGGTAGTTTTAGACTTTTTAAAATGTAAAGCTCAGTAAATTAAAATTTTCATTAAATAATAATTTTTTTGAAATAAAGTAAATAATAATTTTATATAAGAATAATGTACAACAATACATTAAAACTAATGCAAAATAATCTCGCCCTTAAATGCTTAGTAAGGTTTCTACACCCTCTTTTTATCACAATTGTCACCTTTTTGAAATTTCACCTAGGTGAAATGTTCATCAATAATAGAAAATTTAAATTTTCTAGTAATTATACAATAATTATTGGGAAATTATATTAAGTAAATACAGTATCCACATTTGACAAGGGCATTATTGTTCATATACCAGTATGTAAAAGTTCATATAAATAGATTTTATTTTTTTAAGTATTCATTTTAATATTTACATGATTTTACATACTATAAAAATAAATGTTCAAATAAATAGATTTTATTTTTATTTTAAGTATTACAATTCTAGTAAAGACTATAATTTTAATTAAATAATAATTGAGCATTGTAAGTAAATTAAAATTATTTACAATATTATGGAAGGGGGTAAGTGAAGGATCTATTAAACTTAAGGGGGTAAAGTGGAAAATTTCCAAACAGGAGGGGGTAAGTGAAGTATTCACTAAACCTCGGGGGGTTTTTTGAAATTCGCCCTAAAGCATGGGTTAAGGGATGCGATAGTAAAGTTAACGCAGGGCGTTAAGTTTTAAAACCTGTACATAAGTGGACCCCGGATCAATAAAGCAGAGGGGAAAAAGATGACAAGGGGGAGGAGGGTTTTTAAGAGTGGGGGTGTAAAGTCTAAGGGGGTAAAGGGGAGAATTT
Organism: Aquilaria sinensis; assembly: GCA_005392925.1. Classification (NCBI taxonomy): domain Eukaryota; kingdom Viridiplantae; phylum Streptophyta; class Magnoliopsida; order Malvales; family Thymelaeaceae; genus Aquilaria; species Aquilaria sinensis. The sequence continues at coordinate 260,640 of SMDT01000932.1, read as the reverse complement.
CCAAACAGGAAGGGGGTAAGTGAAGTATTCACTAAACCTTAGGGGATTTTTTGAAATTCGCCCAAATAACATTGATTGTGTTAGATAGGTACTTGTAAATTTTACTCACTTGTAAATTGTACTCCCTTCATCTTGGTTTTTCAAAATATTTGAGTTTTGTACATAAATTAAGAAAGAAAAAAAATTTATGTGTTACTTCCACCTTTATTCTTTACTTTTTACTTATAAACAAAAAAAAAAAAGATAAAAAAGTGAGACATAATAGTTTGAAAGATAATGTGATAAAATAATTTATTAAATATATAGAAATATTTAAAAAAATTTTAGGGTGGTGTAAAATAATAAATATTAGGGAGAATATTAACGGATGTAATAATATTTTCCTCTCACTCTTCATTGCGGTAACATCGAAATTGATGATGGAATAGGCCCCTTTATATCAGGAAAAAAAATGGGATTTTTATTACAAAACAAAAGAGTACAGGAATCATCTTAAAGGAAATATGATGAAACAAAAAAAGCCAAACCTATTCCACCCAAAAAAAAAAAAGGAAGAAGAAAACAAAGCCCAAGAACCTAACTCCGAAAAAAGAAATAGTCGAGGATACCCAGGAGTCCAGGACCCAATAACCCACCTCTGACAAAGGACAAAAATTTAGCTTAAGCCCACAACGGAATAAAGGCATCCTAAGACACAAAAAGAACAAACCTGGCCCAAATCGAGAACGGCAACCCATGATCCGGTTTTACCTGGCAAAACTCAAAAGTGTCAAGAAGAGAAGGCAGGCCGAACCCGAAATCAGTTTTGGAAATTTGACATTTTTGTCCGCCATAAGCTTTCCAGTGATTAACGTATACGTGCGTATGTTGCTTCAGCACATGAATGCGACTCCAACTCCACCTGGTGACGTTCTTACAGGAAAAAAAGAAAAGGTTTACATAGGGTAAAATGCACTATTGGTCCTAAATAGGGGTAAGCATAGTTTGGGTTGGTTTGGTTTTATGGTGTAATCGAACAAACTCAAAATGACTTCAGTTTCAAAATTTTTCTATCCAATTTGAGAACCGAGAACCAAACAGAACCAAAATTATGGTTTTGGATTTTTTTGTTCTGATTCTCAGGTTTTTCGGTTTATACTGTACACTTATAACAACACTAAAATTTAATAAAATTGGATTCATAACCAGTTTATAAAATATTCAACATAAGATATAATTAAATTAATATTTAAATACATGTACTAAGACATATTCAAAAGAGTTGAAAATGTTATTATTACCAAAATGGTTCAAAAGAATTGCTTATAAAGTATCTTCCATCCCAACCAGTTTACTTCCCTCTAGTAATTCCAACATTAACATAACATTCAATATAGAAAGCTAAGTTTTTAAGACAATTTTCTTCAGTATCAAAACTTAAAATAAAATATGTTAATTTCATGAATTTCTAGTTTCACATGGCTCATAAATGAAAAAAAAATGAGGATTGTGTCGTAGAGAGTAGTTTGAAGTAGAGAGATTGAAAGCAAAATGACCTAGGAGTAATCAATCTAGGTAGCGAAGTGATTCAAGTAAATATGGAGAAATTTCGTAAATGATCCTACAACTTCCAAATTGTTTCAATTAAGGATATCGATTTAAGGATTTAATATAAAAACACAAGATCACCATCATAATTCTTCAAAGAAATACATACATACATACATATATATATATAATGTAATTTTTATTATGAAATTATATATATAGCTCGGGTTTGGTTCCACCTCGGGGTTGGTTCCATATGGAATTGGAACCAACCTGTGAACCATGGCTCATTTTTACCCAACTCAACCCGACCCAATAAGAGTAGTTTGGGTTGGGTTTCAGGTTTACCCAACCCATGCTCACCCCTAGTCCTAAACATATAAGTATTAGGTAAAACTAATGAATAAACCACTAATATTTTTGTGTTGGTCTGATTTACCCACTAATTTTTGTTTTAGAGCAAACAAATCATTAACATTTCTGAGTTGACTCAAATTTGTCACTCTCATATTTTTTACTGTTAACTCTAACAAAATTGTAGTGAAAAATACCAAGCTTAATCCATATAGTTTCTCATTCTACTCCTAGTGATTTTGAAGTTTGTGGATTTAATATTTCAACCATGTTCTTTAAGCCAACATTGATCTTTGCCCTCTGTCTATGGATAGTAATTGTGATCCTCTCAGGCTCGTTGATAGTGATCACATTATTTCTCCTCTTGCTCTGCCTCACCTTGCACTAGAATCTCGATGGCCTCAAAACCCACATGTGCCATACTATTTGCAAATCTTAAAGGAGATCCAAGAGCTCGTCTGTCACCTATAAGCAGTCGATCACCACTGTGTGGGGTTGTCGGTTGTGGAGATTTAACTCAATCTAAAAAAGATGGAGCACCAGGTGTTGTTCTTAAGTGAAGAGAGTAAAAAGGGTGTTGAGTGCTAATATGAGTAAGACATCATTTGGGAGCGGCAGTGTATGGCCGGAAGTATCCCATTTTGGGTAGGAAAATAGTACTGATAAGTAGGAAAATCGCACATGACCAAGGAAAGAGATTAAGTCAATGCTTTATATAATGATGAGACATCTCTACTTGTAGTCAATTGGTTTCAAGTTGGAAGTTTTAACAAAGTATCAGAGTAGGTTTGAAACTACCCTAGCCATTGCCAAAAGAATCCACGCGATGGAGCCAAAAACAGCTTACACTTGGGGGCCGTGTTAAGTAGGAAAATCTCACATCACTAAGAAAAGAGGTTAAGTTAATGTTTTATATAGTAATGAAGTCTCTCCACCTATAACCAATTGGTTTTAGGTTGAAAGCTTTAACAAATACACTTTGTAAGAGCTGGACGCAGTGATGAACAAACTGTGCTCGATAATGTAACTGGGGGAATGTGGTTATGAAATTGTGTAATTGGGGAAGGTACCTATTTGTATTGTTTTAAACCAAGTGGATCTACTTAAGTGATAAGGCAATTTGAATAATGTTAGTGGTTTATTCGGCTATTTTGAATAATGTTAGTAGTTTATTCAGACAAAAAAATAACATTAGTAACCAATTCAAGTATATCCTAAAACATTAATGGTTTATTTGTTATTTTACCTAATTATTATTGTAAATTGATCTTTGATAATGTTAATTCTAAAAGTATATAGAATCAGTTGTAGCAAGTTTTAATTCTTAAGACAAATCAAGATATCAATCTCACGAGGAATAGAGAAAAATTAACTAAATTAAACTAAGTCGATGAATGAAAATAATGAATCAGAAAGAAAATAATTATAAGATAACTAAAGTTTAGGCTATACTAGTTAAGAGCCTTCTAATTCATTTCTCTGGTTGGTTTTTACTTCTTGACAATCACTGCTAGTATGGAAAAGTACAAAAAATTTCTCACTATTGTTTGGCTCCTAAATTGAATTTTTTGTTGAAGTTTTTACTAGTGCCATAATAGTTGGGACCGTATATGTTACTAATTGTTAAAAAACTAATAAGCAAACTAAAAAGTTATAAATTTTGAAATCTTATGGTACTAATGCAACTTTTAACAAATTTCAATAACTTTATGTAACTTACCTCCCCTGTCATCAGTGTTATTCACCATTCGTTATTGCTAAATCTAACAATTCTACCACCAGCACCCCCTCATAAGACCAAGTGTAACTAGATGACAAACCAAGGGCAATCAATATATAAACCATTTAATCGATAAAAGCCAAAAGCTTAAAAACTAATTCAAAAGCTGGACAAAGTGGTAATGAAAAAAAATTACTTTTGAGACCTTATTAAAAATACTCTCACTGGATTTGTTATTGCTGATAAACTCATTATGAACCTTGGTGATAACATCCTTAGTGATGTGTATGTACACTGAGCTCAGTGTCAATGTAGCCATTACCTTTCCCATGGAACCAACTCTTCCTTTTGTTGAAATTGGAAATTACAAAACAAAAAGAAAGAAATAAAAAAATTGTCAATGAAATTCATGGGAAAACAAAATTGAGCATGAAAAAGTCGGAGCTTATTCTTAGATCAATTCAATGACAAGTGAAATGGTTTGCAAAACCAAAGACGTTGAGAGAAAAACAAAGGAAGAGACATAGGAATTAAGATGACAGAGATGCTAGTGATGGAGATGCCAGATTTGGTGGTAAATTACACCTGTGACCCCTAACCTTTCATTGTTGTCCTATTTTGGACCATAAACTTAAAACGTCACATGAGACATCCTCAACCTCTATTTTTTGTTTCATTTAGACTTTTGGCGGACAGAAAGTGTTAAAATTAACAAAACTGGCCACGTGACATACTAGTTTGGGCCAATTGGCCACGTGGCATGATGAATCACTAGTTTTAAATGCCTGCAACTGGCCACATAAAAAATTTATGGCTCATGTAATAAAAAAAAAGAAGAAATTTAGGGCATATATGAGGTTAGCCCATATTTTTCCTTCCTCCTCTCTCCTCCGTAGCCTCTAGCCCTTTCCCACCATTTCCAGCCTCAGCCTCATCTACTGCTCCTCCTCTCCTCCTCCCTCATTCCATCATTCCTTCATCCGTTAATCCCCCTTTGTCAAACCGGTGAGATTTTATCCGATTACAACCTTCAATTTCAGCCAATTGTAGCCTATGATTTTATCTAATTTTGTTCTCTATTTGCCTTTAACATCCTCAATTTCACTTACCATTTGATTCCCCTACTAATTGTACTTGCCTCCTCAACCGATTGAACTTTCTTATCCTAACCTTTGATTCAAATCCCAGCCACGCTGTCACATCCATCGTTGTCATTGTTGTTTCCTTGCTATCGTTGCATCCTTCATCATCATTTCCTCAAATTTCAGGCAGGTTTAACATTTGAGGAGGGAGATAGGGGATGGTTGTGGCTTAGGTTGGGTAGATTCGACGAGGGATGGTAGCATGGTGAAACAGGGGCGGCAGGCTACGACCATCAGTGATGCTAGGGCTGGTGGTTGGAATGACATTGAGTAGGGGTGTAACACTCCTATATCCTACATGGGTGAATTGTGGGAAGCCTTATGTGGATATATAGGCTTCAATTCTAAAACACAAGCATCCAGCGCTCATCCTTTTGATAAAGGATAGCTTATGTGGTATGGGTTGGTGTTCCGTTGACCGGTTCTGGACTTGGGACATTATAGTTTGGCATCAGAGTTGACTCGTGACCACAATGGTATGACATAATAGGTGTGTACATGCATTGTTTACCAGTATTGATCCTGGATTTGAGAGGCTACTTGGCTAGAGGCTAAGTAGTCCGATTAGAGAGGTTTAGAGAGGTTACTTGGTCCGGGTAACCAAGTAATCCGATTGACCTCAACGAGAATGTTGGGTACAAAAGGGGGGGAGTTTGTAACACCCCCATATTTCACATGGGTGAATTGTGGGAAGCCTTATGTGGATATATAGGCTCCAGTTCCAGAACACAAGCACCTAGTGCTTATCTTTTTCATAAAGGATAACCCATGTGGTGTGGGTAGGTGTTTCGTTGTTCGGTTCTGGACTTGGGTCGTTACAAGGGGGAATTGTAGTCTAGGGGTAGCATCGGCAATTGCAGAAAAGTTAGGGTTTTAAAGGAATGAAGTGAAAAATCGGGGACCTAGGCTGCTATTTACTTTTTATTCTTTTTTTTTCTTTCTTTTCCATGTCAGTGACACAGTGCCAAATTGCCTACACTAGTATGCCACATAGCCAGTTCCATTAATTTTAACACTTTCCCTCCGCCAAAGATCTAAAATGGAACAAAAAATTGAGGTTGAAGACATCGTATGTGAGGTTTTGAGATTATGGTAAAAAAAATAGGACAATAATAAAATATTAGGGGCCACGAGTACAATTTACCCCCATATCTAATGCTAAAGGATGCCATCGGTGACAGAGGAGATAAATTATGTAAAACTCCTGAAATTTGTTAAAAGATACATTAGTACCTTAAAATTTCAAAGCCTACAACTTTTTATTTTTCTATTCACTTTTTCAACTGTTAGTGGCATATCTATCCCAAATTATAATATTAGTGGTTTATCCAGTCCAAAACTATAACATTGGAGACAATATTGGAATCAATTCAAACCATATAGAAAATTTGGTCAAGTAGCTAAGCATTTTTGGTGAATTTGTACTTTTCAGCTTCTAGTATTACAACTCTCTCTCCGAGCTATAGTAAAGTACCTGATTAATCTACAATTATCTCTTGATCTCTTGCTAAACTAACCAAACTCATTAAGTTTAAGGGTCATAATAAATATATACTCCCTTTGTCCATATCTATTGAAACAATTAGTTTACCACAGAGATTAAGAAAGTAGAGAAAATTCATGTGTTGTACTCACTTTTGCCCTTAACTTTTCATATGTAAATTGAGAAAGTTGAAACAAATGAATATTGAAATGATAATTTCAAGGGTAGTATGATAAATTATTTTACTAAATATGAAAATGTTACAAAGGTTTTATACTGCTCAAAATGAAATATGTTATTTGGGATAAAAAGAGCACATCTCTGTTCTAATTATTGCAACTCAATTTTTTTAGTGCACAGATCAAATTTTACGTCTCGATCATTCATTTGAATCCCTAGCATATATTATCTATCGTGATTAGAAATAAACAATACTCATTACTAAGGTAAATCGACTAAACACAAACCCAAGTAAATTAATTAAAATAATTACAACTAGACTACATCTATAGCCTCAGCATATGAATTAAAAAGCCTTTCATGCTAGATTTAAGAAAAACAATCAATAATCTCAAGAAAGAACAACAATATATAATAGAAGGAATCTGAATTTAAATTATGAAATCAAACTCACAAAATTCTAAATTGGTCTAAGGTTTTTCTCCCGAAGAATTACTTTTGAGCTTTGGTTTATAAACTGTTGCCTTGCCACGAGCAAACAAACAAAATGATGAAAAAATAAGAAACTTTTGAAATTTCTCTCATTTGTCCGTGTTTTTTTCTCTCTTTTCTTTTGTTTCTAGCTCTTAGGGATGGCAAAATCTGAGCTGATTCGATAACTTGACCTAACCCACTTGAACCTAAGCTCAACCTGATCCAATTTGAGAAAAAAAGTCAATGACCTGAACCTGACTGCAGCTAACTCGATTGAAGGAAAACTCGAATCCAAATAACCCAAAACCAAAATGACCCGAACCTGAATTGACTAGAACCCACAATGACCTAAACTCAAGACTGACCTGACCTGAACCCGACATGACTCGATAACAAAACCTGACAATACCCGATTTTAACCATCACCCTAAACCTTAACTTTTTTCTTTTATTATCTTTCATATTTAGTAAATCCTAAATATATGAGCTTCTATGTTTAATAACTTCAATTTTTTAGAACTTTCATATTTAGTATGTCTCATATTTAGAAAAGGTGACTTTTGTAATTAGAAACTTTCATTTTTTTGTATTTCCCTATTTGGTAAGTCTCATATTTGAGAATGAGACTTTCATATTTAGTAGCTCCATTTTTTTTTCAGATGTTCATGTTAGTAATTTTTATTTTTTTAGCATTTTTATATTTTGTAAGTCTCATATTTGGGGAAGAGACTTTCATATTAAGTAAATCTTATATATGGATTCTTTCAAAACAAGTAGCTTTTATATTTAGTAAATTTAATGATCTTGATAGTCAATTGTTAAAATTACAACATTCATCCATAAACTTTTAAATATAGTGCAATGAGATATTTAAAATTTAAAAGATTTCATTTTAGTCACCTTTAATAATTACAACATGGGTCCCTAAACTTTTAAAATTTTTACACTTTCACTTAAACTTTTTCAAATTTTACAGTTTAGTCACTAATAGTGAACTTGATTTGCATTTTATAGAAATTTTAAAGAAAATTCGTCGGAACATAAGCATAGTAAATTTGTCGTACTGTATGTCTATATGATAGCTGTGTGAGAATCTGAATGGCCTGTATAATGATAGTTGAAGCGTATGGGTCTAGAAAAATATCCAAGTATTATCAAAAATTTTAAATTACCTAAATATATACTAAACTATAATGACGAAGTTTTTATGAATATTTTGATTAATTATACTAAAAAAATTAATTTAAATTAAATCACACAAAAAATCGAATCCTTTGATTTAAATTTTATCAAAAATTGAAAAAAATTGAATCTATTAAATCATTTTGGCCCATATACCAATAACTTGAGGGAACACAAAGGTTGACTCGAATCTGACACGAAATCTGACCTGAAATTACCTGCGATTGAAATTGACCCGACCTATTGTGAACCTGAACCCAAATAAACCCAGGCCAATCCAACCTGAACACGAAATCAACTTAACCTGAAATCAATCAAAACCTAAATGACCTAACCTAAATCCGACCTGGACTCGAATTCTTGCTAACCGAATTAGACCCAAACCTGAATGACTTGGCCCAAACTTTGCCTGATCCACCTAATTGTCATCCCTTATAGGTACCCTAAAGTAGGTATTAAGGTTAACTCACAAATTAAATCGATCAATTCCTTCACACTTGACTTTTTGTTTGTGCTTAAATTAATTAATTTGACATAACTAAAATAAAAACAACAGGTGAATTCATGAACCAAACAAACTCAACAAACTCAATTAAAACAAATAACAGTTATGTAATTAAAGAATGTTTAACAAAAATGGTAGATGATCACTCTCTCTCATCACTCAAATATTTTGACGACATGACAATTAGGTAGGAAAATACCAAGGTGACAGACACACGGATTGACGAATGCATCTCATGTGTTCGTCACCCAATAAGGCCCCAATTATGTATTACTCAAGTTCAATTATGAAAGCCAGGTACCATATGCTTGCTTGTTCATCCAATGTCTACCATTTAGAAAACACACTATATACGAATCAGATGGACTTATCATGATTGTAATGAAACCAAGGTTAAGGTAAGGATAAAAGGATATGAAATGCAGTTTAAGGAAACTAATAGAACACATATACATAATATAGATAAATAAACATTTATAATTTATCAACCTTTTGCATATCAACCATAGTCAATTTCCTTCATGCAACCCAATTCATATCTTCACAACACAAATAATCCAAACTAGCACTCAGATAATTTTCTTTTTTTTTCAAAACGAAGACATGAAGATTCAATTCCACCTCTTTTTCCTAACAAGTCATTCCCATCAAAATGATTCACCAAGTACTTACTTTATTGTACACCTTTTTCTAGGGATAAGTATTCGGTTTGTTTGGTTAGGAATTGATCTAACCACAATGATCCGATTTGTTTTTGTTTTTTTTTATAATAAAGTATATCTAAATTGTACAAATTACAAGTCATAACTGATCTGAACTATCTAAATTATATTTTGGTTTATTCTGTTTGATTTATTTGATTTCTCTTCCTAAGACCTAAATATGTAGCAAATGAAAATAATAAGATAAATATTCAAAATTTTATCTCTCATACCCAAAATTAAAGAAGGATAAATGACATATAGTCCAAAATTAGTAGGAAATAGCTTTATATATGTAGGGTTTGATCAATATGAATAATGATAAAAATGTTTATTACTATTCAATCTATTTAGTTTATTCGGTTTCAAGTATATGATCTAATAACTGAACATAAAATTCATTTTTAATTTGAAATGTCCGAACTAAAAAAATAACCAGATCATTTTATCCAAATGTGATCAATCCTTTTGATTTTTTCAATTTTATCTAAATAATGCTCATCCCTACCTTTTTTGAACCCACAATTATATCTATGTTCCATCAGCTCTAGGGTGAAGAAATTCTGTTGCATGTTAGTTCCTAGTCCTACAAAATTCAATAACTCTGACATAACTGCAAAACATCAATTTTGTTAAATTTTAATTTAAATTGTTCAATAACTATTTTTTAGTAAATTTAAATTATGTCAAAAAAATTTTACAATTAATAAATTATTTAATAATCAATTTTTTTATTTATAAATTAAGTTTCTGTGTTAATGTAATCTTTCTGAGGGGTTAGAGATCAACATGTAATTGTTTATAAAGATTTAGAACCAATATACAACAAAATAAAGATTAAAAAATGATTTACAATGTAATGACCAATGATGCAATTTATCTGTGCAGTTATTTTCAGAATCCAAAGCAAAATCACGTCATCAAGTAAATATTTTTCAAGAGGTAGGTATGCTGGGGTTTGGGAGCGAACAAGCACAGTCATTTGCAGGACCTGGGGAGATCTTTAACGGAACTAATTAGCTGTAACAAAAAAATTATTTGAGTGATTTTTCTTCTATTTTGGGTTAGAGGGATTTTTATTTGATTGAATTTATGTATCTGCAAAAACTTATTCGTCAACTGATTCGCAGATCCTGTGCAGGCGAGAGTCAAGCCATAGCCGATATGGCTAGAGATGAAGGCGAAACTATCCTATTCGTTATGCATTTTGCCAACATTAGTAGTGTTGCAACATTATTCGTTAATAATGTTAGCAAGTGATTTCTTATTTATTCTAAAACTTTTTTAAGATTGAATGTAAATTAAGAAGTTGCGTCGAAATAAAAAAGGAAAAAGCAGATGAATAAGCTCCAGGGCTGGTATTTTAGAATGTAAAAGGTGATCAATGGAGATAATTAACCAGTAACCAGTGTTGATGAAGAAATAATTAAGCTAACTAATGAGACGTTATATATATTAATCAGCACATATATAAATATAAATATAAATATATAGATATGTCCCCTCCAACTCCAGAGTCCCTACCACTACCACCCCCTAATTACGAAATTAAGGAGGTGACTAGGGAGGGATTGATTTCATGCAGTGATTAATAAACAGAGATATATTTCCTTGTGATGGGGATGGAGATATTGAAAATGCCAAACTAAGCCCCAATAATGTTCCTAAAGTTTCCCTGTTACAGCTCGAGTCGTTGTCATATTGATAATTCAGTGCTCTGCGTCTTACTCGCGATCTTGTAGTACGCACTACGAGTAGTCCATATATAATTGCTGTTTCGCGCACGAAAAATCAAGAAATGAGTGATGATGAGCAGCAGGTCGGTAGCCCCGCCAGCATGTGAGTAGTTTCGAATTGGAAAATTTCCAGGAAGTTTCCTCTATCACTTCCATTGATCCGATCGATACCGGCCGTGTCTTCTCTTCCGGCCGGCCCATGTTTTGACAACAACATTACGAGTTATATGTACTTGCACGATTAATATTCAAGACATGTGATCGAGTTCCCTGTTGAGATATGTCTCGTATCTGAAACGACATCTAGCTATATATCCAAACAGATTTCCATTATCATTTTATTTGCTGCATACTATACTTTACTATTAATTAATTACTCTCCAGCTCATTTTTGTTTTTGTTTCACATAATTAATCGTTCAATCCGATGATGTTTTTCCCTTGGTCAGAGAAAAAAAGATGGTGCTTTCCCAGCTAGCTACTCTTTAAATTCTTCAGGGGGAGTTTCGTGGTGGGCATTTTGATTTGTGTTAATATTGGCATATTCCAGTAAGCACTATTGTAGTCATGCAGAGATGACAAAAATCGTCTGACGAATTGATGCTGGTAGCATGAAGCCCATGTGTAGCCCATAGTGAAAGTGCTCATATCAGAAATAAAGTCTATGATAAGGTGCGAGGCTTCAACAAAACTAAAGAAAAAATCCTTCAAGGATGAAATCAAAATCCTAAAATTAGGGGATAAATAAGACGATTTCCATTCAAAAGTGATCTTCTTAGATCTTTTCCCTTAGCTATATAAATAGACCACCTACACCAATCATGAGGTACAAGATTTTACCTAATATTGCACCATTTCCACTCTCATGATCTCAAATTGACTTGATTGTTGGAGGATTTTTTCCTGATAAACTTCTTTGGGTACAGGATCTTCAAGTTCATCATTCACATAGTTACTGGGCCTGACTCATATAATCCCACATTAACTATCAGTTGCCTAGCTAGTGAAATAAAATTCAACGACAATGATGACACTAGTTATTAGTATAACATGATCCCAGATGAAAAAGTTTGCCAGAAGCCCAGCTAACTCCATCCATGTTAGTTGCCTTAACCTTGTCTCACTTTTGTATAGGTATATGCACCCTATTTTTTTTTTAAATTTTGAAAATGCATGTTGATACTTGGTATTGTATAAGGTTAGACCCAATATCTGTTATGTATACATATTGAAGTTAAGCTCATGAGTCTATTGAAGATAGGCCTAAATCTATGATTAAGAGACCAAGTCTAATTAATTGAGAAATTAAATGCCCTCCATCCCTTCTCATACGAGATTATACGATTAAGCTTGAACGGAAATGCTTAGCTTGAATAGCAAGCAACCACACCTATATTTAGGACTTGGAGGAAAAAAACATAGGTATGCACACAATACTACCCCTGGCTTGCTTTTTCTCAATCCAATTACTCACTTAATCAGAAATTTTTCCTAAGACACACAAATCTTAGGATCTCTAATATCATCTTTGATTGTTATGACAAATTAGGTAGTGTGACTAATTCATGATAAGTTGGAAAAAGACGATTCCAATTTTAAATTACTCAATCTAGATCATCTATACACCCCAATGAGTTTGGTTTGAGTTATTGCATTACACCCTTGTTTAAGCCGTTAATCACACCATACTCCTAGAAGTACAATGTTGTCAAGTTCAAATAAGTAGATGGTCATGAACTAATATTAAATGCCATTAAAAATATCATATTTCCTTGAATTTAATTGCATGTTTAGTACTATATTTTATACAATGACAATACTATGTACACTGCTCATTGACGAATGGCCATTTTGACATACGGCCTTACTAGTATCCAGGTAACCGCTGGGACATTGAATTGTCATCGGAATAGTCTAAGCTCCTGGCCTGAATTTCAATCAAACAAAGTTAAGCTAGCTTCGACTATCAAAAAACAAAAAAAAAGTTCTAGCTAGCTTCACAGCTTCAATCAAACAAAGATTTTGTCAGCGGCAAAAAGGGTGGCAAGTCAAGTAGACGCATGTAACAGCATGTCCTACAGGTTTACCGGTTCAGTAATGATCACAAATTTGAAAGGTAATTATCACAAATTAATGATCACAAATTTGAAAACTGTCGTGAATGATTTCGCCTGGTTCAATACCTTGAGTGGTCCCAAAAATATTTTTCGAGGAGTTTATTGGGCCACGGTGTCAAAGCTAGTGGTGTAGTATTTTTCCATTTTCGCTTACTAAGGATATTTATTTTCTAACAGTAGGTTCCAGGAAGGTTCGTTTGATGCCCGTACCTGAGGCGTACGTCTTGGCCGTATTTTGACTTCTTGCGCTTGCAATGGATATGGTCCCTGTCAGGCGAGATTGTGGCCGGCACGGCATAAGGCGGTGTGTTGTGCGGGTTGGGTAGGGTAGGAAGCCGTGCCCATCAACATAAAAGGCAGAACAAACCAAACTGACCACTTTTGTTTCTAGCTACTCCTGTATCAAATTTTTTAGGAATAAGATATTCTAAAATATTTTTCATTTTATTAACTTAGTTCTAAAACTTAATGACTTACCAAAGTAATTCTAAAATCATAAAATTGTTAGTTCTGTTAGTCCTAATTTAAATGTTTGGCTAGGTAGCAAATGAAAAAATTGAGGTAGCACATAACAGCCATTAAATGTTAGCTTTTTACAACCTTTTCTATTCTAGGGGTAATTTTGCAATCATACATATAGTTTAGGGACTTAACCCACACTTTGCACATTTACAAAATGTATTATTTTAAAAATTAACACATTTACAATTTACACAATTTACGTTCTTTTTGTATTTAAAATGGATTATTTTAAAAATTTTATTTTTCTCCTTGGGCTTCTCCACGATCGGTTCTTCTCGCCACCGACTCACCGATCAGGTGCCTTCGGTCTCGCCTCCATCTCCTCCCCCATGTCCTCGTCGTCACCGAACTCGAGCTCCCTGTCCGCCAGTGAGAAGGTTTAAGGTTTGGGAATCAAGAATTGAGAGCGAGTGTCGATCAGTGGTGAACCGAAATGAGCCAGTGGCGATCGGTGGCCACTTCCTGGGCGGTGAGGATCGGTGGAAAGCATGGCCTGCAACTGCCATCAAAACTTCCACCACCATCCCTACAATTCACGTCGCACTTCCAGCGGCCGACTGAGCACCTTCAGGTGGGTGGGAAGCAGCACCAGCTGCCTTTTGCATTGTCTTTGACATCCAGCGACGGCGAGGCACACACATTAGGAAGGATTGTGTTTGCGTTTTGGGGAAGGTTGGGGGCAAAGCATGTAAATACAAGGAAGATGGGGGTGAGGCTCGCGTCAGCTACCCACACATGCTGACCGGTCAAACATAAAAAAGACAACAAGCGCGAAAATGAGGATTTTCGTCACTCTTATTTTTTATTTTTAGCAATTCAATCCCCATAGTTACCAATCAGATAAAAAGAGTCAACAAGTCAGAATTTAATGTCCGTTATATTCCATCTCAGCTTTTTCGTCTGTTACCTAGCAAGACATCCAAATTAGGACTAACAGAGTTAAATATTTCATAGTTTTAATACGACTTTGGCAACTCGATGACTTTTCGGACTAAGTTGGCAAAATGTGAAGTTTTATGATTGACTAATATTTTATCAAAATTTTTTATAACATTCACTATTTAGCAGTTAATCTATGATTTTATTATTTTAAATATTTTAGTATATAAATAAAAAAATTTTATATATAAATGACAAATAAAGACTTATAGTTTTTAATTTTTTTTTAAATTTTTTCTAACAAACAATAATATAAATAAAATCAAGTAAAACTATTTTAAAAAAGTCAAATATTTCAAAGAATATTAGACATAAGGAGTATTTTTTTACACATAATCATATAACAAAATTTTAAGGATTAAAAGAGATACAATTTTTGAAATGCTTCCAACAGCCTTCGTTCCTCAGGTTTTCTCAAGTTGCATGATCTTGAAGGTTTGTCACTTGGGCTACAACTTTAGTTCTTTTTCAAATATTTTTTTTATATTGGGGTTGATTACACATGTAGACCCCAATCTTTTAATATATTTTTGTTATAACTCTAATTTTGAATTTGTTTGTAGCATATTCCTAGCCCTATTAAAATATTACATTTTGGCCCCTTTTTGGACAGAATTCATTATCTTCAACAGAAAATGTCACATCAACATATGATTGTAGGAAAAAAAAATTAGTTTTAACAACCTAAAAATTTTCCCTTAGCCAAAAAAGCTTTAAAACTTTGAAATCTAATGATCTAACCACTCCTTCGGTTTCTTATTGCTCACCTTCCTCAGTGAAATTGGTTGGCTGGTTTCTAGGTTGGGTGTGGTAGTGTCGCCATGCCAATAAGTTTTCCGGTGGCTATGCCGCCATGCCCAACAAGCTTTCTAGAATTTTAATATGTCTTGATGATTTGGTCGCTTTTTTTTTTCATCCTCTTTAACTTTTTTTTTCTGGTATTTCTTCCTAAACTCAAATGACTTTTATAAATTGGGCTTCAAGATTTTGGTTTCAAATATAGATATTCAAAAATTCATTGAGATTTGAAAGAAATGATCAAAGAGAAAGTTAAAGAGAACAAAAAATGCTATCAGAACATGAAGCCAATTAGAATTTTGGAAATTTTTTTCTGGCATGGTGGCACCACCAAGTTGGAAAAAATTTCAGAATTTTAATCTTCAAGATTTGATAGATTTTTTTCATTGTCTTTAACTTTATCCTCTATCATTTCTTTCAAATGTCAATTGATTTTCATATATCTAAATTTGAAAATTTGAAGCCAAGTCTTTTTTAAGCCTAATTTACAAAAATCAGTTAAGTTTTGGAAGAAATGCCAAAAAAGAAAGTTAAAGAGGATGAAAAAAAAGCTATCTACCATAAAAGACTGATTAAAATTCCAGAGAGTTTTTCTAGGTGACGAAAGGTGGTGGTCAGCTTGTTGGATTTCAAAGTTTTAAGGTTTCTTTGACAAATAAAAAGTTTTCAGTGGTTTAAAATTAGTTTTTTTCCCCCACAAACCTAAGTTGATTTGATGTTTTTTTAGTAAAAAATAATATCTTCCATAAAAAAAAAAGGAAAAAAAAATATTTTAACGTAATTAGGGACACGTTATAAATAAATTGAAAGTTAGGGTTAGAACAAGGATAATAAGATTAAGGTTCACGTGTGTAACTAACTCATTATATTATGACCAAGATACTTAATTGACAGGGGTTGAATTACACACGTACCGTTTTCAGATGTTAATTCTTCAGAGAGCAATCAAATACACTTTCCTTAGCAATCATGCAGCGTATCGTTGAATAATAAAGATTTCATGACAACACTCGAAAGCGTCACAATTAGACCAAAGTTAGGCCGTTCTTCCACTTGCACAGTTATTATTCTATTTGTAAAGAAGAAATGGCTTTCAGTTTGACAACTGGCAAGATAGAAAAAAAAAAAAAAAAGGCTGGGGTTTTTGCCAGCCCAGCCCAGCAATTGAGGAAATAATTCTTAATCATTTTGTCTTTTTTCAGGTGAAATTCTGTTGGAAAACAGCAATTTACGACAGTTAGCTACGTAAAAATGGTCCGTCGGGTGTAGTATAGTTAGAAAGCCTACTCCAGCAGCTTCCGCGACTCTCAATAAAATTATGACGAGTTATTGCCGAAATGTGCAGTTGGAAAAAAAATGGCGACGGCGTTGTCAAATTACATTTTCCAATTGCTTGGCGTCAGAAAGATTCACCAAGATTTCGGAAGATTAGCCGTTGGCAAAGTCACTAGAGGTTTCTGATAACTAGCCAAATGAAAAAACTTAAGGAGAATTTATGACAGCTAAATAGCCATGAAAAATTTCCTTCTTTTCTTAAAAAAACTCGAGCTTGTTAACTAATCTGATCCTTTTACCACTTTTTGAAATAATTATGCACGAACCTTTGGTATTATTCATGCACAATTACGTTTCAGAGAGAGAAGAAGAAAATTTTGAGAGAGAGAGAGAGACGGGAAGAGGAAAGGTGAGTTTTGATGGAAGAGGAAAGGTTTTATAGTAATGGTTGAGGGAAATTTTCAAAGATAAATTTTGTTTTTGTTTTTGTTTTTGTTTTTGTGCAGAATTTACCGGAGGGAAAAATTTTAACTTCTAATAGCTGGTCCTCAGAAATAGACTGTTAGAAATTTTAAAGCAAAAGAATTTAGTTATTAGCAGAAAAGAACAGAGGAAAATTTTTCTAGTTTTTTACAACTAGCGATACAAAATTGGCAGGTAAAATTTAAATTTAATCCCCTAACTTTAAGGATCATCCTAATGTGGTCCCTTAACTCAAAAATTAACTATTAAAATATCCTAACTCAACTCATATATCCTATTTTGGTCATTGTTGTTAGTTCAAGCATTATTTCAGATGAAAATTGCTTACGTGACACTTAAACTGCCACGTGGTATCATCTTTTATAGCAATAAGTGATAATACTGTTAAAATAATGAATCTCAGATTTGAATTGACACACATAAATAATTTAGAAACTTAAAAAAGTTGATAACCCTAATTTCAACATCTTCCCCAACTCTCACTGTCTGCAATCGCCACTGTTTACAGTTGCCACACCTCGCCATCTCTCCATCTCTTATCTTTCCATCTTTGCCGCCACCATCTCTCCGTCTACACTGCCACCATCTCTCCTTCTCCCACAAAGCGCCTGGCATCCTCTTCCACGTCAATAGCCCTCCTCCCCTTGTGTCCCGCTTTCTCGCTCTCGTCCCTCCACCTTTTCGGGCCTCTAGCATCTCTTCTCTGACTTCCAATCACCGCCGCATCTATTCTCCCCAGTTTTCCTGAATAAATCTTCCCCAAAAGCTTCCCTGAATATAGCCGATTTGATCGCAGATTCATTTGGTTCATCGCCGCTTGAGTACTCACCGTCTAAAGAGAGGTTTAATTGCCAATGGAAGCTGAGAGAGAAGGACAGCGCCGCCAACAGTGTTGGCTGCTGAATTTGGGAGAAACGCGTGAATGAGAGAAGGAACGCCAGTAGCGACGAAGAAGAAGAAGAAGATTTAGGAAAAATTAACAATTTAGGTCCTATAACTATTTATTTGTGTCAATTTTAACTTAAAATTTCTTGTTCATCTAGTATAGTCATCCACATAGCAATTTGAGATTTATAATGGGAATAGCAAGTGTCACGTAGGAAAATTTTATCAGCGATAACGCCTGAATTGACGGTAGGGATCAAAATATGACATGTGAGTTAAGTTAAGAGATTTTAATAGTAACTTTTAAAGTTAAGGGATAATTTTAAGATGACCCTTAAAGTTAGGGGACTAAATTTGAATTTTCCCAAAAATTGACTATCAGAAATTTTAAAGTCCAAAAATTTCATTTTGGTGAGCTTACGCAGAAAAACATTTGAAGAGTTTCCCGAAAAAATTCCAATGACAAGCCATCAAAAACCTGCGCTGAATATTGCTAGAAAATTTTTGATGGCTTACAATTGGAGTTTTCTAACATGTCACAGTTAGTATGGACAATTTCAACAACTAACAATTGGAATTGTTGATACTTGGCAGACATGACCAATAAAAAGCCGTCGGAAAATTTTCATTGAAGTTCATCAAAAAATTGTGATGGCTTCGCTGAAAATTGCATTAGAATATGGCCATCAAAAGAAACTCCATTGAAATGTGCGGGTTTTAAAGGTCGTGTTTGAACTCATACTTCACGAATTCCTTAAAATTTTCCACTATAACGTAACGAGAAAGAATCCACGCCTATAAGGAATGATGCAGGTGTCATTATTCAAAGTGTAAGATGAGAAATATTCTTGAATTTTTATGTGACGTACCGTTATTGTCATTAACGAACATTTTCTTGATTATAAGCTAAATCACACAATTCTTCTATTTTGGGTATCTCTCCTGTTCTAGCACTTTTATTTCTGTTTTCTAATATCGCTCATATTCTTATTTTTACAATATTATTACTTACTTAAATTTTAAAAAAGTAACATTTTCTCACTTTTGCTTTCACTTCATCCTCTCACTTTTAAAATATTTTGTGTTATTTGGATTATAAGTCCATATTATTTGATTTTATGTAAAGAAAATAATTGTATTATCAGTTATCTTGAGAGAAATATATTGGAGAACTCTCGGATGAATATTGAGGGCTTAATTACACACACACATGTATATGGATTCTGATGCTTTATATGTCTTTTTTCGAAATTACATTTTTGTTGCCTGTCTAGACAATACTACTGCTAGTCTGCTACTACTCCATTTGAGAAATTACAACCGGGCTTGCATATAAACTTCTCTAATGGAAGCCCCTGTAATCTAATCCAGCTGGCAGCCTAACTCGTGCGTGTTTCATGTTTTTTACTCTTTTTTTTTCCTTGTCTGATTTTTCCCATTTTGGCT
This sequence comes from Aquilaria sinensis, assembly GCA_005392925.1. NCBI lineage: Eukaryota > Viridiplantae > Streptophyta > Magnoliopsida > Malvales > Thymelaeaceae > Aquilaria > Aquilaria sinensis. The sequence continues at coordinate 241,172 of SMDT01000932.1, read as the reverse complement.
AACATTTTCCTGTTTTCCTTTTTTTTTTTTGAGTTTTTCCATATATCTTTTTTTCCCCCTTGTCCGTGTTTTTTTTTTCATTTTGCCTTCTTTATTTTTATCTAGTGCTTTCTTTTTTTTTTTATTCATTTTCTATGTCTTTTTTTTTCTCATTTCTTATTTTATTCTTGTCTAATTCTTCTTTTGTTTTCTCATTTATTATTTTCTTTTCTTCTCATTCCCTTTTAACTTAATTTTTTTGTCTTTTTTTTGTTTTTTTTCCTTTTTCATTATTATTTTTATTATTTGTTCATTCCTCTACACTTGGTTGCTAGAAGTTAGTTATTTGTTCTTTTATTAATAAATATTTATTATCTTATTAGTAGGTATTTGTTCTTTTATGAGTTTTCACTTATTTTTATAGATAAATTAGATGTTCTTTTTAAAAAGAACAAGCACGAATTGATAAAGAGAAAATATATACTATTAAAAGAACAAACACAAACTGATAAATGAACAAGCAACAACTTAATAAAAGAACAAAAATTTAGTTTGTCTAAAAGAACAAATAACTTGTAGTAAAAGAACAAAGACTTACTACTAAAATAATAAATAACTAATTTATCTAAAAAATAAATAGAAATACATAAAAGAAGAATCAACTACTCGTAAAGGAACAAATAATGATTGATAAAATAATAAGTAATAACTGATAAAAGAATAAATAGCTTGCAGTAAAAGAACAAAGAGCTACTGCTAGAAGAACAAGCAACTAATTTATTTAAAAGAATATGTAGGAATAGATAGAAGAACAAATAACTACTGATAGACGAATAAAAAACTACTAATAAAAGATCAAAAATTAATTTATCTAAAAGAACAAGTAGAAAACAGATAAAACAACACACATATACCAAAAAAAATAATTCTGAACTTATAAAAGAACAAATAGCTAATACTAAAATAACAAATAACTACTATTAAAAGAACATACAACTAGTTTATCTAAAGAATAAGCAAAAATTAATTAAAAAACAAACAAACAACCGTTAGTGAAAAAAATAAAAAACTACTTAATAAAAGAAAAAATAACTAGTTTATTTAAAAAGAATAAATAAGAACTAATAAAACAATAGATAGCTTGCAATAAAAGAACAAAGACCCGCTCCTAAAAGAGTGAACAACTACTGATAAAAGAACAACAAACTACTAATAGAAGAAAAAAAACTAATTTATTTTAAAAATAATTAAAAACTTATAAAAGAACAAACATATACCAATAAAGCAATAATCACAAACTTATAATAAAATAAAAATAGTTACTAATAAAAGAATAAATAACTACTATTAAAAGAATAGCTCGTGCTAGGTCTGGAGTTATTTATTAGAGTTGTTTGTTTTTTTATCAGTTTTTATCTGTTCTTTTAGCTATGGGTTTTTTTAATTTATTTTATCTATTTTTTATGTGTGGAATATTTCATCTCTTGTCTTACTTACTTTGAAAACATCATTGCCCTTATTTTTGCCTCATAATCTCCTAGAAATAGGTCCAAGAAGGAAGTAAAACATTTTCATGCCCACTTCCTCAGGAATGAAAAAAAAAAAATTAATCAACTTTCATTTAGTTTTTTTGTCTCCTCCATATTCAATTACATCATCTTTTTTTTATGATTGAATTTAAATGTGCCTCTACAATCCCATATTTAGTAATTTGTGGAGTCCATATCGTATATAATAGCAAGGAAGCAGTCAAGCTCTGTCCGTAAATTGCATGGTTTCGTACAAGAGTGGTATGATTGCTGATTTCTGAAGATCTCAATTTCTATATTTTAGAAGGGTGTCCAAAACTATTGTCTCATTTCTTAAAACGGAAATATCCTTCCAATTGCGCGCCTACTTTTTTAGTTTTTAAACACAATTTTATAATGGAAAAATTACAAAAGCCCTATTTCGATGGTTTGACCTAACTTACACTTTAGCCCTCTTATTTTTAAAAGCCTACATTTTACCCATACTTCCGTTATATTGTATGAGAATGACTTCTGAAACCTCAATTTTAAACTTGTCTGGTAACTACACTCCCGTAATTTCAAAATTTTGTATATTTTACAATTACCTGACATTTGAAAAACACTACTTTACATTTATAGAAAGGAAAATACATTTGCAGAAGAGAAAATTTGATACTTTTAAATCCCTATTAACTATAGAAAAAATATTAGAGAAATTAAAATTGTTAGAAGTTGGCTATTATATAGTTTAAATTAAGGTTTTAGAAATTGTTACTAGATAATGTGAAAGAAGCATGAGGCAAAATGTAAGTTAAAAAAAGGGTGAAAAAGTGTAGGTTAGGCCACAACATAAGGGGGGTCATTGCAAAATTTCCCATTAAAAAAAACCATTAAAAGAGAAACTATTTTCTTAAACGTTGTGCATTTTAACAATAATAATGATGAGCAGGTATAAAAATTTAAAAGTGTGTGTACCACAAAATGATGCTTGCTTATGTTTAGAGTTGTAAATGAATCAAATGATAAAAATAATCTCTATTTTACTGGAATACAAACATGAACACAAAACAAACACTATTGGCATATTTACAGTCATTTTTTTAGTGTTCATGAATAATATTAAGTGAGACTGCTGGCAAATTGTAAATGAATTAATGCGTTCAAGACCAAACGACTGTGAGGTTGAGGGGAAGGAGCTCCTCTTTCATTAAGTAATTTCTCCCATTTGAGTTTTGTAAATGAAGGAACAGATTTTGGAAGAGTTTCCTCCTAAAATGATGTCCTACGTGACTCGATTTGGATTAGTTGAAACCTAATGTGACTATTGGATACCGGAGGTATTACACCAAGAAAATGAATGAGTTCGTGAAATAAAAATGAATAACTGAACTAAAATACATAAATATCCATAGCATATTCATAAATATCTGAGCAACAAATATTAAATAAATTTTGACGAACAAAAATACATATCAACATTGACAAACAAATATAACGAAATAGACAAGAACAACTAGGTATGAATAAATAAACATATAAATAATAAATATAAATAAATAAATAAATAATATTGATATAATTATTCATGAATTTAAACAAATAAATGCCACTCTTGTTCGAAATCATTTTTTTAAATAAATGAATGTAAATAAATTCTCATTGAATTGTTCACAAATGGTTTATCAAACACTCTATTTTTTTATAGACAAAAGCATCTTTATAAGTTTACAAAGGTAAAATATACTATATAATATAGAGGATGAGGAGTGCCTACTATTTTAGGACAAAAAAAACTACTAAATTAGTAATATTAGCATTCTAGTGGAAATAGTTGGAGGCCTGAGTTGAATCCCAGCCTCCACCCCATGTCCTACACCATTATTCCAAGTGGCTTTGCACATCAAACACTCTATTTGTGTACATGTACATGCAAGTCCTATGCTTGCTTCCAATTTCAAAAGAATAAAAAACATGTATTGGTAAGTTTTTTAAATACACATTAAGATTTTAGTGATGAATCTCATTGTTCCATGAATTTGTTCTAGTCTACACTTGACTCCGAGAAGTAAAAGTTATTAGGCCAAAATCCATTTTTCTCTCTTGGATTATAGTGACTTAATTAGACTTTATACTCCTTAAATTTCATCTCAATGCAACTCATTTCCTCAACTATAAAATGTGACATACTTAAACACTTTAACTCGTTAATTTCATTTGATTTTTAATGGTTCAATAGCTTGTTTGTAACAATTTAAAACCTTAGTCAATAAATCAAAAAAAATGCATAACTTGAAGTACTTAATGATACTTAAACATAAACTTAATATAAGCTTCAAAATTATAAAGAATATTGGAAAAAAATTTTGCTAAAAATAAAAATTGAATAACTACAAAATAAAATAAAAGTAATGTTACAAGTAATAAAATTAAACAAAAATATTAACCAGTTACAAAATTAATTTTAATTTTTTTAGAACCAATTACAAAATTTAAAAAAAAAAAAAAAGAAAAAGAAATCAGAGACGGATATCTCCATCTCCACCTTTAGCTGCCGGCTTTGCTCGCCGGAGACAGACATGTAGATACCCAACTTGACGATAGAGCCACCACCTATCATCCCAATCGTCACATTTGGACCCACAGCTAGTAAACAAACCTAAGTAGATCCTACATGATTCAGCTCAAATTGGACAGTACCAGACAATCCAAACACCAGAAATAATATCGTTTTCACTACCTTGAAGCGATCTAGATCATTGCCTCCATCCTGCCGTCGAAACCATCAAACCCAACAATACCCGCTCCAAAATAGAGCCTAAAAAAGCTCAACCAAAAGCCCTTACAAACCACAACAATCTGAAGCCAGCAACAAGAAATCTAAAGGTCATTGCAAGGAGACAAGCGAGGGATAGTGAAGAAGGCGCAGGTTGTCATGAGATGGGAATGGAGTGTAAAGCAGCAGGGGCAATGGGTCGAGGAGAGGACACGGCGGGACAACAAGGGGACATGGCAAACGGGTTACGAAGGCGGGCGGTGAAGTCAAGGGTGATGGGTCGAGGAGAGGACATGGCGGGACTGGTCGCATAGGGGCTTGATTTGGCCAGGATGATTATGGCTGGCAATGCCTAATTGTTGCGGCATGTGGCGAAGTATGGGGATGGCGGCCGGTCTAGAGCAATAAAAGAGGCAGGATCAATGGCTGGGGCTCCGGTGGTACTTGGAGGTGAGTAGCGGCCAAGAGAGCTTGTAAAAAAAAAAGGGACGGGGCTTAGATTGTTAAATAGTAAAGTATAGGGTATAAAAACGATAAATTAAGAAAATTGGAGACTACATACGTAATTTTACTAGGTGGACAACAAACAGATATAACGTCAAAGGGGCAAAGAGTTTAATAATCAATATTTTAGGGACTTAGTTACATTGTACCAAAATTTAGAGTATTTTTTGAGTTGACAAAGTTTAGGGGAGTAAAATGGATTTTGGCCAAGTTTTTATGATCTTAAAAACCTGAACTTCATGGTTAGGGGTAGAAAAATTTGACCCGACCTGAAAATTTGGACCGCCAGAACATAAACGCAACTTGATAAAAAAAGTCAACGACCCGAACCCGATTAAAGTAAAACCTGAAATAACTCGAACTCAAGTTGGCCCAAATCCAAAATAACTCAAACCTGAGACTGACTTAACTCAAATCTGAAAAAACCTGAGTCTAAACAAGATATGACTTGATTTTAACCTAAATCAACATCGAATATATGGTCGGCAAATATTTAAAAATTCATGATTTTTTTATATATTGGTTATTTATCTAAATTGTACTTTAATTATGACCATGCAATTTAAGAAATTCAAAAAGTACTTCAAAAATATTTTTTATTTAGGTATCTCATGGAATATAAAGAGTAAATTAATAAAATAATTTATCTTGGTTTATTTAGGGGTCTTATAGGATTTATTAGTTGAGGGAACTTAATAATTTTCAGTATTCTCAAATTTCAGCATAATCATATAAAATTACTAAATTAAACTTCAATTTTTTATAATATGAAAGACTTATTTCAGCATCTATCATCATTAATGACCTTTTACATTTGATAACAAGACTAAACTATATAAAATTTTAATTTAAAGTGCTAGTAAAGCACGCATGAGTTTGAGATGATTTGATTTTACAAAGTTCGCATAGGCTTGAGCTCGAATTACTTAAAGCATTCTTTCCCATTCAAAACCACAAAAGCCTAAAATCATTTAAATCCTGAAGCAACATAACAAATCATTCCAATATCAAGTTTTACAACTAAATAAAAATATCAAAATAAAAAAGAGTATGGCAACAATATGACATGTCAAAAGTCTCAAGCAATAAAGCTAATAACAAAGTTTGAATTGTCTGCTATCAAATATTTGTATTTGCAAAATCTATGAATTGCCAAAATAATGATAGTTAGTAAAATATCAAACAAAAAATATAGAGTTGTTTGTGCTAGTTATAAATTGAGCCATTGCCTAAAAAGCATTAAAAAAATCCAACTGCCATAAAGTGACTAATAGTAATATTACCTATACACCAAAACCATATTAGAAGATGCTTTATAATTGGTCAGCTATTCTAATTCCACTTCTATGTCATTCAAATGCTTCAAATCATACTTCTCAGCTTCATTAATTGAAAACAAAAATTAGTACTAACTACAATGTATTGAAATAAAACAGAAAAACTATAAAAAGAAACAATACCTTCGTAACTATACACCTAATTATGAGATGTTAGTAAAACTTATACATTGTCAGGGATAAGACGATTCCTATATTTGTTAAGAATCTTACTACCCATACTAAAAGTCGATTCTGAAGCAACAGTCGTGATAGGAATACTCAATATATCCTTTGCCATTTGTGCTATAATTGGATATCGTACTTTTTTTCTTTTAAAAGAGCAAGGACATCTAACTTCAACTCAATTCGTTTTCTATGCTCATCCAAATAAAGATCAAGCTATGACTTTAAGTTGAAAGTCCCCATTGTATCTTGGGCAAAATCCTATATTCACATCAACATATCTATCAATTTTGAAAGTATCGTACAATATAAAAGAATAAATATTAGCATAATAACAAACAAACTAGTTTACTTACAAGAAGATCTGAATTTACTTCTCGACAAGATTGTCCACCATTAATTCCAACATCACTTGAGTGAGATGCATTACCACTACGAGTCCCAAACTCTTTGAAAAGGAAATATAATTGATCTCGAATATCTAACCACTTAGAAGCATGAGCTGTACCCAATTTCTCATAGCAGTACTTGAAAAAAACTAATTTATACTGAGGATCAAGTACAATTGCAAATAAGAAAACTACTGAAAAATCTTCCCAATACTTCTACAACTTTTCATTCATTCGTTGTGTCATTTATCTTATTTGGAAGTCTAGGTTATCCATTGCCTCTAGTAGAAACCTTTACATTCTTCATACATTCTCAAAGTACAAATTGGCAATAGAATACCCAAAACCAAAGAAGAGAGTGACTATTTCATAAAAAGGCCTCAAAATTGCTGTCATTTTTGCAATTTAATCGCACTTGCCACCACTGGGGCAATGTTCATAACATACATCACCAATTTACAGCTGATAAAATACTTGACGATAAAGAAGTGCCATTTCAAGCATCAAATAAGTGGAATTTCAACGTGTAGGCACATCTAGCCATAATGATTTTGAAATGTTTACCTCAACTGCTATGGCACACTAAAAAAACATAATCTTTCTTACTTCTAATATACATTTGATTTTTTTAGATGCCCAGAAACTACCTTTAACACATTTTGAACAATGAAATTCAAAATATGTGTACTACAACGAGTATGAAAATATTTCCCTTCACAAATCAAAGCATTCCACAATGGTTGAGTTGGACACACAACAAAGTCTGCATACTAGTCATATTGCTAGCATTGTCTAAAGTGATGAAAAATTTTTTGCTCTCAATTTCTCATTATTGCAAGAGACCAAATATTTTTTTCATATAATATTTTAAAATTATAAGGTGGTTCAAGATGTTGAAAAGTCAATAGTTTACCCCTCAACTTCCAACTAATGTCCACATAATTTGCAGTGATATAAAAATAACCTTCATCAATCATTGAAGTCCATCTATCACTAGTTAAGCAAATCCTTCCAAAAAGGTTCCTCAAAGAAGATTTAAGTTGTTCTCCTACCTAATTTCTTATGGAACTTAACAATGTCATTTTTATGAGTGTTTCAACACACATGTTTAACGTTTGTGTTCAGATATAAATTGTAACCACGCGTCTCTTCATTCCAAGATAAGAATATGGTAGGCCATGCTTGATTGTGATTCTACACTGCCACTCTCTATAGGTAGTTTCATCTAACTTTCTATTTAATGATCCTTCATTATTATTATTGTCATTTAAAGAACTCTGATATTTAGCATACTTCTTTAAATGACATAAAAGGTTTTTTTGTTTTTGCTATAGAATCAGCCTTGTACTCCTTAACTTAGCAATGCTTGCATTTGGCTCTTTTCACCTTATCTTCATATAGCTCTCCATCAATACACTCAAACTCATTCCAAACCTTAGACCAAAACTTGCTTTGTCCTCTTTTAGCACCACTTACACTAACAGTTTCTTGATTATTGGAGTCATCTGCATTTATGCTAGACATGCCCATTATTAGATCCATTTCTGTAAAACAAATAAGAATAATTAAACTCACATGGAATGAATACTCTAAAATTGAACTTTATAGTGCATTATGAATATTTAAAAGCTAAAACTAAAAATTGATTAGTACAAAAATTAAATTTCTAGCCTAAACATATAATTGTAGATAATATTATTAATTTAATTGATGCATGAATAATTTGAACAAATAAGCAAAAAAAATAGAAAAACATTAAAAAAATTTGTTGTCAGTGACTTTTATGCAAAATAAAAAATGTCAGTGACTTGGGTGACCAAAATACTATGTTTAGGGCCTAAATGAGTATTTACCAAAAGAGGAGAAAACCTGGTTGGGCAAAAGTCAAATAATGGGTCAGATTACGGGTTGATGTATGAGTTGTCTTCAATTTTCTAATGACGCTGGTGACTTGAGGCAATTAAGGGCTAGGCTCAAATGCGGCGGCCATAGCGACCTTGGCTGATGAGGTAATGGTGACCAGTGGTGACGAATCCTAGTGGTGAGCTTGAAAGTCCTCTTCTGTCCTTTGAATGGCACAAACAGTTGCAGGGGAACCTTGGATCTGGTGGTGTAGCTTGCAGGGAAACAGGGGTGGTGGGCTAGGACCAGAAGCGGCGGCTGAAAGCGTTGAGCAAAAGAATGTAACTTCAAGGGGTAGCAGCTACAATTGGGGAAGTTTATGAAGATGGCGAGATAAGGGCCTAAAGTTACAGTTTCACCTTTTTTTTTTTTGTTATAGTTGCGATTCTTGTGAATGTTGTCCAATTTTGATTGTGATTTCTCTCAAAATATGACCCTTATTTATACTAGGGTAGACATAAACGCGATTAAAATTTTTTTGAGAGATTAAACTTAATCCAAATCCAAGTTGAAGAAGCTTATATCTATTAGGATATAATTTGGCAAGAATTCCAATTTAAGTCCAACAAAACTCTTAGCCTATGTCCTGGCCTCTATTTTTATGTAATTTTTTAATTTAGCCAAACATCTCTAAGATTTGTTGAATTAGGCCATAACTTTATGAAATCATTAGATTTTACCTCATAAAATTGCCAAATTTACTTCAAACTCTCGAGAGTTGATAGATATGCCTCCAAATTTTTTTATTTTGCCTAGAACTTTTGAAAAATCTCTAATTTACACCTAAACTCTTCCATTTCACAAACATTGACTACAAATGACCTTTAGGGCTCAAAATTAGTACCGAAACTAAATTAATTCATTTTTTGACCCTAAATTCCTAAAAAATTATAACTCGAAGTGACAACATAATTTAAATGCATATGATTCTACCAACTACTTAACTTCTAAAATGACCAAGTTTACAGTCTCATGAATCAAATTTGCAAAGTTTTGAATTATGTATTTTTATGAAAATAATTGTATATTAATATATTTTTATCTAGTTAAATTAATTTTTTTAGATTATTTTTTATGCGTAGTAATTTTTTAGTTATTGGTTACCTAAATTTTGAAAATTTCATTTTAGTCACCCATAAAAAATGCAACATGGGTCTCCAAACTTTTCAAATATTTGCACAAAAAATCAAATTGTTTAATTTAATTTTTAGCAAAACTTAAATAAAAAATTAAATTAATCCAGTTATTCTAGCCTATGCACCAATAACCCGACTACACCTGAATATCAACCTGATTTAACCTGAAATACCCTGACCTGAAGTTACCTAAGACTGAAATTGACCCGACCCGAATTAAGCCCAAACTCGAACTAGCCCAACCTGAACCCAACCTAAACTCAAAATCAACTCGCACTCAAATAACTTGACTTAAACCCGAATTGATGCTAACTCGATTAAATCCGAACCTGAATGACCCAACCTAAACCCAACTCGACCCACCCAATCGCCATCCCTATGAATCAGGGTACCCATTAACTTAAGTTCAGGGTATTCTGCCTCGATATTTCAAAGTCTCAGTGTTACATTAATTTGAAATCTTTTTCTTTTTGCTCTTTATCTATATAAATTATAACTCGCACTCTTCCTTGGTTTTGAGCAAATAGTTATTTTTAGCAATTTTTTTTTCTTTAAATAAAGTGCAATCATTAGAGAGAGCTAAGTCCAACCATAAATGTGACAACTCTTCTAGTCAATGACGGGTTTTGACAGGGTAAGTATTTTTACTTAAGTACCTTAAGTTAGCACCGTGTTAAGCAAGAAAGACAAGCTAAGTTAAATAAAAATGAGTTCCTAAGTGTGGTTTGACACCTAAAAGTAAAAATGGGAGAAAATGATAATTTTGACTGAAATGAAAGACATGACTATAATTTTGATGAAATTAAGGTCATGTAAGGAATTTTGACTAATTAAGTCAAGACCATTAGTTATCCTAGCTATTAGAACCATATTTGAAGGAAAAGTGTAAAAAGTTTCACTAAGTGCTCAATTTAACCATATATGTCTTAAGTGGCTTAAATGTCCAAGAGGCTACGTGTAGAAAGCTTTTGGGCATCTTTTAGGCCCAAGGAGGGATGGTTTTGGTTGAGTGTTTAGTGTCTAAATTAAAACAAACGAGAACTTGAGGGCTAAAGGGCAAAAAATCAAAAGTATGTCATAGTGGGGGTGGTTAAGATATTTTTGGAAGTTTGACTCCCTTGTACCATTTGTTTCTTTCCCAAACTCGTAGCTCCCTCTCCCCACCAGAATTTCTAATCCAAAACTCCCAAATTCCATAATTTTTTATTGAACTTGAAAGTCCCAAGGTGAATCCAACAAGCTTCCAACTTGTTCTTGGTGTTCTTGCTCCTAAATGGCTTTTTGATGCTTGGTTTGAGCCTAAAACCTAAGGTAAGCTTCTTGGTTTTATTGGAGTTGGTTCTAAGTTATTTGTGTATCTAGAAATGGTGTTGATTTGAGGTTTTTGGTTCCATATCATGTTGGTTTTAGGATTAGAACTCAAGAGAGCTTAGTTGAGCTCAAATGAGCTTGTGTTTTGATTCTCCCTTTGTGGTTGAATTTGAGGTAAGGGTTCAAGTTAATTTAACTCAAATAATGCATAAAAATATAGTATTATGTGTGGGAATGAATTAAAAACAAGACCTATGTGAATTGGACTTGGGATGGGAAAGTTTGACCAAGTTTTGTGCAAGTTCGCAAGTTGTCGCGTAATACTGTAGTGCATTGGCAACGCGTTGCCATAGGAGATGCCATTTGGTGCAGTGACACGAATTGGAGACATGTCGATGTTATACCTCAGGTTTCCCAAGCGTTGATGCTTTTGGTGACGCGTCATTGACAGCGTCACTAAGACATTAGTCCTTCAAGGTTAGGGCATCCTAAAAATGTCTTAAACTCTCAGTTATCATCCCTAGGCTAATTTAAGACATTCTGTAGCCTTGGTTGGATCTAAGACTCATTCATAAGTTAAGAATTATGCACTATTTAAGAGGTAGCTAAGCATTGTGGTTAAGGTAGAGCTAAGTAGAGTGGCTAAGGGCCAAAAGTGATTAAGTTATCAAGAGGACACTAAGGGGGATTAGGTAGGTTTCAGAGGCTATATTGGCCTAGGAGATAAAGGTCTCGGACCTAAAGGAATTGAATAAAAAACCTAAAAAGATCTCAACCGAACCATTTGGTTTGGTAAGTGAGCCATTAAGGAGCTCTAAGTTAAGCTCCAAGAGCTTGGCAAGTTAAACTGCATAAGATGGCTACCCTGTACAATGAATTAAGGGTAATACAGGTAAGTTTAAGGAAAGGTGACGACCTATTCTAGGACTCGTAAGTGGGACTTAAGGGAGATAAAGTATTCGGGATACGAGGGCCAGTGTCTCAAGTACCTTCGCCGCTTGAGTTACAGCACGTATAAGGCACCTAAGATGCAAGAAGTGCCAAGGATTGTGTGAATTGCATATCATACATTGATGCATTACATATCTTCCATATTATTGTCTTGTATTACTTGTTGATTGATTACTTGTTTGTTTGTCATATTTGCATGCTTGCTTGCTTGCTATCTTCTTTGCAGATACCCCAAAGGACCCTTATTGAGTACATTCATGTACTCACTCCTTTAAATTTGTTGTACAGGTTCTAACATTGGGCCTAACAACTAGTGGATAGTTGTGGGTTAAGCTTTCTCTTTCTCTAGAATCATTGTGATTCTAAGTTTACTTGTGGACTAAGCAATGAACTAACTAAGTTTTATGCCTTTACAGTGTAGAGGCTAAGTGGTGAGTAAGGACTAAGGAAGGGCTTGCACTTGGAGCTTTGATAGCTTAAAGGTAGGGCTCAAGTAAAGGATCTTAGTTAAGTTTTTATCTTGTGTATGTAGTACCTTGTGTACTAAGATGTTACCTTTATTAAGATACATTGTGGTGTAAAACCATTGAGTTACTTTTGGGTGCATGCTAGTGATGTTAAGTGTATACAAACTATTACTTGAAGTCAAAGTAACTAATATTTCATTGTCTTGGTACGATTTAAGTAAGTTTTAAATGAAATGCTCAAGCAATGTATTTGAAATAGTTTACTTAATTGTTTGCATTACCAAGAAAAAAAAGCACGCATATCAGTTTGTAGGATAGGCTAAGAAACTAGGTACATGTAATTTATTTTAATTTACTGACAAGTAATAGTTGAGCAATAATAACTAGGTGGGATTCATAGTCCCTAAGAGTCTACAAGCCAAGTAATTCCGGCTGTTGGGAGCCCATTTCGTAACAATAAAGGATATGGACGAGACCAATAACTAAGAGCCCCAAGCAGGCGACAGGATGTGTAACTAAGTTTGGAGAATACGAAACATAAATGAAAGAATAAGACAAAAAAGTTGAGACTAGATTGTTGAGGTCATCCATCAAAACACCAAAGAAATGAACCGAGGGTCAACTGGAGTAGTATTGCAGTTCTTGGACCAAGGTGGGAGCATCTGATTCGATAATACTCATTTGAAAGCATTTTGCCTTTGTCTTCAAGAGTGCCTACAAGATGGTTGGAGCCTCCACAAAAGCTAATCGGTCACTTCACTTTGCAAAAGTGACTAAAGATATAAGAGCAATGATGCGAACTCCTTTAGTATATGGACCAAGAAATGCACCCAAAGTGTTAACAGATTTCACAAACAACAATCCAAGAAACTGGAATTTGATCCCTACCCCTAACCAACCTGTAGTTAAAAATAAGAAGTATAAAGAATGCAAAGAAAACTAGCTTCTTTGTGCACCAATATAAGTCCACTACGAACTCAAGAGAATGGCTCTCAAAAGTAATATTATTAAGCAAGGAATTCTAGGTTTTATAAGTAGGATAGAATCCTTTACACGGTTTATACTTATTTTTATGTGCAATGCATGTGGCATTTTTCCCATGTGAGAAAAATACTTCGCAGGGCTTAAATATTGTAAATAAATTGAAATTAAATGAAAATTCAACCTGAAACACAAAATAAATCCCATAAACCTTTAAGGACATTACCAAGTGTACTCCATGACATATGTAGGGTTCGTGCTAATGCCACTGGACCTTTTTTTAGGGCATGTAAAAGGGTCTTAAAGCTTTAAGGCTTATAAATTCAAGTTGTAAAAGAAAATGGCACAATAGGATCTTTAAGGGGGCTCAAAGAGTGCACTCTTAGGTGTGCTTTTGAGCATCTTGTAGTTTTGTGTCTCTTGGCACTCTAAGAATGAGCACCAAGCTGTGTCATCTCTCTAATATGACTCATTGACTATTCCAGCAGCTCCATGTGAAGATATAAGTCCATCCTCTATGAAATAACAAGTGACAAAGACATAAACTGCCTGAGCTCTCCCCTTAGCCCTCTTATTTATAGTAAGTCCACTAGCTATCTTTAATGGGTTATTGCCATCCTTGAGTATGCATTCTAGATTTATATTAAGCAGGAGAGGAATCAAAGTCATAGAAGACATCAAAATTAGAAAAGACAAGTCCAAAAGAGCTTCATTGGAGGGGAGAAGATGATGTGGCATTGACGTTGATCTCCATGTGGTTAGCTAGTAGAGGAAAAGAATTTCTAGGCAACCTAGAAAGGGAAAAACATGAAACCTCCCAATTTACAGTATACCATTTTATCGCTTCAATTAACCTACATAAGGTATAACAATAAGAATCATGCATAGCACAAATTTGTTTTAATTCCACCAAAAAACTAACCATAGATACGAAAAGGTAACCTTACTTGGACACCCCTGCAGAAAACCATTTGAAGATAGAATCATCTGAGCTATACGTTGTCTTGGTATTTAGGAATGCTTGAATCTTACAAGCATAAGGGCAAACTATTAAAATAGCTTTAAAGAAAATGACTTCATGCTGAGGTAAAAAATGGAGCAAACAAGCAGAAAAACCAAGTCAATACAACAAAGTACAAGTTGGAGACAAATTAACAAACGAAAACCCTTTACATAAAAAACCTCTTAGTGACCAATGAGACATCCCAAAAGCAAGCCATGATAGACAGAGAGAACCCTAGTTGGCAAGATAGCAAAAGACATAGAAAAGCTAGAGAAACCCTAGGGAAAAGGCATGACAATATAGGAGTAGGAATAGTTTGTCTCATTTTCAGCAATCTTTTATTTATAACCTAACCATAAAGATAATAGTCCTACAAAAATAAAAAAGTAATGAGGTTAGTGCAATCCAAGTTATGTCAAGTACAATCCAGTTTTGAAAAAGTCAAAATACCCCTGAGGTTCACACTGATTACAATCCGGCTTACGCTACAAAATGGATGCAAATTATAACTAGCAGATCAATTATTGATAGGTCAATGTTTTGCTTTTTGGCAATCGTACAACTGGTAATAAAAAACCTAGTTTTTAATTGGCTAATGATCGAATAACAACGTGGTGACCAATTAGTGACTGACTTCAATGGCTAAATATCTCAAGATGTTTTTTTGGTGACCAATTAGCAATCAAAAGACTCAGTTAGAATTTTGCATTTTTCTTATGGTGTCAATGCATTAATTTAACTATTTTTATAAGAAATTTTAAATTTTTAGGATGGGGTCAAGCTAAACCACGTTAAAGTGGATATACTAAAATTGGCCTTACTTTTATCTCTGTCCGTGCCATATCTATTGACCCATTTAGTTTGGTATGAAGATTAAGAAAGTAAAAAAAAGTTTATGTACTGTTTTTAGTTTTACCTTAACTTTTTGCACCTAAATAGATAAAGTTAGAAAAAGTAAATTTTTTATTGATAGTTCGAAGGGTAGTATGGTAAAATAATTTACTAAAGGGGTAATTACAATTTGCTCCTTAAGATTTAGGTGAAATTACACTTTGTCTCTTTCTGTTTTAGAAATATACGCTTTGCCCGTTGCACTTTAATACAGTCCAACAGTAGTTTCTGAAATTTTAATTTAGATATTATGATAGTCATCTTCAAGTAATTTCAGTTTGTATGATATTTTTTTATAGTTAATTATTAAAAAAATACTATACATATTAAAATTGTTTGAAGATGATAAACTTATAGTCTAAATTATGATTTTAGAAGTTGTTGTTGAACTTTATTAAAAAGCATAGGTAAAGTGTATATTTTTGAAACAAGAGGGCCCAATGTGTAATTTCATCTAAATCTCAAGGGGTAAATTGTAAGTAATCCTTTATTAAATATGGAAATGTTGTAAAAATTTAAAATTGACCAAAATAAAATATGATGCAATAGTATTTGGTACAGAGAGAATTACTCCATCCATTTCTTAAAAGCTGGCCCATTTGAAAATGCACAAAGTTTAAGGTAAATGGGCATTTTCTATTATTCTTTCAAGACTACCCTTATCACTTTCATGTTAAACCTCTACAATTTGGGGTAGCTAGACAATGGCTTGTCTTTACTCTTTGTTTCCATCATAAAAAATTGTCCTTATTCTCTTCCTCCTCTTTCTTTCCGCCACCCTTGCCGCCACCACTTTTTCTCCCTGATCTAGCCGTCACTTTTTCCCATTCCAATCACACTTAGATCTAGCCGCCATTTCTTCTCTCCTAAATCTAGTTGCCACTAATTTTTGGGTCCTAGAATAATCGAACTCATAAGCTTGCTTGAGGACGGTTGGCCTTGTCCCTAAAGTCATGATCTTCTTCAAATCAGTCCATTTTCCCATCTTGAGAGCCATTGCTGCTTCGGCAATTAAACCCTTTGACTAGGCAAGAATCGATGCAAGGGTCAATGAGAACTAAACAAATTGAGGCAGCCATGATCGGAGGTTCAAGGAAAAAGGTTTAATGTTTCTTCTATTCTTGGGCAAGGAGGAGGAGGATAAGTATTGGTATGTCAAGTGAGCGCGGAGAATGTTGGAGGAGTAACTGAAGTTACCATTAGTAAGGTTAGAAAAGAAGGTGGGGTTGTCAGTGAGGCTGAGGGGGGAGGATTCGTCGAAGCTTTCGGAGGTTTTGTTGTGCTGGTGGTACTGATGAATGGACAAAGAAGATAAATGTGCTCTAATTTTTATTAATTGTTCAGGGGTAAATTGGAAAAGTAGATGACAACAGTTTAATTTTAAAGGAAAGAGTCATCTATTTTGAAACATCTAAAAAAGAAAAGAAAGCCAACCTTTGTGAGACATGTGAAATATTTATTAAGCAGTGGAAATTGAGATTTCAAAAAATGTGTCGAGGATTTGATTATGAAGATTAATAACTACCTGCTAATTAGCAAAAATATTAGTAGTTTTAAGTGTAGGATAATGCAAGATTAGTTAATTAAGGTCATTCTTCCAAAAAAAAAAAAGGCTAAGGTCATAGTACTTGCAGTTGAAATGTTAACTAAATATGAATAAGTTAAAGTGTTTCATCCAAATATAGGAGTTTCTTATTGCTAGGCTCTTTACATATGAAAGGATGATGATCTAATATATGCTCATCACAACTTGAACTACGTAGCGTTATTTGAACATGGGAGAAATTTCACATTCCCCGCTAAAGTTTGTCATTTGGGGGAGGATATGCACTACAAGAAAAACACAAAAAATTGACCTACAAATTAGTCGCTATTTCACTTTTTGGTGACCGAAAAAGGCAATTACCAATCAGTTGCTAAATCTTTGGTCACTAAGGAGGAGTGGCCAGCATAGTGACCGATCCAAGTGACCGAAAAAATTGTTCATCAGCAGATCACAACACTAAATACTTAGTTCGTCTCTTTAATTTTTGTTTCTCTGTAATTTTCACTGGATTTTTCTTTTAATGATTTTTTTATTCTTAACTAATTTTTAGTTATGATGAAATTTCGCATAAGTTCTTTGAAGACTCTTAACTTAATTTTGCAAGAATTGAATATGTTCACACCACTGAACATCATCTTCTCTACCACCAACCTCGCCTGTCCATCATCTAAAAATACACTCCATACTCTTCATTCTCTTCATATTATGTAGATACAATAATATATTTGAAAATCAATTTTTATGATGTTGTTAAATTTTATAAACTTTTATTTTTAATTCATTAAACTAGAAAAAATTCATAAAAATTTAGTAAAATTACAAAAATTATATTTTCAACAAATTATTGTAATTACATAATATTGGCTCTTAATTAAAATTAATTTCAATTAAAAAAGACATAAAAATAAAAATAAACCATTTTAAAGTTAACTGAATTAAGTTAAAACAATTTGGGTGTAGAGCTTCCGATTAATTTCCCTTTTTTTTCCTCGTAATTATCCGCGGCTAGATGATTAGCACTTCTCTAGCATTTCGGTCAAGCAACCTTATTGATAGTCATCTTAACATATTGTCACTGCTAGAAATGTCATTAATTAACTTCTAAACTTTCACTCATTTTGGGTTGCGAATGAATTTTTCTTTTTTAAACATTAAAAAATAAAATTTCATAGAAATTTAATAACATGATAAAAATTTTGTTTCAAATAGATTATTACACCTATATAATATTGGCTTTCAAATGAAATTGGTTCTAGGTGAAAAAGATTTAAAATAATTTTAGATTAAGTTAACTTAAGTTAAAACGAATTGGGTGTAAGTTTTCAACTTTCACTCATTTTGAGTTGCGACTTCTGCTGCCTTTTGAGTTTACTTAGAATCAATTTGATTACTTAACATTAATTTATTTTTATTTTTATATTTTTTTATCTGTAATTAATTTCATTTGAAATTCAATATTAAGTAAATAACCTAATTCATTTGAAAGTAAATTTTTATGATTTTTTAAATTTTTATGATTTTTTCCTTTTTAGGCATTAAAAATAAAAAATTCATAAAAATATAATAAGATTATAAAAATTGTATTTTAAACGGATTATTACACAACATAACATTGGCTTAGTTTTGACTAAAAAAAAGTAAAAATTAAAATAAGTGATTTTGAATTAAATTTACTTGAGTTAAAATGAATGGGTAAATTACGAAAGCCCCCTGTGGTTTGATCTAACCTACACTTTATCTCCTATATTTTAAAAAACCTACACTTTACCCTTTACTTCCTTTATAATGTCTGATAACAACTGCTGAAACCCTAAATTAAACTATTTGATAACCATCTTTCAGTAATTTCAATATTTTTGATATTTTTTCATAGCTAATCTACTCTTAAAAAATACTGATATACATTTACAAGTATAAAAATGCATTTATAGAAAGAAAAAACTAATAATTTAAAATTTTTATTAACTATAAAAAAAATATGGGAGACATTGACATTACTAAAAGATAACCATTGTACAGTTTCATAAGTTATTATTGGATAGTATAAAAAAATTAAGGGATAAAATGTAAATTTTCAAAAATAAATGAGATAAATTGTAAGTTAGAATAAACGTCGTACTAATTTCAACTTGCCCTAAAACGAGCTGTCTCAATTTGTAATAATGAAAATAAGTTATTTTTAATTAAATTTACTTGAGTTAAAATAAATGGGTAAATTACGAAAGTCCCTTATGGTTTAATATAACCTACACTTTGTCTCCTATATTTTAAAAAACCTACACTTTACCCCTATATTTTAAAATCAAATTGAACCATGAAATTTCACGGCTTAATCTTGGTCCTCAAATCTTTGAAGTTCAACTAGGGTGGTAAGAATCATCATTGCGTAGGTGGTTGACTTGAAGTGCATGAGACAAATGATTCAAGAGTCAGATCAGGTAAAATTAGGCCGGAGAAAGCTTTCATGGCGTATCCGGTCCAAATTACAAACCACAGGGATGATTTGTCCTTTCTCTCTTGAACACCAATTATCAACGAGTTAATTGTATCCCTGGTACCTAAATTTTTATTATTAGATTACTTTAAACCTTAATATTAATTTTTTATATAAAAAGTTCTTAACCTCTTTTAAGTATTTTATTTTAAACCTTCCATTAATTTGACCTGTTAAGTTGGACAGTAGAAAAATGAAAAAACTAGCTTTAATCCATAAAAACTTTCTATTTATCTTAGAAACCCTTGAAACTTTATTATCTAATAATCAAATCACTATCTTCACGTTGGCCACACTTCTTGTCCCTTTTTGACCACTGTCCTCAGCTGCCCATCGTCCTCCGCCGCCCACCACCTCCTCTTCCTCTTCTTCATTTCTTTCTTCACCCTCGTCAACAAGATTTTTAGATTTTTAGATTTTTCCCTAAAGAATCTGAAAGTTTTAGGGGATTTAAAATTCCAGTGGGTGATGGTGGTTTTCAGACCCGGCTGCCAATAGCCTCGCCATGCCCGCTCTAGAGCTCCCTCGCATCTCTCCCAAGCCAAAGATGCTGCTTGCCACAAACCCAGATCGCCTCTGTGCCTTCCATCGTGATTCGCCCCAAATACCACCAATTGAAGTTTGGCGGCTCATCGACCATTGTTGGGGCCTAATATCTGTCCTCATACCGGCAAAGTTGGCCTTCGTTCGAATAGGGGAAGGGTGAGGGCGGTCGTCAATGCAAGAAGCAGAGCTATGAACCATTAGACCCGATCACAAGCCAACTCTTACCCGAAGCTTCAAGTGCCACATTAACGCGAACATGGCCTCAACAGTGGTGCAGATAAGGGTTTATGACAATGAGACGCATCCTCTGTATAAGGAAGATGAGTGCGGGTTCTTAATGGCACAAGTGACTTGCTTGAGGAACGGACGAAAAGATGCCGAGTTCCAGAGCTGGAGATAGAACACGAGAGATTGTAATTTGGCCACATAAGATAAAATTTTACTTCTGGAATTGAATAGATAAATGATTGTTGTTTCGTTAGTTTCTTGATTTGGATGCGAGTGTTTTACTCTTTTTTTCTTTCGTTAACTTTTGAAGGTTCAAGCCCAGATTATTGCTTGAGAAGTGAGGAATAAAAGGCTTATGTTTGTTGGAGACTCGTTGAACAGGAATCAATGGGAATCGATGACTTGTTTGTTAATCTGTGGTTCCTCCCGGCAGAAAGAGCATGAACAAATCTGGTTCACTTTCTGTTTTCAGGAAGGCCAGTGTGGAGAATTACCTTTTTTGTGGATTTGGTATAATAATAGTCAATTAGACCTTTAATTAATTTCAGGCTATAAAGAAAACGCTCGCAAAGTCTAGTAAAATAGGCACATGTCACAGGCTAGCGAGGTGGTGGGTGGAGGGTGGAGTTAATTGGCAATGGTAGAGTAGTGTTGGACGGTGGCAGACTTACAGTGATGGAGGAGGGGAGGGAGACGGCGGAGCAAGTAAGGAAGAGGTGGGTGTTAGATAAAAAAGTTTTAAGGGTATCTAAAATAAAGAGAAAGTTTTCAGGAATTAAACTAGTTTTTCACCTTTTTTTTTTCATCCAACTCAATAGTTCTAGACTTCTAGTTAATGGGAGATAAAAGCCAGAACAATTAAAATAAAATTATGACAATAAACCAAGGTTAGGATTCAAAATGATATAATAATAAAAGATTTGGAGTTACAGCTGCAATTAATCCATCATCAACATAAAACATTCCCCCATTTGGAGTGGACCATTCCTTCTCGAAAGGCAGAAACAATAAAATAACATCCTCGTGTACTGCCTACTTTAAAGCCGAAAATAGAAAAAAAAAGTTTCTAATGCTAAAAAAAATTATAAAAAGAAAATGAAAAAGTGAAGCTTCGCGGAAGATTCAAAGGTGGTGCAGATTTGAGCCAAGCTCCTATTTAAATATTTCATCTCCCCTTGTCTGCCTCTGTCAGCCGCTGCGCTTATCAGTTATCACTCTAGTCATTCAAGTACTAAAGCAGCAGTTACTTCTTTAACGCTCCAGGGTTCTTTAAAGAACAAACGCCTGGTCGTTGGCTTTTCAACCCAAAACGATCTTTGATACAAGTATATTGTCGGGAAATTGAGATGGGTTCGACGCTGCAGGAGCCCTGGGTGCTGGAGAATGGAGGCCGTGGCGGAATCAAGGGGCTCAGCAAGGAGATGAGGCACGGTCGGACGGCTCACAACATGTCGTCCTCGTCCCTCAGGAAGAAGTCGGATCTCACCCTTGTGTCGAAAGTCCGGTGCGGCCTGCTTCGGTGCCTCCTGACCAATCTTCAGGAAGTCTTTCTGGGGACCAAGCTCTCCGTTCTCTTCCCTGCCGTTCCTCTCGCAATTATCGCCCAATGCTATGGCTTCGGAAGAGTTAGTGCCCATTAATTCTCCTTCTCCCCTTTACTGGTCGACTTGATTCGTTTACATATGGGTGTAAATTTCGGTTTTATGTTAAAATTTCGAATGCCATAAGCATGAGTTTGGTTTGTTTAAAATTCGCGCTGTTTTTCCAAAGTGTCATGATAACTTTTTCTCCCTCTTTTCTTTGTCGTGCTTTTCAGGGTGCTTATTTGTTGCTGTGATGTAACTTGATGTATTGAGACCGAACCCTTAAAATTCTGAATCTGTTGAGTTTGATCATATGCAAGAAATGGATTTTTCGGATTTCTTTTTTATTTTTTTTGGTTGAGAAAGGAAGTAATTAGTGATTAATCCTCAGTTTTAGCTCTACCAGTTCATGACTATGGTTTTTTTTTTCTTGTGATGAGGACAGCCATGGGTATTCGCTTTGAGCTTGCTTGGACTAACTCCGTTGGCAGAACGTGTCAGTTTCCTGACAGAGTAAGTAGTGCGAAGGACGATATTTGCTAGTTTTTTATTCTTACCTTCTCGTGTTCTCGAAAGACTCAGAAGGTTGTCTGGGGCCTCCATAAAATGGTTAAAGGTTTATCGGAGATATCAGGGAGGTTTAGAGTTCAACTCTAACTCTAGTCTCCTCACTCCGTGAATGATGCCGGAAAAAAATGCCTTTAAAATCCATCAACATTCTATAACATTCCAAGCAGATATTTTTGCGTGTTTTTGGGTTTATTTACATAGTTACTCTGACATTTTATAGAGCTTTCAAAACTTGGCACTCACACTTTGATAGTTCACAATTATAGCATTGAAAAAGACACAAGTTTGTTTCATATCATTTTCTCAACCTATATCAGAAGTCCTATTGAAGCATGATGTTTTCTCGACAATATATAAAAGCCTGTTGAATAAAATCAATGGCACTGGCCAATGAATGAATTACTCTTTAATGCACAATGAAAACAAACTGCCCAAAATTATTATCTCTTCGTCAGAAAAATAAGTTTCCTTACACCAGATAGATGATACTTCCTCTTTTTTACACCATTCGTTTTTCATCAATTAATCTATGATTTTTTATTTATAACATTTTAGTTTATAAATGAAATGTCTTTATGTATAAATTATGAATCAAGACCTATAGTTTATAAATATATGTTTTTAATTTTTTTTAACAAAAATAAATAAATAAATTCAATTCAAATTAGTCTAAAAAATCAAATGTAGCAAAAAAAATGGGACCGAGGGAGTATTTGTTTTCATCGAAGTCGTACAAGAAAATATTTGCAAATACATATACGCTGATACACACGTGGATGTGCATGTGAATATAGCATGCTCCATGGTTTATATTTAAATCATAATATCCTTCTACAGAATTTAGGTTATGGTGTATAAAAGTTTGCGTATTCTACCTATAATTACTTTTTTCTCCCTATGTGTTTCCAATATCTTTTCTATCACTAATATCTTTGTCCAGATACCTCCATTTTTTTTTAACAACCCTTTAATTTTTCTTTTCAAGTTATTTTCATTTATCACAAGGTGTTAAATTTTAATTTTGGAGAAAAGAAAATTCTTATCAGATCTCAGTTCCAACTTATGAAAAGTCAGTTAGGCAACTTCAGAGTCTCCTGAATGCGTGCTACTATTTTATTCTTCAATCATGGTTTTATATTGTTATAAATCTTCAAATAATCAAGTTTATATAATAAAACTTCAATCCCGAGTGAATTTTTGTCTGGTTAAATATTTCTCAAGATCACCAGCTGTGACTAGAACTTGTGTTTCTTGATGTCTTGGATGGCATCCAATATCTTGTTTTCCTTTCCCTGACTGCCTTTTTTTCTTTTTCGTATTTGCTGTCCACAGGCAAATTGCGTTCTACACTGGTCCAACAGGTAATCAATTTCGCTTTCTTTACTGGGTGCCAGCTTTGCTTTGATGCTTCATTGGTTAATCTTTTTCTAACTATCTCAAGATTAAAAGCCGGAAATGTTTTGTGAACACTTGTTGCAATGTGATTTTCAGATAGTGAAACTAAAGTTGTCACCTAAAAGGACATTTGTTTTATTTATTTGTTAATGGGGACACTGTACTCGATCTTTTGCAGCAAGATAATATTTATATGTCAGCCAATCATCAATCTATTATTTGATATCTACTATTATCCAGGAGATTAACATTGTTGACAAAATTTGCAGTGGGGGGCCTGCTGAATGCAACTTGTGGCAATGCTACAGAGCTGATCATTGCAATTTTTGCTCTGGCTAAGCATGAACTAGATTTAGTCAAGTATTCCCTCTTGGGCTCCGTACTTTCAAACTTGCTCTTGGTTCTTGGGACCTCTTTATTTGGTGGTGGAATTGCCAACCTGGGAAAGGAGCAAAAATATGACAGAGTAAGTTGCTTGATAGGTAAACAACTCATTAGTGTCATGGTTGTTAGTGAAACAACCATATGGATGAAACGAATTCTCAAAAAGAATTAAGGCTTAATTTTAACTTACTACAATTCATTCAGGAATTGAAGTCATGTTTAAATTTATATTTTGAAGTGCTGATTCTTAAT
Source organism: Aquilaria sinensis (assembly GCA_005392925.1). Lineage (NCBI taxonomy): Eukaryota > Viridiplantae > Streptophyta > Magnoliopsida > Malvales > Thymelaeaceae > Aquilaria > Aquilaria sinensis. The sequence goes on along the minus strand of SMDT01000932.1, from coordinate 216,874 downwards.
TGGAATTTGAATTAACAGCGGCAAGCTGATGTCAACTCACTTCTATTACTACTTGGATTACTGTGCCACATGCTACCATTAATGTTCCAGTACGTTGGGGCTTCTGTAGACCTCACAGGCAACCCAACTCTAGTATTGTCGAGAACAAGTAGCATTGTGATGCTTCTTGCATACATCGCCTACATCGTCTTCCAGTTGGTTACACACAGGCAACTGTTTGAAGCTCAAGAGGTAAGGGACATCGCTTTTGCATTTTTTATCTGACTAAATGATCGGTCTGGTAAATAAGTTAAATTTGCTGTGGTGCAATTAAATCAGGAATCCGATGATGATGATGTTGTTGCATCAGAAGAAACCCCAGTTCTCGGGTTTTGGAGTGGATTTGCTTGGCTAGTTGGGATGACTGCTTTTATTTCATTGCTATCCGAGTATGTTGTGGACACTATCCAGGTGACTGTTACCATTTTCCTTGGTGGGGTTCCAACATAAATACTGATATTTTCTCTAGTTTGGTGTCAAAATTTGTCAGTGTCAATCCATTATATGGCATATAGTATTTTTTGGCAAAGCATTTCTATTGCATGGATGTTTCGGTAGTTCTATTCCTATTATGAAATGTAACTAAACGTTGCAACTGAAATAATCAGGATGCTTCGAATTCCTGGGGTATTTCTGTGAGCTTTATTAGCATCATTGTGTTACCTATAGTTGGAAATGCTGCAGAACATGCAGGCGCAATCATATTTGCTTTCAAGAACAAGCTGGTGAGTGTTAAAGTAGCATTTCCGTTTTGTTTGTATTAAGTTTTACAGGATTCTTCATCGATCGGTAATTGTAATGTGGGAGACATTTTGATGTTAAATCCAGGACATAACATTGGGAGTTGCACTGGGATCTGCTACTCAGATTTCCATGTTTGTGGTAAGGATTAAACCAGCAAAAGCAAGGGAAAGTTTTCAGCAACTTCTAAATATTCTAAGTATCTGGTAAATGTGTCTCAGGTACCACTGTGTGCCATTGTTGCTTGGATCATGGGAATTGACATGGATCTCAATTTCAATCTCACTGAAACCTGCTGTCTGGCTCTTGCAATTGTTGTCACAGCCTTCACTTTACAGGTACAAGGGCTCTAGGAATTACTATTATCTGCATAACCTTTCCAAAGATATTGGTGTTACTAGATCACTTATTTGACATTGGAAATATAAAAGCTCTGATCCTTACGCGTTCGACTTGTATTTTTTTAGGATGGTACGTCTCACTATCTGAAAGGACTGATTCTGCTGCTGTGCTACATTGTCATTGGAGCTTGCTTTTTCGTGTTCAAGACTCCTGGTTAGCATTTGCATTACTGCAGCTTCTTTGAAATACATATTCATTGTTTACGCTGGAGTTGTTATTCTGTTCTTCCACCGGTTTTTACCAGATCAATCGAAGGTCACCAACCTGGGAATCAGACCATTGACAGAGACAATGTTCAGAGTACAATAAGATACTCTCCCGGTGGAATGAGCATCACCTTGAGCCTGAAGCAAATTGAAAATGTTTCTTTGATTCGTTTATTTAATCTCAGCCACAGTTGGAAAGCCGAAAAGGTTTTGGTTTCACAGAGTCCACTGAATCTCCATCTTTGAAGTGGGGCTTGATGAAGGCTGCTGGCTATAAATGATGTGTTTAAGCAACAAATCTCTGTTTCCGATTTATGTAATGTGTCCCAGTCTTTGCATTGTTGCTCCAACCGAGTTTTGTCTGTTGTTTCAGTCAGGTGATAGCAGATGTGATCAGGGTCTGAATAAAAATAATAATAATAAAGAGGTTATTTTGTCTGGTGGTTAGGCTCAGTAATGGATGATCCAACCTTGCCTGTGAGTCTGATGTTTGGGTTCCCTTTCAGCCTTTGCATGTGATTTTCTTCCTTTTTTCTTATATACAATTTCAGCTAGATCAAGTTTGAATTTGGTTCCAAGTATGACAATCGTTATGTTATAAATATTGATGTTCATTATTGCCTCCTCCAGCACTGACCACTCAGTGGCGGATCCGATAGTGTATATCATATCAATGCACAAAAAAATCAAAGTTTTAAATTACATAAAACTACTAAAGTTTATTAAAAGGTATCGGTTGGATTTTTTCTTTGGTACAGATATTGCTACTAGTCTTATAGTTCAGAATCAGATATGTCCTCGATATTACAATTTAAGACTAAATCTGTCATCAATCATTAAAAATTTAACTGTAAAAGTGAGAGTTTGGTTTTAAAATCTTAGAGTACTAATATACTCCCTTCATCTTAAAATTTTTGTTCCATTTTAACTTTTTACTGTATTTTGACTTGAATTTATTTATATTATTGTTTGTTAGAAAAAATTTTAAAAAAATATATTTAGAAGCTATATGTCTTCATTTATCATTGATATATAAATTTTTTTTATTTATATATTAAAATATTAGAAATAAAAAATCCTACATTAATTACCGAAAATAAATGGAGCAAAAACTTTAATAACTTTATGTAATTTACAATTTACAATTTTTTCATATGCCACCCATTGCAATTTCCTACTGCTTCCTCTAGAAATGAAGTTTAAATTTATCAACGTATTTCATTGCATTTGTAATCTTCTGAATTTCAACAAAACGAAACTTACTCATCTAATTCCAATGTGTTCCAAGTCTGTCTATGAAGTCTTCTGATTATCTGAATTCGCTATCATTCATACTTCGCCGTTCTCTCAAACCAAAGTCGTTCAATAGAGAATATTTAAGTGTGATTCCTCAATTCATCACCTAATTTTGTTGTCCATGGAGTATATAGTTTCTGCCAAATTCCAAGTATGACGGTTGCTTTATTATAAATACTAGTGTTCAACACTACCTCCTCTAGCATTGCATCTCTCTTCGAGTGGTGGCTCTGATAGTGACAGTTGGGTGGCTCGGATCGATGTACAAAAAGTGAAAGTAGTAAAAGTTGCATTGGTACCCTAATAGTTCAAAACCATCAACACTGTATTTTTAATAGCTAGTTTTTAAACAATTTGTGATATGCGGTCTCAAACTATAACATTGATGACATATTGAGTCCCAAACTATAACATTAGTGACACTATTGGTACCAGAGAATTTCAGTTGGCAATCCGCTAAATATTAGCAAAAAATTTAGTACTTTTCCCCATGGTCTATCAATAGACCTGACTGCACCCAATCATAACCGGTTCAAAAGGGACTTCAAACAAGATTCCTCAATGCTTCCTGTCTTCTTCCCCCAAACTCTGCAACTCTCAACTCTCTCATCCCTATTGCCCCCTTGAAATCCCCAAAATTCCCAAACAATCCTCAGCAGCCATGAGGCTTAAGATCATTGCCATGTTTTAGCTATCTCAAAGCTCTAAGGTCGACGAGCCTATCTGGCAGAATGAGCTGTGAACAGTGGCGGAATCAGGATTTTTGGTTCGGGGGAGGAGCCCAAAGGAGAGTCGACTAAACCGAGAGGAAAGGGACAACATAGTGACGAGGCAAAGCTGGAAATTGGGATTGGGACTAATTCGTACTAATTCAAAGAATAGGGTACAACTCGTACACTTTAAAAAATTTGGAGGACTAATAGTACATTTAGGCCATGTTAGAATATCTGTTTAAGGCTAGAAGGAATAATTACTCATTTGGTCACTGTTTTCTTTAGTGCCTACCTTACTGCCCCCCATCTTCATATTCTTCCATTATTTCCAGGGTAAAAATGCATTTCCAGTCCCTAATTTCTCTTGAATTAACCAATTAAGTACCTATATTTAAAATTTTTTAAAATTTTCAGGGGGCCAACGACTCCCCCTGCCCCTACATAGGTCCGCTCCTAGCTGTGAACTTATGTTTTGGCCCCAGTGGAATTTCTTCGCATGTGTGTCAATGGCGGAGAGGTGCCAATTCAAAGTAAGATTATGACTCGAGCCTCATGCAACTCTTGAAGCATCCCTTGGCGGCTGTCGCATATGTGCCGAAAGACGTCCCAATTTTCCTCGCTGGTGCTCTCGCTAGTGTAGCCGCTAAGACTGTCGCCACTCAATTAGATCGTACCAAGCTTCTTATATGTTCTTCCAAGGTTTAGTTAAGTTCTTGTTTGGTTTGCGGTGAAAACACTCATCATCAGTTACTCTAGGGAGATTCCATTAGTTTTGGTTAAGAATGGAAAATCCGGTTGATTGAGATTTAAGTTTGATTAAATAATAATTTGGTAGATTTACACCTTTCAATATTTTATTTCTGGCAACCAAAGACAGAAGTTTCTTTTTTATTTTTATTTCACTCCATTTTCTTTTTCTTTTCCTCTGTCTCCAATACTCAATTTGCACGCGTCCTTATTTTTTTTTTGTTTTTTACTCCATTATTATTGTTACGGGGTTCAAGAGGAAAGTTTATACTTTTTGAAAAATATGTTATTAGATTTGAATGAACATCCAACCGAGGTAGATTTGGCTGAGGGATTGCAATTGTATAAGAAGAGTGATGGTGGTTGCAATGGTGATGATAGTGGCAACAAATTTGTTGTTGGTGATGGGGTTGGTGATTTTGATGATGTTATTGGAGGTCATTTCGATTATCGTTTATATTGAGCAACAATGTCATTTGCTAATTTGTTTTTTATTTGTATCCCATTTTAGTGATTTGAAATTTTGTAGGTAGCTTGGATGAAGGAGAGAAATCATACCCAGATGCACATCAAGGTGTCAGTAACATATATAAATACAACAGAAGAGTACAAATGCTATATAGTTTCACAAAATTTAGTTTTGCATTCCAAATATGTGATTGATAACCTTATATAGAATGATACATTCCAATCTCAGATAATACATAACAATCCATTCATCCACATAGACCATAAACAGGTTTATATTCACACAAATGTCATTGGTTATATCTTGTATCCATGCATGAGAAAACATTATGTTTTCCAACTTATGACTAAGCCAATGAAGCATTAAGTAAATGAACTATCCCCTCAATTTATCCAAACATAATGGTTACAAAAACAAACAACACTTACCTAGGGACACACAATCCCTAAGTCGTTACATCACACTCATGCACCATACAAACCAAGCTAAGTTCAAACATCCATGATACCAATTAAGAACATTTACATGTCTATACAACTTCAATACCTACAAGTGTTATTTAGGTTGCCAAATGTATTGCCTTAGACAACACAATACAATTAAATAACAAACTCATACAAATCATAGATAGTCACATACATTATTTTGTTCACACGAACTCATAATTCATACACGTTTCTTATTATTACCTTACATGAACAACAAACACAAGTTATTGCAACACTATACAAATCAAGGCTAGTATCATTCAATATCCATTTAGTATCACACATACCTATTCCAACACAAACAAAAACCCATTAGAAAACAAATTCACTTATTACACATTTGGCATTTTTCAATCAACAAAACCATACAAATCATACCGAGATGCAAGTTAAGTGCATGGCATGTTTATTATTTAATCGTTATTTGTGTACTTCATAGAAATAATTGTTAGAATTTAGTATCCTTCTAGCGTTATTCTTATGTTTTTGTAAGTGAAGGTGATTGGAGCAAAAGAGGGGTAACTTGCAAGCAATTTTTAGACCTTTTCTTGGCAGATTCAGGCTTTGGTAAAATTATAAAAGTTGTAGCCCCATTTTTTAGTTTCGAGTGGACTATTTAATCACCTCAATTGGACACTTATGCGCAAAGTTATAGTCAAAATACTAAAGAGTATCTGTGCTGTTGAGTCTTGGCGACGTGTCGCCAAGAGTAGCAACACGTCATTGAGACCTATTTTGTTTACAAAAAATCATCGGCGAAAAGTTTCGAGTGAAGATCCCCTTTGACCCCAAACCCTTCAGACTCATTTTTTGGTTAGTTTTCTTAGGGTTTCCATGGATTAGGGAGCTAGGAGACTGATTTGATAGAGATTCTTGCTTGGATTGGAGTAATAGCTCTTCTACAACACGAATTTCTACTTGGATTTGGTTCTTCTAACCCTAACTCATATTTTTCTTTAGTTTGAGATTCTTGTACATATGTATAGATTTGTTATTTCTATGGATGTTGTGAATTATTTGGGATGATTTGATGCTTATAAATACATAACCCATTGATTATTTTCATAATTTGTTGGCTCGTTTAGCTTTTGCTTGAATGTGTTCTTCATTTGTTGGCCACCTGTGTTGAACAATTTTCTAAACTTAGGAAAGGCTGGAGAGAGGTTTCTGAGGTTGGAAGAGTGCTAATAGAACGTAGATAATGTGTAGATTCAAGAGAATTACTGTTATTTAGTTGTATTGTGTAGACTCATGGGGTTCGAGCTGGGAAAAAATGTGCTAAGAAGGCTATAGGCTTTATTAAGCTATTTTGTGATTTACATTTAGGGAGTGTTATGGTCAATTGCTTTCTCAGTCACCCACCAACAATTGAGCTAAAAGACAAAACCACCTATGTAGCAAATAGAGGAAAATACCGGTTATGGGCAATGATCAGTGACAAACGGATTGAGATTTTTCCAGTTGACAAGCAAATAAGCATTTTTTATGGAAAAAGTTTAATGCATTGATGCTTGGTTCCATATACAAATATATATATATATTCAAAAATTTTGTTATTAAATTTTCTATTGCAAATTGGCTCCTCTTTCTATTTTTAAAAATCAATTATCCTATGATACTTATCTTTTGCTCCATTCAGTTAAAAAAAAAATACATAAGTGTTTATTATAGTTTATTTTCAATTTTAATTTTTATTTGGTTCTGAATTTATATTATTTGAATGCTAATAATTTATTTACTTGATAATCACTTGAAGCATATATTTTCCAACAATATTAATTTTTATGATTTTTTTACTTTACTCAGCTTAAAAAATTAAGATCAATAAAAAGTATTTCAAAAGTAATTTTTTGACTTCTTAAAATACATATTTTCAATTAGTATGCAATTTAAATATATAATCACAGTATATGATATTTTACTTATCAATAAGAACTATAGTATACAAGCTTAAATAAATAACCACTACACATAAAATTTGAATAATATAAATATCATTTGAATCTATCTTCCTAGTCGTAAGCACTTAAATAAGAACCTTTATATAAATTAATTTATTTTTATGAATTTCTTCAATACACAGTTTTAGAAAAATAAACTACTTATTTTTTTAAAAATATTCTTAAAGTATTTTATGGTTATTAAAATGTATGATTTCAATTGTGTACAAGTTAAATAAATATTCACAACACATAATAATAATATCTTTTGAAAACAAAAACTTTGATACTAGTCTATAGTTCAATTGCGAGGCAATTTATGTCATATTAAAATTTAATATTTAATTACTAAAATTTTTAATATCTTTCATTTTTTTTATGAAGTAAAGTACCATAAGCGTAAAAAAACTAATGAAAGATAACCCAAAAACTAGTAACTTGAAGCCCTATAGAAGATGTTGCTTTCAATTTGGAGAACTCTCAGTTTGTTTTGTTACGAGATATTTCAATAACCAATATTGTCCTCCACCTGATGCTGACATGGTTTTGTCTTTTAGGGCAATTATTAGTGCGCGAGTGGCAAAGCGATTGCCGTTAGCAGTCCCCTTCACATTTTTATTTCTTGGTGTTCCGTCAAATAATTCACTCGAGTGAGGAAGGATAACTTCGTTTTCCCATCAAATCAAAAGAAGGGTTGTACGGTGAATGTGAGAATGCATTTCTTAAATCGTGTTTGTTGTTGTGCTTCAAACTTTGCTGAGATAAATCATAAATCTATTCTCTCTCAAAATCTTGGTGATGGTGGCCCGGTGGGAGTGTTGAATGTCTAGCTGTCAGTTTTGTCAAAAAAAATTTGTTATATAATAAGTCATCATGGATTCTAGTTCTTGGACAAAGAATCAGGGTACGTATTCAATAGAGGAAGTCTCAAATTAGCCATCAATATTTTGGGCTGAACTCAAATTTGCACTAAAGTTTTTGTTTTGTCTAAATCTACTATTGATGTTTTAAAATGGGCTTATATGTGCCACTGTTTGTTAAAAGTATTAGAAAACAGTAAAAAAAGTATATTTTGAAATTTTGGGGTGATTATGTAACTTTTAGAAAATATTAAGGACTTTACATATTTTTTAATAGGTAAAAAAAATCAAATTTTCCACTAATGTTTTGGAGTGAGCTCAAATTGCTCATTAAATTGCCACTGGCATGCGGCAGTTCTACTATCCTTTCACAACACCAAAATCACGTTAGCCTTACACCACAATTTACAAGCTAGTCCAAAAAATGACGTCCAACAGGCGGCAGCATTGTCCAAGCCGTTCCAAGCCATAACTCCTACGTTTATCGGCAGAGGAAAGAGAAAGCATGTGAACTCATGCACAGCTATTAGCAGTTGAGAATCCTTCACTGATCAAAGTCGAAATCTTGTCTTTACACCTAAAACTAAACCCCCAAAAAGATTATCCAAAAATAAAACTGAAAACCCATAAATTACAATAAAAATTTAGGTGTTTTGCACTTTAAATATCGATCTACAAAAGTTTGGTGGGAACTTAAAAATATGACATTCAAAAAGTTTGAAGAGGAGACAAAGAAGAAACAGGCCATGTAAAAACCTTTAAAATTTAGAATTTTTTATTGTTAGCCACCACAATTGGTGGCCAAAAACTCCCTAAATGGCAGTTGATGGTGATTGGTCGAGATCCTAAAGAAAGATAGAGACAGTGATTTCTCACAATTAATTATTTAAAGCTCTTAAAGTTTGTTAAAAATTGCATTATCACCAAAAAATTTCAAAGCTGATTACTTTTAATATTTTTTGTTAGTTTTTTTAATGAGTAATGGCATATATGCCCTTAGTTTAAAACTTTAATGGCACATTGGACCCTCTTTTTAGACATCTTTGGTAGATTCGGACAAAAGAAAACTATAGTAGAAAATTGAGCCTAATTCGGAATTTTGTGGGAAATTTGAGACTTTTACCTATTTGGTACTATATGTTTGAAAAAGGATCTATGCTTCTTAACAATTTTGACAACCAAATGCTTGTCTGATCAAAGCTCTAGACTCGAATATCTAAATTAATCACCTGTAATAATGGATATTTGTTTTTTCAGAATCTATGCTTGAAAGGGCTTTTAAAAGACTATAACATGTCAGGAGCTGCTTTAATTGACATCTTTAGTCTTGGCTTTTCTTTAATTTACATCTCTTGTCTAGGCTTTCCTTTTGCGAAAGGTAATAGTTTTCATTAACTACTCATTCTATCTAAAAAAATGAAATGTATTCCTTTTTGAGCTGTTACAAAATGATTGAAATATTTTCCTTTTTGAAAATTTTTAATTTTTAATTTACCTTACTATCCTCATTAAACTCTCTCAACACAAAACTCAATAAGAAATCTTTTATTTTTGAATATTCTTTAAACTCTCATTATACAAAACTCAAAAATAAATATTTTTCTTTTTTTCTTATAATAATTTAAACTCTCACTAGATAAAACTAAAAAAGAGATCCTTTTTAATTTTAGTTTTCGTACCCAGAAAAATGTTTTTTCCTATTTGGAATGGAGGGAGTATAATATGTTAGGAGTTGCTTCTAGGCAATGGCATTTGGCTACAAGTCCCTTTTATTTCAAGTTTATGTTTATAAGGTCATTTACTCTTTCACTTCAAATTACTCAAGAACATACTAGAATTTTCCAGAATTATGTACTGGCCAGATACAACGCAATAATCAAGATGCTCTTTATTGTTTTGCAATTCTTTAACAAAGTTGTTAAGACAAATAAAAAATCATCTACAAACAACATATGTGAAATAGTAGTGATACCATATTGGTCTTGGACCTAGAGATTCAGCAGCTAATTGGAGGATTCCTTAGGGGTCTAGTCTAGTAAAGCATGTACAGGAGCCCGCAGTTAAAGGTTATTGCTACTAATTCAATGTTAATGATAGAGCTAAGAGGAAAATGGAATCTCTAGCTATAGGATTTCATTCAGATTTGATAGGAACTATAAAAGGCCTAAAAAGGAAACCTTCTAGTATATTTTGATCATCCTCTTTAAGCTTTCTATATTATTCTTCTCAAACCCACACTTGTTAAGCACTGGATGGTTCTTGTAGATACACAACTTTGGGGACTTCTGACCTTATCTTTTATTATAGGTTTAACCATCTTTAAGGACTCTTACAACCCACTCGGGGCAAAAGAGATTTTCCCCTGTCGATGTTGAGGACCTTGACAAACAGTCAGGGTTAGGCATGCCTTATTTACGACATGACCAAAATAAGGGAAGGCTCCCACGGTAATTACTAATGAGCAATTTAATGCCCTAAAGTACACCCTATTGGAGAAGCTTTAGGAACAAATATGTCAAGAAATCCGAAGTATTCTCCCCCAGGTACCAAAAAGAGTAGATAGTCATCAGGGGGGCACAACTAGGCCTACCTTCATGCCTAAAGAAGCAGCAAACCCACCAGAGGACCAATGAATAAGGAAAAAATTCAGAAGGAACTAGAGATTAATAACATCAATGCTATCCTCTATCGTTTGGATGAAATTAAGGAAATGGTGAAGGAAGAATGCTCAAAGGAGAAACATAAAATCGTTAAGGAGCTTTTGCTAGATATAACGTATATGCGCCTTCAACCTTTCATATAAAAGATCCACAATGTGTTTGCTTTTTAAGACTTTCGAATATGGAAAGTTGACTTGTACAATGGAGTCATGTGTATGGCATTTAACTCAACACTCTTTAGAAAGACATCAACATCATTAGGAACAATGAAGAGGGCAACATTTGCTTTCTTTAACAAACTATATATGAGTTCTTGTGGCAATTTATTGGAAGCTTCCCATCCAAGAAGACACTCAACCAACTCTTAGTGTCACATAGGAGAAGAATGAACCCTTGAGAGATTACTTGTGGAAGTTTAACTCAAACGCCCTCTAGGTCCCTAACATTTCCCTAAGCGTCAAGAGGTTGGCACTAATGAAGAAAATCTTCCCAAAATTACATTTGCCTTGGTCCATCTAGGAAAACCTTGCTCAGACCATAGAGCAGTTTTACAACAGAGTTTACTATTACATCCAGGCATAGGATACTAATTGCCAGAATAAGAAAAAAGAGGCTAAAGAATGACCAAGATAGTAAATAGCTAGAGACTGGGAAAAAAAATAGGAAACTGAGTCTGGTGTACACACCTATTTGTAACACATGAGCAAACATTCTTTATGCCTAGAGCACAAAAACATGATGAACAAGTGGCTCCTTCCGATATCCAACAAATTTTTGAAGGACTGGAAAAAGTATAACAGGTATTGCAAGAACCAATACACCATATGGAAACCCCCAGGTAGCTAAAAACATTTTCTAGATGAATTGGCTCGTGAAAGTAAGTTGATAGAATTTGTCCATGATGTTTCTCCTGATAAACTAAGGGCATAAGAACCCTAATAAGAAGACCAGGATAGAGACTACTAGGAGAAAGATGAAGAAAAGAAAGTTGGCCAATGGGGTGGACCACAATCATAATGCCCCAAATTAATACGGCGGAGCTTTGGTTGAAAGGGGGACAGGGTCCCGCATCCTTGTCCTACAAACTGATCCAATATTGATCACAGCTAGAATAATGAATTATGATGTAAAGAGGGTCTATATTGACAGAGGGACCAATGTTAAAGTCATATTTAGTCGCACTCTAGATACCTTCAATATTTAGTGGTCTTTTCTTACTCTAATGCAAGGACCCACTTATGGAGTGGAGAAATCTGAGGTCCTAACTTTAGAAACAATTCAGCCACCTTTAATATTGATAAGGATCTTTTCAGGAATAGAAAAGTAGGTGCACTATTCATAGATAAATGGGTTCCTAGTGTTGGGCATCCCTTTTGCTCACAATGCCTTCCTAGGCTGACCTACCCAAGTATAACTTCACAACTATATATTTGATTAATGACATTAACCTTTGCAACCCTGCAAGCAGACATAAAGATATATGTGGCTGTAAGAGTAATCCTGGAAATCCTATGTTGTAAGTCTCTAAGGCCCCAAACCAATAAAAATGTAGAATGAGGGCCCTTCAGAGAAACTGGATGAGCCCAACCAAGTAAAGGTCAAGCAAAAAATACTGGCATTTGCCCTAAAGGCAAATAGAGAATGTGCAATTAGCCCTTGGACAAAGTACCTAGGTGGAAATGTACTTGCCCAATAAAGTGAAGAGCTTCTGATTGTTTTTCTAAATACTAATATAGAAATATTTTATAGTCTCCAAGTGATATGATAGGAATTGATGCTTAGGCAACATCTCATAAGTTAGGTGTGAATCTAGATACGAGACCAATCAAGCAAAAAAAGATTATAATAAGTGTTGAACATTAGGAATTTGTTCATGCAAAGGTTTAGAATGGCTGCCAATGTAGTTTTAGCTTGGAAGGAGAATGAATATCAGAGGATGTGTCAATTATGCTAACCTAAACAAAGCCTGTTAGTGTTGTGCCCAAATGCCAATTATGAAAATATTATATTTCACATAATCAGTAATGATATTTTGTTGCGGCATTATTCCAATAATTGTGTTTATTATTTGTTTCTTCGTAACATAATTAAACATAATTATAACCCTAGAATAATAGTATTCTTAAATGTCTCTGATCAAATATTATTGTGGAATGAGTTGCAATAATACATAAAAACCAACATATGTGGAGACTAATATGAGATATGTAGTCAACATATGGGTACAAGTTGGAGAGCTTGTGCACTAGATTAACTCACCATGAGAATGTTAAATGGATCGTTATATAGGTGCCATAAGCGATTTTCATAATGATCATGGTATATGTAGTCCTTTGATTTTTCGTACATGTGAGTCACATACTTTGATACTTCTTTTTGTTGCTCATATCTAAGTAAACATGAAGGTGGTCATTGGGTATGTTACATATCACGTGGAGGGATTTGTATGATCAAGATGAGATTTGTCCTTCCTAAACAACGGGAGTGATATCCGTGGGCCCTTTGATTGAGTGAAACTGAATAAATGCATGATCATGCTCGAATAAGTTGATATAGGAAATCAATGTCATCAGTTTAAGTCAGTCTACTCGAGAATTAAAAAATTATAAATTTGGTGATACGTGGATGACACGTTCCATGTCTCATGCTCTCTCTTAATATCTTGGACAAATGGACAATTATATATATGAATAATGATCATAGATGTTTATTTGAATCACTAACTATTTTATTACTTAGGCAGCAATGATATGTTACTAGGCACCGTTCATTATTTATGATCATAAACGTGATTTTTTATCATTGCCAATGTGATGGGAGCTTGTAGGGTCGGACATTTAAAGCTAATTGGATTATTTGAGTGCATGGGCCAAATCGTTTGGTTTTGGTTTCATAATAATTTTGGATTAATTATTGGCAAAAAATTTGTGCCATTGTTAAGCCTATAATTTGGCATAATTGGATTAGGGTTATGAAAGCTATTTGGCTTGGGAGTTTTGCGTCACCATATATATGTTATATGGTGTTATTTTGTGAGAGCCTCCCTAGGATGAAATTCAAAAAGGGTTTTGAAACTTCTAGCCATAATCCCTTCTTGTTTTCCTTTAAAGACGTAAGCTAACACTACGAGCACAAGTGGAACACTCATGCTAAAACCTAGAGAAGGCATGATGACCTAAGTGGTTTGTGTGGATACTGTAGAGAGCTTGGACATATCGACTGTTCAAGTTTTTTAATTCGGCTTGGTAGTTGAGTGAAAGATCTTAATATACTAGGTATAGAAAATTTTGAATACCTGATTTACTCTATTTCACTTGGATCATAGAGGATTTTTTTTTAATTTTGCTATGTTGTTTGGCTCTCAAAACCCTACAAAACATACCCTAAAGATCCATACTCGTTATAATTTATTCACCATTAGGTGGATTTCATAATAAAATTAAAAATCTTGAGCTTTATGCCTCTATTGGTTGTCACCGGATCTTGATGAGCCCATGATATGAAAAGAAGACCACCTTCACCGTTGGCTATGGGGGTCTAATAATACCGAAAGATACCCTTCGAGTTGAAAAATGTTGGAGCCATGTATTAATGACTTATGAATAAAATTTTTGAAGGCTGAGTTGGGAGGCCCTATACCTGATGCTGGAGACCTTAGTGTTGATGTGGAAGAACCTAGCCAATGTAGGGACCTTATTTTTTATATGAAAGGCTGCAGTCATAACGTTGTTCACATTTAGTCAAACTCCTTGAGTATCTCTGGGTCTAAGCAATCTATATAGGCAAAACTCGAGAATTTCATTAATTATTATAACTGGGAGCCAAATATATAAGCAATAACAATCCAACCTGAGTAAAAACAATCTAACAACTTGTGATATAAGTGGTAAAGCTGACATTTGTTTGAATGGTTGAGCCGAAAAACATTTTTTCTAGAGGTCTCTTTGAGCTCAAATAACCCAATTAAGGTTTTCTTATGAACTATATATGGCCCTTCTTAGTTTGTTCTGAGGGCACTGTGGCTTGGGTCCCATGTAAAAATGATCTGTCTTCATCGAAGCCAACCTACCAACCTTTATCTCTTTAAGTTTAACCCTCATATTGCGAACTTTAGCCATCCTTTGCTCAAAAGTCTTGATGTAAAGTCTAGCATCCTTGCCAAGTTTCTCCGAGAAATATAACTTTGCTCTAAGGCCTAACTCGTTCTATCCCTCATCAAAGATCTAGACTCAAAGTGTTGGTTGGGCTATTTTTACAAGAATGAGGGCTTCTGTCCTGTATGTAAGAGACACAGGGGTCTTTCTTGTGGCTTCTTGTAGTGTGGTGTGACAATCTCAAAGAACAGAAATGAGCTAACTCGGCCAACTTCCTTTGGCATTTGATAGTCTATATTTGAAGCTATCATTGAGGGTGCGATTGATAACTTTTTCTTGTTTGTTTGATAGAAAATGATAAACCGGTGCAAACTATAACTTGATACCTAACTTCTATGTGAACTCTTTGTGTAGATTGTTGTTAAGTTATTTTCCATTATCTGGCACTAGGACTTGAGGACATCCAAATCAGTAGACAATAAACCTCTACATAAACTTTTTAATATGGGTAGACATGATTGATGCTAGGGGTTCCACCTCAATAGTAAAGTAGTCTATGACTACTATGCAATATTCACTTTTCTGGGTGCCACAGGGAAAACTCCTATCAAGTTAAGCCCCAAACTATGAATGGGCAACAATAATATGAGGGTTCAACCTTTTTTATATAGCCTTTACACCTAAGCATTCAGTTGGCAAGAGTGACATGTTCTCATGTATTTGTTGGCTTTCTTTTGAAATGTGGGCAAAAAGTATCCTTGTATGAGGGCTTTATGGGCCAATGAGTCAAATCCTAGATGGGATCAGCAACATCCTTCAAGCATCTTAGCAAGGACCTATATTTCTTCCTCCTTTGTTAAGCAACTCTATAGGGGAGCTAAGTAACCCCACCAATAATTTCCCCTTGATCAAAGTGAACCAAATAGCTCTCATCTTGATGAGTTATTCTGGACATTTACCTGTTTCTAGGTATGAATAGATAGGGTATCTCCCATTATCTTTTAGGGTGTCTCTGACTTCTAGGAAGTTTATAAAAGGAATCTTTATGGTTTCCTTGGGTGTTTCAGCCATGTTTTTAGACCGGGCATTTACTTATTCATTCTATGCTCGGGGCACCTTACAAACCCGTACAGTACTGAATTTAGACATCAATCATTTTATGATAGCTAGATACTTACAAAGCATAGGTGTTTAAAGCCACAAAGTCTATTAAATTGCTAGACTACGATGTGAGTGCCATTATATATGATTAGGTCTTTGAATCCCACTTGCTGCACAATGAGAAGTCCAACAGGCAGGGCTTTATATTTAGCCATGTTTGTCACAGGGAAGCCAAACTTGATTTCCTGACTGTTTCCATCTATAGGAGCCCTTTGAGGATGACTTAAGCTCCTTGGTACTTTTGCACGTATACCCTATCCACAAACAATTCCTACCCAGGCTCAAGATCTAGAGATTGGCTTGCCTTAACCAAATCTTGAAACCTTTCTACAATAAATCCTTTAGTGCATGGGCTTTAATGGTTGTATGGGACTTATAATGGACATCAAACTTGTTGAACTCCATATATCATTTTGCTAGTTGTCCTAAGTGATTTAGCTTTAAAAGACTCTCTAAAAAAGATAAATCAGTTTTTACCTTGATGGTGTTCTCCTGGAAATAAAGTCTTTGTCTACTGTTGGTGACAATCAATGCCAACACCACATTCTACATGACTCGGTACCTGGCATTCACTTCCTGGAGAGTTAGGCTTACATAATGAACAGGTTAATGTTGGTCTCCTTCCTACCGTACTACAGACGTGTTGGCCGCCTTAAGGAAACCACCAGGTACAATAATAAAGGTTTTCTAGGTCTAGGTTGTTGCAATGTCAATAACTCTCTTAAGTAGTCTTTGACACCTTGGAAAACCTTCTACAACTTGTCATTCTATTAAAGGCCCCTTTTCACTTAACGATATTGAAGAAGGCCTTGCATTTGTCCCTAAGGATAATCAATTACTTGATTAGCTTTTGGATGTCCTTCTAATTTTCATAGGTAGGCATGTCCAAGCTCGCCTTCACTTTGTCTGGGTTGGCTTTGATTTCCCATTTTGAGATCACATATCCAAAGAACATCTTTACTCTAGCTCCAAAGGGCACTAGAAGGTTTACTTGAGGTCATCAATATACTATTCTAGGGACCTACTTTTGATGATCATGTTGTCAACATAGACTTCAATGTTTATCCCTAGTTAGCCCTTAAAAACCTTATTTATGAGACATTGGTATGTAGCCCCTACATTTTCAAGCCGGGTGGCATCCTCATCTAATAGTGGACCCATTCACCTACCGTGAAAGTAATCTTCTCCTCATCCTTTAAATCCATTAAGATCTATTGATAACTGCTAAAAGCATCCATGAAGCTTAAGACTTTAAGTTGTGCCATATAGTCCACTACTTGGTCAACGGACGATAATGGGTATAGATCCTTGGTGCAGATTTGTTCAAGTCCATACAATTAATGGAAAATACTTCATGACTCATTCTCCTTTAGTGCTAAGATGATGTTAGCCAATCATTTTGGGTATGACACTTCATAAATTATACAACTCTTTAATAGCCTTTGGACTTCAGTGCACACAAACTCCTATTACTCGGTGCTTATCACCCTTTTTTCTGCTTGACAGATTAAGCATATAACCCCATTTCTAATTTCTAGGATGGCACTTCTGAGTCAATTCCTTTCATATCACTTGGAGGCCATTTGAAGATATTTATTTTAGCTTTCAAAAAAACCACAAAGGGCCCTACCTCATTAGGCAAATCTTTTTCCATTAGGGTACTTTGTCTAGGGGCTAACTCCACCCTTTCTACTTCGGCCTATGAAGCTAGTACAGTGGTTATTCCCTGGCCTCCTTCTTGTCCAGATCCCCTCAATGTTTTGGAAGGCATTGATTTAGCATTTTTGTTGGTTAGGAGTCTCACAAGCTCACAACATATGGCTTTTCAGTTGATTCTTGTGACACATATATCATCACATCTCCCAGCGGGTTCACAAAGAACATTTTCAATAACTCTATATCAAAAGGTATGAGATTGTACCTGAGTAGGTTGACCTAACATGGCATTCTAAGGAGAAGAAACGTCTAGCACCCAAAATTCTACCGTCTAAGCATGTTGCACCTCCTCTTTAGTCTTTGGAATGACCCCTATAATTATTGGAAGCAAGCTAACCATTCCCAAGGTTGGGACCTCATCCTTTCCTACCTCGTAGGTGGATCTTTGTGTAGGCTGGAGGATCTTTGAATGTTTGAGAGACTCTAAAGTGTGATTAGCAATCAATCAATGTGTAGAACCAGGATGCAGAACCTATCCTTTATCTCGATTGTATGTGGTTGCTGCACTCTAGCAGTTGTAACCCAAATGTAGGTTGTCGCAAGTAATAAGTCTTGGGAGTCCGAGTGTCGAACCACAGGGAAGTGAATTAGAAATAAAAATTACAGATTTTTAAGAAAGAAAATATTTTGGTGCAAGGTGTGAACAGGTGTTGATAAAAAAACTCAAATTCAAATAAATAGCTAAGGTTAGGGCATCCACTTTTAGTATATCGGTTATGAATAATTTTAGCCCATCTTGCTACTCAATTAGAATCCACACATAGAGGAGGTCCCAATCAGGGAATTTAGTTAGTATTAACTTTCATTGATCTTAAAACACTGACACTTGCTAATGGGTTCAAGTATCTATCATGCCAACCTTTGTCGACAATAACTCAAGATTCCAATATGGCCAGCAGAGCCATGTTCTACAGAGGGAATCAAGCAGCTTTTATGCCTGATTTGACTATAATGAATCAAGACTCCTACTTAACAAGGAAGGAAGTCAAATTGATTAAGGAAGAAAATACCGTTAACGTTGTAATCTATTCAAATCAATTATAACTTCTATACCAAAAGCTTCACCCTTTCGTCTTAGGAAAAAGAAGATTAGTTAGACATAATAAAAGTAAACAACATGTAGAAAGATGAAATAAACATAGATTAAAAGATCAAGAATGAAGAAGAAGAAGAACGAGAAAACACTTGGACAGAGCTTCGGTATTGAAAAATAGAACAAGAACAAAAGAAAAAAGCTAAAGATAATACAAGAACATGGAAATGGCCTAAGAAAAATGGCATCCTTCACCCTCCCCCCAAGGTGCCTATTTATAGAGTTTTGGGGAGGGTGAAATGGTAAAAAATAAAATGGTCAAATGTAGGTAAATACAAATCAATAATGGCGGGCCGCAACTTCTTTTAATTTTTTGACCACCATAGACATTAGATCAGCTCTTCCTTAAAGCACAGAAGTTGTAGATCTCATCTTTAGCTTCGAATCGATAGCTTTCTCATTTAAATCAGATATCCGTAGCTCAAGTTATGAATTTTTTACCGAAACTGCTCTTCAGCACACGAAATAACGAAGGATCTCATTTATAATCAGATTTCGGCAATAAAAATGACCAAATTAGCTCACGGAATAAATTAGAGTTAAAGATCTATGTGTTGGCTTTTAGATGAATTTGGAATCACTCAGTTTCGACATCTACAACTCCAGATATGATTTTTTTCGTGAAGGGTTGCCAAATGATGATTTTATCTACGTAAAAAATAATTATTTAATATTGATGAATAGTAAAACGCATATGAACAGTAAAATACGCGTGTGAATAGTGAAATGCGCATATGAATAGTAAAAATGCCTGAATAGTAACTCAGTGAATAGTAAAAAGTATATGAATAATAAAAATGTGTGAATAGTAACCTGGTGGAAAAATGCTCAAAATATAGAAATTAATCATACTCAAAGTGTATAATGATAATTTAAACCCTTAATAGCAATACACTTATTAGTATTCATCAGTGGTGCACCTTTTGAAGTTGAGCGACTTCCTACTCCTCTCTTTTTTTAATCATCTTAATAACCCTGATAAGTTAATCATAATCTTCACCAAGGGATATTTGCTTACACATTCTTTTAGGCATGAAAGCTTGCCTAGCCATATCTTTTTAGTGGTTCCTTGCAACTTTTTCTAACACCTGGGGCAATTCTCTTTGAGTCTTCTATCATGGTAGCTCTTATTGTATCTCCAATAAGGCATGCTCAAGAGCTTCAAATTGTTCATCTATTGTGTCCACAAGGATTTTCCCCTATGGCAAAAGAAATAGATAAGTCATTGACCCCAAATTGAAGGTCAAGCCATTCAAAATCAACAGGAAGTATCCTTCTTACCTCCATCAAGACATCGACTTTGACCTTCTTTCAGTTGACCTTTGTTGTTTAGATATGATCCTATGTTCTCAACCATGGTTGGTTGTTCCTGTTGGGTTTCGGGAGCCAAACAAGCACAGCAAAATTTAACCGAAACCCTCTAAGATCCAAGTGAAACGGGGTAAACTGGGTGTTGGAAAATTTTCATTCCTAATTTTCGGCTGAGATCTCTCACTCAACTGTAGAGTCGAATCACAAAACCTGAACAGTTGACGTGTTTAAGCTCTCTATGGTATCCACACGAGCCTCTCGGGATCACCACGCTTCCACTATGTCTCGGCAAATGCGTTTCTCTTGCGCTCGCAGTGCTAGCTTGCATCCTCCAAGGAATTGCAAGAAAAGAGTACAGCTGTCCTTTTGGAAGGCTAGGGCAAGAAGTTCTGAATTTCTCACTAAAAGTTGTATTTATAGTGAGACTCAACTTCCATGCCTAATGGGTTTCAAAGCCCTAATCCAATTATGCTTTAATTTCGGGCTTAATAATGGCTCAACTTTTGGACCCATTATTAATACGAAATTATTATGAAACCATAACCCAAATAATTAGCCCATGTACTTTAATGATCCAAATAGCTCTATGTGTGCGACCCAATAGGCTATTACCACGTTGGCAATGATCATAAATCACATATATAATCATAAGCAATGAGCGGTGTCTAGCAACACATCATTGCTACCCAAGTAACAAGATTGTCGGTGATTCGACTAAACCTTTATGATCATTACCGATATATGTCATTGTCCCTTTGTCCAAGATATTAAGACTAAGCACAAGATATGGAATGTGTTACTCTCGTATAGCCCAATCTTTGGTTTCTTGAGTATCGAGTAGACCAACTTAAACTAATGACATTGATATCGTATATCAACTCATCCGAGCATGAAAATGCATTTTCTAAGTCTCACTCTATCCAGGGGCTCGAAGATATCACTCCCGTTACATAGGAGGAACAAATCTCATCTTGATTATACAAATCCCTCCGCATGATATGTGACATACCCAATGACCTCATTCAAGTTCACTCAGTCACGAGCAACAAAGGGAAGTATCAAAGTATGTAACTCACATGTAGGAAACCTTGATGATCTTAGGTCAAAGGACTACATATACCATGATCACTATGATAATCACTTATGACACTCATATAACGATCCATGTAGTATTCTCATGGTGGGTCGGTCCAGTAACAAGTTCTCCAACTTGTACCCATATGTAGATTACATATCTCATATTAGTCTCTACATATGCTAGTCGTTATGTATCATTGAAACCCACTCCACAATAATACTAGACTGAGGACATTTAAGAATATCATTATTCTAAGGTTATAATTATGTTTATTACGTTACGCAAAAATAAAACAACAAACATAATTGTTGGATTAATGCCTTAATAAAATATTATGACTCAATGTGCAAAAATACAATCATCTCATGATTGGCTTTTGGGCACAATACTAATAGTTCCCACAGATGGTGCTAAGTTGATATCTAAAGTACTTGATAGGATGCTCGAGACCCTCAAAGACACCTATACCTGGAACCAAAGATAAGGTTAGGGGGTCTTGGAGTTGTGTGTCAGGGGAAGATCCTCCAATGCTTAAGTCAATAATGGCCTAAAAAAGAAATATAGCCTAATGGAAGCTCAAGGCTGGTAGGTAGAACATACTTGCCTCCATCAAATAGGCCAATAAAGAGGCCCTAGGCCATAACTATCATAGGAGAAACTATCCTTTGTTATGTGATTATCCCATAATTATGAATATCTTTTAAAGATGCATTCCAAGCCTCCCTAATGATTAACCCATTAGTCTGTGACCCATGGGTAATGCTCCAATAAACTTCTCCTTAGGCCCATGAATGTGTATCAACACCTATTTATTTTTTTTCTTTGGTCATTATTCACATAATAATTCTTTTAGGAAATCAACTATTTCCAATCAGTCATTTTCTCTTTTGGGTTGACAAATGACAAATGAAAATTTTTATAATCTTATTAAATTTTTATTTTTAATTGCTAAAAATAGAAAAATTCATAAAAATTTAATATATCATAAAATTTTAATTTCAAATAGATTATCACACATACATAATATTGAATTTCAAATTAAATTAGTTCCAAATAAAAAAACATAAAAACATAAATATGTCATTTTGAATTAAATTCACTTAAACTAAAATAAATTGACTTTAAAATTTTTTGTTATGGCAATAAATCTTATGCATTTGCTAAGAGATAAGCAGATAGATAAGTAACAGAAAGAAAAGAAAACGAGAAGATACTACCTTTTGAGTTCTTTATATGGGATCTGACAAAGGAGTGCTTGGAAGGTTTCTAGATAATTGGTTTTAATAGAATAAAGACACCACTAAAAATAAAAAAACAAAAAAAAAATTAAACCCTTTTAAATGACTCATATGACTCTTAGATTAGATGTAGAATACCTTTCAAATAAAGATGGAAAGAGCCATAAATGTCTATCCAAGTGCTCACCTTCAGCCATAGAAAGAACCTATGATGAATCCTTTGGGAATTTTTTTAGAAAATTAGGGCAAGTTTAGGAAAATCTTTCACAACTTCATTGAACAAAGTTAGACATCAAAACAAGCTTTGGGAATAAGTGAAAGTTTCTATAAATTTTGGGTTCAACTGAATTTCTAAATAAATTCTAGCGTTCGTTGAGCTTAGGGCCTAATTATGAGAAAGGTTGAAAGACAAAAGGAACCTAAGGAAAAAATTGTAAATATGTCAATAATAATATGTAATTGTCGGATTTAATTTAATGAGGAATCCTACACTAAGTTAACCTATTAAAACTAGTTTAGATGAGAAGTGAGAACTGTAAAGATATAAATAGCCATCCAAACTAAATCATCAGGTAATAGCTTGATACTCATCTCAAATGATGATGTGTCAGTGACAAATGAGCTTGTAAGCATATTCAAATGAAAACAAAAATGAGTTACAAAAGTTCATTGAATTAGACTATATGCATCTTTGAACCCTTGGTAGGGTAGATGAGGTTTTGCTCTTTCACAGCCCAGATCCTCTTTCCCGCTCCCTTACTTCTAAACCCTTAAACATTGTAATGTAGTTAATTTTGAGTATAAAAAAATAAAATAAAATAGACTGAGCAATTTAATGTGAAATTTTATGATATCACCTGTTGTCCCAAGTGCAACCAAGAGGGGGGTGAATTGGTTGAGTTCCAAATCAAACCAAAAATATTTTCTTCAAGCCTCAAACTCAAATGTAATTCAAGGAACAATAATTAACCCTATTCTAACTAGAAAATGACTACCACAATCCACAACAAATTTTCTTTGAAAGCAACCTTTGAATTATTTTTGAAAACAAACAAGTTTAACCAAGATAGGTTGCATAAAACACCAACCAAAGATCAAGTATGTAAAGAGAATGAGAGAAGCTTGCACACAAGGATTTATAGAGGTTCGGTCTCTCCTCTTGAGAGCCTACTCTTCTCTTCAAATTCACCACTTGAGAGTTTTCTTCTTCACTATAAATCACAAGAGTACACACTCCTTTGGTAGTTCTCTCTACCACAACCACTCATTAGTTTTCCTAAAGGCTAACTAGAAACCTCACCAAACCCTTTCCCTCACTAGTTTTCCTAGAGGTTAACTAGAAATCTCATCAACTCAATCTCACCAAAATGGTGTTTACAAGGTTACAAAGTAGTAAGAACAATAGAAACTCTCAAAGCTAGATAAACAAATGAAGACACAAGTTCTTGGCAAATATCAAGTTTGAGCTCTTTGATGATGGATTCTCTTTTCTAGTTGCCAAGAGTGTTTTCCCTGATGATTCTTGATGTTTTTATACTCCAATGGATGAATAAGAGACGTTGAAGACCGTTAGAATGATCAGAAAAATCCCCTTGAAATATGGTGAACATTGCTGTTAATTTTGCTAGAAAATCGTTTCTGTCGCCCAATTTCACCCGGGTGAAATAATTTCACTCGGTTGAAAATTCAGTCTGATAACGAAATTCAAGGTTTGACTTACAATGGCTATATTGGTAATTAATGAGTTGTTAGCACTTAACACACGTGCAAATCTGACGTGGCATGAATTTATAATGAATTTACAAAGATTTTTTGAACCGGAAAATCATTTGCAAGTCTAAAATCAATGTTTCACCTGGTTGAAAAATTTTCACTCGAGTATTTTCTTGTTCCAGAACTAAAATGCTCTCGGGTTCAAAAAATCGCTCCAGTTTCATCCGGTTGAAAAAATTTCACTCGATTGTTTTTCTGCTCTAAAACCAAAATACTTTCATGTTCGAAAAATCACTCCAGTTTCACCCGGTTGAAAAAATTTCACTCGAATGATTTTCTTGTCCAAAAGTAAAATCCTCTCGGGTTCAAAAACTGGCTCCAGTTTCAACACGTTGAAACATTTTCACTCTGTTGAAACTGTAGCTCTAGGATTTTCTTACTTTCAAACTTTCAAACTTCAATGAATTTTTCTCCAAAATGATTTCTTCTTTCACAAGCAATGCTTGAATCAACATAAATACTTCAAATATACTTATGAAATAATTTTCCTTCCAAAGATCAAAACTTTATCAATAAAAAACCAATGTATAAACCTTTAGGTAAAGCTTTAAAACACATAAAACAAATATGTTTTGTTATCATCAAAATCAAATAAATGTGAGTCATGAATGAAACAAATCCAACAATCTCCCCCTTTTTGATGATAACAAAACAACCTTTCAAAAGACATATAATATCTAAACAACAAGCATGAAAATGATTCTCCCCCTTCATTAAATATTCTTCAAGTTTATCTCTCCCCCTTTTTGTCATAATCAAAAAAGATATATAGATTATCAAAACAAATCATGATAAATTCTTAATATAACAACTTGCAATAAACTTCCCCTTAATCAAAGCATATAAAAAATTTCTCCCCCTTTCTAAATCAACAAAATAGCCAAGTATCAGTTAATAGGATAGCAACATTATTAATATAAGATCATATAATAAAAAATGTTGGAACAAATCCATAATGATCATGGTAATATCTAACTTGTCATATATCTTCTAAGAACAATAAATAACTCATATATACTCATCAAACAACATATCAAAATTAAATAACACAATGTATCAATTGTCACCATTAACTAATAAAAAACAACAAAGTTACCACAAATAAACTTTGTCTCAAGCATTTGCCATTGTACTTCAAATCCCCAATTTCTTGGTGCATAGAGCTTCATGTGTATGCTTCTAATTTTTGCTTCATACTTTAACACCCCACAACAAATCTCAAATTTTGATCTTAGGTACCCAAATCTCTTTGGGTCCATGGGAGTTAGCTCCAACAATGTTGGTTCCTTTAGGAACATATACCAATTTATATCCCAAAGGAACTTTTCTTCTCCTAAACATGCATTCATAAGAATAATGTCCTTTTCTACCACAAGCATAGCATGTTATAAATAAACTACCCATGGATGGTGAAGATGCACTAATAAACCTATTTCCAAATTTCTTTTCATTAAGTAAAGGATCATAGCATATACCCACTTTGTCATAAACACCTTTTTAAGCACTAAGTAATAAATCAAGATTTCCTTTACCTTTAAAAAATTTAGACAAAGATTGGGTGAGATCAAGGTTCTCCCTTTTTAGTTCATCTCTTTCCTTAGTCAAGGAAGCATTTAATGCTTTCAATTCTCTTACTTGTTTAGTGAGTTTTTGGGAATCCTTGTAAAGAGCATTAAAAGCATTTTGCAACTCTAAATACTCACTACCTATAGATATGTATGAGCTAAATGAATCACTTGAATAGTTGTTTACCTCATCTTCCTCCTTTGCCATGAGACATAGGTAGGGGTGGCTTTGATTTATTGAGGAGGCTTCATCTTCATCTATCATCAAGCACAAGTTGACATCTTCACTTAACTCACTTGAAGTTGAACTTTCACTTGAAGATTAGTTACTATCACTCCATGTCCTCATGGCCTTGCCATTTTTCTTCTTACTTCTTTTCTTTTGCTTCTTGTGCTTCTTTTTCTTCTTCAATGGACAATCAAATTGTAGGTGCCCGGGCTCCTTGCAATTGTAGCAAATTATATCATCCTTCTTCTTCTCATGCCTTTCTCTCTTGAAGTTTTTGCTTCTTGATTTCTTAAACATCTTGTTAAACTTCTTTGCTAAGAGAGCTTCATCAATGTCTCCATCTTCACTTGATGATGAGTTATCCTCTTGGGCCTTCAAAGCTATTGACTTATTCTTCTTAATGTATTTTTCCTCAACTTGTTCCTTCATCTCATAAGTCAACAACTTTTCAAAGAGCTCATCCACATGCATGGTTTTTATGCTTCCTCCTTCATTGATGGCTTTAACTATGCTCTTCCATGATTGAGGTAAGCTCTACGATATCTTCCTCACCAACTCCTCATTTGTATATTCCTTCCCAAGCAACTTGAGTGGTGTGAGGATTTCATTGAATCTTCTAAACATGTCTTAAATGCTTTCATTTGGCTCCATAGTGAACAACTCATATGCCCTCATAAGTATATGCATCTTGGTGTCCTTCACTTAAGTGGTTCTTTCATATGTGACCAATAGCTTGTTCCAAATATACCTAGCATTTCCACAAGAAGAAACCAAATTGAATACATCTGGAGTTAGTGCACAATAAATAATATTCATTGCCCTTGCATTCATAGTGCACATGATCATCCTCTGGTTTATATTCCATTCGATCTTTTGGCACTTGGTTCCCATCAACTATTTTTGTGGGAATTCTAGGACCATCCTTAATGATCCTCCAGAGAGCATGATCCATTGCTTGGATATAAATTTCCATTATAGTCAAACAAAGGTGGCCTAGATGGGTTTTGCCCCTCAAGATGTTTACTAGTGGTTGCCATGGATCTTTAAGCTTAAAAATCACTAGATTTTGTCAAAACAAAGCCACTAGCTCTGATACCAATTGTTGTCCCAAGTGCAACCAAGAAGGGGGTGAATTGGTTGAGTTCCAAATCAAACCAAAAATGTTTTCTTAAAGCCTCAAACTCAAATGTAATTCAAGGAACAATAATTAACCCCATTCTAACTAGAAAATGACTACCACAATCCACCAAAAATTTGCTTTGAAAGCAACCTTTGAATTATTTTTTAAAACAAATAAGTTCAACCAAGATAGATTGCATAAAACACCAACCAAAGATCAAGTATGCAGAGAGAAGGAGAGATGCTTGCACATAATGATTTATAGAGGTTCGGTCTCTCCTCTTGAGAGCCTACTCTTCTCCTCAAGTTCACCACTTGAGAGTTTTCTTCTTCACTATGAATCACAAGAGTACACACTCCTTTGGTAGTTCTCTCTACCACAACCACTCATTAGTTTTCCTAAAGGCTAACTAGAAACCTCACCAAACCCTTTCCCTCACTAGTTTTCCTAGAGGTTAACTAGAAATCTCATCAACTCAATCTCACCAAAATGGTGTTTACAAGGTTACAAAGTAGTAAGAACAATAGAAACTCTCAAAGCTAGATAAACAAATGAAGGCACAAGTTCTTGGCAAATATCAAGTTTGAGCTCTTTGATAATGGATTCTCTTTTCTAGTTACCAAAAGTGTTTTCCCTGATGATTCTTGATGTTTTTATACTCCAATTGATGCATAAGAGACATTGAAGACCGTTGGAATGATCAGAAAAATCCCCTTAAAATCTGGTGAACTTTGCTGTCAATTTTGATAGAAAATCGTTTCTGTCGCCCAATTTCACTCGGGTGAAATAATTTCACTCGGTTGAAAATTCAATTTGATAACGAAATTCAAGGTTTGACTTCAAACGACTATATTGGTAATTAATGAGTTGTTAGCACTTAACACACGTGGAAATCTGACGTGACATGAATTTATAATGAATTTACAAAGATTTTTTGAACCGAAAAATTACGTGCAAGTCTGAAATCAATGTTTCACCCGGTTGAAATATTTTCACTTGAGTGTTTTCTTGTTCCAAAACCAAAATGCTCTCGGGTTCAAAAATTTGCTTCAGTTTCACCTGGTTGAAAAAATTTCACTCGAGTGTTTTTCTGTTCCAGAACCAAAATACTCTGGTGTTCGAAAAATCACTCTAGTTTCACCCGGTTAAAAAAATTGCACTCGAATAATTTTCTTATCCAAAAGTAAAATGCTCTCGGGTTCAAAAACTGGCTGCAGTTTCAACACGTTGAAACATTTTCACCTAGTTGAAACTGTTGCTCCAGGATTTTCTTACTTCCAAACTTTGAACCTTCAATGAATTTTTCTCCAAAATGATTTCTTCTTTCACAAGCAATGCTTGAATCAACATAAATACTTCAAATATACTTATGAAATAATTTTCCTTCCAAAGATCAAAACTTTATCCATAAAAGACCAATGTATAAATCTTTAGGTAAAGCTTTGAAACACATAAAATAAATATGTTTTGTTATCATCAAAATCAAATAAATGTGAGCTATGAATGGAACAAATCCAACATCACCATTGTAGCTGCTATGCTTTTTTATACTGATCGTTGGGTAGTTAAAATCAAGGATGCAAAATTGAAATAGGAAACTGAGGGGTTTAGTGAAGCAATATAGGAGTTAGCAGAACAATAGTCAAACAATATACTGTAAACTGGAACAGACTTAGTGGTGTAGCAGTTAAAACAGTGAATGAATGAGAAAGTCAAGCCTTGTTCAATTCCGGTTGACTTAAAAGTAGCTTTTAAGTATAGAAAAAAAAACATAAAAATGATGTTCTGAAGACAGGAGTAGAATTAAAATTGTCGGTTTCCAGTTGAGAGCTTGAAAACTGAAACAGATTGCAATCTTATTGCCGATCAGCCAATGCACGCCAGGTTAAAAAGAAAAATGATTAATGAATCTTGTTACCTAGGAAGTTTGAAGCCTGTTGAGAATGGAGGCCCATGATACTTTGGCGGTGAAATTATGTTGAAGTTAGACAGTGAAGTGAAAGTGTGGTGAACCTTGCTCAAAAAGTAACCGTGAGTGTTACGGTTGGATGAGAAATAACACATTCATGGTGACTTAACTAACTAGTACTTTGGAAATAAGAGTGGATTAAAAAGTAAGTTTTGTGTAAAGATAAGGACCTGATTTTATGAGTTAGTAAATTAAAGGTGAAATATCTAATAAGTTGCTCAAGGAGAAAAATCTAGTGCGACTGCCAAGGAAGATGAAACACAGAGAACGTGGGATCTTAAGAATTTTAAGTCCACAAAGCGAAGAACCAATAGCAAAGATCAGATTGAGTTTATTAGGCAGCTGAGGTCTTTGTCTAGAGAAGAACTGGAAGCAAGGCAAGTTTCTAAAGCATGAGTAGAACAATTGTGTTGTAACTAAATACACTTTTAGAGGTTGTTTTCACTTTCTGCATCTAAAACATGTGGATAATTCTGTCGGCAGGATTGTACATCAATACGAACTAAAGTGTTTTGAGTGTAATTAGCGTAACAAAGTATGGTAGTGCTCAGGAAGGTTATGTAGGCTTAACCAAAGCTGGTAGACCATACCAAAACCATATTTGCACCTGCCAAACTGTGCATGAGAGAGGGAGGGAGGGAGGGAGGGAGAAGGATCATGGAACAAAGTAGGAGGAGAGGGGTGATAATCCAAGCAGACTCAAGCTCGAGCGAAACTCTCCAATGACAGGTCCTTAGACCATGAAGCCTAAACATTAGATCAAGATGTTATCTCTGAAGCCTAAATAGCCAATCGAACAAAGGGGCTATGAATTTCAGCAAACATTATAAAGATCATAATATGTCTCAAAAACAAGTGGAATTAGATTCACTTAAACAAACACAGTTACCTGAAGCATGGTTTTCAAGCTTTTTTTTTTTTTTTTTAATTTCTCTTCTTCAAGCTTTTTTCCTTGTGTTACACTGAAAACAAAAAACATAAAAAGAAAAAGGAAAGAAAGAAATTTCTTAGGATAGCAGTCCATACAACCACAACAAAACCACATCTGGATAAGACATTGCACTGACGCATTTAGACACCTTAGTGTCCTAAAAGTAGATTCTTGAATAGCACTGAATCAGTCTTCGTTGGGACCAATCACAACAAGGTTGAACATTATAATTTCTATGATGTTACAAATACACCCAACACATGGTATTTGCCTTTTTGTAGCAGAGAATGATGCAATACCTCTCAGACTTTGTTTTCAATAGGAGAAACGCCTCATGGAAATTAATTTCTGTTGTTCATAAAGATTTACCATACCTCCAGCATACTTGGTGCACTTTGGTTGCAACAACAATGATTTGCTTCATTATTAGTTATATTATCTTTGTGCTACCAAATTTTATGATTTTTCAGAGGTTAAGCAATGAGCACTCCTAAGGGTGTCCAGGGGAAATATACTTCCATAAACTAAACTACGCGACAGAGGATCTCCCAGGTGAAGCTGATCTCAATTAACAAAATACTAACTCCACTTCAGCCAGGTTTGACTAACCTCAACCATAGACAATAATACATCTTAACATGTAGTTAATCTAGAAAGGGAATCCAGTAACAATATGAAAGAAAGAAACTACAACTACATACATTGAGAAGATATTACCTCTAGGTTCCTTATATGAGACCTGACAGAGGATTGGTAAGAAGGTACCTAATAATTGCTTTTTAAACGCGAAAACACTTGTGAAAAATACAGAAAATAATACGAATAATTTGCAGTCCAATAGTATGTATTTCTTAACTGACTGGACAAATAACACACTCCTTTACCAGATGTGTGGTTGCAAGTCAAGGTGGCTAAATATAAAAATGTCTGATACCCTTAATTTTTAATTATTACCATATGTAAATTATAGAGTTACCTTATAGTCAAGGTGGCAAGATATGTTGCCAAATTTTGGAATTCATTCTGGTATTGGGACTGCACGAAATAGTGGCTGCTGATGACAGTTAATTAGCAGATATGATGAACGAGGTCATATATACAAGGCTGAGAGCAATTAGATGGTCTAAAGAGAGCACAATAAAAGGATCTTTCCAAACAATCCTCCAAGGAGAAATCTCTTGGGGTGAAGCATTTTAGGATCATCCAACTATGAAGTCAAAAAAAAAAAAAAAAGAAAAGAAAAGAAAAGAAAAGAAAAGACAGGTAAACAAGATTAGGATATGGGACTGTAAAGATTCTACCCAAGAATCAGCGGAAATAACCATCAATTCATTAACATGGTAGAGTGAGTGAAACAATAAGGCTGAAACTAAAGCAGAAGAAACTTGAATCTTTACCTCTATGACACACAAAACATTGGCTTTTGAGGTATTCAGCCCTCCGATCCACGACCAATATCATATCCAAATATTCCTAACTCAACACTAGTACTATTAGGGATTTTTAAGCTTCACATAATAGCGTCATTTTCTTTATTCATGCAACCATTTTTTGTGCGTTGTCTGGGACGTTCTTGTGCAATGAGTTCTATTGCTACAAGGGAAGAACCAGAAGAAAAATGATGCAAAGTAGATATCTGTAGTAAAACAGAAAAGCTCTCTTCCATTTACAACTCACAACACAATCAGGTTCATATCATGTAGCCTGTAGCCTTCATCATCAATAATGCCTTCTTGAAAGATAAGCATAAAAGGAAAAAACCAAAGCATAGACCATTTATGCTCTGTAACTAAAAACCCTTTATCTGCTAGGATTCATATTATCATGTGACAAATAGCCATCTTCAAATGGAAGCAACAAAAGCCAACTAAGTCGCCTTCTTAAATAGGAATCAAGCAAAAGAAGCCAATACTGGATGCTTGCGTACTATGGCATAAATCCCATACGAAGTGCAAATTTTCTTTGTACCTCATCATTTGTTGTGAGCATACGCCAACTTCCACAAGAAACTAGAGTTGTTTTGGATCTTTTAAAAGGTAGGCAACCAATAACATGTTCTACCAGCAAGCAGTAGAGCTACTACAAATCACATATCATCTAACCAAATAGGTTTCTTAGAAGGGAATGTAAAAGATGCCGCAGTAGGCAATAAGACAAATATAATAGGGATCGTTTGTTCAATGCAACCAACAATCCAGCCTAGCAGCCAATTACCACGGATGCACTTGTACAAAAATCTTGGGAGAAGTGAAGGCACTGATGGGCATTACCAACAACCCTTTTATGTCTACAAGTGCTGCCAGGAATCATGATATCATGTTATACATGGGCAGTAGTATTTTGTAGCTCATGATGTTTAGGACCATATGTCAACTTTATTATTGGGCAAATGAACCTAACATTGTTTAGGATTAAGCCGAAGGTAACAACACCAATGTTTATTACTAGCAAGTAGTAGGACTACTATGAATCACATATTAATATGCCAACAGCTTTCTCAAAAAGGGAGTATCAAAAAAGCCATGTTAGACAATTGTGCAAATATAATAGAAATCGCTGTTCAATGCAACCAGCAATCCAACTTAGACTCAATTATCACCCATGCATTTATTCAAGAATCTTCATAAAAGTGAACCTTTTTCCCATATCAAAAAGCAACAAACCAACAACCTCTTTGTATCTGCAAATACTATGAGGGGCCATTTTTTGTACAAGGGCAATAGCCATCTTGAAAGATGAGCAAAGATGAACTTTTAACCATTTAAGCAGCATAACCAACAAAATTGTCTACCTCCAAGTATTACTGTGATTAGGAATTATATTCCTCAGGTGACTAGTTGCCTTCACAAAGGGACACATAAAAGATAAGCCGAAGTAGATAATCTGTAAGTAGTCATTGTTGCTAGGAATCAAGTTTAAATTTGACCAGTAGTGTAACACTCTCATATCCCACATGGGTAAATTGTGGGAAGCCTTATGTAGATATATAGATGAATCAAGTTTTTGTTCATGTCTACAACAGCCCAAATCCTTAGTGTAGGGCTAGTAAGATCAACCTGTGAAACTACTCTGATTCAGTCCCCGAGTATTACCCTTATTGTTAGCTCATCCATGAGTGAGGAACATCCATAATATGCACCCAAAAAATGCTACATGCTTGAAAATCAAAGAGGGAGGGTAGTAGAGTTGTTCTTGAGCACCCAAATAATAACATTAGTTAAAGAAAATTCCAACAGGAAGATATTAGACTTGGTGTCTGGAGACACTAGCTAGATAGAAAAATCAACTATGCTGCCCAAACATGAATGCAACAAATCACGTAGGAATTCCAGATTCATGGTCCTAGTTAGCACAATTTTTGCACCAAGTAACAACTTTAGATCTGCATGTTGGCTAGTCATAACCTCGATTTTGATCAACATAAAGGTTTTCTTCCTTTATTGTTAGACTCAAGCCTTCTTGTTTTAAACAGAATGACTTCAAATGAGGTAGAAAATGGAGTAGACAAGCAAAAAAAACCAAGTCAATACAACTGAGTACAAGCTGAAGACAAATCTACAAATGAGAACCTTATACGTGAAAGACCTCCTAGTGACCAGAGAAACATCCCAAAAGCAGGCCATGATAGGCAGAGAGAAGCCTAGTTGGCAAGATAGCAGAAGACATAGAAAAGCTAGAGAAACCGTAAGGAAAAGGCATGCTAATGTGGGAGTAGGTATATATTGTCTCATTTTCAGTAATCTTCTATTTATAGCCTAACCATAATGACAATAGCCCTACAAAAATAAAAAGGTAATGAGGTTAGATTAATGAGGTTAATGCAATCCAAGTCAAGTCATATGCAATCCAATTTTAAAAAAGTCAAAATCACCCCTATGGTTCACACTAATTACAATCCGGCTTACACTACAAAATGGATGCAAATTCTAACGAGCAAATCGATTGTTGATAGGTCAATGTTTTCCTTTTTGGTGATCGTATGATTGGTCATAAAAAACCTAGTTGTTAATTGGTTGGAGACCGAATGACAACATGGTGACAAACTTACGACTAACTTCAATAGCTAAATATGTTAAGATGTTTTTTTGGTGACCAATTAGCAATCGAAAGGCTCAATCAAAACTTTGCATTTCTTTTATAGTGCCAATGCATTAATTTGACTGTTTTTATAGGAAATTTTAAATTTTTAGGATGGGGTCAAGCCAAATCACGTTAAATTGATATACTAAAATTGGCCTTCCTTTTATCTCTCTATGTGCCATATCTATTGAACCATTTAATTTGGTACAAAGATTAAGAAAGTAAAAAACGTTTATGTGTTGTTTCCACTTTTATCTTGACTTTTTGCACGTAAATAGACAAAGTTAGAAAAAGTTAACTTCTAACTGATAGTTTGAATGATAGTATGACAAAGTAATTTACTAAATGGATAATTACAATTTACCCCGTGAGGTTTAGGTGAAATTACATTTTCCTCCCTCCTATTTTAGAAATATACACTTTGCCTTTGCATTTTAATACAGCCTAACAATAACTTACGAAATGTTAATTTAAACATTATGGTAGTCATCTTCAAATAATTTCAATCTATATGGTATTTTTTCTAAAGTTAATAGATATTTTAAATTATCAATTTTTTCTTTCTGTGTTTCCTTTAGTTTTAAAACAGTATTTTTAAATGCCAATTAATTATTAAAAAAATACTATACATATTGAAATTGTTTGAAGATGACAATCATACATTTTAAATTAAGATTTTAGAAGTTGTTGTTTGATTGTATTAAAAAGGTCGAGAGTAAAGTGTATATTTTTGAAACAGGAGAGGGAAAAATGTAATTTTATCTAAACCTTAGGGGGTAAATTGTAATTAATCTTTTACTAAATATAAAAATATTACAAAAATTTAAAATTGACCAAAATAAAATATGGAGCAATAGTTTTTGGCACAAAGAGAATTATTCCTTCCGTTTCTTAAAAGCTAGCCTTTTTTAAAATGCACAAAGTTTAAGGCAAGTGGGCATTTTCTATCATTTTTCCAAAACTACCCTTATCACTTTCACATCAAACCTTTGTAATTTGGGGCAGGCAAATAATGGCTTGTCTTGTCTCTCTGTTTCCACCATCCGAAATTGTCCCTCTTCTCTTTTTCCTCTTTCTTTTTGCCACCCCCGTCGCCATTACTTCTCTCCCAGATTTAGCTGCTACTTCTTCCTACTCCGATCATCATACTCAAATCTAGCCATTGTTTCTTCTTTCCTAGATCTAGTCACCACTTATTTTTAGGTCCCAAAATAATCAAACTTATAAGCTTGCCCCGATGATGATTGGTCCTGCCCCAGATTCATGATCTTCTTCAAATCAACTCGCTTTCCCATCTTGGGGACCGTTGCCACTTCTGGTATTGAAGCCTTTGACCATGCAAGAATCGACACAAAGGTTGGTGAGAACTAAGCAAACTGAGACAGCCATGATCGGAGGTTCAAAGACAAAGGTATGAGGTTTCTTTTGTTCTTGGGTGAGGAGGAGGAAAAGAATTATCAGTATGTAATATGGGGCGGAGAATGCTGGAGGAGTAACTAAAGTTGTCAGTAGGGATGGCAATAGGGTGGATCGGGCTCGGATACCCCATATCCACCATCCGTACCCATGGGTTTTTTCATACCTGCCAGCTTGCGGATATCCGCTAATGGGCAAAAAATAGCACCCGCACCCGCAACCCGCAACTAATCCATGGTTTGCGCTAGTTTTGTAAATTTCATAAAAGAAACATAAAATATTCATCATCAAGTCATAAATTACACATATCCACATCACATCCAATAAAACAAGAAACATTCATTGAAGCAAATAATATTCTATCTTTACATATACATGAAAGCAGAAGTGGCTTCCGCCTTGCTGCTGTGTTTCATCTTGCCTGTGTGTTAATTCTGGTTTTGGACCTCCATGTCCTATGTTTTTTGTGGGTATGGTTTGTTGGTCTTCATTGGTTGGGTGGCATGTGTTTGCCTGCCTACCTAGCTATGTCAGATTTAGGCTCAAAGTTGGTGTTCTTTGTTGTTTATATCCTTCAATTTCTCCGATAGCTAGTTCCATCGGGCATAATTTCTTCTTCTCTTTTGTTGTTTAGGTTTTCTCTTCTTTGATATTTTCTTCTATGTTATTTTGGCTTCCTGTTAGTTGATGTTTCGTCTTGTCTGGTCTAGCAAGGATGGGTGAGATGGTTTTATATGCAAATTCGAAAAGCTTGGTGTGTTGAATGTACATTATTTTTGCAAAATTAGGTAAGAAATGTTTGATGTTCTTAATGTGTTGTAACAAATTCAGGGAAGTCCTCTTTCTCTCTGTCAATAGTTTGTTTTTTGGGCAAATTTCAAAAAACCCCCTGAGGTTTAGTGAATACTTCACTTACCCCCTCCTGTTTGGAAATTCTCCCCTTTACCCCCTTAGGTTTAGGGCAAATTTCAAAAAAACCCCTGAGGTTTAATGAATACTTCACTTACCCCCTCCTGTTTGGAAATTCTCCACTTTACCCCCTTAAGTTTAATAGATCCTTCACTTACCCCTTCCATAATATTGTAAATAATTTTAATTTACTTACAATGCTCAATTATTATTTAATTAAAATTATAGTCTTTCTAGAATTGTAAATTTTTATAGTAATAAATCACATAAATACTAAAATGAATACTTAAAATAAAAATAAAATCTATTTATATGAACATTTATATACTGGTATATGAATATTAATGCTCTTGTCAAGTATGGATGCTGCATTTACTTAGTCTAATTGCCCAATAATTATTGTATAATTAGTCTAAAATTTAAATTATTAATTTTTCTTTACTTAAAGAAAGAAATTCTTTTTTCTATTATTGATGAACATTTCACTTAGGTGAAATTTCAAAAAGTTGACAATTATGATAGAAAGAAGGTGTAGAAACCTTACTAAGTATTTAAGGGCAAGATTATTTTGCATTAGTTTTAATGTATTGTTGTACATTATTCTTATATAAAATTATTATTTACTTTATTTCAAAAAAAATTATTATTTACTCAAATTACCTATTTACCGTGATTTACATTTTAAGAAGTCCAAAATTGCCTGGAAAGTCACATAAATATTTTAAAATTATTTTTTAAACGTATTAAAGTGTAGGGTTTTAATAAATTAATATTTTTTAGCAAAATAATCACTTTATATAAGAATGATGAAAAAATGATCTAATTCTAAGATTTACTTTAATTAACTTACATATTGTTCATTTTATATACATATAATTGAAATAATTATTATATTATAGACATGTAAAACTTCCTTAAAAAATAAAAGTGTATGATGTAATAAGTAAAAGTATCTAAATTAATATATAAAACTATCAATTTATATGTTGCAATAAAGTAAAAGTATCATTTTTGCATTTGCATATTATATAGAGTGA
The DNA here is from genome assembly GCA_005392925.1 of Aquilaria sinensis. Classification (NCBI taxonomy): domain Eukaryota; kingdom Viridiplantae; phylum Streptophyta; class Magnoliopsida; order Malvales; family Thymelaeaceae; genus Aquilaria; species Aquilaria sinensis. The sequence goes on along the minus strand of SMDT01000932.1, from coordinate 179,593 downwards.
TTATTTGTCTAAAATTATTAATCTATTAAAATTTTACACTTTAATATGTTTAAAAAATAATTTTAGAATATTTTTATGACTGTCCAGGTAGGTTTTAGACTTTTTAAAATGTAAAGCTCAGTAAATTAAAATTTTCATTAAATAATAATTTTTTTGAAATAAAGTAAATAATAGTTTTATATAAGAATAATGTACAACAATACATTAAAACTAATGCAAAATAATCTCGCCCTTAAATGCTTAGTAAGGTTTCTACACTTTTTTTTTATCACAATTGTCACCTTTTTAAAATTTCACCTAGGTGAAATGTTTATCAATAATAGAAAATTTAAATTTTCTAGTAATTATACAATAATTATTGGGAAATTATATTAAGTAAATACAGTATCCACATTTGACAAGAAATTTCACCTAGGTGAAATGTTCATCAATAATAGAAAATTTAAATTTTCTAGTAATTATACAATAATTATTGGGAAATTATATTAAGTAAATACAGTATCCACATTTGACAAGAGCATTAATGTTCATATACCAGTATGTAAATGTTCATATAAATAGATTTTATTTTTTTTTAAGTATTCATTTTAATATTTACATGATTTATTACTATAAAAATTTACAATTCTAGAAAGACTATAATTTTAATTAAATAATAATTGAGCGTTGTAAGTAAATTAAAATTATTTACAATATTATGGAAGGGGGTAAGTGAAGGATCTATTAAACTTAAGGGGGTAAAGTGGAGAATTTCCAAACAGGAGGGGGGTAAATGAAGTATTCACTAAACCTCAGGAGGTTTTTTGAAATTCGCCCTAAACCTAAGGGGGTAAAGAGGAGAATTTCCAAACAGGAGGGGGGTAAGTGAATTATTCACTAAACCTCAGGGGGTTTTTTGAAATTCGCCCTTATTTTTTTAATAACTATTGATATATTATAATATGTGTATTTTTGTATGCATGTGATTTATGTGGCAATTTTTTCTATTTGTTATTTTGTTAATTTTATTGTTCAAAAGGCTTAGGTGGCGAGATTATGTTGCTAGACATGCTGACTGCTTGCTATGGGAGGTGTACGTATTTGTATGCATGAAGGTAGAGTTGCTAGCTCAAAAGGATAAGAGTAAGGAACATCATACCGACCACATCACATCACATCTAGCTTGGAAGGTTTCACGTGTAGGCGGGTACAAATTTATACGCGATGGATACCCCCTGCCTGTCACCCGCTCATGCCTGCTAGACAAGTGAAATTTTTTACCAATGCTAGCCCCATTGCGGGTATTTTTACCCGTTTACCCATCCGGCATGAGTGGATATCTGCAGTTCGCAGTTCTCACCCACTCCATTGCCATCCCTAGTTGTCGGCAGTAAAGACAGAGAATGAGGTGGACTTGTCAACAAGGCTAAGGGGGGAATTCATCAAAGTTTCTAGAGGTTTCGTCATGCTAGTGGTATCGGTGAATGAAGGGAAAGGATAAATGTGCTCTGAGTTTTATTAATTGTTTAGGGGTAAATTGGAGAAGTAGAGGACAAAAATTTGCTTTTAAAAGAAAGAGCCATCTATTTTGAAACATCTAAAAAAATAAAAAGAAAGTTAACTTTTGTGAGACAGATGGAATATTTATTAAGCAGTGGAAATTGATAAGTTAACCATTCACGTTTCAAAAAGTGTGTCTAGGATTTAAGTCTAAAGATTAATAACTACATGCTAATTAACAAAAATATTAGTAGTTTTATGTGTAGGATAATGCATGATTAGTTAATTAAGGTCATTCTTCAAACAAAAAAAAGTTAAGATCATAATATTTGCAATTGAAACATCCACTAAATGTGAATAAGTTAAAGTGTTTCATCCAAACAGAGGAGTTTTCTTATTGCTAGGCAACACCCTACAGATGAAAGTTTGATGATCCAATACATGCTTATCACAACTTGAACTACGTAGTAGGGGTGAGTATAGGTCGGTTTGGGTCAATTTTCTGGTGGAACCGAACTATCTGAAATAGGCTCGATTCTAAAATTTTTTTACTCAACCCGAGAACCGAAAACGGAAAAGAACCAGAGCCATAATTCTAGGTTCTCGAGTTTTTTTGTTTATATCATATACCTATAACAACATTTAAATTCAATCAAATTGTATTCACAACTACTTTATAAAATATTTAACATAATACACAACTAAATCCATATTTAAATACACATGTTCTCAATAATATTCCAAGAGTTTCATATACTATTACATACTGCAACAAAAAGGCAAATGTATCTAATTACATACGATTTCACAAAATGTCTTTGTAAATTGTAGAAAATCACTGATCAGATATTTTATCTCCTTTCTTTTATCTGTACAAAGAAAATAAAATTCAATTTGATACATATCTGCTTGTTACTTAGACCAAACCAACCACCAAGTAATTGTAATTTCTTACAATATGAAAATATAAACAATTTCCTATCCCCTATTCCAATTTAAATTCAAGATTAGGAATATTAGTTTTAAGGTTTAATATAAAAGACTAAAATATTTTCACAATTCTTTATTTTGTCAATACATAAATATATAGATAATTTAGTAATATCATAAATTCAGTTCGGTTCCACCTTGGGTTAGTTCCACGTGAAACTAGAATCAACCCAAAAACTGTTGATTCTCATATAAATGGAACTAACTTGCAAATAATAGTCAATTTTTATCCAATTCAACCCAATAAATTGGTTCATGTTAGATTTCAATTTTATTCGATCCATACCCACCTCAACTGCGTAGCATTATTTGAACATGGAAGAAACTTCACATACCCCTTTTGAGAGGACATGCCGCAAATGTTTTTATCCAAACCCATATATCACTGACGTTTTATTGAACAATAAGCATTCTGTCATTAATTTATAGGAACATATATACTAACAGGATTAGTGGTTTGAATATGTGAGCTCTTTGTTCACAGGAAAACATGAATATGTGAGCTCTCGCAACCTGATTTTAAAGCTTTCGATTAATTTCCTTTTTTTTCCTTGTAGTCGCTCGCGGCTAGATGATTAGCACTTCTCTGGCATTTCGGTCAAGCAAACCTTATTGGTAGTCATCTTAACAATATTGTCAATGTTAGAAATGTCCTGAATTAAGTTTTCAACTTTGACTCATTTTGAGTTGTGACTATTGTTATTTTAGAACTAATCTGTTTTAATTTAAATAAATTTATTTTTATTTTAATATTTTTTTATCTAAAATTAATTTTATTAAAAAAAGTAATATTAAGTAAATATAATAATTTATCTAAAAGTAAATTTTTATAATTTTTTTTTTATTTAAAAAAAATTTATAAAAATATAGTAAAATTATAAAAAATTATACTTTAATTAAATTATTAGCCCTACACGATATTCATTTTCAAATAAAACTAATTTTAAATTTATTATTAAAATAAAAAAAAGTATTTTAAATTAAATTTATTTAAATTAAAATGAATTTACTTGGGTGAATCTTGAGCCTCAAATCTTTGAAATTCAACTAGGGCGATAGGCATCATCATTGCTTTGGTTGTTGACTGGAAGTGGATGAGACAAATGATTTCAAGAGTCAAATCAGGTAAAATGAGGCCCGAAGGCTTTTATGGCATATCCAGTCCAAATTACAAACTACAGGGCAGATTTGTCATTTCTCTATTGAACACCAATTATCAACGAGTTAATTGTATCTGTGACGCCTAATTTTTTATTATTAGATTATTTTAAACCTTAATTCAGGTAGTTGCATTGTTACGTTCGATGAAAGAAACTAGCTTTAATCCATAAAATCTTTCTAGGAATCTTGAAACTTTATTATCTGATAAGCAAATCACTATCTTCATGTTGGCCACACTTCTTGTCCCTCTTTTACCACTGTCCTCAGCTGCCCATCGTCCTCCGCCGCCCACCACCTCCTCTTCCTCTTCTTCATTTCTTTCTTCACGCTCGTCAACAAGATTTTTAGATTTTTAGATTTTTACCGAAAGAATCTGAAAGTTTTAGGGGATTTAAAATTCCAGTGGGTGATGGTGGTTTTCAGACCCGGCTGCCAATAGCCTCGCCGTGCCCGCTCTAGAGCTCCCTCGCATCTCTCCCAAGCCAAAGATGGTGCTTGCCACAAACCCAGATCGCCTCTGTGCCTTCCATCGTGAGTCGCCCCAAATACCACCGATTGAAGTTTGGCGGCTCATCTACCATTGTTGGGGCCTAATATCTCGCCTCATACTCAGCAAAGTTGGCCTTCTCTTGCATCTTTTGCGTCCGAATCGGGGAAGGGTGAGGGCGGTCGTCAATGCAAGGAGCAGAGCTATGACCCATTAGACCCGATCACAACCCAACTCTGACCCCAAGCTTCAAGTGCCACATTAACGCGAACATGGCCCCAACAGTGGTGCAGATAAGGGTTTATGACAATGAGACGCATCCTCTGTATAAGGAAGATGAGTGCGGGTTCTTAATGGCACCAGTGACTTGCTTGAGGAACGGACGAAAAGATGCCGAGTTCCAGAGCAGGAGATAGAAGACGATAGATTGTAATTTGGCCACATAAGATAGAATTTTACTTCTGGAATTGAATAGATAAATGACTGTTGCTTCGTTAGTTTCTTGATTTGGATACGAGTGTTTTTCTCTTTTTTCTTTTGTGAACTTCTGAAGGTTCAAGCCCAGATTATTGCTTGAGCAGTGAGGAATAAAGGGCTTATGTTTGTTGGAGACTCGTTGAACAGGAATCAATGGGAATCGATGATTTGTTTGTTAATCTGTGGTTCCTCCGGGCAGAAAGAGCATGAACAAGTCTGGTTCACTTTCTGTTTTCGGGATCCTCGTGTGTGTGGAGAATTACTTTTTCGTGGACTTGGTATAATAATAGTCAATTATAACTTTAATTAATTTTAGGGTATAAAGAAAACGCTCGCAAAGTCTAGCAAAATAGGCACATGTCGCAGGCTAGCGCGGTGGTGGGTGGAGTTAAATTGGCAATGCTATAGTGTTGGAGGGTGGCAGACTGGCAGTGATGGAGGAAGCATGGAAGAGGTGGGTGGATTGATAGATAAGAAAGTTTCAAGGGTTTATAAGATAAAAGGAAAGTTTCCAAGAATTAAACTAGTCTTTTGCCTCTTTGTGTTTTTCATCCAACTCAATAGTTCTAGTTAACGGAAGATAAAAGCCAGAACACTTAAATAAGATTATGACAATAAATCAAAGGTAAGGATTTAAAATGATATAATAATAAAAATTCGGAGTTAGAGATGCAATTAATCCATCATCAACATAAAATATTTCCCCCAATTGGACTGGGGGCCATTCCTTCCTGTAAGGCAGAAACAACGAAATAACATCCTCGTGTACTGTACTGCCTACTTTAAAGCCGATAATAGAAAACAAAAGTTTCTAATGTCAAAAAAAATTATAAAAAGAAAATGAAAAAGTGAAGCTTCGCGGAAGATTCAAAGGTGGTGCCAAGTACCAACACCTATTTAAATACTCATCTCTCCTTGTCTGCCTCTGTCAGCAGCTGCGTTTAACAGTTATCACTCGACTCATTCAAGTACCAGCGTAGCAGCAGTTACTTCTCCAACGCTCTAGGGTTCTTTGAAGAACAAACACGTCGTTGGCTTTTCAACGCAAAACGATCTTTGATACAAGTATATTGTCCGGAAATTGAGATGGGTTCGACGCTGCAGGAGCCCTGGGTGCTGGAGAATGGTGGCGGTGCCGGAATCAAGGGGCTCAGCAGGGAGATGAGGCACGGTCGGACAGCTCACAACATGTCCTCTTCGTCCCTCCGGAAGAAGTCGGATCTCACCCTTGTGTCGAAAGTCCGGTGCGGCCTGCTCCGGTGCCTCCTGACCAATCTTCAGGAAGTCTTTCTGGGGACCAAGCTCTCCGTTCTCTTCCCTACAGTTCCTCTCGCCATTATCGCCCAATGCTATGGCTTCGGAAGAGTTAGTGCCCATTAATTCTCCTTCTCCCCTTTACTGGTCGAATTGATTCGTTTACATATGGTTGTAAATTTTGGGTTTTATGTTAAAATTTCGAATGCCATAAGCATGAGTTTGGTTTGTTTAAAATTCGCACTGTTTTCCCATAGTATCATGATAAACTTTTCTCCCCCTTTTCTTTGTCGTGCTTTTCAGAATTCTTATTTGGTTGCTGTGATGTAACTTGATGTATTGAGACCAAACCCTGAAAATTCTTAATCTGTTGAGTTTGATCGTATGCCAGAAATGGATTTCGTGGATTTCTTTTTCATTTTTTTGATTGAGAAAGGAAGTAATTAGTGATTATTCCTCCGTTTTAGCTATACCGGTTCATGACTATGGTTTTTTTTTTCTTGTAATGAGGACAGCCATGGGTATTTGCTTTCAGCTTGGTTGGACTAACTCCGTTGGCAGAACGTGTCAGTTTCCTGACGGAGTAAGTTGTGCGAAGGACGATATTTGCTTGTTTTTTATTGGGAAAAGTACAAAACAAATTTACTGTAGTTATGAGTTTGAACCAGTTTTAAATGGTTTTAATTGCATTACTAAAATCATAATTTGGATTTAAATTGATCATTAATATTACGATTTGATATCGAACATGTCACGGCCGTTAAAAATCTAACAGAAAATGTGAAAAGTTGTTGGTTTTGAAATTTTGGTGTACTTATATAATTTTTAACAAATTTTATGAACTATATATAATTTATTATTTTTATTTTTTTGTGCAATAATCACTTTTATTTTTCACTGAGTTTGCCACTGGTCCCTCTAGAAATGATATTCAAATCAGTTATTGTATTATAATACTATAGATAATCTGAACCTCGATTAAATGAAGTTCATTCATTCAATATCGATGTGTTTTTTATTATCTATTTTCCTGTATTATAATTTTTTTTGTTTGTAAATAGTTATATCCAGTGCTACCTTTTCTGATATCACATTCGCCGTCACCTTTGTCATTAGTGGCAGATTCAGTTGTAATTAATATAGTGACTTGTACATAAAATAAATAAAAATGGTAAATTTTACAAAGTTTTTAAAGTTTGTTAAAAATTACATTAGCATCTAAGATTTTAAACCTAACAATTTCCTGTAGTTACCGTTTGATTTTTAATGGTTTGTGGCATATTTGGTACCAAACTGTAATATTAGTGATTAATTTGGTCCAAACTATGACTTTAGTGATACAATTGTAACCACTCAAAACTATAATAACCAAATCGGTCAAGATGACCAACTATAGTTAGTTTTTTTGTACTTTTTCCTTTTTTATTCTTACCTTCTCGTATTCTCGGAAGACTCAGAAGGTAGTCCGGGGCCTCCACAAAATGGTTAAAGGTTTATGGGAGTTATTAGGGAGGTTTAGAGATCAACTCTACCTCTAGCCTCCTCACTCCGTGCATGATGCCAGAAAAAATGCCTTTAAAATCTATCAACATTCCAAGCAAAGATTTTTGCCTGCTGTGTACTGCCCAAAATTATTATCTTTTCGTCAAAAAAATAAGTTTCCTTACACCAGATAGATAGCGATAGATAGAACGCTGATACACACATGGATGTAGTCTAGCATGCTCTGTGGTTTATATTTAATTCATAATGAGGTTCATTTGTCTCGCGTTGCAACGGTTTAATTTGCAATAATACTTAATATAAATATAATAAAATAATTATTGAATAACAAAGTCTGGGGTAAAAGAGAAAAAAAAAATTAGACTTCTAGCATTTAAAACTAGGTCTAATCATTGGTGCAAAATATTTTTCATAAAATTTAAAAAAAAATTGAGATTTGGAGATAACCTAAAGTTATGATTTAATATTTACAAAATGAAGTTTTGGAATTAATAGGGTAAAGGGTGAGATTTTAGCGACTAAAAGTGATGTTTAACTATTGACATATAAAAAAAATAAAGTAAAAAATAGTATGAATTGTAGGTTTAAACTGAAAAATCCAAGCGCAATCTAGAGATAACTCAAGTCATAGCAGATAAATCATAAAGACCAAATTTTTTCCTTAAAGGATAAAAATAACCTTTACACAAAAAGTAATATTTAAGCATTAACATAAAAGTCAAACTAAAGTTTCAAGATTCGTGGTAGGTTTAACAACTACTTAAGACAAAAATAAATAAATAAAATTGTGAACAAATAGAATTTAAGGACTGAAATAAAACTGTCGATAGCATAGGGACTGGTATGTATTATAAGCACAAAATGTTTTAGACAGATAAAATTTGGAGAAGCCCTCACACAATTACAACATATGAGAATCACAAAAAGTTTTTTATCTTAACCCTCTCCGACACAACAAGCTTTTTTATAGGCTACACATAAACCCAAACTATAATAAAATAGGAAAATCAAATCCTAAACAAATAGGAAAATTAAAATCAAATTGTAAACAGAATCAAAATCCTTAATTTTGTTGAATTTGAGGTAACAAATCCAACAATCTCTACCTTAACTCAAATCCTCCCAAACATAAGCACATGTGCCTACAACCACAAACGAATAACCATGACTACGAACATCAAGTACCACCGAGATACGAACACGACAACTAATGAAAACGATCACGAACATCATGAACATCAACATCATGAACACAATAATGAACGAAAACGACAACGAACATCAACACACATGAACAAAATCTTCAATCTTCAAACTTGAACAGAGCCGTCAGTACCATGCCGCAACCATTATCAAAATATCCCTAGAATGATTGCCTAGGGCTTCACCAAACAATCCAAATGCTCCACCATATCAAGCGTTGAACTATATACTCCACAATGCTAAAAACACACCACAAGCTCCATCATGTCAAGAATGCACCACATAGTCCACCATGCCAGAACCATGCCATAAGCTTTGATACCACTTGTTGGAAAAAAAAATTCCCAGTGGAATAACAAACATGATCAAACAGACACAAACAAATTTAATGTGCTTCGGCTCTTAACTAGTTTACATCCACGGATGAGAGAAATTCACTCGAACAAAATACAGAGGTTATGGCAGATGTATACCCTTAGTGCTCACCCTGGTCTATAGATCCTTTATACACTATTGATAATCTTAATATCTTGCTCTCACACAATTACAACATATGAGAATTACAAAAGGCTTCTCGTCTTTGCCCTTTCCAGCTTCCGGACCTCTTCTCCCTCCTTAAACTCTCACATCTTACCTCTTTACCACATTAGCTTTTCTCTCATACTAAAACCCTAACACAAAAAGTCTTTTCATAGGCTACACACAAACTTAAACCATAACAAAATAGGAAAATCAAATTCTAAACAAATAGGAAGACTAAAACCAAATCTTAAACAAAATCAAAATTCTTAAGCTTTTTGAATTTGAGCCAACAAACCCAACTTAATAAAACTTCAATCCCAACTGAATTTTTGTCTGGTTAAATATTTCTCAAGATCATCAGTTGTAACTAGCACTTGTGTTTCTTGATGTCTTGAATGACATCCAATGTCTTGTTTTCCTTTCCCTGACTGCCTTTTTTTTTTTTACTTTTTTGTATTTGCTGTCCACAGGCAAATTGCGTTCTACACTGGTCCAACAGGTAATCAATTTTGCGTTTCTTTACTGGGTGCCAGGTTAGCTTTGATGCTCCATTGGTTAATCTGTTTCTAATTATCTCAAGATTAAAAGCTAGAAATGTTTTGTGAACACTTGTTGCAATGTGATTTTCAAATAGTGAAACTAAAGTTTTCACCTAAAAGGACATTTATTTTATTTATTTGTTAATGGGAACACTGTACTCGATCTTTTGCAGCAAGATAATATTTATATGTCAACCAATCATCAATCTATTATTTGATATCTAATATTATCCAGGAGATTAACATTGTTGACAAAATTTGCAGTGGGGGCCTTGCTGAATGCAACTTGTAGCAATGCTATAGAGCTGAGCATTGCAATTTTTGCTCTGGCTAAGCATGAAATAGATTTAGTCAAGTATTCCCTCTTGGGCTCTGTACTTTCAAACTTGCTCTTGGTTCTTGGGACCTCTTTATTTGGTGGTGGAATTGCCAACCTAGGAAAGGAACAAAAATATGACAGAGTAAGTTGCTTGATGGGTAAACAACTCATTAGTGTCATGGTTGTTAGTGAAATGACCATATGGATGAAACGAATTCTCAAAAAGAATTAAGGCTTAATTTTAACTCCCTACAATTCATTCAGGAATTGAAGTCATGTTTATATTTATAATTTGAAGTACTGATTCTTAATTGGAATTTGAATTAACAGCGGCAAGCTGATGTCAACTCACTTCTATTACTACTTGGATTACTGTGCCACATGCTACCATTAATGTTCCAGTATGCTGGGGCTTCTGTAGATCTCACAGGCAATCCAACTCTAGTATTGTCAAGAACAAGTAGCATTGTGATGCTTCTTGCATACATCACCTACATCGTCTTCCAATTGGTTACACACAGGCAACTGTTTGAAGCTCAAGAGGTAAGGGAAATTGCTTTTGCATTTTTTATCTGGCTAAATGATCGGTATGGTAAATTCATTAAATTTGGTGTGGTGCAATTAAAACAGGAATCTGATGATGATGATCTTGTTGCATCAAAAGAGACCCCAGTTCTCGGGTTTTGGAGTGGATTTGCTTGGCTAGTTGGGATGACTGCTTTTATTTCATTACTATCCGAGTATGTTGTGGACACTATCCAGGTGACTGTTACCTTTTTCCTTGGTGGGGTTCCAACATAAATACTGATATTTTATCTAGTTTGGTGCCAAAATTTGTCAGTGTCAATCCATTATATGACATACAGTATTTGTTGGCAAAGCATTTCTACTACATGGATGTTTCGGTATTTCTGCAAATCCTGGTTAAACAACTCATTAGTGTCATGGTTGTTAGTGTCAATCCATTATATGAAATGCAACTAAACGTTGCTGCTGAAATAATCAGGATGCTTCAAATTCCTGCGGTGTTTCTGTGAGCTTTATTAGCATCATTGCGTTACCTATAGTTGGAAATGCTGCAGAACATGCAGGCGCAATCATATTTGCTTTCAAGAACAAGCTGGTGAGTGTTAAAGTAGCATTTCCGTTTTGTTCGTATTAAGTTTTAACAGGATTTTTCATCAATCAATAATTGTAATGTGGGAGACACTTTGATGTTAAATCCAGGACATAACATTGGGAGTTGCACAGGGATCTGCTACTCAGATTTCCATGTTTGTGGTAAGGATTAAACCAGCAAAAGCAAGGGGAAAGTTTTCAGAAACTTCTAAATATTCTAAGTATCTGGTAAATGTGTCTTAGGTACCACTGTGTGCCATTGTTGCTTGGATCATGGGAATTGACATGGATCTCAATTTCAATCTCACTGAAACCTGCTGTCTAGCTTTTGCAATTGTTGTCACAGCATTCACTTTACAGGTACAAGGGCTCTAGGAATTACGCTTATTTGCATAACCTTTCCAAAGATATTGGTGTTACTAGATCTCTTATTTGACATTGGAAATATAAAAAGCTCTGATCCTTACTCCTTTGACTTGTATTTTTTTAGGATGGTACGTCTCATTATCTGAAAGGACTGATTCTGCTGCTGTGCTACATCGTCATTGGAGCTTGCTTTTTTGTGTTCAAGACTCCTGGTTAGCATTTTCATTACAGCAACTTCTTTGAAATACATATTTTTTGTTCACGCTGGAGTTGTTATTCTGTTCTTCCACCGGCTTTTACCAGATCGATCGAAGATCACCAACCCAGGATTCAGAACATCGACAGAGACAATGTTCAGATTACAATAAGATACTCTCCTGGAGGAATGAGCATCACTTTGAGTCTAAAACAAAGTGAAAATGTTTCTTTGATTCTTTTATTTTTATCTCAGCCACATTTGGAAAGCCAAAAAGTTTTCGATTTTCATAGAGTCCACTGAATCAGCATCTTGGAAGTGGGGCTTAATGAAGACTGCTGGCTATACATGATGTGTTTAAGCAACAAATCTCTGTTCCAATTTATGTTTTGTGCCCCAGTTTTTGCATTGTTGCTCCAACCGAGTTTTGTCTGTTGTTTCAGTCAGGTGATGGCAGATGTGATCAAGGTCTGAATAAAAATAATAATAGAAAAGAGGTTATTTCATCTGGTGGTTAGGCTCAGTAATGGATGATCCAACCTTGCTTGTAAGTTTGATGTTTGGGTTCCCTTTTCTGCTTTTGCAAGTGATTTTCTTCCTTTTTCTTTCTCTTCTGTTCCTCAATTCATCTCTTGATTTCGTTGGCAATAGAGTATACAATTTCAGCTAGATTGGGTTCGGATTTGGTTCCAAGGATGACAATTGTTATGTTATAAGTATTGATGTTCATTACTGCCTCCTCTAGTACAGCCTTTGTTACTCAATGGTGGATTCGGTAGTGATGTATGTGTTATCTTGTATTGATGCACAAAAAAATGAAAGTTTTAAATTACATAAAACTCTTGAAATTTGTAAAAAGTTACTCATTAAAGTTTTTCTTTATAACAGATATTGCCCTTAGTGTTATGGTTAAGAATCAGATATACCACTAATGTTACAATTTGAGACTAAATATGTCACAAACCATTAAATATCTCACTGTAAAAGTGAGAATTTGGTTTTAAAATCTTAGAGTACTAATATAACATTTAACAAACTTTAATAAATTTATGTAATTTACAATTTTCATTTTTTTTTGTATGTCAATCATTACATTCATCACTAAATTTGCCACGGTTCCCTCTAGAAGTGAAATTCAAATTCCTCAACATATTCGAATGCATTTGTAATCTTCTAAATTTTAACCAGATGAAACTTACTCATCCAATTCTAATGTGTGTTCCAAGTCTGTCCATGATGTCTTTTGTTTATTTGAATTCACCACCACTCACACTTCACTGTCCTCTCCAACCAAACTCGTCCAACAAAGAATATTTAAGCACAATTCTTCAATTCATCACCTAATTCCCTTGTCCATGGAGTATAAAGTTTTAACCAAATTCCAGGTATGATGATTGTTCTATTACAAATACTAATATTCAACACTACCTCCTCTAGCATTGCCTCTTTCTCCAAGTGGCAGCTCCAGTAGTGATGGATGGGTGGCTAGGATTAATGCGCAAAAAATGAAAGTGGTCAATTACATAAATTTCCTAAATTTTGTTAAAAGTTACATTAGTAACTTGAGAGTTCAAAACCAACAACTCCTTATTTTTACTCGTTAGTTTTTAAATAATTTGTGGTGTATGCGGTCTTAAACTATAACATTGATGGCATATTCAGTCCCAAACTATAACATAAGTGGCACTTTCTGTACCATAGAACTTCAGTGGGCAATCTGTCTAGGGCCAAATATTAGCAAAAAATTTTGTACTTTTCCCAATGATCTATCAATACACGTAACTGCACCTAATCATAACCGATTCAAGAGGGACTTCAATTGAGATTCCTCAATGCCTTCCTGTCTTCTTCCCCCAACTCCCTCATCCCTACTGCCCCCCTAAAATCCCCAAAATTCCCACACAATCCCCAACAGCCATGAGGCTTAAGTTTATTGCCATTTTAAGCTCTCTCAAAGCTCCAAGGCGAACAAGCCTATTTGGCAGAATGAGCTGTAAGCTTACGTTTTGGCCCCAGTGGAATTGTTTTGCGTGTGTGTCGGTGGTGGAAAGGCGCAAAGTCAAAGTAAGATTACGACCTGAGCCTCGTGAAACTCTTGAAGCATCCCTTGCACTACAAGGGAGCTAGTGTCTATCGACTAAAATTCAGTCGCTAAACGTGTAAGTTGCTAGTCAGTCATTAGTTGTAGACCACAGTTAAACTAGTGGCTGAAATATTTAGTTGCCATATTTCAGTCACTAGTCAATCGCTATATTTAAATTTCAGTTGATAATCAGTGCGTGTTTTTTAATATTTTTCACAATCAGTCGCTATTTAGTCGCTAGTTCCCATTCAGTCGCAAATTCAATCATTTTTTATGATTGAAAATTTCACCCGGCCTCTCCTTCCCCATTTCTTCATCTTTTTCCTCCTCCTACTTCTCTGTTTCTATCGACGTCTCCGACGTATCTCTCTAACAGTAAAGCTATTTATTGCAAAGTCACCATGTGTAAAGATCATTGTTGAGGTAATATGTATTTTAATTGAAGTTTATGTTTTAACTACTAGTTTCTATATTTATATACTCAATATTGTTATGCATATAGTAAACCATAGAACACCTATCATTGATTCCCCACCTATTGAAAACTAATATTTATGAAGAGTAACTGCAGTTGTACATAGTTATTGTATATGCATAATATTTCTTTGGTCAGGAATCATTGATTGTCCAAGTTGGACAGTTTAGAAATGAAAAAACCTTTTCAATACTATACAAATTATCTTAATGGTGGAAAAGTTTTGATCGTATCTAGCTTCGTTCCTCGGAATTCAAAATTGAGATTTTTGTCTAAAAAAATTTTGGTATTCTGCCGAATTAAACTAGGATACTGCCAAAATTTTTTTAAACTATATTAAGATAAATTATAATGTAGAAGTACTGTTTAGATTTTTCATTTCTAAATAAGTTAGGACCATTCCCTGTAGGAATTTATTTGGCATAAAAAGACAATCACATAGCATCTAGAATTTAATTATGGTGATAGGATTTTAATCATATATATGTTTTGCATTTATATTAAATGTTTGGTGTATACTACAAATGAAGTTATATATATTGTCTTTTGCAGGGAATTAGAATAATGGTGCCAGAAGGACGTCAATGGATGTACAAATGAATAATTAAGGATGGATATTTGAACCTAGATTTTATAAATGGTGTAGAAAATTTTATACGAACACTGTTTAGTAGTTCAAATGAACTGATTAAATGTCCATGTTGATGATGTCGAAATAGATATTATCGAGATCAAAATGAAGTTGGAATGCATTTATGTCAATATGGATTTGTGAAAAATTATTATGTTTGGTACTGTTATGGTGAACGACATGATACTCAAAATCATAATTTTCATGTGAGATAGAGTGCAAACACTCCATCGTAATCAAAGACATTGTCTGATATCAATACTATTTGTGACAATAGATCTGGGTACAATCATATGGTAATTGATTCGATGCATCTGAGTTTCGACTATACTAATAGGCTTGAAAGTGATGAATACGATAATGAGAATCAAGAGGAAGCGATTGTTGAGGGTACTGATAACAATGATGATATTGTGCATCATTTTGTAAAAATTAATAATCAGTTGCCTAATCCAAATGTACAGGAATTTTATAAACTACTGAGGGATGCATTAACACTGTTGTGGAGGGATATAACAAACACACGAAATTGTCGACAATTTAGCGGTTGTTGGGCGAGAAAAGTAAACATAATATGAGTGATAACTGTTTTAATGACATGTTTTCGATATTGAAGGAATTCATCCCAGAGAAAAATCAATTACCAGAGACGTTATATAAATCAAAGCAACTGATGAAAAAGTTAAGCTTTCCTTGCATGAAAATATATATGTTTCCAAAAAATTGTATGTTATTTGATTATGAGAATTTAGAATTGAAGTATTGCGGTGTCTGTGGTGAGTGTAGATATAAGGAAGAAACATTGAACAGAAGGAAAAGAAAACCAATTGCAAAGAAGGTGCTACGACATCTACCAATTAAAGACCGACTAAAACATTTTTTTATGACTCGCTAAATAGTTGAACACATGATATGGCATGTAAGTAGTGGACATGATACACATTCAGGTTTAGTTGCTCATCCATGCCAAACAAATGCTTAGCATCATATAAACTCATCTTTTCCTGACTTTGCTGCTGAAATCAGAAATGTACGTATTGGGCTATACACAGATGGGTTTATGCCAAATTCTGCAACAGATGGAACGTACTCTATATGACTTATTTTTATAGTTGTCTATAACTTACCACCGGAAATGTGTATGAAAGAGACGTACATTTTTTTTGTCATTGTTAATTCTAAGTTCAAGATCTCTGAGACGAAATATCGATGTATTCTTGAGACCTTTAATTGATGAGTTGAAGATGCTATAGGTAGAAGGAGTAGAAATGTGGGATGCATATCAATATGAAAATTTTAGAATAATGGTCTGTCTATTGTGAACAATTAGTGATTTTTTAGCATATGAGATGCTATCAGGTTGGAGTATACATGAGAAATTGGCTTGTCCATATTGTATAGAGAATATCAATACATTTCAGTTGAAATTCGAGAGGAAGTCGTGCTGGTGGGACTGTCATCGAAAGTTTTTGCCAAGTAACCATATATTTCGTGGAAATATTAATGCCTTTCGATTGGAGTTACGGGTAAGGGAAATAGTTGTTCCACCAATGTGTGGTGAATAAATTGTGCAATACTTAGATGACATGCAATTCCCACCATTTGGATCACCATGCGACACTCTTCGCACAACTGGATTTAGTTCTACTCATAATTGGCTGAAACGGTCGATTTTTTAGGAGGTACCTTACTGGAAGTTCTTGCTTGTCAGGCACAACTTGGATGTCATGCATATAAAGAAAAATTTATTTGAAAATCTATTTTATATATTGATGGATGTATAAGGTAAGACAAAAAATAACCCCAATGCCTAATTGGATTTAAAGTTGGATATACAATATGAGCTCTACTAAATTGATGATGGAAATACTAATATTAAACCGAAAGCCATATATGCTTTGGAGTAGGAAGAGGTTTAGCATATATGCTCATGGCTTAAAGGATCAAAAATTCCAGATGGGTTTTCCTCTAATTTATCACAGAAAGTTAATGTTTTATATTACAGTTTCTACGCTTTCAAAAGCCATGATTGCTACGTATTTCTACAATGCCTATTGCCTATTGCCTATTGCCTATTACAGTGCGTGGGTATTTGGCACCAGTAATGTGAGCCACAATATCTAAAGTTTGTTCATTCTTTCAGGAACTTTGTTCACACAAGATTAGATTTGAAGAGATAGAAAAACTTGAGAACCTCATAATCATCACTATTTGCAAACTTGAGATGATATTCCTGCCATCTTTTTTTAATTAAATGGAACACTTAGCTATACATTTACCTCATAATGAAGGCTGTGTGGTCCTGTTCAGTATTGTTGGGTGTATCTTTTTTAATGGTATAGTACTATATACGAATACTTTGTAACATTTTCTTTAATTTATTACATACCACCTTATTTTTTGTTATTTATAGGCTTATGCAGTCTCTAAAAAGAAAGACGTGTAACAAGGCAAAGTTAGAAGGCTCAATTATGAAGGCATTTCTAGTGCAAGAGATGACATTATTTTGTGAACATTACTTTGGTCCTGATATAAAAACTAGATTGAATTGAGCTCCTAGGAATGTTAAGACCATGAATTTGGGTTCAATGAGAGGATTTATCCCACCCTTCTTGCAGTGTTCTGTAATGGTAATAGAAACTTTCCTACTCACGGGACCTGTAAGATCTTAGATGAGGGTGAAATACGACTGGTGCATTTGTACAGTCTACAAAATTGCAAAGAAGTATATGCCTATTTTAAGATTTTCAATAACGTAATACGACAAAAGTTTCTTCATTCCACTGACAGACAAATGAAAGAGTTTTGGGTTCAACATTTCCCCTAGTGGTTTTATAACTGTAAACATTTTCTCTATCTTACTACTTTAATTAATTATACTGCTTTAAAATAATAGTATACAGTTTTAATATATATGGTACTACCTTTTTTTGTATTGGCAAGGTCATCTTCATTACAAGAAATTAGGCGAACGTCTTGTTGAACTATCACGTGGTCCGCTTTATTCTGCCACAAATTATAATAGTTGCATGGTTAATGGGTTTCAATTTCATAATAGGACTTACATATTGAACAAATCAACGGCAAACTAGGGTGTTTGTGTTAAGAGTGATAGAAGTTTGGACAGCAAGATCAACTTTTATGGAATGATTAATGAAATCATCAAACTTCAATATTCTGGACGTATTCCAAATGTTGTCACGGTTTTTAAGTGTACGTGGTTTGATCCAACACGTGGCATTCACACACATTTATCATCTAGCATCGTTGATGTAAAATGGAAATCGAGATTAAATCCACCATAACCATTCATATTGGCTCACCAAGCCATACAAGTATTTTATTGTCAGTACTCACATACATCTCAATAGCAATAATGTATAGTAATGAAAGTGAAACCATGTAGTTTTATTCGAACTTCATTAATTAGGAAGCTAATGATTCTACAGCAAACGATATTGAGGGTGGAATAGTTGAGGAGGATGAGGCATACCAGCAAAATTAGATACGGCAAGTCGACATCACACGTGATACTAAAGACATCGAATCAGGTCTAATGCTCGTTGATCTTAACATTGTCGATGAAGTAGTTCCACAACGAGATCATGCATTCTCTGTAGTTGACACCCAGGCTAAAGATGACCATTCAGATGAGGAAGAAAGCAAAGATGTTTTAGAGTCGGAAAAATTAGATTGAGTTAATTTAGAGTCAAAGTTCTTTAAATGTGTTGCTTCAGTTAATTGTAATACTGAATTTATATATAACATGTTAGATTTAATTGGACTAAATAAGATTTAGGCTAAATGTAATTACAAATTATTATATTATAAATTATATATTAGAAATATAATATAGCATAGTTTGACATAATATATAATTTGACTAAACATAATATATCTTAGAAATTAAATATTAGAAATCATATATTTATAGATATATATTAGAAATTTTATGAAATTTAGAATTAGCTATTATAAATATAATATATTATATATTAGGAGTATAAAAATATATTACTTGACTAATATATTAGAAATATAATATATTCATAAATTAGCAATATAAATTATGTTACTCAAGCGATTAGTGACTAGATTGTACATTCAACTGAATTCAAAAAATTAAGCGACTAAATTAGCAATTGAATTCAAAATATTAGCGACTTAGCGCAACTAAATTCGAAATCTAGCGACTGAATATTTCAGTCGCTATTAGTTAGTCACTAGTTAGTTGCACCATAACGATTGACAGATGTACCCTCACTAGCGACTGAAATTCAATCGCTAATCTTGGACTTTTCATAATTTCATAACTAGCGACAAAATTTTTCAATCGCTAATCAGTCCCTACCCCGCCCAGATCTATAAAAACCCTTTTGGGCCATTTGAATTCATTTGTTTCACTTTCAAGAGTCTGGAAACTCTCTCAATGATTCTTGCAAACTCATGCAATAGCCATAATCTGGTACCCTTTTAACTCTTCTTCTATTATTTTCCACATTCAATTAATGTGTTTCAGTTTCTAGTAGAATTTGGTCTGATTTATTTTGTTGTTGTTATATTTTAGAAATTGTTAGAAATTATTATTATTTTCAAGTTCTCAATATTTGTTACATTGTTAGAAATTTTTGTTAGGTTGTTAGAAATATTTGTTATATTGTTATAAATATTTTTTTAGTTGATAATATTTGCTACATTGTTACAAATAGTTACCAATTGTAGACATTGTTAGAAATTTTAAAAATTTTAAAAATTGTTAGAAATTTTATAAATTGTTAGAGATTTTATAAATTGTTAGAAATTTTTTATATTCTTATTTTAAAATTTATTACACATTTTTTAACTATCTACAAATTTTGAATATTTCTGACTTTTTATAAATTTATTACAATTATTAAAAGTTATTGGAAATTTATGATATGTAAAATTTGTAATTATGTGGTAAATTTTATCTGAAATGTAGAGATGGATCAGCATAGAGGAGGACATTCAGATCATTCCTCTAGAAGACGTCGATTTGCTCCGCCATCCTCAAATGTTGTGCAGGGTGGTGGGCGTAGAGGCCACGAGGCTTGGGGCCAGTACATTTATGGCACTGCCCCACAGCCAAGGGGCCGTCAGGGTCAGGTTCTCTGACCCATTCAGTTTTCTTCATCTGCCAATTTTCTAGCGGCCTATTCTGCCAACCCGTCAGTGGCATCGAAGTCTGGTTCAGAGAACCAGCAGTCAGCCTACCGAGCTAACGCTCCTCTGCAACATCCAGATCCAAGCCTTGACGAGAAGGGGTCTGGGGATGACGCAGTACCCCCTCACAGCGGAGGGTAATTAACCCGTTGTAGTGAGTATCGTTTTATTATTCAGTTTTGATATATTTCATAAATATAGCTTTATACTTAATTACTTATTTCATTAATTTCTTTATAGGTTCGTCAGTGACCCCCGGGTTTGACAGACACTGACAAACATATCTCTGTTGCTGTTTAAGGGCGAGCACCTTGAATGGAAATATGTCAAGTGAGAAAAAGGTGATGAGTATTTAGCTCAGTTGCAGGTAATTACATAATTTACTATTTCCATAAACTATTCCATTTAATTTTCAATATTATACATTTTTTAAAAAACTAATCAATGTTTTACTTTATCATTTCAGTAATATTATTGTTAGGATCCAGTGGACGACCACAAAATAAGGAAGGAGTTTTTCAGGCAGATGTGAGACCGTTACAAGCACAAGTTAGCTCATTTGTGGACGACAATTCTCAAGGCATATTTCAATAACATCTTACCAAATAACGACTACAATTTCTTTCATTCTTTTCAGCCACCGACAGCCCAGCTGCAGCACTAAGATAATCTTATCAGACACTGGAATGGTGAAAGATTCCAGCATGTCAGTGGCATCATGAAGCATAATAGGGTAAATTCTATTACATTTAATTCACATTTATTCTTCAATTAATTCATATTACTAACTATGTTAATTTCCAATTTCTTTGTAACTTGACAAGGACGCTCCTCCAGTTGCAAAGCCACAAAAGCATTCACTAGGAAGTCATACAAAGTAGATGTTTTATGATCATATGGTAAGAAAATAACTTTCACAAAATAAATAAGATTTTATAACTATATCATTTTTCTTACTAATTTTTCTTCAATTTAATTCCTAGACTCGGGTAGGCTAGCCCCGCAGTTTGGTGACTTTATTTGCCAAATGTCAACATGATGAGGACCTGCGAGTGAAGTTCTATCGCAGGAGCAGATAGATGATGTTGTATGTAATAATCAAAAGTTAAGGGTAAAATCCACTGGGGGTCACCTAGCTTATTTTTTTGTCCTAAACGGGTACCTTACCTTTAAATTGTCCTACCGAGGTACCTTACCTCTTATCGCATGTCCTGTTTAACTATTTTCCGTTAATTTCAGAGTTATATCTAACGGAAATTGCTTATGTGGCATAAAAAAAATTAAAATAAATCATAAAATAACACTTATGGTCCTTTAATTTTTTTTCTATCAACAATTCTAAACCCTAACATTTTAAATCTAACCCTCTACTTCATTGCCGCTGCTGTCGTCGTTGCTGCTGCTCGAATTCATCAGCCCAGTCCTTCTCCAGGAAAACCTCTCTCTCCAGCCTCCGCGATTCCCTCCCTGAGTCCCCCCACATCTACAACCTCTCCTCCCTATGCGCTGCTGTAGCCTCTAATTTCGCCTCTGCCAGTCGCTCCTGGCGCTGCAATCTCCACGGGAAAGACGCAATTGGTTTCCAGAGGAAGCTACGGCGCTCGATCGAAATCCAAGATCTCTGTGAGAAATTGTCGGTCATTTGCAGAAGCCATCATAGCAGCATCATCAAACTTCTGGGTGCTTCGATTTCTGGGAATTTCATATATCTTGTCTATGAATTTGTCGCCGGCGTTAATCTCGCCGATTGCTTGAGGAATCGGAAGAACCCGGATTTCACGGTGCTTTCTACGTGGGTTTCTCGGATGAGAATCGCAGTCGATTTAGCCCATGGCCTAGATTACATCTACAATTTCTCAGGCATCCATGCGAATTTCACTCACAATCGCATCAAGAGCACTAGTGTGGTGATCATTGAGGATTCTCTCAACGCCAAGATCTGTCACTTCGGGACTGCGGAATTGTGCGGCGAAGTCACGGAGAATCGATCCGATTAGAGGAATTTGATGATTGAAGGGACGAGAGGGTACATGGCGCCGGAGGTTCAGCTCTCCGGAGTGGTAACCCAGAAATGCGACGTCTACGCTTTTAGGGTGGTAATTTTGGAGCTGTTGAGTGGGAAGGAAGCATTGAGGTATGAGGTTGATGAATCGAGAGACGATGCAATTTCTAGGTGATGGTCAGAGAGCAAAATGAGGTGGTAGTAAAGAGCAGCAGAGTCGAGAATGAGGAGAGGGATGAAAGAGATCATGACAAAAGTTTAGGGTTAGATTTATAATGTTAGGGTTTAGAATTGTTGATAGAACAAAATTAAAGGACCATAATTGTTATTTTATAATTTATTTTAATATTTTTAATACCACGTAAGCAATTTCCGTTAGATATAACTCTGAAATTAACGGAAAATAGTTAGAGAGGACATGCGATAAGAGGTAAAGTACCTCGGTAGGACAATTTGAAGGTAAGGTACCCGTTTATGACAAAAAAATAAGCTAGGTAACCCCCGGTGGATTTTACCCCAAAAGTTAATAATATTTTATTTATTTACACCGTTTACCATTTTTACTTACTTTGTTTCTCAGGTGAAGTGTGAGGATGAGTTCATACAGAGGTATGGCTCTAATCGGTTGGGACATCCTACCGTCTGCCCACTGTCATGGGAGACGGTGGTTGGCCGGGCACACACGGAAGTGTGGACCTAGGTCCCATAGGCATTAGCGTTTTCTAACTAATTTCACCGTGCACAATCCAAGGTACTATTTCATTATATCTTACCAATTTTATTAAATTTAAATTCCTTATTTTTTTTTCAAAATTGACGTTCTTCAATACTTAAGGTTACGGGGATGACGTTACTAAGTAGCTTCGTAAAGAGAATGTGGAGCTCCGGTCTCAGTTAACCATAGTTTAGCAGCAAATAGCAGCTCAGCGGGCCCATCAGGACAAAATGGACGAGAAGGTCCATATCTTTGACGTTTTCATGCAATCCATGATTGGATAACAGGGCCTGCAAGCAGGATTTGATTTCGTGGCTACTACTACAGCATACCTTGGCCATATGTCCGCTCAAAGGACCCTCATGACTAGTGTTGATCCTAGCTTTGCACCTAGAGCATCAAGCAAAGGGGGATCTTATACCGCTCATTCTAAGTCACAACTTGTTTCTCTCCCTCATTATTGTATGATGGCTTCACAATTCTCAGAGCCTCCTCTACCATTATACCCATGGATGATGGCATCTCATCAGCAATCTTAGACAGCACCAGCACCAGCATTTTATCACCATCCTTCTTCCTCGACTTAGTTGGGCACAATGATGGTGGGTTCTCATCATCAGTCTCAGACGGCTCCGACACCAACATTTTATCACCATCCTTATTCCTCGACTCAGCCGGGCACAATGATGGTAGGTTCTTAACACTAGGTTCCTGAGTCGATTCATCCTCAGTCTTTTCTTGGTTTGAATGGGTCCATGCCGATAGCGCACTTAGCACAACAGCAGACGGATTATTCAGTAGAGTTATCTTCCCAGCTTAACATAGACCCATCCCAAATCGAGACTAATGTACCTGAGACGCAGGATATCTCAGGCGACCGTCAGCCTACAACTACACATAATCAGCCTCATGAGGATGCTAGTGGTGACCATCCCCGCGACACCATTTTTTACTATAAATTTCTCTAGTTCTTTACTTTAATTGTTGGACAAAATTTTATTTTTTTATTTTCTTACAATAATAATAATATTCCAATTTTTATTTTATTTTAGCTTTTTATTTTAAGACTTTATAATTTTTTTGTTCAATTTCTTAATGTTAATCACAGTTGGCGACTAAATTTTCAGTCACTAGTCTGACGACTGACTTTTTTAATCTCTAATTTAAAAATGTAGCAACTGACAGTTTCAATCGCTACACCTTAGCAACTAAAGTTTTTTTACTAAATATTTTAGTCGCTAGTCAATCACAGTTAGCGACTGCTAGCAACTATTTGTTCAGTTGCTAATCCGCTTCTCCTTTGTAGTGTTGGCAACCACCGCATATGTGCTGAAAGACAATGCCATTTTCCTCGCTGGTGCCGTGGCTAATGCAACCGCTAAAACTGTCACCACTCCACTAGATCATATCAAGCTTCTTATAGGTTCTTCCGAGTTCAATTGAGTTCCTGTTTGCTAATGGTTTCCTTAGCCCATGGGCGATGCTCGGTTTAATTTTTATAATTAATCTGATAATGATCAATGGTCCATCATAATCATCATTGTTAGAAGTTTATAGCATATCATACCATTAACATTCCCTTAAATTCATCAAAATCAACGAAGTCATCCCCATTGTTGTTGACGCCATCAATCATCTTCCATCTCTTTACCAATAAATAGTTGCCATCGAGATTCTCAACCCTCTTGGAGCACCTCCGTGTTGATCCACTTATCTTCATTTCTATCATGCACTGAGATACCTCGTTGAGGTTGAAGCCTTTCATGTTTAGCCTCACAAACTCGTTGAAATTGATATTTTCACTATCTAATTCCACCTTCTGTACTAGCTTCCCTAGTTCATCCCCTATATTTTTATGCCAAACTGAAAATCAACCTAAATTTCATTTTTCAACTAACCCAACGCAAAATTAAAGAATAATGAGTGACAAAAAGTCAAGACCCAATCAACCTGTAGAGGTAGGGCTTAGTAATTAGAGGAGAATTTTTTTGGGTATCATTTGATGATTAATAAAATAGAACATGCCAAGACTTGTGTGCACCCAGTGCATATGTGCGTTGAAACAAAAACTTAGCATGGAACATATTATAACAAAGGTCTGCATTCTTTTAGATAAGGTTGTGTGATTGGCAAACACTGTTAAAATTTTTTGATTTACCAATACACATTTACCAACGACTGCGCGTTGGTAATTTTGCATTGATAAATCAATCGTTCAAAATTTAGTTACCAACATGCAAAAATTAAGCCGTTAGTAATTTTTAATGCATACGCGTTGGTAAGATGCCCGTTGATAATTACCAACGGTCATGTACCAAATTCAGTTTCCAACGGGTGAAAAGATTTAATAAAATATCCACAGCTTCTGCTGTTGGAAATTAGGTTCTAAGTTTTAAAAAAATAAATAACTTTCCAACAAGGAGCCATTCGTAACTGCATTTTTTTAAAATAAAATAAATTAATTAATTTAAATTGATACTACATATTCAATAAAAATTATATCACTAAGATGTTATTAGTACCGAGAATTTGAAAAATTCAGTAAAAATTATAAACTAGGTAATTTCACAAAAATTAACTAAAATTTCACGAAAGTTAAAAAAATTCTGAAATTCTAAAAAATGTACCAAAATTGAGAAATTAAAAAATTTAAAAGCCAAAATAAATCCAAAAATTGAGAACAAAATTTTAAAAATCATTGAAATTCATAAAAATTTACCCAAAATTAAGAAAAAAATTAAAAATTCACACAATTTAACACAAAATTTAAAAATCAACAATCAAACAAGTAGATTTACTTACGAGACAAACAGATCTATAAACTCACAAAAATAACCAAATAAACAGAAAATAAAAATGAAAATCAGTAAAGAGGTGAGGATTCGTGGCGGCAAGGCGATCGAAAGTGAGGCCAGGTGGCGGTTAGAGATGAGGAGGGGAGGCAGCGGGCAAACGCGAGGAGGCGAGCAGAGGCGAGGAAGTGATGACGATCGGCAGTGGGGCTACACGAGGACGATCAGTAGTGGGAGGCGAGGCGGTTAGAAGGAGGAGGGAAATCACCGGCTGGGGACAAACGGACAGAGGAGAGAGACGACAATAAAGAGGGAATAGAAGGAGGCGGTGGACGGAAAAAAAGAGTAGAAGGAGGCGGCAGACAGAAGAGAAAGAGGAAAAAGAGGAGTGATGAGAGCAGAGCAGAGAGGGGGCGAGGAGAATAGCATGAGGCGGCAGAGAGGTGAAGAAGTCAGAGGCGGCTAAAAGAGAGGAAAATTTATTATTTATATGGGTTTGGTTAGGTTTAGGCTAGTGTTATGGGTATTATTGAGCTTTTACCGGCTATTTGGGTTTTTATTTATATATATAACATATGGGCTTTTAATATAAGATATATAAATAATAATGATATTAATAATAATAATTTATTTAGTTTCATGTGTATTTTTGTTATTTGTAAAGTACCATATAACTGATCGTATTTTATATAAATACTTTTTTTGAGGAATTATATAAACACGTAAAGACTTATTACAACTAAGGAATTATAAACTAAGAAAAATTATTATCATTAATTCTTCAATTAAAAAAAGTAACTAATTGACTTCCAAATATGATAATTAGTTAATTAATCTGTTTCAGTCACTTATTATATGATAATGCAATGTCAAGCAATTATAATTGGTTTATTACATACATTAAAACCATAAATTTTAATTTCACTATAAAAATACATTCTTATACCTGTTCATACACATTATATATTGTATATATATAGTTGTTGTTATTATTATTATTATTATTATTATTATTATTTATTATTATTACTACTACTACATATTTGTAAAAAATGTTTAAAAAATATTTCTTTACTTTCTAAAATTGTTATTTTAAATATATATTATTATTATTATTATTTATAATAATAATAATAATAATTATTATTATTATTATTATATATTTAACAGTTATCAACGTATCGGCGCGTTGGTAATCAACACGCGTGCACGTTGGTAATCAGCAGCACCGATTACCAATGCGTTACCAACGCGCGTACGCATTGGTAATTATCAACGTATGTGCACGTTGATAATGTGACCGTTGGAAAATAACTAATTTACCAACGCATTAAATCGTTGGTAAATTACCAATGTATTTGGCCATTGGTAATTTGGCCATTGAAAAATCTAGTTTTTTTAGTAGTAAAAGTGGCACGTGTGTCTCACAAATGAAAATGAGGGTGTGAATTTGAATCATAACTTTATTCTCTTGTGTTTTTTTACCTTTCTTTAAATAAATTGAAGAAACAGGTACATATCAAAGAACAAATACTTTATAATAAATCAAACTAAAATATACAAAAGAACATACACTTAATATGTAAGAATAAACAAAATGGAATAAAAGAATAAAAAGAAACTAATAAGAAATAGAATTAATAAAAGTACAACAACAATGCGTAAAAGAATATATAAGAACAGAAATGAAAAAAAAAACATGAAAACATTAGTGTAAAAATAAACATAAGAATATTGAAAAAATATGTTGGACAAATATCAAATAATAATCGATGAAGGATAAAAGAACAGTTATTATTTAATAACAGAACAATGGAAATATAAGAATAGACAAGGGCTTCAAGGAGAACATAGCTAAACTGCAAAATAATACATAACAACACATAAAATAACATATATAAATTGAAAAATAACAGAAACAAAAGAGCATGGGACCTAGGAACAAAAATCTTCTGTTCAACTTACCCTGTCCCCATCTATGTGCCACCACTAGCGATATGCCATGTGCCTGTATAAAGTACGATAGTGAATGTATTTAACAGAATCATTAACTAAGTACAATAAATCATGCTCTTGAAAAAATAAAATAAAATATATTAATTAAACAAATCCTCAAATAAACAAAAAACAAGAAGAAATAATAGAAAAGAAATTGGTGGGTGGTGTTAGAAATCATTTTCTATGCTTCTGTTTTTCTGGTAAAAATTCTTTGCTCCTTCAATTGAAAAAATAAAAAATAAAAAATATTAGCCTAATTAGATCTTGTCTGAATAATTCATCTATTAGCATCGCCAATCTAGCCTCCTCTTACTATAGAACATCATCGATGCCTTCTGCCATGGCTTCAACTTTAACGGGTAGGATAAGAACGACTAATTCTCTTTAATGAGGCTCCATGTTGCCTTCCATTGTCTAAGGTTATTTGATCGACAAAGGCTTTTATTAAATGATAAAATTTTTGGCTCAGAAAGCAAGAAGAATTTTAATTTTAAAGAGTTTGAGAAGATGATTCAGACACAAATCAATTGAAATTTTGTTATGGGTACTGCTCAATGCCGGAAGAACTTGTTACTGGGTGTTTTGAGAATTATACTCTTTCTTTAATTGTTTTTTTCTTTCTATTTGTTCTGTAACATTACAGCCATCAGCTCTTAAGAATTAAAATTGTCAAACGAAAAGAATAATGGCATTAAGCAAAAAATAGACACAACTACTCTCTCTAATAAAACACTTTTATTACAAGCTTCTGATTTTGAGATTAAATTTGTCTGCAAAGAGTAATTTTTTTTCTAATGGTAAATAGTAGTTTTTTTTATAATTTAATTTTTTCCTTTTTACTTGCCTGGTGCACTATTTTATTAACGGCTTGGTCAATCTTGTTAAATAAACGAACAGGTGGCAACTTGTGGGAAATGGGACAGAGGTTTGGGACAGAAGATTTTCATTCGGGAACTAGTAGTATAAAAATCTAAAAAGAACAAATATTATAGTACAATATAATTCATATCCATTTACCAGTAAAAACTCGGTATAGTAGGTAGTTTAGGGATAACTAACCTTCTAGGTATGATTTGTGTTGGTCATGAAGTTGCTGGTTTCAAAGCTTTTTCCTCTTAACTATTTTGATTTCAACTTTTTTGGGCTTCTTTGTGTTTCTTGTTGAGTTTTAACCTTTTTTCATTTAGAATCAAGAAATTCATTGCCGAATCAGAAGCATGAAAGATGAAAAAGTCATATTTTTCTAGGGTTAAAGCATCAAAATCAAAACAAGAATAAAACAAACAAGAGGAAACAACAAAACCGAACTTTACAGCTGTTATGCTAGGGTTTCTTTGTCAGTTGAGTTTCACATTTTTGTGCGTTCTCTGTCGGAGTTGCAAGAGAAAGAGAATAGAGCAGGAGACCGGTGATGGAGATGTGAGATCACATAGCGGAGCTGGGAATCTAAGAGGAGACGGTTTCTGGAAGGTTATTTCGAATTTGGTGTGTTTCGTCCAATGTAAAAATATCTTGTGACAAGTTTTATAAATTTGTGCATTTTAAGGTACCAAGTAGATTTTTAATTTCTATGTTTGGTTTGGAATAAATAAATAAATAATAAAAATAATAAATAAATAAAAATAAAAAATAAAAAATTCTTTGTTTGCATGGAAAGTCAAAATTTGTATGCTGCTCAGTTTTGAATAATTTGGACAGAATTGGAACTTTACTATTTTATAGGGATGGCGAGCGACATACGCCAAATCTATCTAAGAGCCGGTTAACTGAATATACCAATTTTTGATGAAATATTGTACTAATTATTACAGTATGCGATTAGGCTTAAATCAAAAACAGAATTGGTATTTTAACGACTTTTTCCTTTTACTTTTCTCCTCTGCCGGATCAAATTACCACTAGTCACAAGAATCTTGGCTTAATCCAAGCCCAACCACTCCTCTTAAGTGCTACAAGCCTACATCAAAGGTCCCGGACTCATTCTCGTTGAAGATATATGGGCAGTTTATTTAAAATTAATTGGTTTAATTCAATATCATTTTTTACAGGGCTAGGTCAAGTTAGCACGCAGGTCACGAAGATCCAACTAAACTGTTCTCAAATTGTCTCATCTATTTGTAAAAATTACATTTTTTTGTCATTTACCGATTCTCTCTCACACGCCATCGTGCTAACACGCCGCCTCCAGCCCAATCTTTTCTAACTCTGGCCACCCTCCCCGCACCTCGGATTCATTGGTCTATCGTCAGATCCGTTAATTCTCTCTCACATGGTCATCGTCTGCTATTGTCATAATTCCTAAGGCGATGACCTAATTAGATACCATGGTAAGCCTACACTGCAGAGATAAGGGTGATGCCGATGGCAATTGGTGAAATCGTGAATTATGGTGAGGGCTGCATTTATAGGGGCAAGTTAGCAGCGGAATCGAGAGCTATGGCCGTCCGTTGTACAAAGGTGAGGCTGCTACCGTCGACCCGGCTCAGGAGCTATAGTTTGAAGATACGCTGGCAGTGCGCTAAGCTGGAACTACACAATGAAGGAGTCGAACATGGAGCTGAAAGTTGAAACCAGGGGCAGGAGACGTGTACGGAAAGTGAGAAAGGGAAGAGAGCTTTTGTTCCTAGCCAAAAGATCAATGGCACACTTCTGTAATTTATAAGAAGTCTGTCCCCCTTTTCTGTCCTAACATACGTGCCTCCCTTTGACCCTGCCTGGACCTTTGACTCATTAATCCCATTAATGGGAAACGAACCGGCCCATAACTATCACGATAGAAAACAAGAGCTCCGGAGGCTGTGGCTCGTCGGCACAGAATATGTGAAAGAAGCCTTCTGGTTCTCCGTACTATAGGGGAAGGAACCGATGGTCAATCAAACAAGAGAAGAACTCTGGTTCAAAGCTCTTAATAAATCAAAAGTACTGTTCTTGTCCAGAGTCTACAACTCTCCGAGAAGCAAATCCAAGGGAGACAGTAATATACTACTGGTGCATCTTTTTTTTCCCACAAAAAGAGACTCCATCCTAGGAATGTTAACATGCAAAATATAGGAACTCCGCATCACCTAACCATATATGCAAGCGTCAACTTTCCAATTCAGTCATCATCTTCCTCATCTTCCTCATCTTCTTCCTCGTCCTCCTCCTGCCCCTCCTGCCAGATCACACAATCCATGCATTAGGCTACTTGAAAATCAGAGCAGGAAAAAAGAATGTTCAGCCCAACTCGGTAAAAGATGCCATTGCATTATGATACAAGGCCACTAAGACATATGTCCGGAAACTACAACCAAAACTTGGTTTCAGATATGGATAAAGATAAAAAGTAAACCATGACCACAACAAACAACACTGAACTACCTCTCCACTAACACCTTCCTCTTCATCATGCACTTCAGACTTCGATCTGTCTGATTCCTCATCACCAGCAGCTTCCTGCACATTCCCATCAAAAGGGTCGGCAAACAAGGGAACAACAGTTGAAGGATAAACAAAAGAAAAGGAAGTATGTGATTCTGTACCTGCTTCTTGTTATATGCAGTCATTTGCTTCTCATACTCAGCTTTCCTCTTAGCAGCTTTGGCCTCATATTCAGCTTTGTCCTTCACAATCATGTTCAATAGACAAGAAATAAGAAAACCATTTGCTCACATAATAAAGCAATCAGCCAAGTTCCAAGGCTGATGTTCATGCAGGAATAGGCCTTTATGGAGCGACGATGAAACAAAAACAGACACTCCCTAAAACTTTAAAGGTCAACCTAAGAACTGGGCACCTCGAACGTCAAAGCAAGGTAGAGTTCAAGATCATATTTTCTACTTACACCTTCTGACATTGACTTCCACTTCACTCCTGCAGCTTTCCCAACCTATAAACATATGAATCAAGGAAACTAGATAAGTAACATGCACAACCACACCAATGAAGGTACTTTTATGACTATAATTGCTTACCGCTGAAACGGCTTTCACATTGGGGTTCTCCTTTTTGAAAGTATTTCGGAACTCCTCCCTTCAAGAAACATATGCATACATATTTTCAGAAGAGATGTCAATGCATGGGAAAACCAAGAACAGAACACAACTTTCAGATTCTCTTATCATGAATCACCAAATGCCTGTGACACATACAGGAAAACAAAGAATGCACTGGGAGGCCTCTTTGGTTTGTTTGGATCCTTTTTAGCCACCCTCTCCTTCTTTGCTTTCCTCAGGCTGCTCATATCAGCAGCAGCCTTCCGCTTCCCAACCTTTCTGAAAACAACACAAATATCAGATGCCTCAAAGTTCATTGTAATTTGCTACAACATTCCTGTACGCGCTGTATCAAAATCAAATATGAATCTGTAAAGAAATCAGATGCCTAAAATAACACTGTAACTTCCTAGACAGTAGGCAGGTAACCGGACCAGTTAAAACACCAAAACCGAGAAACAAATGTTTTAAGCGTAAACCAAGTTCAAATATTCGACCATAAAGTCCCACTAACCCGTCATCAGCAGGTTTCAAGGTGGCCTTCGTGTTCTTGGCTGCACCTTTACCCTTAGCTCCTCTCATTTTCACTGTTACAAGATGTGATCGGCAATTAGTCAGATATACTTAATCACCAACACAACAGGGAGACAGGGAACCAATTAATTTGAAATTAAGCAGGAATTAGGGGCAAAAAAAATCCAGAACAAGTTAATTTCTAGGTACATATTACAACACATAAATGTGGCAGGAACCAATATATAAATACCATAAACACAATGGAAAAACCAAAGAAATCTACAAACGGATTAAATCAGGAAGAAGAAGTAAAGAAAAGGATAAATACAAATATATCATCAAAATTTGGACTAAATTGATTCACCAAATTCCCAAATCAATACAAAATATTCAATGATTAAGAAAAACTCTTCGTAGAAAATAAGAATCAGATGGGAATCCAAAAAAATCTGAAACATAAAAAGGGACTACAAATTAAAACAAAAGATAAAGTACTCGATCGATAAGATACATACTGAAAACACCAGAACAGATAAAAACACATGATGTACCAGAAAATAAATAAATTAACGCAAAAGTGATAATAGAAAGCAAAAATAGGACAATGAAAAGTAGGAGTCCGAATCAGAGGAAGAGCAGAATTACGCTACCCCGGCGGAAGCAAGAAGCGAACGGCGAAGACTTTGAGAGAAGAGGAACAGAGTTGAAAGCTAACAGAGCGAATCGCAAAAATATCGAACGCGAGTCCGCGCAACCGAGAGAGCCAGCGAAAGTTGATTGAAGTGACTGGATCAGCAAGTAAACCAAGGGCGCCTCCCAATTGCCGCCAAACGTGGCAACTCTTTTACCGGCTATAACCAGTTCTAGAATATCTGCACTTAATGGTGATAATTATTTTAGGGCTTTAATTTCGATCAGCGGTGGTGATTAATTATTGCCGCCAAATTATCCACTGCGTGCAGGTCATGAAAGATATTTTGTTGTGGGACGACAGGCGATTGACACGTTTTCTGTCAAGTGTTCATGTTGCTTTATTGGGCCATTAGTATGGGCTTCAAGCTCTACTTTATTTTCGCTTCTTGGGCTAAGAGCTGAGCCATGTCGTTCACAGTGAGAGTTGAACAAAATATTTATTTTTTTAAAAAAATATATTTTTTATTCCAGAAATGATTAATTATTTATGGATATTTTTATTTCAAATGCACTTAATCTATTTTATTTCTAACCAAGAAAATTGTTTGTCGATAGTCTTCACTGCATGAATAAAAGAATAATTCATTCATCTAAGAAATAACATTTTTAGCATTTTAATAAAATTTAAAGACATTTTTGTCAGGTACCTCTTATATGATTGATGTCTTAATAGTTTGAATCAACTGCGACGGGTAAAGTTAAAAAATTCATAATGCCATATATACATAGATATCCTTCATATTTATAAATACATTAAAGATTGCTTCTATTAAGGAGGATTACAGATAAAAAAAAATGTCAATGAGTAAATAGTTGAATATTGATTGATCTTAAAATGTGAAATAAATAATTATACTAGAACCATTAAATCCAAATTAATAGAACCATTATATCCAGATTATTTTCTGTACTACTTGGTGAGTGTTAGAAATCACAAATATCCATTACACAAATGCAGACTTATATAGATTAAAATGGTGTCATGGATCCCACTTTTATTTGAAAAATATGAGTATAAGGTACATAAAATTAAGTCACTCATTACAAACTATTTCTTTTTGTCATTCTTCTTTCTTATTTTTCTTTTGGTACTCACCAGAAATTTACAATATAATGTTAGAAGAAATATATTCTTTTTACGTAGTTGTATTATAGTTTAAATTTTAACTTTAATTAATTCAAATTTTAGGACTGATTATAATTTAAACTTATATATGAACCCTATTTTAAAAATATTCTAAATCCATCATTGCTATCACACTAGTTCAAAACAATTATTGTAAAGAACAAACAATATTATATTTCAGTCCCTTAATAGTGTTAAATGCTTCCGTGAGAGTGACTTGACTTACATGAAACTTGGATGACAGAGTTTTGGGGGTGGAATAAACGGAGATTTAACTGTACTAATTCAACAAAGTTTGAAAGCTAATGATGCATTTACTCCAAATATAACAAGAACTGGAAGCTTGTGAGAAAACAAGAGAATATGGATCTTTTACCTGTCCAGGGAAAGGAGACCACAATCCCAAATAAAAGAGTGAAATTTGTTTTATTTGTTCCAACGGCTTGACCAATTTGTTTTTATTTGTTTCAACTGCAGGAGAATATCATAATCTATAGACCCTACGTACTTTTTCCTCCGATTAATAGCATCCACATAAACAATTAAAGGGGTAAAATCTATTAGAGGTTAACTAACTTATTTTTGTTTTCTAAACGGGTATCTGACCTTCAAATTATTCTAATAAGATATCTTTTCTTTTATTGCACGTTCTAATTAGATACTTTCTATCAATTTTAAAATTAAACTTGATGGAAAATACTAATGTAGTATAAAAAAAATTTCTAAAATAAATTATAAAATAATATTTGAAGTCTTCTAACTTTTTCTATCACCAATTTTGGGCCCTAAATTTGTCCTATGACCTTCTTCGCCCACCTCCTCCTTCTCATGCTCTTCACGACCACCTCCTTCTACTCTCTAGCCATAACTGCCCCTATAGCTTGCACGCTACGCATGGCAACTTCAACAACAACATCAGATCCATCATTACCCTCAAAATATAGCTTGCTAGCACCTATTCTTATCGACCCTCTTCTTGTCCACTCGCAAACAAAGCCCCTCGACGAAGATTGATCCCGGAGAGAAACAAGAATATCTTCCTCGGCCTCAGATTCCTTGAGCAATCTGTTTCCTTGAGAAAAACAAGAACATCTTCTCCGCTCGCAAACACAGTCACGCACGATATGTTTCCAAAGCTGGGGGTGGGGCTTGTTCCCAAGTTGTGGAGGAAGTGAGGTTCGTCGGTGCATTGAGCGACGCTAGTTTCTAGAGAATGGGTTTTGCAGGTCTTGGCTCCATCCAAAAGATTGATTCTTTCTTCTTCAAATTCCTCTTCGATTTCGGTGAAGAACACATAATCAGTCATCGGATTCGAGGCTGCCAATTACAGTTCCCATATTCGAGGCTGGCGGTGGGAGAATCGGAGATTGCAGTTCCCAGATTCCTCTTGCCTCCATCTGGGAGCTTCTTAGTAGATTTCTAAGTCCAAACTTCATTATTATACCTGTTGTTCAATAGGCTTTCTTGCTCCGTTCTTGCAATATTTGTTGTCGCAACTCGGCTCTTCCCACTTTTCACTTTCCGCTCCGCTTCAGTCATACTCAAATGCTTCATCGCTGCTTGTTCGAAAGCAGCCAAAAGATTTGAACAGAGAATAAGTGTGGTTGGATTAACCAACTCAATTTGCAAGTCCTTAATCCTTTTTTTCCTCTTCAAAATCATTGAACCCATCTACTGAAAGCACATGAATAAGTCAATCTAGCTTTCAATAATCAATGGGTTCCTTGCAATTCCCAGCTGATTGTGTGTTCCCTCCATCTGCCCGCCCACCCCATCATTCCTTTGAGCTAGCAATAATTGGTCATGGAGGCAAAAGGAAGGGCTGGTTCATGGCTTCATTTAAGCTTTGTATAAAATGGGTGGATTTTGAGTTGATAGATTTGGTACCAACTGGGAAGCCGACGGGGAAGGAGAAGAATCAAGGTGAGAAATGCGAAGAGGGGCAGAGGGAGTGAGAAAGAGGAAGATTTGTTACATTAGGTGTATAAACAATAGATTTAGAATTTTAGGATTTAAAATTGTTAATTGAAAAAGTTAGAAGGCTATAAGTATTATTTTATGATTAGTGTTTTTTATGTCAGGTCAGCATTTTTCATCATGTTTAATGCTAGAATTGACAAAAAATAACTTATTAGAATACGTAATAAAAGGAAATATACCTTGTTAGGATAACTTGAAGATCATGTTCCCATTTAAGACACAAAAATAAATTAGGTGACCTCTTGTAAATTTTACCACAGTTAAAGGATGATTCAAATTTACATGCCTCTTATTTACATTTTACAAGAAAAATAAAGAAAGCTAATGGACCTCACTTTTCTAATCGAATATGTTGTAATCCTTTAGAAAATCTGTAGTTAGAACGTAGTAGTAATTATAGTTATGCCAAATTTTTCTTAGCATCTTCTCTTAAAATCATGAACCATTAAAGCACTCGAATTATTAAAGAATGATTTCTTTCTTGATCAAAATAATCTACATTCTATATATATATTGTAAAGGGCATGAAAGGAAAGGAGGTTTTGCCACCTGTCATGAAAATAATGTCATTTCTTTACAGTGGCATTTTTCGGTGGGGAATGTTCAATTTCATGCTTTAGTTGGACATCTTTATTTTAAAATCGCCATTGGGCTTCGTAAAGTGATTCGTATCTAGTGAATAAAAAAATATGGTGAAGTTGTGGCTAGGGATGTCAACGGATATTCGGTCCAGCGGATATTTGACTAAATCCTATCCGACGGATAGGATTTTTTTTACAATTAAATGGATTTGGAGCGGATTTGGCTTTTTTTTTTTTTGTATCCACCGGATGTGGATAGGATATGGGTTTAGGTCCATTTGCCCCATATCCTACCCGTATATATATATAGTAATTACATGGAAAATTAATTCGGTTAATTGTGGCTGGACTTTATAGGTTGAAATGGCCGAATCATTCACACACACACAGACACATATATATATACACATAAGGGTAATATAGTTTGAACATATATACAAAATCATTCACATATATACATATATTTTCTGTAAACTTGTTCTTATTTCCTTCAGATTTAAACATTCTGAGGAGTTACATTAGTGCGTCAAAGATTTCTGCAAGTATCATCTTGATTTGTCAATTCAAGAATGATGCAAGTTGCAACTATATGTTTAACTTACCAGATTGTATCGTATGAGTACTAGACATTGTAGTTGGATTTAGTTATATCAGCGTGTTTAAGTTATCTGACTGTTGCACTTCATTATGTGTCTCTTATTGTTGATATTGTTTTGCTAGATGATCAATTTTAATAATTTTTAATTAGTTATTCTGTTACAAAATTATTGCTTTTTTATTATGACAGATAGCACGCAGCGGGTTGGTGGATTTTATCCAAATCCTACCCGCCTTAAAATGGATAGGATATGGATGTTAAAATTATAAAACCGATAAATGGTGGATAGGATATGGATTGAATATCCAACATGATGGATAAGATATGGGTTTAGTACCATCCTACCCAAATCCTATCCATTGTCATCCCTAGTTGTGGCAGTTTTAGAGAACTTACTGTAGTACGTGGTAGCAAGCAATCTCATGCCAGTTGATAAACATCCTTATTTTGCCGTCTAAATCAGTAAAACTAGTAGCCAGGAAAGTAGTTTTGTTTATATATAAAAGGAGTTCTACAAGTGTTTCCACTACAGGCATCACCCTAGAAACATTCTTTTATCTTTCTTGGTTTAAAAAGAGCTCCACTTCAAGTTTACGTTCGAATTGTTTGGAAGAAGTGTTTCTGATATTATTGTCAATAAGTTTCATTTGTGAAGTTTGTAATTAGTTTTCCTCAAGTCTTTGAATTTAATTCCCGAATTCATTAACTCTACTTTGTTCACCCTCCTATTTCTACGCAATAGTATATTTACAGCTCGAACTCTAAATTTTGATTCTCTCCATCTAATCAGCTTCATGACAATGGAAAAGATTGATGATGCAGTAAATCCCTATATTTGAAATCTCATACAAG
Source organism: Aquilaria sinensis (assembly GCA_005392925.1). NCBI lineage: Eukaryota > Viridiplantae > Streptophyta > Magnoliopsida > Malvales > Thymelaeaceae > Aquilaria > Aquilaria sinensis. The sequence continues at coordinate 141,778 of SMDT01000932.1, read as the reverse complement.
CTTGGAAAGAAGAATTGTATGATGTTCGCCTCAAGTATCTAACGAATACTTGGAAACTAGCTAGCTTATAACTTTTTTCTTAGCCTGTAACTTTAAACTTTCACAATTTTTTTTCAAAAATCTTGAAAGGCACATTGCTTTATCTACACTAACATAATGTATTCCCAGGCTAAATCTAGCCTGTTATAGCTTCAGAGTAACCTCCTCCTAAAATTCCTGATAATTGCTTGGTAAGAATACATTAGAAATCTAACTCCAACTACAATGCCAGGACACATTCCAAGGCCCAATCTAACACCAACTTGAACCCTAGCATTAAACCATATGAGTTGACCATTGTCACCAACATACATCTGGCAAAGTGGATCAACACTAATTTCATATAAAGCAAATATGTATTAAGCAATTCAAGAAAAGGAAAATTTTGAAGAAAATCCTTGAGATGACTAACATACTCAAATCTGTCATCTTTCAATTGCCGTTGCTATAACTGGTAACTCTACTACTATATGCATATTCTAGCCCAAAATAAAGGGCATTGATTAGGTCATAAATGATTCTTTAAGTGCCAAAACATATGTTTATGATGTTCCTACTAAGTTAATCATTAAGGATGTCTTTGATGCATAACTAACTATTGATCTATTCTAGAGCATTTGAAAAAGAAAACTTCACAAACTAGGACCGACTTAGATATGCTTACTACAGAAACTAAAGATGTCACCCAACAGCTAGTAGCTAAAGCTTTACACAGCTAGCCGACTTAGTAATAACTAATATCTAAAATCCAAAAATTTAACTATGCCCCCTATAATGGCTTTTCATTTGTGGGTAAGAAAAGAATAATAATAGTTATTATACATTACAAAGGTTGAAGACCAATGTCACTAGGCCATTGTGAAAAGATCGTATTCCTCTAAATATAAGCCTCACCTATTCAACAATATGACACTAATTCTCTATTAATGGTAAATAGTAGAAGCCTTAAACAAAACCGTACATTTAATAGCACTATCATCTTAGTATTAACGCAATGCTCTTTCGATTCACAACTATAATCCTAATAAATTTTAACAGTCAATTTATTAACTTTTCTTGCACAAATTTAAACTTGAAACCCACATGGAAAAGTCACACATTAGATAAACAAAAAAAAAGTTAACTATTAATAATACAAACAGACATTGTTTTATCTGCAACTTCCAATGTCAAATAATGACGGCAAAATCTCATTGATAAAATGCCTGTTGTGAAGCACAGGCAAACTTTAGTTATTGAGCCAATAAGTGTCAAAGATGGGTAGTGATGAGTAAATCGGTTTATGAAACCACTTTTCTAAGAGTGTTAAGAAACATTACTAAAAAAACTAGCTTTTCCAACAGCTATTACCAATGTGTAGGCGTTAGAAAATTTAAAAATACCAACGTGTAGCCGTTGGAAGCATGCCGCTTATAAATAGATCATTGGAAACCATATTATCAATGGCCGAAACTTAGACAGTTGGTAATTTTCTACTTAAGCACGTTGATAATTTGGCCATTGGTAAATTACCAACGATCGTAGACGAGAAGGATTTTCCAACAGCCTAAGTATTTCTAACGCATATGCGTTAGTAATTATCAACGATTTAGGTCATTTGTAAATACCAACGGTCTAACCCGTTGGTAAGTTACCAACAGATTGGGCTGTTAGAAACAATTTTTTAAAAAAATATAACTATTAACAAAATTATATTTTATTTTTACAAAATTACAAAAAAAATAAGAAAAACCAACAAAATCAGAACATCACTTAATCGAACCACAAAATTACCAAATCACTGAATCACAAAAATAACAAAATCATAAAAATCACTTAAATTAAAAAAAATTACAAGAAAATTAGAAAAACCAACAAAATCACAACAACTCAAAATAAATATTCTAGGAAATCACACAAAATGAAAATAATACAACAAAACCACAATTTAATACTAGATCTAAAAAAATTACAAACATAAATTACAAAAATTAAAAAGGCAGATCTGCGAATACGATGAGCCAAGGTGGGGCAACGAACGGCGATGAGCAATAATGGCGAGAGGACGGAGAGGTAATGGCGAGGCGATGGGGAGATGACGGTGAACGACGATGAGTAGATCTACCAAGATAGATAAGGGTTCTGGCGAGATGACGACGAGATGATGGTGAACGGAGAAATAACGTTGAGATGATGGCAAACAAAGAGATGACTGCAAACAACCGACGACAACATGACGGAGAGATGACGAGGGACGGTAGAGACCAGATGAAAGGGCGAAGCGAGGGAGGGAAGAAGAAAGGGATGACAGAGAGTAAATGAGAGGGCGAGGTGAAGGAGGAAAGATGATCAGAGGCACTGTAAAAAACAGATGTGAGGGTGATGCGAGGGAGGGGAGATAAGAGGATGATGAGAGTGAGGTTGTAGAGGTGTGGGTGAGGGCTGGGTATTTATAGCTACGGTTATAAGGTCGGGTTAAGTTTTCGCCCAATCAATAATTTATAGGTTGGGTTAGGTTGGGTCGAGTATTAAGCAATTCGAGCTTTGTTTGATTGTATTAGCTTTAAATTTTGTTCAGGTTTGGCTTGATAATTATTCGAACGAGTATTAAAGCTTTAAATCGAGCCGAACTTGAGCCGATAGAAGCTGTTTGTTCATTTTTTCACCCCTAGGTAGAAAGCAAATGAAAATAATTGTGAGGGAGGGGAGATGACAGGACGATTGAGGGAGCTTGATGTGGGTGAGGGTTGGGTATTTATAGCTACGGTTAATGATTAATTATTATTATTTTATTATTAGGATAGGTTGGATATTATTATTATATATTATAATAATAATAATATAATAATAATAATAATAATAATGATGATGATGATTATGATGATATATTATGATATATTAGATGATACATATGATATATTATATATTATGATACATTATGATACATATTATGGTACAATATGATACTAATAATGATATATATATATATAAGATGACATATTATATATTATGAAATATTATAATATATGATATATAATAATGATAATAATAATAATAATAATAATAATAATAATAATAATGACAATATTAATAATAGTATTTTCTAATGGGCAAATTACCAATGGTTAGACTGTTGATAAATTACCAATGAGTTAGGCCGTTGGTAAAAAAAAAAAAAACTAAAATTTCTAATGGCCAAATGCGTTAGTAAATTTACCAATGGTCTGGCCGTTGGTAATTTGCTAGTTGAAAAATACTTAAATTACCAACGCATTTAATCATTAGTAAATTACTAACGTGTTTGGCCTTTGATAAATTTTAAATTTTTTTACCAACGGTCTAATGCGTTAATAATTTACCAACAGTTTAGCCATTGGTAATTTACCTATAAAAAAATAAGTTTTTTTAGTAGTGAAAATTGTTTGCATATACAACATAATTGGTTGGAAAAGAATGATCAATACTTTTTTTAAAAAATAAATATGAGTTAGGGTAATATAAGAATCGAATAATATATTGCTCATAAAAATTAAAACATATCGGATAACAATATAAAGAGCCTATGAAAAATATGAAAATAATAATAATGTCACATATACAATAAAAAAATGAAAATAAAATCATGACTAACAAAAACAAAGTCATCCATAAAGAAGTATACCAATAATTATATGGCAATAATAGCATAATAGTCCGTGATAACCATTAGTCGTCACAGACTACATTGTTCCATATGAGGTCCTGTGACAGTCTTTATCGATGGTCATGTTATGTTTTTTTTATAATCATACAAGAAAGTCCAAGTAAGTTGGGAAATATAAGGAGAAGTACAAAAACAACCATGAGTTTTTTTGGCATACATACATATAACAGTAAATAAAAGTGATGAAATTTATACAGAAAAAATCATAATATTGAAAGTTCGGAAATTGTAAATGAATAGATGGAGAAATATATTGGTGTATGTTTTATGATATTGAGATGTATTAGTGTGTAGAAAGAGGTAAACGTAAGTTATCATGGTGTAGGTTTTATGATTATATAAAGCTAATTTTAAAGGAAATATATTAGTTTCCAGAACACATTAACTACAATATGGTTACTTTCACTTAAAAAAAAAAAAAATATGGTAACTTTCATCTATGCAAGTTTTATTTGTCATATATGATTGCCTTATTTTTTTTCTTAATATTCATGTAAATCTAGAAAAATATTAAAATTTCAAACAAATTGAAATTTGATTAACTTTTGATTTCCGACCCTTCTACGTGAATTCTTGGGTTCGTTAATAACACAAATGTTACATTGAAGTTCAAAATTTTAGGTTAAAAGCCAAATATAGTGAAAATTGGTAAAAATAATTAGTGAATAATTATGGTATTACACTATAAATCTATGGGTAATTTAGTCATTTATAAAGTAAAATATGATATAATACTTAGACTCCAATAAATTACACAATTACAAGAAAACCTCTTTGATTTCTTTTATAATAATATAATAGATATAATAAATTGGTTCATTTTGATTTTTGCTTTGTAAAGATTGATCCCCCATCTAGTTCAGTTCGAGGTTGTGCAAAACTGAAACAAGCTTGCAAGTGACATCCTATAGGCAAATGAAATAAAAATTAGAGAAATGCTAATAGAAAAGCAATGTTGCCAAAAGACCAACTCAGTGAGGCTGTTGGGTCATGGACTCACGAGCTAACTATTCAACATTCAACCAGTGCAATACTTTTTATAAAGTTATTACAAAAGTCTTTAGCTAATTGGCTTAAGTCGGGTATAGGTTCTCTGGTTTTTTAATACCAAAATCCTTTTGTGCCGGGGCATTTTATATAGAATAACATTATTATTGCTCATAAACTCCTACTTGTTGTCCACCGAACGAATGTTAACAGTGGTCCCACAGGATATAAGACACTTTTAAAACTTGACATCAGGAAAGCTTATGATAAACTTCAGTGATCTTTTATTGAAAGAGTCTTTCGATATATGGGTTTTCCTGAGATTTAGATACATCTTTTCATGCAGTATATATCAACTGTCATGTATTCTGTTTTAGTCGATGATTGCATTACAGATTGGTTTTCTCCTGAGACTAGGATCAAGTAGGGAGATCCATTCTCCCATACTTGTTTATTTTATGTGTGGAAAACACTATTTAGTTATTTATCATCCTTACAATCTACTGGTGTAATCCAAGGTCTCAAAGCAAGTCAAAATGAGTCTGTCATAAATCACTTGTACTTTGCAAATGACAACTTAATTTTTTTCAAACCTACAATAGAAGCCCTTCTCTGACTTCAAGAAATACTTATTGTTATATGCTACAGCGGCAAAGTAAGAAGTTAATTTTGTGAAATCTGAATGGACATTTAGTTAGAATGTTCCCTATAAGCTCAAAGATGAGTATCAGCAGAACTTGCCTTTTCAAATAAACGACAACATTCTTCCCTATCTCGAGTTACCTTTTGCTCAAGATATGTCTAGATCAATTTTTTTTCTATCTTCTGGCTAATAAGTTACAAAGACGTCTGGCCAACTGAAAATGGAAGTTATTAAATCCTGTGGGCCAGTTAACTATGATTCAGTCCATTCTTTCTTCAATTCCATGTACATGATGTCATTGTTTAAAGTACCAGTGATGATCTCTGATTTTATCTCTATCAAGTGTATTCGATTTTGGTGGTTTGAAGATCAAGATAAACATGGATTACACCTAAAATAGAAAGGGATTTTAATGCTTCCCAATGGACTTGGTGGACTTGGTATCAAGGATATATATTTATTCAATCAAGTTTTATTAGGAAAAACATTCTGGCAACTCTTTAATGGTAGTCCTCAATGTTTTGTATGTTGTGTGTTGACAACCAATTGTGGAACAGTTCATTCTATTTGGAATATCAAGTATGCCAATAGTACTTCTACTACTTGACAAATCCTTGTTTGCGGTTATGAATTACTCTCCCCTCACAATTACTAACATATAAGGTTAGGTCAATCGATTTGTATTTGGGAAGACTATTGGATTTCGGGTGCCACTCCAAAAACTTTTTGCTTTTTGGCCCCTCAGTTACTGCATGACCTTCACCTTAAAGTGTTTGATTTAGCTAGCTAAGCCACAGAGGGATGGAATATCCCTTCTATCGAATAAATCTTCCCATTTATGATCACTTATCAAATTATACACCTTTTTCTGCCATCTAGGGACAAATGGCTTGATTTGGTTAAGTGGATGATATATCATTCTAGGACTTTAAACACTAAAATCGGCAATACAATAGATTTACTTAAGAAATATAGTCATTTAATGAGCCATTTTCAGAGTTTGCCTAGTCGGAATTATACTCCAAATCACTCAAAGGTGTTTAAAAGTCTATGGGTGCCTTTGCTTCAATAAAAGCTTAAAATCTTCTTATGGAAATGTTTAATCAATGCTCTCCTTACAACGGATAATCTTGCAACACATAGAGACCATTCTAACCCCTGGTGTGCTCGATGTGGAAGGGCATTTAAGACAGTTATGTATTTATTCTAGGATTGTACGAACTGTGCAGAAATTTAGGATAACTTCTATCTTCCCTCACTTAATAGACAATTTTCTTCTTTTGGGGCTTAGATAACAATGCTTTTAGCTTTTAGCCTTTCAACCGAAATGGCCTTTTGAATGATTATTTTACTTAGTTTTTACTTTTGAAGTATATAGCTTGGAAGGAACGAGTGTATTTTTCACAATGCTTCATTTCATGTTTAGTCCATTATAGCTAGGAAGGATACTTTCTAGCAACAAATAACTACAGCAAAAGACTACCTAAACTTTGTTTCCTCTTTTCCATTCAACACTCTACATCCCTTTTGTCAACTATGGGGAACCCAAAAGTTGCTACACATTTTTGTTACTCCGAATATATTCATTATTGATGGTGTCAAGTGCAGTTCTTATGTGATAAGAGTAGCCATTTGGCTTTGGATAGAGATAAATGCCCCATTCCCTTGTTTAAAGGGATGTCAATTATTACATGCTTGCTTGTCAGTTTTGTAGGCAGAATTATCGAGTCTTACTAGAGCCATTCAATCAACTCAAAGGCTTGATCTTTGGATTATCACTATGTTCGCCGATTGTTTGTAGGTGGTTGTTTAGTCCTACTTTGCTGGGTTTGGTTAAAAAAGCTTTGGTGGAAAATGAAGAAACTTTATCACTGCTCAATGGTGATAGTCCCTTAAGAACAAGTCTCTCCGGTTCATAAACTAGTTACTTCCCTTTTTCCAAGTTAATTGCATGTGTTGCTCCTAACCTTTAATTATTGTTCCTATTTTAAACCTAACCTCTATTTTGCACGTAACGTACCCCTAATCTCAATAAAACATTTTATGTTGGTCATTCTTTTTTTTTTTTATGGAAACTATAATGAGGGAATCATTGCAGAAGAGCCAAACCATCACAGACAACATTGTCTCTATTTGCCCAATCAATGTTCTAAGGAATTTCTGTTTTTGTTGTATGTTTCTTAGGAATTTCTAATTTCTAATTGAAATTCATCATTGACCTTTAATTTCTAAAGAACCCATAACAAACAACCAATCTCGAGCATGAGCTAAATGGATCTTTTAGCAAACGAATCATCTGAATGTAATCTGTAGCAGCCGCCTCTCCTGCTTTTTCTTTCCCATCCCTGTCGTCACCCAAATCAGAGATAGGCTCAACCCCACTATTAGTGCCCAAATCACACAAATCGTACTTTGCCGGCCTTCACCATCCTCCTCTACTACTTTCGCCTTTTCTTTCTCTTGTGCCTCCTTAAACCCTTAATGCCCACCCTCCACTCCACGACCTTTTCCCCTATCTCCCACTACATGGTCATCGATTTTTCCCTTTCCTTGCATCCCATGAGCCGCCCAGCTTCCTTTACCATTTTTACACCAACTGCATGAAGCTTCTTCCTTCTATTTTGATTTTGAAGTTCTTTGATTCATGATTTCCTCCCCTTAGTTTGAAGGTGACGATGCGGGTATGAGGCTTGCAGGCTGGTGCACGAAGGCCATCGATGGAAAATAATGGCAAATCATGGACAAAAAAATCAAGAAGCGGGGTTCGCAATTCTCGACAGTGTTGGGAGCAATAACATTGAGGGATAGTGAAGGGTGGAGCTCGATTTGGTTGATTTCTTGCAGTGACAATGGGACGAGGACAAAGGACGTTGGCTGGGGACAAAGGGTGGTGGGTGGTCGAAGGGTGAGAGAGGTTGGCTAGAGATGGAGGCCAAGATTGAGTTTTTTTGTTAGATTTCAAAATTTTAAAGATTATTTTGTAAATGGAAAAGTTTTCAAGGGTTAGAGTTAGCATTTTCACCTAGAATCCTATGCTGATGTGGTATTTTCCATTCAACCTAATGAATTTTATTAAAAAAAAAAAGCCAAAATGGAATGTCTTAGAAGGGTTAATGACACACTATACTAAAAATAAAGGTTGGAGTAAGAACAAGGACAATAATTAAGGGTTGGAGGTAATGAGTACAATTAACCCTTCTTTTTCCGTTAGCTTGTTTTTTGTGCTTATCAGTATCATAAAAAATAGTGATATAAATATGTATTTAATGTGTATTTAGTTAAAAAGGGATATTTAAATATACTTTAGTTTCTCTCCATCTCTCTTTTCTTTCACTGATTCTTCTCACCTCAGTTGGGATGAACACGAGTTGCCGAGCTAATGGGCCAAACAATTTTTGCAGGTTTGACTGAGTTTTGACCTATTAAGGGTTACTGTACATGCTTCATGCTGCCTTGGAGTTTGAACTGTAGGGATAAAAGCTTTTGACCCTAATCCGAAACCTAACCTAAACATTGCTACTATTTTTCAGCTTAGGGTTAGGTTAATGGAGTAAATAAGTAGTATTAGAGCCCAATCAAACCCGACCCTATTCAAAAACTAAAAATCTGGTTAGTTCGGGTGCCCGATTAACCCGAACATTAGGCCTCAAACTCAAGCCTCCCTATCCCAGCCCAGCCCACTACACTAATTCGGCCGTTAGCTGCTAAAGCCTAACCCTAAACGTGAGGCCTAACCCCATCGTCCCTCCCCAACCCGCAGCAACCTGCTGCTCTCCATCCGCTGCTCTGCTCGGCTGCTCTGCTCCTCGTCTTTCGAGCACACTCAGACCTAACACACCCACCGTCTGCCCTGTCCGTCCTTCCCGGGTAGCTCCGCCCCCTCCCTCCGTCTCACTCTCACCGTTGCCCTATTTAGTCAGACGGACCTCACGCCGAACGGTCAACGACTCGACAGCACCACCACACGCTGCCACACCCGCCAACAGCTCATCGACTCATCCTGCTTGCTCAGTGGTCACGCTCACGAGTCACGCCGAGACGGAGTCACTAACTGAGACCGTAAGTTTCAAATTTTCAATTAAAATTTTGCTTCAGGGTAAATCGTGAATCGTCCCAAACCCAGAGAATTCAATTGCAATATTTGGTGAATATTAGCTTGTTTGAGAGTGATGGAAGCCGAATTTGTGAGCTGCTTGTTTGATAGTGATGGAAGCCGAATTTTGAGCTTATATAGTTCTGTCTTATATATTAGCTTGTGTTGAATATTGATGGAAGCCGAATTTGGAGCTTATCAATCCAAATTTTATCCTTATATAGTTCTGTTAGTCAGTTGAGAATGTACTATTTATTTTTATGTGGAATGCTTTGCTTAGGATTCAGATTGGGAAAACAGACAAGAGCTGAAATCCGATAATATCGGGTTAGGGTCGGGACTCTGGAGAATCTCTCGGTACGGTGGCCCAAATGGTTCAATCAGCCTAGCTAACTGGTTCTGATAACACGGGGGAGTCCGGAGAGGAAGTCGCTAGGGGGACTGACGCCAAGCATAAGACGGTAGTGGGATTTGGATTAGCGAGGAATTCTCCGTTCAGCTGAGCCCGAGCTCCCTGTCAGTAAATCCTAAAACCCTTCAAACTCAGCCCTACTCTGAATCTCCCTCCTCGTCTTTCTTTCTCTTTTCCACTCCAGGCAGGCTCTTTATCTTCCTCTATTTTTCTTCCTTGTAAGAGTCAATTTATTATTAAAACGCTTCATGAGTCAAATGCTCAGTTTATATCGCATTCTTTTGAAATTTCAAAATGCAAGGCACCACTTTGGTTGGAGTGGATTATTGCTAATCTAGTGGATTCTATGCTGTCATACTCCATACTTAATTTGTCTGAGACCTATATGAAAGATTTTGATTACGGTGATTTAGATTGAGTTTTCCAATCTCAAGTTTTGATCTTTATGTTCATTCATATGAGTAATTCTTATATTTTCTTTTCTTACTCCTTCAGTCCCTCTTCTGCTTTTGATGCTGAAGTTGATTGCAAGTGCAGATGGTTTCAATTTTCACCTGACACATTGATTTGCGTTCTTTGGGGCTACTTCAATATGGGAAGCCATGGTTTTTTGTGGAATTTGACAAAGAAGTATCTCACTGCCGGGCTTGTTGCACTTACTGTTTCAGATCGGTTTGCCAGTCTGGTTCCAGTCCGTGGTTCTTCTATGTCTCCTACTTTCAATCCTGGAAGCAGTGGATTATTGGGGTCATTTGCTGGTAAAGTTTTTGGCTGGTAAAGTTTGTCTTTTGAGGGTGATATTCATTAACTGATGATTGTTACCTACTTGGGTGCAGATGACTGGGTTCTGGTGGAGAAGTGGTGCCTCAGACACTATAAGTTTTCCCATGGCGATGTGATAGTTTTTCGGTATATTTTCAGCTTTTTTATCTACATTCAACACTTTGATATGTTTTCTGCATACTGGGTATCAGATGGCATGAGTTTCAGATGCCAGCATGGTTAGCTACAATGTACTTAGCCCTCCATGATTCATGTTTCATGTTAGACCTTGGGATTTCAATAATTAGAAGAATGAGCAGTAAGGGGTATTGTGAATTGTGTGATGCAAGTTTTGCTCCATTTATCGAGTTTCATTGCCTGAATGCTTTGAATTACTAACCATGGCTTCTTTATAACTGTAACTGAATGCTGACTGCCTTTTAGCTGTTGGCTGCAGCTCACCAAATAATCACAAGGAGAAAAACATAAAGAGAGTTATCGGCTTGCCGGGTGATTGGGTAGGAACTCCTTATTCTAATGATGTCACAAAAGTTCCTGAAGGACATTGCTGGGTTGAGGGTGACAATCCAGCTTCTAGCATGGATTCAAGGTCCTTTGGCCCGGTAAGCTAGCGCCATTTTTTCAGCTTACTGCTGACTACTGAAGAATATTGGGGGATGAACCCAGGATTTGTTTGCAGTGTTATGTATTTGAACTTACTAATGCCATACAAACAAATATCATAATACTGTCATGGACAAGTAGGTGGTTTTCTTCCCCTTCCTCTCCAATGGCAAAATAAGCTCACTGCTCATAATGAATAGTGATGGTGTTGTATGTACTTGCCACCTTAAACTGCTTTTCTTAGTTCTTACTGCATCTAAGGGATTCCTCTAATTGCTTGTTAGATGCAATGGAACTGAATATGTAAATGAGGCTATTCACAAACTTATGGTTTGTAGTCTGCAGTAGGTGATTATTTGCATTTATAGCAGACTGAACCAGTTGAGTTTCACAGATTCCTTTAGGTTTGGCTGATGGAAGGGCTACACACATTGTATGGCCTCCGCATAGAATACGGGAGGTTTCAAGAATGGTCCCTGAAGGCAGATTTTCTTCCTCAAACTAAGCTCGGCTGCAGGTTTAATGTCAAGATATGCTTCGATCTTCATTTTTTTTTTCTATTGTGAGGTAAAAAATTCCCTGCCATAGTTCAAAGAACAAGTGCTCTGGTGGCAATTCCTACTGCAAGCTCCCCAGCAGTTTTCAATCCTTCTAACAAGTTATGGTTGAGATTCTTTTTATTTTTTATTTTTTAATTTACCCATGATTTTCAGCCATCTCCTGAACCAGTTAAATCTTACATAAGGCTGCATAAATGGAGCTAGAGCTGTGGTGGAGAGCATATTTTTGCTCATTTAGGTCCATTCTGCATGATGCTTTTCAATGTTTTTGGCCAAGTAGGCAGTAGCTGTCTCCTTAGGTGGTCACCGGCAGACGGTAGAGCGCTTGTTTGATTGAAAGAAGTTCGGGACCTGTGCGGAAATTTTGCTGTTTTTCTGCTCATCATCTCGAGCTGCTTGTTGCAAGTGAAAATTTTGAAGTGAAAGATTTGAAATTTTGCTGCGTTTGAGTGGCTTTATAATTACTGGAAAAGTAGCTGACCCCAAAAGTTGAAGGCCAGAATGTTGCACGCCAAGAAAAAGTAGCCATTCGTTATGAAAATCGAAGAAGAACAATTAAACAACAGTGTAATAATCGTATCAGTATTATGAAAGAAAATTCTATTGTGAGACGAGAGAATGAAATTAGAAAATTTCCTAAACGTTAAAGGCCGCTCCCAGGATGCAGCTAAAGGAATTGCCCGGCTCCAAGTTAAGCTTATTTGCTTGTGCCATTGCCATGCAGGAAAGAACATTTATCTTCATTCAGAGCAGCAAAGCACAACAGATTTCAAGAAATAAATCGACAAAGCCTGGAGCTACAAACAATGTTATTATCTACTAATTCAGCTGTTTGGTGCTCTGCTCTATCCTTACGGGATAAAGTAGATTGGTATCTGTTTCTGGGATTTAGCCGTCTGCCTGTTGATTTATGGCTGAAATTCATTTTTGTACCCCTGATCTTTGTTGAATCAGACACTTCATACTTTAAACTCAGGAATCATTCCTCAAACTATGAAAATTACTGGAACAGTTCGCCCCTATCCGGAACACTTTTGCCTATTTGATGGCTGAAAAGTATCTTATTTTCATACATACGCTATACTACATCTATAAAGGCCAAAGCATATTTATAATTGGTCGTTAATTAGTACTATTATACATCCTCATGGCTCTAACTCTAACATAGGTTCCACGAATTTGTAATATTGAAGGAGGTAGCTTCGATAAGGTTTGCTGATCAAAGAGATAATTCCGTATGGTTCAAAGCAGTACATGATATGAATTTGTCCACTCTAGAGCAGTTGCTCCGATATTTCTTTAGTTTTTATTTGGTTGAAATTTTATTGGTTTAATTAATTGCGTAATTTACAATTCCCTATAAATTTAGGATAATATAACAGTTACACTCCTTATATTTAAAAATCTACACTTTCTTTTTTTTTTTTTTTCTTTTGAAATTCTAATTTAAACTGTTAGGTGTATGTATTAGTGATTTTGATTTGTCTAATGTTTTCTTTATATTTAGTAGATATTTTAAATTATTAGTTTTTCCTACCTAAAATATTAAACAATATTTTTTAAATGATAATTAGCTGTAAAAGACCAACCAAACAACTTCAAATCATTAGAATATAGTTACTTGAAAGTTTGAATTAAGATTTTAAAAGTTGCATGATAAGCTATCCTAATTAATTTTATCTAGCTTTTAGTAAACCGTGCATGCATGGCTCAACTTTTTTTTCTCCATAGAAGAAAAAGCTCAGAATTCAGGCGAAACAAAATGAAAATATTCAGCGATGAAGTTTTTCGTTTTTCGAAAAGTGAAATTCTTGCTGGTAAAGAAAAAAACAGATAGAGAAAGAAACAAGAAACAAGAAATGCAATGGGAATGGAATAGAGCCAAATTGTGATGGAATTCATCTTGATCTTGCGCTGGATGACTGGATCGGCGTCGATATATATACGATTTATGGAAACGTTAAAACTAGCATTCGCATTCGCATTCGCATCACTTCCCTTCCCATTACCATTCTCTCCTGATTTGATTACATTAAATTCTCCAATTCTCCCTCCCTCCCTCCCTCCCTCCCTCTCTCTAACAACTCGACAGTACAGTTACTTTAGGCACTGCCAGGCGCGGCGGAATTTCTTTGTTCTGCTGCCGATAAGATCATTAATTCCAGTTACTTGCAACCGTACGTAGGTCGTCTCCTGCTGGGAGGTTCGCTTGCTCGATCGTTGAGGAAGGAATCAAGAATTGATCAGAAGAAATGGGAAGGCTATTCTTGATCAATCTGGAAGAGAACGTGTACAGTTGCAAGCATTGCCGTAACCATCTTGCCACCGCCGACGACATTGTTTCGGAGGTACGTTCGTACGTAATTAAGCTTTTCTTGATCGATCTTAATCCTTTATCTTTCTCAATCTACCTCCCCTTGCTAATATTGCATTTGAATATTTTTAGTTATTAATTCTTTATGCTCGCTCAGGCAATAATCTTTGTGCATATTCTTTTGTATGAATTAATGGATCAGTTCATGCTAATTAATTGGTTAGAATTAATAATGATTGTACTTTGGTTCTGGGGAAATTGGAGGAGAAAAATTTTGTAGTCTCTCGTACGTATGTCGTCAGTGAGTTGGTTTGATTTGCATATATAGCAGGATTAATGTTGGTGGCGGACTTATCTTACGTTTGAGTTATAATTTCATTGATATGGGCTGCTGGTTAGGGGCTGCCATGGATATGTAACTTACTTGTCTTCCATTTATCCAGTTGCAAGCATGTCCTTATTAGTTTAATTTAACTGGAAAATTTCTCTTGCATGATATAGTATATAATTTAACCATGAATGTTTCAGTCTATTCTCGGGAGATATGCTGAGGCTTATCGCTTTGATAAAGTGTGAGTACCTGATTGGCCTTAATTTCAATAATTTGTAACTAATTGCATCTTATCAATGTATATGTATCGCTAGCTAGGTCGCTTAGAATATGCATGTGGCTTATATAGCTGTTGGCCTTAATTTTTTGACTTCAATATATATGTGATGAGACTTATTGAGAGATTATTCATGTAGAAGGAAGAATGGAAAAAGACGATTTTTTCAAATTAATTAAGGAGCTAGCTAGGTTACACTTATATTTGGTAGATGATCAGAAAGAATTAAGTTGAGGAGCTAGCTAGCTAGGTAAAGTAGGGGGCCGGCGTGGTTTGGTGTTGGGGGTGGAAAGTCTCCAAGTTTTTAGCCATAATCTTATTAATTAATTACTATATAAAACTACTTATAATGCACATTTATTTACATGCATGTATATAATTAATATAGAGTGAACATAACGGTGGGAGAGAAGCGAGAACTGAGGATGCTGACTGGATTGTACACTATAGGCGACATTTTTTGTGTTCAATGCGGCTCCATTATTGGTTGGAAATATGTGAGTTACCAAGCTTAATTATGTTTCATCACTACACCTAGCTAGCTTGTTCCTATACATACGTCCTCATCCCCCAAGCCTAACTGATCTTTGTGATTAATCACAGGAGGTTGCTCATGTGGAGAGTCAAAAGCACAAGGAAGGAAAATTCGTTCTTAAAATGTGAGACCATCAACCTATCTAATTAATACTAGCTAGCTATATGGTACATGTTTTATGGGTTGAATACAGACGCACGTTTATGTTTACATATATATTATATTGTTTGGGCAGGTTCAAGGTGTTGGGTCCTGAACGTTGTAACCAAGAGGCCGGTCACGCTCATGCCCAAGTTGGTGCAGGTGCCGCTGCAAGTACTGCAGCTAGTGATGGCGCCGCTAGTGCTTAATTTTCCTCTTTTCTTTTCTTCTCATTTCAAATATTAATTCCCTCTAACTGTACATTCTCCGCTCTTGCTGGTACATTTTATCCTTCGACAAGATGTATATCACAATATCGGTATATCTTCGATGATTTGGAAATTCTGGATTTTAACGGCAAAATCAATTTGGTACCATATTGAAGCAATGGCCACATAGCCTAGGCTCAATGATGGTAATTTGTCCTATAGTGTTTGGATGTGTATGTGATAGATGATCTTATAATCTTTTAATCTCATTTTTGTTTCAAAATTTTCAGTAGACATGATATATATAATAATTTTTTAAACCAAAAATAATTGGAAAAGAGAAGAAAAAAAAATGTATGTCGGTTATCATGAGATGCATGGTGGAGCATATTTCTTTACATGAAAATTGAAAAACAATCTGCCTGTGACGATGTGCATGAAGATTATTAACCAAATAAATCAAATGCTAAATGTTGAGCCTCTCGTTGAAATCATTACCTACCCTTCTATAAGGTTTTCCTAATAAAATTGAAATCAGTTATGGCTTTTTATTATCCTTAAGACCTACATCTCTGAGTCTATGGCTACTAGCCACTGACTTGTGTACTATCTCTTATTCAATGAGTTTTAAATAAAGTTTTCAATATTATTATGAAAACCTAGTATGTGACTCTGGATCTTGATAGTATTTTTTTTAATATTGTTAGTTGATTGTTGACATTAATTTTTCATATTATAAGTTAAATTTTGAATTTCGATTATCTGTAAGGATTTTATTAAATTTTTTGTTTAAATTTAAAACAGTCTAGTTTTCACCCAAAAAAAAGTCTAATTTTTTTATTGGTATCAATTATAGAATGATGTCTAAGATAAAATGTAAATTTTTAAAATATAATGGGAGAACTGTATTTTTCACTTTTTTTTTTTTTGCAAATTACCAGTGAAAGCACCGAAAACGGAAAAGAAAAGTTTGAATAACCCTTTAAAAAATTTGGAATAACCTGAAAAAGAAACAAATAAAGGAAAAGAGGGAAAAAGATCCCTCACCTTACCATAAATGGCATTTCAAGTACTCGAGTCACAAGACTCACAAGAGCGCTTGCTATAAAATCTGCCGCAGCATTTGAATTCCCAAGAGCCAAAATAAGCTCAACCAACAACAGGACGGACACAGTTTTCTTGTTTCCTTCGTTCTCTTTTTTATTTGAATTTCTGAATCTCAAGAGATCACCAGAACTCTCCAGTAGAAATGGTGGCGAAAGAGAGAGACGAGGAGCTTTTGCTTTTCCTCGAGATACGAAGAAGAGAGAAGGAGAATGCTAAGACGGAGCCTCTTCAGAACTCGGACGCCTCTTTAGGTACATACTTCATTCTCCGTTTTCTTCTAAGTGCTGGTTCGAGAAGCAAATTTTCAGTCGATTGTTGCTTGATTCTGTAGGACCTAACGCCGGCGGATTTTCGCCGCTGTTGGACCTGTTGTCGGCGATGCCGCCGCGGAAGACTGGCTATGATAATTTCCTGAACTCGGAGAATAATAAGTCCGACTACGAGTGGTAATGCTTTTGCAGTCTCTCTGTTTCCGTTTCTTTTCAACGGTGTTGCGTGAATTGTTACAGCGGTGTTTTCCCCCTATGTTAATTTTATGATGAAATGATTATTAGTTCTGTCGTGATCGCTCGTAGCTTAAGATTTCCAGCGAGCGAGATTAGAGTTTGATGTTATAGATAAAGACAGGCGTTATTTGGTAGTGGAGTTGGGAACGGAATAATTGAATTTGAACTGTTCAAGTTCCATGGGCAAGTATTTGACAGTTCAGTACCCCTTAACTCGTCGATTCACTAGTCTCGAGAGTAGATGGACTTGAGCTAGTGCTGTGCTTGATCCTTCTATAGTTTTTCGTTTATCATCTGCCATTTGAATGTGATCTCTCAAACTATTGTTCGGCGGCTTCAAATTATATATGTATTCATCTATGTCCAGGCTTTTGACTCCACCTGCCAGAACACTCCTTTCATCTTTGGAAAAGGAGTCTCTGATGAACCAGATTGCAGTGCCTAACTCACGTCCTACTGCTTTGAAACCTAGGGTAAGAACTCTAATTTATTGGGTTTTGGGTCCTTTCGAACATAAACCAGTGCTGAATATCTTTGTGTTGTTGTTTGATTTTTTGTGGTTATAGCTAGATTTTTTTGCTTGTCTGTGGATGTGACATCCCATACAATTGTGTTGGGTTTTTGGTTGCAGCTGGAAAATCTCATAGAGGAACCAGCTTCTAAGGGCACCTTAGTTCCAAAACGTTTGACTTCACTGTCTAGACAGTTTTCTTCTGATACTAGCAATGGGTGTCCATCATCAACAGGTGAGCCAAAATCTTCAAGTAGGTCTGCAACACCTGGTGGGAGGTCCACACTAACGGCAGCAGTCAAGCCTGCAAGATCATCCACACCCACTTCACGAGGTACCTTGCCTTCTGCTGCTTCCACCAAGCCTGGTGCTTCGACAGCTAGAACTTCAACTCCCACTAGATCAACTTCACGCTCTTCCACACCAACCTCAAGATCCTCTGCCACAATTTCGAAGTCAATTTCAAGATCAGCTACACCAAGACTTCAACCTGTTTCGCGCAGAGCTTCTGCTGCTCCTGTTTTACCTTCGTCATCTATAAAGTTAGTTCAATCTGCAATGAGCAGTCCTGCACTGGCACGATCAGTCTCCCCAACGGTGAAGTCTTACACTCCAGATATATCACCTTATAGTCCTCCAAATTTACGGACTGCAACGCCAAAACGGCCAACCTCTGCATCACGAGGCAGGCCAGGAGCACAAATTGTTAGATCATCTGTGGTCGAACTTGGTTACAGAGGAAGACTGAAAAGACAATCATGTTCTCCCAGAGGTATGGCACTTACTGGTAATGCTCACGGCATCTGGAGCTCCAATCATTCTATATCTAGGACAGATGTCAACAGCAGAGATAGTGAGACTCCAGTGGTGATTGGAATTAAAATGGTCCAGAGAATGGTAAACATAAGGAAGCTAGCTTCCCGGAAGCAAGATGATAAATGTTGTGGTCATAACAATCCTCCTCAGAAGCCTTCCTTTGATGCCTCAGGCTTTGGGAGAACGCTTTCAAAAGCGTCCTTGGACATGGCTTTGAGACATATGGTATGCATCTTATTTCTTCTCATCTGGTAACATGACCAACCCATACCAACACTCGTTGATGATCAATTACACATATACACTTTCATGGCAACACGAGTTGTTTAACCTTTTAACTCATCACTAGTTCATTACTTCATAACCTTGTAAGAACATTGAAATAGAAGGTTTAGTTGCACACAAATAGCGATTCAGCTAGATAGCCTCTGCCTAATTCTTCCTCCGGATGTGGAAATCAATCATATTGTAGTCTTATCTTAAGGAGGTCATTTTTTTTTTTCTTGAGCTAATATTAATTTACTTGTTGGTTGCCAATAACTGGCCGCTGATTTGAAATGGAACCGCCACTGAAATATCTGTTTCTTCTTTTGCACAGGATATCAAACGAATTATTTCAGGAAATATCCCTGCTTCCATGGTGAACTGTGCGAGAACTGGTTCCAAGAATGGCAGGACAACTGGTGTTTCAGATTCTCTGATCACCGCAAACAACCAAGCAATCTCAGGACCAAGTGCCAACAAGAATCCCGTTGGCGTAGACGGAAGAGGGTTTGGAGAGAATGATGTTGGCAATGAAAGAGGGAACTCTTCTCCTGCCAGCAAGCATGAGGGCTGAGGAAAAGCATAATGCATATAAATATACTGTCTGATCCATATCTACTTCTACCTTGTGGTTTCCGGCTTGTGAATTGTAATTGGTGTTTTGGTGTGAGATCTCAGCATAGAGTATGAAGGAACACCCAGTTCAGAGGATGATGAACTGGTGATGCTTTTGGGCATACCTTTGTACATCTCTGTGTGCGTATTGACTAGTTGAGGGAGCAGATAAAATTTTTTTAAATTAGGAAGGGTGAGAAACCAAAAAAGATAAGGTCTAGCAGGTTCATTGCCGAATGCCGGATCTACGTCTACCTAATGGTGAATTATCAAACGTAGTTGGTGCACATGCTTGAATCAGTTACATCATCGGTGATTCTCTCTTTTATTTCGTGTAAAGTTAAATATTGCAGGTTGTATTGGAATTCATGAATAATTTAAATATCATCCAAAAAAATTATTTATTGAAAAAAAAAACCAATAAAACATCGTACTCTGCACATGGCATACTAAATCCATGTGTACCATACTGAAAATTTTTTCTAAGACAAAAAAAGCCAGGAAGGTCCTCAACCTTTTGATCTTATAACAATCAGCCTATTAAACTTTTTTAGTGCACACCTACAAACAAAATTTTGGGAAAACTATGGAACCCCTGTGGTTTGGCTTAACCTACATTTTGTCCCTCACATCTTAAAAAATGTACACTTTACCTCTTACTTCCTTTATATTGTCTAACAATAACTTTTTGAACCTTAATTTAAATTATCTAGTAACTATGTTTCAATAATGGGAAAATTACCAAACCCCCCTGAGGTATGGTCAAACCTACACTTGTAAGTCTTGTATCCTCCATATTTCAAATACTTACACTTACCTTCCTTGAGAATCAACTCCACTATTTACCATTACCATAGAAGATGGAAAATATCTGATTTTGCCCTCATAGCCTCCATTGACAAAAACTTTACCCCCACCCAACTTAAGACAAAACAAAACCCATAAACAAAAAGTGAAATCTACAAAAACAAAAGAACCAAAACTCAAACATAAACCCTAAACTTCGCAAGATTCATCCTTAGATTTGCACCTTCGCCATTATTGCTTAATCGACAACTTCGGTCACCCGGCCTTCGTCAATCATTTTGGAGAAGGTAGATTGGTGTTGCCTTCTTCATTCACTAACCGACAGTCTCCTCCTTCACCTCCTGCACAACCCCTCTTTCCTTGCCTAATCTCTTGCAAAATAATAGCACCAAATCCACTCAATCTTTTCCCACCCACTCCTCGCTTGTCGAATCATGTTTATTCTATGGAGAACTGAGCAAATGGATCTCAAATTAGCACCAAAACAATAGCTATTTCTTGCAAAATAATAGCACCAAACATAAGCATATTCGAGCCCCATACATTTGGGTTACCATTTTGAAAGCAGTTGTGTACGAAATGCCACCTTGTGGGTTTGATTTGTTTTCCGATTCATCCCTATGCCTTTTGGCCATCAATTAACCTCCCCAGTGGGTCTAATTTGTTTTTTACTCCCTCCATCCCAAAATTTTTGTTTCATTTGACTTTTTATTTATTGTATTTTGACTTGAATTTTTTCATATTATTGTTTATTAGAAAAAATTTAAAAATATGTATATATTTAAAAACTACATGTCTTGATTTATTATTTATATATACATATTTTTTATTTATATATTAAAATGTTAAAAATAAAAAATTTTAGATTAATTGCTAAAAAAAATTGAGCAAAAATTTTGGAACGGGATGAGTAGTTAACAAGAATCCAACATACATTCGATTGACAACCCTTCATATCAACCAAGGAAAATGGTCGAGGAATGAAAACATCTGTAGATTAAGCATCAACCAAGATACTAAATCCTTAGAATCTAACCTCAAGAGAAGGACCCAGAGAGATCAAAGGAGCGCACTGTTGCTAAAGATTGTTTAGAAACCAAATGGATTCAAAACAACATTGTGAATCGAATGAGGCGATAGAGCAAAAGCAGATTCGACCAGAGGAAGAAGGGTGGGGCTGAGGGAGAATCGAAGCAAATGGCAACCATCAATGGTAAACGGCGGGGAAAACTCTAGAAATGGATAGCTGCTAAAGAAGATGGTGATTGGATTTTGAAATCTAATGGATTTTTGGGATTCACTGAAAGACCACATCCCCTGGCCATTGAATGGCCCCTGCCACCATGCTCGTTCACTAAAGAAGCTGATGATTAGAGTTTGAAATCCCTAGGACTCGAAAAGGATATTTGGAAAGAAAAAAATATAAAAGAGGGTTTGGAGAGAATGATCTTGGTAATGAAAGAGGGAACTCCTGTCCTGCCAGCAAGCATGCAGGTTGAGGAAAATCATAAGCATATAATTATACATATGATCCATATCTACTTTTACCTTGTGTTTTCCATCCTATGAATTGTGATTGGTGTTCTGGTGTGAAAGCTCAACATAGAGCATGAAAAAACACCTACTTCAAAAGATAATCAACTGGTGTTGCAATTGGACACACTTTTGTACAGCTCTGTCTGTATATTGACTAGTTGAGGGAGCAGATAAAACTTTTCTAAATTAGCAAGGGTGAGAAACCAAAAAGATTAGGCCTTGGCTAGCAGTTCATTGTCGAATGCCAGATCTACCTAATGGTAAACTATCAAATGCAGTTGGTGCACATACTCGGACCAATTACATCATCAGTTGTTCTGTCTTTTATTTCATGTAAAGTTGGACATTGCAGGTTTATCCCAAATTTTTTCTATCTTTTTTTCTTTCACGAATAAAAATCATGAGAAATTTATTGATGTTATAAAAAATTAAGTGTTGTATTGGAATTCATGAACAACCCAAAATATCATCTAAATAAATTATTTATTGAAAAAAAAAAAATAAAACATCATGCCTTGCATACGGCATACTATATCCATGTGTAGCATACTGAAATTTTTTTCTAAGATAAAAAAAACCCTAAGATGGTCCTCAACTTTTTGACCTCATAACAATTAGCCTATTAAATGTTTTTAGCTCACACTTGCTAAATTTTGGGCAAAGTATAAAACCCATGTGGTTTGGCTTAACGTACATTTTATCCCTCCTAACTTTAAAAATCTACAATTTACCTCCTACTTCTCTTACATTATTCGACAACAACTTCTTAAACCTTAATTTAAACTATTTGGTAACTATATTTTAATAATAGAAAAATTACCAAAACCCCCTCTAAGATATAGCCAAACCTATTCTCATTTCCTCACTATTTTAAATACCTACATTTACCCCCTTGAGAATTAACTCCATTTTTCACCGTTACCATAGAAAATGGAAAATATCTAATTTTTCCTTCTTAGCCTTCATTCACAGAAAATTTACCCCTTAATTCAAGAAAAACAAAACCTATAATCAAAAAATGAAATCTATGAAATCAAAAGAACTAGAACTCAAACATAAACCCTAAACTTTGAAAGATTCATCTTGAGATTTGCACCAAATCCACCCAGTCTTTTCCCCACCCACTCCTCGTTTGCCAAATCATGTTTATTTTGTGGAGAACTGAGTAAATGGATCTTAAATTTGCTCCAAAACAGCAGCCATTTCTTGCAAATTAATAGCACCAAATAGAAGCATATTCAAGCCCCATACCTTTGGGCCACCATTTTGAAAGTTGTTGTGTATGAATGCGACCCTGTAGGTTTGATTCATTTTCTGATTCATCCTTATGCCTCTTGGCCGTCAATTGGTTGGTCCAATTTGTTTTTTTTGGTTAATGGGGAATCCAACATGCATTCGATTGACAACCTTCTTGGTAATGAAAGAAGGAACTCCTCTCTTGCTAGCAAGCATGCATGCATGCTAAGGAAAAGCGTAATGCATATAAATATACGGCTGATCCATATCTACTTTTATCTTGTGGTTTTCGTCTTGTGAATTGTTATTTGTGTTTTGGTGTGAGAGCTTAGCATAAAGCATGAAGAAACACCCAGTTCAAAAGATAATCAACCGGTGCTACTGCAGGGCATACCTTTGTACATCTCTATGCGCATATTGGCTAGTTAAGGGAATAGATAATACTTTTTTAAATTAGTAAGGGTGGAAAACCAAAAAAGATATGGCCTTAGCTAGTGGGTTTATTACAGAAAACCAAATCTACCTAATGATGAACAATCAAATGTAGTTGGTGCACATACTCGAACTAGTTACATCATCAGCAGTTCTCTCTTTTATTTCGTGTAAAGTTAGACATTGTAGGTTTATCCTACATTTTTTGTATCTTTATTTCTTTCATGAAAAAAATCATAAGAAATCTATTGATGTTATAAAAAAATTAAGGGTTGTATTGGAATTCATGAAGAACTCAAACATCTAAATAACTTATTTACTGGAAAAAAATAGTAAAACATCATATCCTACATACGGCATACTATATCTATATGACTCATACTGGGAATTTTTTCTAAGACAGCAAAACCCCAAAGGTCCTCAACCTTTTGATCTTATAATAATCAGCCTACTAATTTTTTTTAGTTCACACTTGCACACAAAATTTTAGGAAAACTATATAACCCATACAATTTGGCTTAACCTATATTTTGCCTCTCCTATTTTCAAAAATCTACATTTTACCTCCTACTTACTTTACCCTGTCCAACAACAACATCTTAAACTTTAATTTAAACTATCTAGTAACTATGTTTCAATAATTTCAAATTTTTGATATTTTTTATAGTTAATTAGTATTTAAAAAATACTGATTTACATTTACAAAAAAGAAAAATGTATTTACAAAGAAAAATTTTTGATAATTTAAAACATCTATTACTTTTAAAAAAAATGTTAAAGAAACAAAAATCACTAAAAGATGACTACCATACGATTTAAATTAGGCTTTCAAAAATTGTTGTTGAACAATGTAAAAGAAGCAAGAATAAAGTGTAGATTTTTAAAAATAATGGGAAAAATATAGATTAGACTAAACTACAAGGGGTTATTCTAATTTCACTTAAACTTTCTAACTTGTGACAAAGAGGACTCAAAAGTAATAAATTGAATATTTAAAACCTTAGAAAAAGTGGCACAATCAAGCATGATTTTGAAAGTTTAGTGGACAATATGACAATGAAAATATGTGTGCTGGGTATATGGTAAAAACTTGACACCTTGATGGCCATTTCAAGTTTATTCTTCTTATCAGCTAATGCATATGTACTTGCAAGTTTAGATCTGTTTTAGTCCATAATATTGGAAGTTCTATAATTTGGTCCTAGACTTTCCTGAACATTCCATGCTCAACCCCTTTTTGACCAAGGGGAAGTACATTATACGTCTTAAAGCTTTTAATATTTTGCCAAATCAGTCCAAAACTTCTTGATTTGCCAAATAAGTCCTAAAACTTATAACTGTTAACTCCGCTAGTCCTAAAAGCTCCACATCTTGCCAAATCAGTCCTAAAACTTTTGTTTCTGAAAAAAAAAAGCTCATGTGGCACTTAATGTGGTGTTATGGTTACAGAAGTATGAGATCAGTTGGTCAAATCAGATTTGTAACTATTGGAATAGTTATTGGTCATTATCTCTAGGGGAAACTTACAATTACCTCATTGAGGTGCCCTAACCTTTAGTTTGCCTTTTCTATTTTTGGAAACCTACACTTTGCCCTTGTATTTTTTACACTGTCTGATAACAACTTCTGAAACTGTATTTAAACTATATGATAGTTATCTTTCAGTAATTTCAATTTCTTTAACATTTTTTTATAGTTAATAGATATTTTAAATTGTCATTTTTCTTTTTTCTAAATATATTTTTCTCCTTGTAAATATATATCAGTTTTTTTTAAAAGTTAGTTGGCTGTGAAAAAAATATCACAAATCTTGAAATTATTGGAATATTATTATCATGTAGTTTAAATTATGATTTCAAAAGTTGTTGTCAAACACTAAAAAGCAAATAGGGGGTAAAGTGTAGGTTTTTTAAAATAAAGGGGCAAAGTGCAGGTTAGAGTGATGATCCAATTTATAACTCCACTTGAAGATATGCTTGAGGTCTTCCATGGAGAACAAAAGTCTTAAACTTATTGAATACACAACCAAATGATAACTAAAAATAAATAAATATGTAATACATTTATTGAATGCACAACTAAATTTCACATTTATTAAAGTATTATATTTTAGGAATTTTTTTAACTTTTAAATTTTTTTGTAAAAAAAATAAGTATAACTTATTAATTTTTTCATTGGATAGGCTAGAAAGTTACAAAACATTAATTATCATTTGGCTAAAAAATGTACTTAATTAATGATATAATGATACGTAATTAATAATGTGCTTAATTAATAAATTATTTACATTTTGCAATGACAAAATATTGTAGAATATTTAGATTTTTTTCATATGGTGAAAATTAGTTTTCAAAATAAAATGAGATTAGCTAAAATATATTTATAAAAAAATATGATACTTCTCTATTTGAACTAATTGAAAAATTAATAAAATGTTAAACAAGTTAAATATTAATATTAATCACAAGCATTAACTATTGGTTTATAAATATGAAAATATATTATAGATCTAGAAATTATTAGTAAATTTACAAAGATATAAATTATTTAGAAATATAAAATTTATTAGAAATATATTATATATTTAGAGAAAATGGATTGGAGGTGGTATGAAATGAATATTGTGGTTGATTTGCACAATTTACAGATCTTATTGTGTAATTATAACATTTGGCCCACTTGCATAGTAATGAATTGGAATGATGTGTCTACTCCAGGGGCAAAGTGTAGGTTTCTAAAATAGAAGAGTAAGTGTAGATTAGGTTAAATATAATGGGGTTTTTGCAACTTTCCCCTAGATTGTTTGCAAAAAAATGCATAAAAGAATAGCAACCTATGAATAACTCTCTTGTTCTTTTCATGCCCTTGTAAAAATGTTTGGCTTTGGCAATTCCTACAGGGCAGAGGCAGACTAAGAAAGGAAAAGAAGAGAATATTAGCAAACCCGACGGCAGTAAGGTTAGGGTGTTCAACCTATTTCGCCATAAAATTGCAAGGGGGTTTATGTACTTACATCCAATTCGTTTTAATTTAAATTAATTAAATTTAAAATAATGTATTTTTATTTTTATATTTTTTTACTCAAAATTAATTTTAATTAAAAGTCCATATTATGTAGTTGAAATAATCTATTGAAGATATAATTTTTGTAATCTTACTAAATTTTTATGAACTTTTTTAGTTTAAGGAATTAAAAAAAATTTATAAATATTTAACAATATCATAAAAATTTACTTTTAAATAGATTATTGTATCTATATAATATTAACTTTCAAATAAAATTAATTTTAAGTAAAAAATATAAAAATAAAAATAAATTAATTAAAAAAATATAAAAATAAAAATAAGTTAGTTCACTTAAATTAAAATGGATTATATAGAGCATCCATTTCTGACTTTTTAAATCTTTAATTAGAAGGAAAAGCAACTCTGGATATGGAAATCTAACCAATCAAGAGCTCCTCCCATTTCTAACATTTCCATCGGTTCACATCAGTCTATTAAATGCTGTAGCATTTGTTTTTTTTTTAGGAGGGAAAAAGAAAGAGGACGCGGAGTTGCTTTGCATAAAATCATCATTAGTAGAATATTATAAATAGATATTTAAAAAGCCCCTTGTTTGGTGGCATCTTTATGTCTGACGTAATAAAACTCGACCACTCTGAATTTTTTTTTAAATTTCCTTTTTTTTAAAAAAAATTTCCTTGCATGCTATTTGTTGGAGAGTTGACTCAATTGTTAAAATGCTGATTGCGGTTCAAAGAAAATTGTTAATATTTGTCAACAT
This sequence comes from Aquilaria sinensis, assembly GCA_005392925.1. Lineage (NCBI taxonomy): Eukaryota > Viridiplantae > Streptophyta > Magnoliopsida > Malvales > Thymelaeaceae > Aquilaria > Aquilaria sinensis. Next base: position 114,551 of record SMDT01000932.1, on the reverse strand, counting down.
TGGTTTTTGGGGAAAAGAAAGTGAATATAATGGTTTTTTAGGAGAAAAAGAATAAAGGAGTTCCTTTCATTTTCTCCTCTGATTAGAATTATTCCTACCGGCACTAAATTTGAAGGAAAAAACTAGTCCATGTCTCAACATATAAATTTGAATGTAATTGAGATCAAAGATGATTGCCGCTTGTCAAAGCTCAATGATCCCAACTTCTTAGATATAATTTCACTACATTCTCTTGGGATATAATAGAAACCATGTTAGCAGAAAATTATAAATAATCCTTCTCTTCATTATTTTTCACCAAATAAACTTTGGGTCCAACACATTAATTAATAATAGCATTATTATCATTCTCTTAAAAAAAATAGTAGTATTATAATTGGATCTTTGCTAGTGGTAGTAATATTGCCAAAGTAATAACATTAATTAGCGTTTATTTTCACAGTTTTCTTCCTATCAAATCATATCAGAGCCAGTAACTTCCTAAGTGGTAACTTTGATGGCTCCACCTACGCTGACCAATACTGTTAGCGATAGAAGTTACTTTGGCTAGAAGATAGCCCCATCTAGTCTAAGCCTTATCACATGTACCTAAGTGTTATCTTGTATAGTTATCTCCAACAGCTTTTGTACATCTCTTATGTACTATCCATAATATAAATACAAAGAAAACAAAGTGCTTTGTATGCTACAATTATTGAGTTTTACATGGTATTAGAGCCAAAAAGACCAACATCACCATGTCTGCCGAAAACTCCTCCACCTCGTCCTCTTCACAAAACTCCTTCGACTCAAACAACTCTCCTGCCCTCTTACCAACTCATTCAGTCAGCCTCAGCTACCTAATCCATATCAGGCTAACTAGAGATAATTTTCTTCTTTGGAAAGCGCAGCTCCTACCGTACCTGAGAAGCCAATTGTTGCTGGATATGTTGACGGCACCATCCCATGCCCGGCAGAGATGATTCTTAATCCTGAAGATGGAGGATACAATCTGAAGCAGATTATAAACCCTGCTTTCTAGAATTGGATCCAACAAGATCAAATGGTCTTGAGTGCTATAATATCTTCACTTTTAGAAGAGATATTGGCACATGTTATCATTTTGTCGACAATAAAAAAGAAGGATTTCTCCATTGTTGACTATTTCTAGAAAGTCAGAAGTCTTACAGACACCTTGGCAGCCATAGGTCAACCGCTTCAAGACTATAAAGTCATCTCATATATCCTTGTTGGCCTTAACTTAGAATATGATCCATTAGTAATGTTGGTAACCACTCAAATTGAGCCCATGTCACTTAAATACGGCCATTTACTTAGTTATGAGCTACGCTTGGAACAACATAATACCTTGTCATCAGCAAGCATTGAAGGCGTCACCTTCATTAATGTAGCCACTAGAAATCACTTCTCCAACCAAGGAAACCATGGACGTAACAACAACAATCGCAGAAGAGGTAGAGGCCGAATAAGTTCAGGACCAGGACTTTTTTATCAGCGAGACTCAAGTAATCGCAACTACTGTAGGGTGGTATGCCAAGTATGTAACAAACTTGGCCATGTGGCGATTCAATGCCTTCATCGTTTTGATAATTCATATCAATGAGACACTAATCACATTGCTGCAAAAACAACAATTCCCTCTTATCAGATTGATACAAGCTGGTATACAGACTTATGAGCCAACGACCACATTACAGCAGACCTCAATAATCTGTCATTCGTTGAAAAGTACAGTGGCCCATATCGAGCTCAGGTTGGCAATGGAGCAGGTTTGTCGATACACCATATTAATAAAATTTTTCACCTGACGGTGATGGGCAGGATGTAGGTAGAATATTTAATAGATCTAATAAAATGTGAGAATACTCTCATCCAACCCATCAATATCCCTGTTCTTAAATCCTAACCTAGAGCCCCATAACCCCAAAACTTTAAACCCTAACTCTATTGTTGACACTCAATTTTGTTTGGTCACCAATTTTAATTTAATTTTATGTTAGAAAAAAAATTAGTTTAGGAACGTTTTGTTTTTAGGGGCAATTTGTTCATTTGATAGGAAATTGAGTCATTATAGTTATTTTAGAGCTTAAACATTGATAGGATTATATGTATTTAAATTATGTTACTATTATATGGTCAATGAAATGTCTATAGCGTTGTGGAAGGAAAAGCAATTCTTGGAAATTTGTAACCATCCGATAATTAACTATTCTCGGTTCTTACATTCAAGACTTTCCAATGTTCACATAGGTCCAATATTTTTTGTAGCAGTTGTTTTTTTACTTGAGAATAAAACAAAGGAAATAAACTTTATTGACACATGGGATGATAGTTAATATTTGGACCAAGGTTGTCAAAAATGGGTTTTTACCTAGAGTCGTTTTGGTTGTTTTAGAGTCAGAGTCATAAGGCTCTAACAAGTATACAAAAAAACTTAGAGAAAAATTATAAAAAATATAAAATCATTTAAATTGTCTTAAAAAAGTATCAGAAACAACATGTGATTTGCACCCAAAATCTTATTAATTTTATGCTTAATTTAGTAGAATAAGGCATGTTTTTAGGTTAGATGGGGCTTTAGGAATGAATCTTGGTATTTCTGTGGAGGGGAGGCAGGTTTTAGTTGGCTAAAGCTAGAAGTATAAATTTGGCCAGCTGAATCAACATACCATTGCCTCACTTAAAATTGCCACGCACCTGGTGCCTTCACTGGAAATTGTACAAATACTGGCAGTATCATGAAACACGCTGGAGAATAATGGACCATGACTGACATTAGGCTGCGCTTGAATCCTTCTACTACTTAATTATAGCTCCAGTCCCCATCTTCCGGGAACGTACAAATTTAGTCCCAATTTATATTTTTTTTACAAATTTGACCCAATAAGACTAGAGTCGTAGAATCTTAATGTTTCTATGTTTCTACAACTAGAAATGCGTTTCTACAACTAGAAATGCATTTCTACTCATTTATACACAGAGTTGCATTTTTATTGCATTTCAAAACATCTTCCATCTCTAAAGTCGTAAAATATACATTTTTATGACTTGAAATGCGATTTTAATAATCATGATTTGGACAACCAATCAAGCACCCCATTTCCTCGAACTACGGAGGGCTAAAATGACTAGCTGAAGCATAAAAGAAATAAACTTTACTAACACAAGGGTTGAGAGTTAATGTTTACGCAATTTAATTAACCAGCCCAAGCTCAACCACCCATTAAATTTTTATAATGTTGTTAACTTTTTATGAATTTTTTCTTTTTAATACGTAAAACTAAAAAAAATAAGAATAAAATTTAGTATGATTATAAAAATAGTGTTTTCAATTGATTATTACAGTTACATAATATTAATTTTTAAAAAATTAGTTAAAAAAAAGATATAATAATAAAAATAAACTATTTTAGATTATGTTGACTCAAGTTAAAATGAATTGACCCTCAATTTGCTGATTTCTTTTCTTTTCTTCCTTTTCTTGCTTGTGTGTATGTGTGTGTGTGTGTGTTTTTTTTTTTTTTGGGAAGGGGGGTGTGGTTTGCAGATAGCTATCTTTAGCACTTTCTTCATGATCTCTCTCACACGCTAGTTGATTAGGATTAGCAAACGTAGATTAAGACAGGATAGACCACAAGTTTGGAAAATCCAAAGTCTAGGACTCGTTATATATGGTCAATGGAATGTATGTAGCATTGTGGAAGGAAAAGCATTTCTTGGAAATTTGTAACCAACCAATAACTCTTCTTAGTTCTTACATTCAACACTTTCCCGGGTTCACATCAGTCCAAGTTTTCCATAGCAATTGCTTTTTTCCTTGAGAATAAAACAACAGAAATAAACATTATTGACACATGAGATGAGAGCTAATAGCGGTAAGTATGGATTGGGTAAAATTGAAATCCAACCCGAACCACTCCTATTGGTTGGGTTGGGTAAAAATTGACCATGGTCCGTGGATTAGTTCCACATATGTGAAAAATGATGATTTTTGGGTTATTTCTGATTTCACATGAAACTAACCCGAAGTGGAACCGAATTGAAGTTATAATATTACTAAATTATCCATACATTTATGTATTGAAAAAAAAAATTGTGAGGGTGTTTTAGTCTTTTATATTAAAACCTAAAACTAATATTCCTAATCTTGAATCTAAATTGGAATAAGGGATAAGAAATTGTTTACGTTTTCATATTGTAAGAAATTATAATGACATGGTAGTTTGTTTGGTTTAAGTAGAAAACAGATATGTATCAAATTAAATATTATTTTCTTTATACAGATAAAAGAAAGGAGATAAAATATCTAATCAATAATCTTCTAAAATTTGTAAAGGCATTTTGTGAAGTCATATTCAACTAGATACATTTGCATTCTTATTGCATTATGTAGTAGTATGTGAAACTCTTTAAATATTGTTAAGAATATGCGTATTTAAATAGGAATTTAGTTGTGCATTATATTAAATATTTCATAAACTAATTGTGAATATAATTTGATTGAATTTAAATGTTGTTATAGATATATTATATGAACCGAAAAACCCAAGAACCAGATTATGGTTCTTTTTTTATCTCGGTTCTCGAGTTATGTAAAAAAGTTTTGGAACTGAGCATATTTCAGGTTAATTCGGTTCTACCAGAAAACCAACTCAAATCGTCTCATGTTCACCCCTAAGAGATAATACTTGGACTGCAAGTCAAGCGCCTCATTTCCTCAAACCACAGAGGACTAAAACGATTGGCTGAAGCATAGGACTAACTAGAAATGGAGACCGATTTATACGGAAAATGCACCAATGATTTTTGGTAGTTGGATATCATCTCGTGATACAGTGAAGGCATTACGTCATCAACAAGTTATTTGACCAAATATGAATGTGGAAGTTCTTGCAACTATGGACAGTTGGAGAAAAAACAGAGTAGTTTACCTTTGGGCCATTCATTCCATTCTATTCATGCTTGCCAAATATAACGTGCCTTGGAGGATCAAGAGAAATGGGATGTTAAAATAACCTGATATAAGATCCTCAACATAATCAGCATGAATTTTTCCGTGAGCCATAACTCCAATCTGAAGATATGAAATTTAGTTGGCATGGATCAGAACCTTGTTTTTATTGTATGTGTGGGTGTTCTCCATCGTGATATCTTGTCCTTACAATAGATATTGACCAATCTATGGAGGCAGAGCTCATCGTGGAGAATCTTGGGAGGCTTTTGGCATTCTGCCCGGGGTCTCTGTTTGCTGCCTCTTTTAATTCATTCAATTAGGTTTAAGTGGGAAAATGGTTAATTAGTCCTTTTCCTTCTATTTTCTTTTTTCTTTTTGGCACTTACAAAACGCAAAACCCATTTTTGCCAAAACAGTCCTACACATGATGGACTGTGACTAAATTAAATGGACTAGGGGTAATGGGTCCAAAATTACTAAGTTCAAGGGGCGAATCAACCCAAGTCAAATTTCTGAGGACAAAACGTGCGACTTACAAAAGTTTAGAGGCTCCTAATGCCAACTCTGTAATCGGCCAGGATAATAAAAACCTCGGTAGCAGACAATTATAAACAATCCTCCTCTCCACAATTTTCACCAAATAAACTTTGGGTCCAAGACATTATATTAACTAGGGCTGAGCATGGTTCGGTTTGGTGCGGGTTAGTAGCGGAACCGCACCAAACCGAAAATCCTTCGGTTCTGCAAAAATACGAACCAACCCAAGAATCGAGAACCGACCAGAACCAGAACCATGGTTCTGGGTTTTCGGTTTTGGGTCCTCGGGTCTGACGGTTCCACACCAGATCTCTTCCAACTCAACAGATCAACATATACATCAAGAATGATTAAGACTCTGATACAACAAATCAACATATACAGCAAGAACTTTACAATCTTTCTCATTGTCTCATCTTTTTCATCTATCTCTTGAAGAATTTGGCACTCTACTTGAAACCCTAACCCTTTCTCTGTTTCGAACTTTGAAGAACAGCTGAAGAGAGACGAATCGCGGAATCAGTAGCTGAGAAATGGAAATGGAGTGACAAATCAGACGATATTGAATTAAAAAATGGTAATACCCAATGTGGACCATTCATTTTTGTTTAAAAGGATATTCAAACCCCTATACTTTCTAAACTTTCATATTTACCCTTACATTCTACATAATATATAATATACATGTAAACTAACGCATAATTAAGCTCGGTTCGGTTCCCCTTCGATTTGGTTCCACATGGAACCGAAACCAACCCAAAAATCGATGGTTTTTTGACAGATGGAACCAACCCACGAACCATGAACAATTTTTACCCAACCCAACCCTATCCACTCCTATTGGGTTGGGCAAACCCATGGTTCTACCCGACCCGTGCTCACCCCTAAATTATTAATAGATAGTAAATTACATAAATGGTCACTAATCTTTAGTCATTGTTTCCTTTGAGTCCCTAGCATATTAAATGTTTTATTTTGGTCCTAAACCTATTAAAATTATTTCATTTTAGTCTCTCATAAAATAAAAGTCATTAACTAATAGAAAGTTTTAAAATTCTAATTTAAATATTCAGTAACTGTCTTCCAGTAAATTTAAACAATTTAATATTTTGTACAGTAAATATACAATTCAAATTAATAGTTTTTTTTTTCTGAATGAAACAAGTTTAATGTACAGAGAGAAAAAAAATAAATGATTTAAAATTTTAATTAACTGTAAAAAAATTATTATACAAATTAAATTTATTATAAGACAATTACGAGATAGTTTAAATTATGATTTAAAATTTATTATTAGAAAAATTGGGACCAAAATGAACGTTTTCAATAGATTTAGAACTAAAATAAAATGGTTTTAATAGGTTCAGAATTAAAAAAAGAACATTCAATACGTTAGGGACTAAAAAGAAATAATGGCTAAAGATTAAGGACAATTTATGAAATTTACTCTCTTTTCGTTCTCCTAAAAAAATAGTAGTATTATTGTTGCATCTTTGCTTGCGGTAGTATCATTGACAAAGTAGTAACCTTAATATTTAGGGTCAGTTTCTTCCATGGGTTTGCACCTCTCTAAGACAGTTCCAAATGCTGATTTTGCTTCGATTCTGAGCTACATGGGCATTTCTTGACATTCTAAATCGATGAGGATTTCACCCTTTTCATGGCTTATCTTCGTACTTCTTCTCATTGTAATTCTATACGGGGCTGAAGTTTTTCCAGTTTCTGGTCAGTGTCAACCTGACCAGCAAGCGTTGCTGCTCCAGTTGAAGAACAGCCTCAAGTTTGAGACAAGCTCTTCTACCAAACTGGTTACCTGGAACAACGGCACCGACTGTTTTTCTTGGCGGGGAGTGAACTGCACGGACGGCCATGTTACCGGTCTGGATTTGAGCACTAAATGGATTACCAGTGGCATAAACGGTTCAAGCCGCTTGTTCCAGCTTCAGTATCTTCAGAGATTGAATCTGGCCTTCAACAGAATAAACTATACTCTGATGCCACCTGAGTTTGGAAAGCTTGCAAATCTAAGCTATTTAAATTTGTCAAATGCTGGCTTTGCAGGTCAGATTCCAGGGCTAATTTCAAGACTGAGAAGGTTGGTTATCCTTGATCTCTCTACGGCGTACTTCCTCGGGGCTGATTCACAACTGAAACTGGAAAGCCCAAATTGAAGGATGTTTGTGCAGAACCTCTCGGAGCTCAGAGAACTGTACCTTGATGGAGTTGGAATATCGGCACAGGGAAAGGAATGGTGCCAGGCCTTATCATCATCACTGCTAAAATTGAGAGTGTTAAGCTTGTCAAATTGCAATCTTTCGGGCCCTATTGATAACTCTATACTGAGGCTATCACACCTTTCAGTGATTCGTCTAGATTACAACAACTTGTCAACTGCAAATCTAGCAGTTTTTGCAAATTTCTCGAGTCTGACATCCTTGTGCCTCACCTCTTCCAGCTTGGCTCGAGAAATTCCTGGAGCAATTTTTCAGTTACTAATGGTCCAAACTCTCGACTTGTCGTTCAATAAGCTTCTTCAAGGTTCTTTGCCCGATTTTCCCCTGAATGGGTCTCTTCAAACTCTCATTCTTAGCAGCAAAAATGTCTCCGGAGGCATACCAGATTCAATTGGTAATTTGAAAATGCTATCCGCAATAAGGCTTCCAAACTGCAGCCTCAGTGGAGAGATACCAAGGTCTATAGCTGGGCTCAAGGAGCTTGCTCAGCTGGATTTGTCGTCCAACAAGCTAACTGGAACCGTTCCATCCTTGGGCAACTCCACAAATTTGGCAAAAGTGATTCTTTCTTACAACAACTTAACAGGCCTGGTGCCTATGCAATGGGAAGGTCTATGCAGACTTGAGAATCTTGATCTACGTTACAATCAGCTGAATGGTACTGTTCCATCATCTCTATTCAGTCTCCCCTTCTGGCGGAAATTACAGCTTTCTAACAACCAACTCTCTGGGAATTGGAATTTTCAAATGTTTCTTCTCGTCCACTTGAAACGCTTGATCTGAGCAGCAACAAATTGGGGGGCCCAATACCAATGTCTGTCTTTGAACTCCAAGGCCTTACGAGCCTCTCACTTTCTTACAACAACCTGAGCGGACAATTGCAACTTGGTCTGGCTCAACAACTCAAGTACCTTTCAAGCTTGGATCTCTCCTACAACAGATTGTTTGTTAATGCAACAGTTCCTGAATCAAGCTTCCCTTTGTTGAGCACATTAAAGTTGGCTTCATGCAAGTTGATGGCTATTCCTGAGTTCTTGAGAGACCAGTCAAAATTAACGTATTTGGACCTTTTAAACAACCAAAATTAATGGTCAAATACCCAACTGGCTTTGGCGTCTCGGCAACCTTCAATACCTAAATCTTTCTCGTAACCGTTTGGTGAGCATAGAAGAACCTCACCTGACTCCTATGGTGTTGAGCGTTATTGATGTTCACAACAACCTTCTACAAGGTCAGATACCGCATATCGCAACATCTGCGACATATCTGGATTTTTCAGAGAACAATTTCAGCTCTACAATAGCAGATCACATAGGTGATGTCCAAAGTTTGACTTTATATTTCTCTGTCTCTGACAATAATTTGAGTGGAAGTATACCATCATCAATCTGCAAAGCCACATTTCTTCAAGTTCTCGACTTGTCAAATAATTCTTTGAGTGGTGATATTCCCAGGTGCCTTACTAAAATGGCAGAGAACCTTGGGGTGCTTAATCTAAGGAGAAACAACCTTGGTGGTAGTATCCCAGATGCATTTCCAGAAAATTGCAAGCTGCAAACTCTTGATCTGAACGAAAATTCACTTCGAGGTAAGGTGCCAAGGTCTTTGGCCAACTATGCTGACGTAGAGGCCGTGAATCTTGGGAACAATTTGATTAATGGTACCTTTCCTTGCCAACTGAAAGCCATATCACGGTTACGGGTTCTTGTTCTCAAATCAAACCAATTTTTTGGGTCCATTGGTTGTGCGGATCGCAAGGGTACTTGGCCACTTCTTCAAATTCTTGACCTTGCTTCCAACAACTTCAGTGGAAGCTTACCGGAAGATGGGTTAAGAAACTGGAAGGCAATGATGTCCAACAAAGACAAACAATCGCATCTCCAGCACCTACAATTTGCAGTGCTAGAGCTCAGCGGGTTGTATTATCAGGATACAATTACCATAACCAGCAAGGGCTTGGAAATGGAGCTGGTGAAGATCCTAACAATTTTTACAGCCATTGATTTGTCTTACAACAATCTTGACGGCCAGATACCAGATGTTGTGGGAAAGTTTAGTGCACTCTACGTTCTCAACTTTTCACACAATGCTCTATCAGGTCCAATTCCTCAGTCTTTAGGAAATATTGTTGAAAAATAAACTTAACTCTCCTGTTCATTTCACTGCCATCTAGAAGGGTTGCTGATTGGAAGTCAGAAGTTTGGTGCAACAAAGTTTGAAGCCGGCACCGACGTCGGCGTCAACGCGTTGAAACTTCATTTTTTAAATTAAATGTTTTCTCTACTTATCCCTATAAATAGATGTATTTACTTGTTGTTTGTAAGCTAAGAAGTTAAGAAAGTTCAGAAAGAACTTCAGAAAGGAGAGAAATAGAAAGTCTGTGGGTTTTATTTTTTGGATTATAAATTCCTCTGATTTGTTGTAATCTCAACTACAGTGCAATAAATCCGTTCTTTCTCTCCAACAGTGGTATCAGAGCCTTGTGAGGATCACCGTAGAAGCTTTCCAGCGGAAAAGAGTCACTCAGATTCACCGGCCGAGCCGCCCGAATAAACGCCCTGTTTTTTCTCCGCGAATGTTTTGGAGGTTGAAGACAACCCAGTCATCAGCCACATCATTGCCCAGTCACCGCCACATCATTAAAACTGCCATATCATCTTGCCACATCAGCAAAAGTCAAAGTTTGACTGCCAAATCATCAGCCATATCATCATCCACATAGGTGACACCTTGGTGCCATGTCATTATCCACATAGGAGACACCTTGGCGCCACGTCAGACACAGATCCCAGTCATCTGCCACGTAAGCTGAAATATCTAAAATTACTGGTTAGTCCCTATAGTGTGCCAGAGTTGCAATTTTTGCCCTCTGAGTTTAATAATTTTCAATTTAGTCCGCAATGAATTTTGAAAATTATTTTAGCCCCTGGGAGTATCAATAAAATTCAAAGGATAAAATTTCAAAGGTTTTTTACTATTTTGGACGCAACGGTGGTGTCCGTTTTTCAAAATTCTAACTCCAGAAGATTAATTTGAGGCTTTTTAAAGCTCAATATGGCGAATGGATCAACACAAACATCGATTCCAAAGTTGTCAAAAGACAACTACGACAATTGGTGCATCCAACTAAAGGCCGTTTTTGGAGCTCAAGATGTCATGGACGTCGTTGAAGATGGATATATTGAGCCAGAATCTAAAGATGTTGAGAATAATTTGACAGAAGCTCAAAAGGCAATCCTCCGAGCCGATCGAAAGAAAGATTGCAAGGCAAAATCTATTATCTATCAAGGGCTTGAGGAAGCCACATTTGAAATTATCGCATCAACTCCTACATCAAAAGCTGTATGGGAGACGCTTCAAAAGACATACAAAGGAGCAGATAAAGTAAGGAGGATTCGTCTTCAAACACTTCGAGGTGAGTTTGAATCACTAAAAATGAAATCTATTGAATCCATTGCCGAGTATTATACTCGTGTAATGGTCGTTACAAACCAGCTTTGAAGAAATGGAGAAAAACTTGAAGATGAACGAATATGTGAGAAAATTTTGCGATCTTTAAATCCAAAATTTGATCATATAACAGTGACTCTTGAAGAAACAAAAAATATGGAGACAATTTCTGTAGAAGAGCTTGTTGGATCTTTATAAGCCCACGAGCAGAAGGTGAACAGACGAAATGATGAGTCACTTGATCATTCACTCCGGGCAAAGCTACATCTTGCTACTGAGAGGCAAGAACAAAGGGGGACATCATACCGAGGACGAGATCGAGGATCTCATGGAAGAGGTGGCCAAAGACCCATGAGAGGATGTGGAAAACAGAACAATGTTCCACAAGGAAGAGGACGAGGAAGAAGAGGCGGTTACAACAACCGTCAAAATTATGACAAGAAAAATGTTGAGTGCTTCAACTGCCATAAATCTGGCCATTATAGCAATGAATGTTGGTTCAAACAACCAACAGAAAAGGTTAGTGAAGAAGCTAATCTTGCTAAAGTTGAATAGGTGATTGGAGAATCTTTGATGCTGATAGCACAGAAGACTACCCAGGAGGGTCATAATATTTGGTATTTAGACTCTGGAGCCAGTAATCATATGACTGGTGAAAATAGTTTATTTACCAAATTTGAAAAAATCCAAGGGGAGATATCATTTGGAAATCTCTCTAAGGTGTCAATACAAGGAAGATGAGATGTGATGATTATGCAAAATGATGGTTGTCAAGCATTCATCTCTAATGTCTATTATGTGCCAGACATGAAGACCAATGTTTTGAGTCTTGGTCACCTTGTGGAGAAAGGTTTCCAGATAAGTCTTAAAGACAAGCAAATGATTATTACAGATGCTCGAGGGAAGCTGATCATTCGAGTTACGATGGCAAAGAATCAAATGTTCCCTCTATCTATCAAATATGACACACCAATGTGTCTAAGTGCAATGATCAACAATAAAGACTGGTTATGGCATCTAAGGTATGGACATCTAAATTTTGAAAGTTTGAAGATGTTAGAAAGAAAAAAGATGGTGAAAGGTCTTCCAAAAATTCAGCATCAGAATCAGATCTGTGAAAGTTGTGCTGTGAGCAAACAGCACAGAAATTGTTACAGAAAACAAGTTGATTGGAGATCTTCCAAGTCACTCCAGCTAGTACATACGGATGTGTGTGGTCCTTTAGATCCAGTTTGAAACGGTCAGAATCGTTACTTTCTTACTTTCATTGACGATTATAGCAGAAAGACGTGGGTGTATTTTTTGAAAAACAAACCTGAAGTATTTGACAAATTCAAAGAGTTTAAAACTCTTGTGGAAAAACAAAGTGGCTATCACATTCAGTCATTGCGATCAGACCAAGGAGGAGAGTATACATCAGAAGCCTTCAAAGAATTCATTAGACAACAAGGAATTCAACATCAATTTACGCCAGCATACACTCCCCAATTAAATGGCGTAGCTGAAAGAAAGAATCGCACAATCCTTAACATGGTAAGAAGCATGTTAAAGGATAAGAATTTGCCTAAACGTTTTTGGGCAGAAGCAGTGTTATGCATAGTATATTTGCTCAACAGGTGTCCTACAAAAAGTCTCGCTTCAAAAACACCATATGAAGCCTGGAGTACTCACAAGCCTAGTGTGAGTCATCTAAGAGTATTTGGATCTATTGCTTATACCAAAATACTAGAAGCAAGAAGAACAAAGCTGGAAGATAAAGGTGAGAAGTGCATCCTTGTTGGATACGGTGACAGTATTATGGGTTATAGATTATATAATCCAATTATGAAGAAAATCATTTTCAGCCGATATGTCATATTTGAAGAAAATGAATCTTGGAATTGGGATCAACCTGAATCCTCCAAAGATGCAGAGTTGATCCTTGAAGGAGAAGAACCAGCGGAGATAGGAGAAGCAGCAATTGAGCCACAAGTGCCCAGAAATTAGCAAGCACCTCCACGTAATTATCCAGGTACTCTTACTCTAAATGAAGCATCATTGTCAACCATGCATGATGATTCAAACATAGGTCCTAGAGGAATTCGTGCTCTAAATGATCTGTATGAAAATACAGAGCCGATAGATGAGCATGTAAATTTGTACTGCCTGATGATGACCAGTGATCCAATTAGCTTTGAGGAAGCTAATGAGGAAAAGAAATGGAGAAGAGCGATGGATGAAGAGATTCAGTCCATTGAGAAAAACAAGACTTGGGAACTGACTATTCTGCCAAAAGATCATAGAGCCATTGGTGTAAAATGGGTCTACAAGACAAAGAAAAATGCTAAAGGAGAAGTCCATAGGTATAAAGTAAGGCTTGTTGCTAAAGGTTACAAACAGAAACAAGGAACTGATTATGGAGAAGTCTTTGCTCCAGTAGCAAGACTTGAAACCATCAGATTGTTGATTTCACTTTTTGCACAGAACAAATGGAAGCTTTATCAAATGGATGTGAAATCAGCATTTCTGAATGGTTATCTTGAAGAAGAGATCTATATTGATCAACCACCTGGATATGTGAAGCAAGGAAAGGAAGACAAAGTTTACAAGCTGGAAAAGGCACTCTATGGATTGAAGCAAGCTCCACGTGCATGGAACATGAGGATTGATAATTGCTTCCAGGTAAATGGTTTTGAAAAATGTCTTTATGAACATGCATTATATGTGAAAAAGGAAATAGATGGAAGCATTCTATATGTCTGTCTATATGTTGATGATCTGATCTTCACTGGTAACAATCCTAGTATATTCAATTCATTCAAAAGAAGCATGGTACAAGAATTTGAGATGACTGACATTGGTGAATTGGCTCACTTCCTTGGCATCGAAGTTATACAAGGAAGCGAAGGAATCTTCATTTCTCAGACTAATTATGCAAAGGAAATCTTAAAAAGATTTTCCATGGAAAACTGCAACCCTGTATCAACTCCTGTTGAAACAGGATTGGAGTTATGGAAGAATGATCAAGGAGATGTGAACAGCACATATTTTAAGAGTTTGGTTGGAAGTTTGAGATATTTGACTTGTACCAGGCCAGATATACTTTATGGAGTTGGACTAGTCAGCAGGTATATGGAGACCCCTGATCAGTCTCATCTAAATGCAGCCAAAAGAATACTCCGATATATCAAGGGAACCATCAATGATGGTTTGTTGTACACATTCAATAATGAGTACAAACTCATTGGATATTCTGACAGTGATTGGGGAAGAGATCTTGATGAAAGAAAGAGCACAACTGGATTTACTTTCTTTATGGGAGAAACAACGTTTACATGGTCATCAAAGAAACAAACCATTGTAACACTATCATCATGTGAAGCTGAGTATGTTGTTGCCACCTCAACAGTTTGTCATGCAATATGGGTGAGAAATGTCTTAAAATACTTGGGATTCTCACAAGATTTTCCCAGTGAAATTTACATCGACAATCAATCAGCATATTGATACAAGGTATCATTTCATTAGGGAACATATGAAGAACAAAGAAGTAGAATTAATCTCTTGCAGGACATATGATCAAATTGCAGACATTTTTACAAAGCCACTCAAGCATGATATGTTTCTAAGATTGAAGACAATGCTTGGAATGACAAGGCTTGAAGAGTTAAGTTTAAGGGGGGATGTTGAAAAATAAACTTAACTCTTCTGTTCATTTCACTGCCATCTAGAAGGGTTGCTGATTGAAAGTCAGAAGTTTGGTGCAACAAAGTTTGAAGCCGGCACCGACGTCGGCGTCGACGCGTTAAAACTTCATTTTTTTTAATTAAATGTTTTCTCTATTTATCCCTATAAATAAATGTATTTGCTTGTTGTTTGTAAGCTAAGAAGTTAAGAAAGTTCAAAAAGAACTTCAGAAAGGAGAGAAATAGAAAGTCTGTGGGTTTTATTTTTTGGATTATAAATTCCTCTGATTTGTTGTAATCTCAACTAGAGTGCAATAAATCCGTTCTTTCTCTCCAACAAATATGAGCCAGCTTGAGTCATTAGATCTCTCCGGTAACAAACTGACTGCCAAGATTCCGAATAGCTGGTGGACCTGAATTTTCTTTCTGTCCTCAACCTCTCAAATAATTTCCTCGAAGGAATCATCCCGATAGGCACTCAGCTTCAATCTTTTTTGGAACACTCATTCGAGAACAACATACGATTGTGCGGGCCTCGTCTGAACATAAGATGTCCGAAAACTAGTGCAAAGGACTGTCTTCCTAATTCTGTAACTGCGAGCGGGTTCGAGTGGAGCATTTTGAGTATTGAGATCGGCTTCATCGTCGACCTGAAGATTTTGACCGTGCTGCTCTATTTCTGCAAGAGATGGAGGATTTGGTACAGCAAGCTGTTGGATCGCGCTGTTTACTGGCTTTGCCCATGCCTGGAGCAGAGAAACCGAAATCATTCAAGGAGAGCCAATCGCTGACTTCTGATCCGATTCTGACATCTGTAGAAACCCCAGAGAAGCCTTTATTTAGATAGATGGATGTATACAATAATGTCAGTGTGGTTTCAAATTGATGCGCAATATGCTAAGATCAGAACTGGGACTGGGAACAATTCTGATATCTTTTACCAGCTAAAGTGGCATTATATCTCTTTTAAGATTTGTTATAAGATTTGTTATGTTAGTTCTTATTAAAAACAGGGTACAATCTATTGGGGTACCCTAATTTTTTTTTTCTTAATTAGATATCTTATCTTCAAGTTATCTTAACGAGGTACCGTATATCTTATCACGTGTCTTATCTAAGTACTTTTTATTAATTTCAGAATTATTTCTAAAGGAAAATGCTGGTGTGGTATAAAAAAACATAAAAATAAATCATAAAATAACACTTGTGATTCTTTAATTTTTT
The DNA here is from genome assembly GCA_005392925.1 of Aquilaria sinensis. Lineage (NCBI taxonomy): Eukaryota > Viridiplantae > Streptophyta > Magnoliopsida > Malvales > Thymelaeaceae > Aquilaria > Aquilaria sinensis. The sequence continues at coordinate 98,487 of SMDT01000932.1, read as the reverse complement.
CTATCAGCAATTCTAAACCCTAAACTTCTCCCATAAACTCACTCCACAGCTTTTCCAACTCTCTTGTCTCTGCCACCCCATTTCTTGGCCAACCTGTTCTTTGCCCAAAGCAGGAATTTCTACTAGCCAAGTTGAGTTCATCACTGATTCTTGCTCTACTATTCTCGGCCTCTCCTTCTTCATCGTCCTACTCTTTTTAATTCTCGCCCTCTCTCCTATTCTCTTTCAATCGTACAAGAATCATTCGAGAAATTGATGCCAAATTCTTGCTCTCTCTCCAATTCTCTCTCTAATTCTCTCACTCTTCTCCAATTTTTGCTCTTTCTTCAATTCCCAGAACTTAAATCGCTCGAGTATGGGTTTTCAATGCCGATGTCGATACCCAATCTGAGAAAAATAGATGTACGGGGCGCGAGGAGCAAGGGTAGGCAATGAGTGGGGAGCGAAGAGCTACGGCGAGCAAGTAGTGAGGAGCAAGCACCGGTAGCAATGAATGACGAGCGACGAGTGAGCCCCAGCAGCAGCGAGCAAGTAATAAGGAACAAGCACCGACGGCAAGCAAGGAGCAAGCAACGGTGACGAGTGAGGTGCGACGGTGATGAAGCAGAGGAACTAGAGGCTGATGGTTAGATTTAGAATGTTAGGGTTTAAAATTGTTGATAGAAAAAATTAAAGGACCATAAGTGTTATTTTATGATTTATTTTAATTTTTCTTATGCCATGTCAGCTTTTTTTGTTAAACACAACTCTAAAATTAATAGAAAATACTTAGATAGGACACGCAATAAAAAGTAAGGTACTTCGCTAGAACAACTTGAAAGTAAGGTACCCAATTAGGAAAAAAAAAGCTATGGTACCCTCGATGGATTTTGCCTTATTAAAAACTATTACCTTTTTTTATTATTTATACCCAATGTAAAAAATTTTAAATAACAAAAAGGAGTGCTTGTCTCTTTTGGGAAAGAAAAATAAAAACAAAACAATCAAAAGGGAGTAAATTGCATAAAAAATCTCAAACATTTAAGTTCAATTGCAAATCCATCCCTAATCTCTCAGTTGTTGCTTAAAAGTCCCAAATATTTCCCTTCATTCGTTCATGATATGTGTTAATATTATTACCTTTATTACATTTTATATTTTTTTCATTCATGTAATAAAATTTTCCATATATATAAGTACATATTAAAGATAAAATCTAAACTAATAGACAATAATAGACATGTTCTTTGTTCCATTCTTTTATTTCCATTCAATATTTTGATTTTTTATGGTATGGTTGGTTACTACTAAAATTTTTTTCTTATCATTTATTTTATTTTATTTTTCATTTTAAATTTATAAATATATTTTACATTAGATGATGTTATTATTATTTTCATCACTCAATTACGTTTATTTACCTAAACTACAAGACACTCAATTGGAGCTTTTCTATGTTAACTTCAAATTATAATTTTCCTTCATTTCCTTTATTATTTTTTCTTTAAATTTTTTTAAAAATTAATAATTAAAGAAATAAGCTAGCACTAGATTAAAGTTTAATTAATATAGGCTAACACTATATAAGGAAGAAGGTCAAACATAAAATGTAATAAAAAAATTAAGGCCAGGTTAAATTTTTTAAGTTAAGTCATTTCCTTTGGTGAATAGGTCAATTTTTTAAATTTCTATTTGTTAATTATAATGATCTATATTAGATTAACTTTACTATAAATATTATTAGTTTACAACTTAATTATTAATACTCAATGCCTAGCTAGGTATTTATACTTTTAACCATAGAGTTGAAAATCGATTTCTCCTTTATTTTTTCATGCACATATTAATTCTTACCATAATCAACTTTTTCAAATAGAAATTATTTAATAGTTTGGTTTCAGCTAATATATGATTATTATCATACTATGATTTTGATGAAAAGTTTCAATCAAGCTCGAGCTAAGGGTATTCAAACTTGACTTGACTTGGCTTGACTAGAACTTTAGCCTATGTAACGGATAATTGATTTTTTAAACAATCATCTTAAAAAGTAATGAACATTTTTCTTTGCAAAAAAAAAAAATTCATTAGACTACAAATCTTTTAATATAAAGTATGTATTTATTTTAGTAGAAAGTTTTTTTTAAGTATTCGTTGAGGGGGTGGGCTAAGATGATCATGGGTAATAGGTTTTCCTTGGTAGGTAAAGATGTGAATAGAGAGGCTTAGGGAGAATATTGCTAAATCTAAACCCTATCAACATGTAAGTGAGTTCTTACTCGACTCCCTATGGGTAGGCGGGTAACACACACTTACTCATTTGGTGTGTGTGTGTGTGTGTGTGTGCGCACGCGCGCTTTATTTATGTTTTGAAAAAACATGTGTGTCTATACGGAATTAATAAATAAAAATTTATAAAATAAAATAACATAGAAAAATTTGCACTAGATTGTGACTTTATTTTGAGATAAATGTCAAATTTTTTGAAATAAATATACTAATTTATGAAGGGTATGATACAGTAGAATTACTTAAACCAGTAACCTCCTCAAAGCTTTACAAGTAGGATCAGGTTAAGTTGGCCTGGTTCAGAAATTGTAGAGGCAATAGAGTAATTTTTTCATCCTTATTGATAGGAGCCAAGCTCGGCCAATTATACTTAGTATTATATTTAAGTTATCCTATGTCAAAGCCTACCACTTGAACATCTTAATGTAGCTATGTTCCTTTTCTTAATAAGTTATTGTAAAGTATGAGAAATAACTTGTTGGTTTCTTAAAACCTGGAGGGCATAAAATAAAAAATTGGCAATTTAGGGAAATGTTAGTTGAGTCCATATCCCTTGAGTGCATATCCCTTGGCAGTAACTATACAAGAGGGCTGAAACTGTGTTCTTGGAACTAATACTTAAAATATTCATACTTATCTTTTTCTTTTCCTTGCATTTATGATAAAATTATGTTGGCCCAAGTGCAACCAAGAGGGGGGTGAATTAGTTGTTTTAAAACTTTAGCAAAATCAAATTTTACAACTAAATTCACTCAACCAAAGATTAAAAACAAACCAAGTAAAGTTAAGCTCAAATAAACCAAGTAAATAAAGGAGGATAAAGAAAAGAGTACACCGGAATTTATAGAGGTTCAACTCCACCAACCGGAGTCTACGTCCTCTCCTCAAGCTTGCCCACTTGAGATTTCCTCCACTATGTCTTGATCAAAATTACAATGGTATTTTTTTCAAGGTTCACACCCAACCAATCTGTAGTTTTCTCCAAGGCTAACTAAAAATCACTCTCTAGTTTTCTTCAAGGCTCACTAGAAACCACTCTACACTCAAAAAATTCTAAGACTTGAAATGTTTACAAACTCACAAGCTCACACAATAGCACTCAAACTAGATATACAAGTGAAAGCACAACTACAATAATGAATTTCTCAAGATAAGCTCTTTTCTCTTCGATTTGATGATGAATCTTTGATCTTATGGCCAAGAGTTATCTCCAAGGTGTTTCTTCATGTATTTATGCTCATTTGGGGGCCAAAGAGACGTTGAAGAACTGTTGGGAAGGTCAAAAATGTCTCCAAGAAAGCAGGTGACCGTTGCTGTCAAATTTGACAGAAAATCGCGTTTATCGCCCAGTTTTACCCAGGTGAAGTATTTTCACTCGGTTGAAAATTCTGTCTGATAACAAAATCTAAGGTTTGACTTCCAACGGCTAAATTGGTAATTAATGAGCTTTTAGCACTTTACACACGTGAAAATCTAACATGGCATGAATTTATAATTATTTTTCAAAGATTTTTTGAACCGGAAACTCGCGTGCAGGTTTGGAATCCAAGTTTCACCCGGTTGAAAATTTTTCATTCGAATGATTTCCTGACCAGAAATAAAATGCTCTCAGATTCGAAAACTGACTCCAGTTTCACCCGGTTGAAAAAATTTCACTCGAATGATTTTCTTGTCCAAAAATAAAATGCTCTCGGGTTCGAAAACTGATGCCAGTTTCACCCGGTTGAAAAACTTTCACTCGAATGATTTTCTTGTCCAGAAATAAAATCCTCTCTTGTTCAAAAAATGGCTCCAGTTTCAATACGTTGAAACATTTTCACCCTGTTGAAATTGTAGCTCCAGGATATTTTCATTTCCAAACTTCCAAACTTCAATGAATTTTTCTCCAAAATGATTTCTTCCTTCACAAGCAATGCTTGAATCAACATAAATACTTCAAATATACTTATGAAATAATTTTCCTTCCAAAGATCAAAACTTTATCAATAAAAGACCAATTTATAAATTTTTAGGTAAAGCTTTGAAACACATAAAACAATATGTTTTGTTATCATCAAAATCAAAAAAATGTGAGCCATGAATGGAACAAAATCCAACAAATTAGTTAAACTTGTAACCTCTCCAAAGTTTTGAGGGTAAGATTGAGTTCAAGTGGCCGAGTTCGGGTAAGGTAGGGGCAATAGATTTATTTTCATTATCCCTATTAGTAGAGGCGAGTTAGGCCAATTGTGCTTAATCTTATATTTAATTTAGCTTATACCAAAACTTACAATTTGAACATCGTGATGTAGCTACATTTCTTCTTTTAATAAGTTGTTGTAAAGTATGTGAAGTAACTTGCTTATTTCTCAAAACCTACAAGAATATGAGATATGATTGACAGTTTGAGGAGTGTAGTCGGGTTAGTGCCTCCTGGCAATGCTAGGAAGCTAAGGCTATGCTTTTGGAACTAATATTTAAGATGCTCATACTTATTTTCCCATACATATTTTAGGAGCCTGACACACTATAATAAATATGTTTTTCTTGTGTATATATTTTTCTTACTCTTCATTCCAAAATTTTGTGAATAGTGCATAAAGATAAAATTTTATATCAACTCATGCTAACGTCTAAAATATACTGAAGGATTTATTAACTATTAAAATTTTTTTGTAATGTTTTACATAATTATGTTAACCTAGACATTATATAATTTCCTATCTAATTTATGTTCTATTACTAGTATGAACTAAATAAAAATATGCAATATTATTAGAATATTGTGTTCATCTTGAATATGATTTCTTACTAATTTACCTGAAAACACATGATTATTAATTGTACGATCATATATTTTTATTTAAACTATTGCATATACTATCAAGATGCATATTACTACAACTTTATTTTAAAGTGTTCGCGTATTAATTGTAAAGTGTTCATGTTAGTGAATAAAATTTTTACCTTTTTTTTATTTAAAATTGTCATTACATTATTTATTATTTCTAACTTTTTTTATTCTTATGACAATAGAGAGTATTTAAATTATTTTTTTTCATATTCATACACTTCACATTTTAAATTAAACCATATTTTCTTCACAATGCCAAATATTAAAGCTAACTTGAATTTATGAATGAAGAATCATGTTGTGGGAGAGCTTCCCTTAAATGGGGCATGATCCTACTCGACTTTAGAATAATCAGAATCCAATGTTGCTACCGGATATGAGAAGTATTGGACCAAAATAAATCGATGGGGCTGTCGTGTAAGATAAATTAAGATTTTGCTGGTGTTTTCTCAAACACTCCGCAGAGATCGTAATTAACTCAATTTGCCGCGGTTTTTTTTTCCTTCTTTCTTTCTTTCTTTGGCTACAAAGAGCTACCCTTAGCACTTTCTTCAGGCTCTCACTCACACGCTTGTTGACTAGAATTAGCAGTTCCACGAACGTGTAGAATTAACACAGAGTAGACCACAAGTCCGAGAAATCCAAAGTCCAGGGCTACGTTGTTTATGGTCAATGAAATGTATATAGCGTAGTGCAAGGAAAGGCATTTTGTGGAAATTTGTAACTAACCAAGAACTCTTCTTTTAGTTCTTACATTCAACACTTTTCCAGGTTCACATCAGTCCAAGGTTTTCTTTTTTGTAGTAGTTGCTTTTTTCCTTGAGAATAAAACAAAGGAAATAAATTTTATTGACACATGAGATGAGAGCTAATATTTGGACAGCCAGTCAAGGTCAAGCGCCCATTTCCTCGAACCACAGAGGACTAAAAAGCACCAACGAAATTTTGGTAGTTGGATATTCCATACTTCTTACAAGCCAAATAATGGAAATTCCTTTTCGCCAATTCCATTTTGCAAGTTTTTAATTAATCTCTCGTGAACAATCAAGATGCAGCTCCTTTCATGGCTTTTTTGCCAACTTCTAATACCTATTCTTTCTCATGTGGTTGTTGTATCGGTTTCTGGTCAGTGCCAACCTGATGAGCAAGCACTGCTGCTCCAGTTGAAGAATAGCCTTGAGTATAACACAAACTCTTCTACCAAACTGATTACCTGGAATAACAGCACCGACTGTTGTTCTTGGCAGGGAGTGAACTGCACTTACGGCCACGTTACCAGTCTGGACTTGAGCTTCGAAGATATTACTGATGGTATAAACGGTTCAAGCAATTTGTTCCGTCTTCAGTACCTGCAGAGACTGAATCTGGCGTTCAACAGTTTAAACTCAGCTGCGATCCCACCACAGTTGGGGAAGCTTACCAACTTGACTTATTTGAATTTAAGAGAAGCTGGATTCGCAGGGCAGATTCCAGGCGCTATTTCAAGCCTCAGAAGGTTAGTTATCCTTGATCTTTCTTTTTCTCCTGGGATTGAACCACTGGTGCTGGGAAGCCCGAATTTAAGGATGTTTGTGCAGAACTTCACAGAGCTCACAGAACTGTATCTTGATCTACGATACAATCAGCTGAATGGTACTGTTCCGTCCTCTCTATTCAGTCTCCCCTCCCTTGGGAGTATACAGCTTTCTAACAACCAGTTGGGGGGCATAATACCAACGTCTGTCTTTGAACTCCAAGGCCTTTGGAGCCTCTCACTTTCTTACAACAACCTCAGTGGACATTTGCAACTTGATCTAGCTTAACAACTCAAGAACCTTTCAAGCTTGGATCTCTCCTACAACAGATTGTTTGTTAATGCAACAGCTCCTGAATCAAGCTTTCCTTTGTTGAGCACATTAGAGTTGGCTTCATGCAAGTTGATGGCTATTCCTGAGTTCTTAAGAGGCCAGTCAAGATTAAGGTATTTGGACCTTTCAAACAACCAAATTAATGGTCAAATACCCAACTGGCTTTGGCGTCTCGGAAACCTTCAATACCTAAATCTTTCTCGTAACCATTTGGTGGGCATAGAAGAACATCAGCTGACTCCTGTGATGTTGAACGTTATTGATGTTCACAACAACCTTCTACAAGGTCAGATACCGCATATCACAACATCTGCGACATATCTGGATTTTTCAGAGAACAATTTCAGCTCTACAATACCAGATCACATAGGTGATGTTCTAAGTTTCACTTATTATTTCTCTGTCTCTGGCAATAAGTTGAGTGGAAGTATACCATCATCAATCTGCAAGGCTACTTATCTTCATGTTCTCGACTTGTCAAATAATTCTTTGAGTGGTGAAATTCCCAAGTGCCTTACTAAAATGGCAGAGAACCTTGGGGTGCTTAATCTAAGGAGAAACAACTTTGGTGGTATTATCCCGGATACATTTCCAGAAAGTTGCAAGTTGCAAACTCTTGATCTGAGTGGAAATTTGTTTCGAGGTAAGGTGCCAAATTCTTTGGCCAGTTGCATTGATTTAGAGGTTGTGAATCTTGGGAAAAATTTGATTAATGACAGCTTCCCTTGCCAGCTGAAAGCCATATCACGGTTACGGGTTCTTGTTCTCAGATCAAACCAATTTTTTGGGCCCATTGGTTGTGAGGATCGCAAGGGTACCTGGCCGCGGCCTCAAATTCTTGACCTTGCTTCCAACAACTTCAGTGGAAGCTTACCGGAAGATGCGTTAAGAAACTGGAAGGCAATGATGTCCAGTGAAGATGAACAATCGCATCTCGAGCACCTACAATTTGTAACGCAAAAGCTGAGCTGGTTGTATTATCAGGATACAATTACCATAACCAGCAAGGGCTTGGAAATAGAGTTGGTGAAGATCCTAACAATTTTTACAGCCATGGATTTGTCTGACAACAATCTTGAAGGCCAGATACCAGATGTTGTGGGAAAATTCAATGCACTGCACATTCTCAACTTGTCACACAATGCACTATCAGGTCCAATTCCTCAGTCTTTAGGAAATATGAGCGAGGTTGAGTCATTAGATCTCTCCGGCAACAAACTGACTGGCAAGATTCCGGATAGCCTGGCGGACCTAAATTTTCTTTCTTTCCTCAACCTCTCGAATAATTTCCTCGAAGGAAGCATCCCAACAGGCACTCAGCTTCAATCTTTTTCGGAACACTCATTCGAGAACAACAAAGGACTGTGCGGCCCCCCTCTGAATACAAGATGCCCAGAAACTAGTACAGAGGACCGCCTTGCAGATACTGCGACTACGTGCGGGTTCGAGTGGAACATTTTAAGTATTGAGATCGGCTTCATCGTCGGCCTGATGATTTTGCTCGTGCCGCTCTATTTCTGCAGGAGATGGAGGATTTGGTACAGCAAGCTGTTGGATCGCGTTGTTTACTGGCTTTGCCCACGCCTGGAGCAGAGAAACTGAAATTATTCAAGGAGAGCCAATCGCTGACTTCTGATCCGATTCTTGCATCTCCGGAAACCTTGAACAGCCTTTATTTAGATAGATGGATGTATACAATTTTAAATTGATGCGCAATTTGCTAAGATCAGAACTGGCACTGGGAACAATTCTGATATCGTTTACAGGCAAAGTGGCGTTACCGCGTTATATCTCTTTTAAGATTGAACTTGAGTGCACTCGGAACTCCTTTTTTTAGTGGCAAACTTTTGGAAGTAAATCTAATTTTTAGTGAGCTTTTTAAAATTATTTGCAATGTCATTTTTCAGGTCTTATAATATGATTCTGAAGGTAACAAGGAAAATGAAATTTTGTTTAACATTTCCTATGTAAGTTCTTATTAAAAACGATTGCTTTTGTTTATTATCTATACCCAATGTAAAAAAATTTTAATTAAGAAAAAGGAGTGCTTATCTCTTTTGGAAAAGAAAAATAAAAACATAACAATAAAAAGGTAATAAATTGCATAAAAAATCTCAAACATTTAGGTTCAATTACAAATCCATCCCTAATCTCTCAGTTGTTGCTTAATGGTCCCAAATTTTTCCCTTGATTTGTTCATGATGCCATTGTAAATTAAGTTGGTACATAAATATGATTTACAAGGAGAAAAAATTAATAATTTATATAGTCAATTAACTATTAACAAGTTGTAAAATTGTTTGAATTTATTAGAAAATAGTTTCAAACAATTTAAATTTATTAACTTTTATATAAGTATCTAATATAAACGTTTTAAATTCTAATTTAAAATGTTTAGTAACTGCGTCTCTTTAATTAAAATTATGCCATAATTTTTTTGTAGTTAATGGGCTGTGTAAATTATTCCCTCCATCCTAAAGAGATGAAATGTATTCCTTTTCTAGCCGTCTCAAATTAGATGAAGCGTTTTCTTTAAAAAAAAAATAATATCTAATTTGCCTTATTTAAACTCTCACTACACAAGACCCAAAATGAAAATTTTTTTTAATCTGCACTAAAACTCTTACTACACAAAACCTTAAAATGAATCCTCTCTTTCTTTAATCATTATTTAAACTATCACTACATATAACACAATAAGTTTTTTTTTATTTTTTGTTCCAAGGGAAAAAATGAAAAAAAAATTCATGAACTACAAAAACCTTATTCTCCATACCCAAAAACATTCATCATCTTTTATGGGATAGAAAAAGTATTAATTCCTCTATGTAAATCAGTTTTTTGTACAAACTTAATCTAGTCTGGGCCAGGGATGAATTTGCAATGTAGGGAAAAAATTTGGGACCACTAAGCAGTGACTGGGAAGTTAGGATGGATTTGCAATCTAGATTAAAGATTTGTAATTGTTTGTGCAACTTACCCCAATCAGAGGCATTGAATTTTGAACTTTGTTATTTTTCTAATCAAGAGCTACCATGATCAACAGTTCCCAAGAATTATTGTTTGGGTAAAGGAAAAGGTGCAAATTTTCTGTTAATGTTTGCTTAAGGGAGTAATTTTGCCACTAATGTTTGCTCAATGAAGCAATTTCAACACTATTATTTGTGTGTGTGTGTGTGTGTAAACTTGCTATTAATGTTTAGGCATCAGGGCAAATTTACCACCAAAGTTGTAAAACAATAGTGAAATAGCCACCAAATATCTAACAATGGGAATATACAATCTAAAATAAGAATATTTTGTGCCACATCAACAACATGTCAGTGTCACTTCAGCGACGCAAAAATGAAAAAACTTTTAAACTAGCCCCTAAAAATTTGGTCCTTAGCCCCTCAATACCCATCATTGTGATTATGTTATTTTCAGCATCTTCTCTAGCGCGTGAATCCGAATTATGTCCTTCGGCCCTCAGTTGCTCATCGCTGACCTCATCTCCGACCTCATCTCCCTCCCTATGCACTCACTTTAATTCTAAGGAAGAAAATGAAATGGTAAAGAGATTGGTAAAAATGATAGCTTTAGAAACTTATGTGCTAAAGTTTCAGTTAAAGAAAACTTGGAACTAAAAATTTGTATTTTTCTCATTTATTCACATTTTCCACATAAGCAATTTTAACAGTCAATGGTAAATTTGCTCCCAATAACAACGAGTAATGTAAGTGGCAAAGTTACACATGAAAAACATTCGCAAAATCATTCCCTTGAGCAAACATTAGTGGCATTTTCCCCTTCTCCTTTTAGGTAAATAGCATCATTGTTCCTAAACCTTTAACTGCCATTGTAAATTAGTCATCAACCTGTATTTTATTGCAAATTGATCCTAAATTTTTATAATTCATTGTATATTGGCCCTAACCTTAGGCAGACACAAAAGCTCGATTTACAGAGAGGAAAAGTAAATAGTTTAAATTATCCATTAACTACAAAAAAATTATTGCATAGTTTGAATTTATTGGAAAACATCTACTAAATAGTTTGAACTCGTCAACTCTTCCTAACACAAAAAATGACCAAGTGTGATACTCAAAACCCTTAAAGATATGTTAGCTTACAACTAAAGAGAAGGTTAGAGGCCCTAAAGGTGTGTGTCTAGACAAGTTTACATTGAAGAGCAGAGGCCTACCAGTAGTACCATTTCTGGATTGTCTTTTTTGTTCATCTATGGTAATTGTTGTATTCATTCTGCCCATTCTAATAAAACTTCTTGCTTCTTAATCTGCATTTTTCTGCTTATATGCCCTTGTTTTCATTCTTTTCATCTATTCAACTTAGGTGTAAGGATTTTTTTGGGTAAACTTCAACAGTTATCTCTAAACTATATCCAATGTTACTTAATTGTTCCTAAACTATCAAGTGTTACTTAATCGTTCCTAAACCATATTCAGTGTTGCTTAATCATCCTGCCATTCATCATAGTCATTAAGAATGGATGAAAAAATGACATGGCTATTGATGTGGCATGGAAAAAAACGTGGCTACTAAAATGGCTTTACTTTTCCATCCATCTTTAACTGTTTGATGGACGACAGGATGAGACATTAACAATTAAATAGTTTGAAGATGATTAATGTAACACTTGATAGTTTTGGGATACTTAAGCAATATAAGATATAGTTTTGAGATGACATGTGGAGTTTACCCCTTTTTTTTCATTCTTCACTCTTGATGTTTCATTAGATTTATGACCACCTTCATCTACTATTTTGTAGGGTATGATTTTTCTTTTGTGTTTGTTGCGATCTGAGTCTTTGATGTGTTATGTTTCTATAGCTTTATTCTCAACTCATGCAATTTTTGGAAGATTTTTTATGTATGTCTGATGTTGTGCTCCTACATGGTTGTTTGTTAGTCAAGTGTTTAAGCCCATTACTAATTGAATATGGTAGTTGGTTTTAGTGCAGTGAATTCATAGTTAAAGTACTTTCATTTTGTGAATATTGTTTAGGGGTCTTCTGTTCCATGTTTTGTTTTCTATAGTCTGTCTTGTGTTAGGTTAGAGTTACATCTTAATTTATAGTTTCATCATCAGCATTCTAACTACACATTTCTAGGAACTATAACTTTAAATAGACCATCCCCTTAGCCTAACCACTGATACATAGAAATAATTCTTTTTCTGTTTTGCTTATGGGTTCTTTTTCTAGGATCTGATTTAAAGCCCAGATTCTTTCTTATTTGAGTGTGCAATGTGGGCAGGCTAGAATTTAGGGTAAACTCCACTTGTCATCTTAAAATTATATCCTATGTCACTTAATCATCCTGAAACTATCAAGTGTTGCATTAATTATCCTCAAATTATTTAATTGTTGTTGTCTCATCCTGCTGCCCATCACACCATTAAATATGGATGAAAAAATGATGTCACATAAGCAACCATGTCATTTTTCCATGCCACATAAATATTCATGTCATTTTTAAATCCATTTTTAATAGTTGTGATGAATGACAAGATGATTAAGCAACACTAAATATAATTTTTGGACAATTAAGTAACACTTGATAGTTTATGGATGATTAAGTAATATTGAATATAGTTTAGGGATGACCGGTAGAATTTATTCTAAAATTTAAGTACAATTATGGAATTGGTAATCGTAAATGATGAGCTAGTGATGTTCAAAATCAAGAAATGCTAGGCAATTGGTAGCAGATTAAATTTCCTCTTATTTGAGTGATGCAACGTGGGCAGGCTAAAATTTAGGGTAAACTCCACTTGTCATCTTAAAACTATATCCTTTGTCACTTAATCGTCCTGGAACTATTAGGTGTTGTATCAATTGTCTTCAAACTATTTAATTGTTGTTGTCCCATTCTGATGTCCATCACACCATTAAAGATGGATGGAAAAGTGATGTCACATCAGCAACCACGTCATTTTCCCATGCCACATCAATATCCATATCATTTTTTCATCCATCTTTAACGGCTGTGATAGATGACAAGATGATTAAGTAACACTAAATATAGTTTTTAGACAATTAAGTAACACTTAATAGTTTATGGATGATTAAGTAACATTGAATATAATTTAGAGATGACCGGTAGAATTTATCTTAAAATTTAAGTACAATTATGGAATTGTTAATCATAAATGATGAGCTGGTGATGTTCAGAATCAAGAAATGCTAGGCAATTGGTAGCAGATTAAATTTCCTCCACGTGAGAAATTTTCACCTGATTTCATATTTTGTTAACTCGAGTCATTTAGATGGTTGTGAAAATTCTCTTTTTTATTATGAGTTAAAATAATTTATCTTTCTCATTGAGCTAACACAATCCATTACTGCTATTTGGTAGGTGGCTTATTTCTTCAACCAAAAAGGACATGTTGATCAAATAAAGGTGAAGACATTCTCTATTATTGTTATTACTCCCTCCGTCCTAAAACTTTTACTTCATTTATTTTTAGCGATTGATTTAAGATTTTTTATTTTTTAACATTTTGATATATAAATAAAAAATCTTTATATATGAATGAATAAATCAAGATATATAATTTTTAAATATATTTTTTAATTTTTTTAATAAATAATAATATAAATAAATTTAAATAAAAATACATTAAAAAGTAAAATGGAGTAAAAGTTCTGTAACGAAGAGAGTTACTATCTGCAACTCTTGAATTTTGCATTGAATGAGTGTGGGCTGTTTGCCTTCAAAAGTGCCAGTATCAGAAGGTCTATTAAAAAGCCTACTTACCTTAAAAAATGTGAAAAAAGGTTTTTTTTTCTTTTAAACTGTTTGCATAAACGCTAAAGGGTTTGATGGAAATCAAGAGCTAGCTTTGTTTATATATGAGAGGTTAGTCACAATTTGCAACATTTTACCATAATTTCTAGAAGCAAAAATGGGCAATCATGTTTTTTTTTTCCTTCATTTTTTTGAAACTAAAACATCAATTGGGTATTATTTTTTGAAATATTTTCATGATGTTCAATTTTCAAGGCATATTTACAAGTTGAATGGCCAGTATGTCTTCACTTTATGAGGTTGTCAATGTAAATTGAGTTGATTGCTTAAAAAATGGTTTCTTCACTCAGGTAAAAGTCAATATTTACAATCACAAAAGTAAGTTTGTCCTTTCTAATGCTACTACACAAGGGTATTACTGCTACTTCCCCCCTTGCAACACAAGGATATTGCTACTATGGATGACTCCTTCAAATTTATATTGTACCACATTGGTATGCATTTGTTTTACGATTTTTAGTTCAGTTGGCAAAGCAAGTTGTCTTAATCACCGTGTGCGACTTATTTGAAAGATATTTCCAAGTATTCTGTGAGACTGTGACCAATTAATAAAGCCCCATTACTAATTATTTATTTTATTAATGCACTTCATACTTCAGAATGCAAGGGGTTTTGGACTCTCTTAAATTTTTGTGGTCCTTGCTATCTCTATTTCTATGATATTTTAATGAGAGAAAGAAAAACAATTTAGGGGCTAGACTCTTCGTGAATACTTTTATTTACAAGGATATTTTTTTTGTCATTTTCTTCCACATTGTTTGACAATAAATATCAGTACTCCAAGTTTTTTGCACATCATCTTAAGTTTTTGCTTTGATATTCGGTATGTTCAATAGGACCATGAGACTGTAATAAATGCCACCTACTCTGGTTCTAGGTTCCTTGAAAATGTGGTTGGTGGCAATGAAGTTTGCATAGTTTTGGAATCTACAAGTTTTTATGTTGAGCAAGGTTATTAGATATACATGTTCTAATCGAGTCTTTTCCATAATAGTCAGATTTTAGATCATGTTTATTTGATGTATTGCGTCCATGTTGTATAAGGGAAAAAGAGTATGTAATCCGCCCCTATCATGCATAATAACTTGATAATTTTAATTTCTTCTTGTAGTTTTTTTTGTCTCAATTTATTTGAAGGTGCATTTGATGTTGTGTAACTGTTCTATTCTGCACGATGAAAATGTATTGGCGAATTTGAAATTAAAATATACCTGTTTTAGTAAATTTGAACTAAGTTAAATTGTTGGTCCAATTTATGCTGCTTTCATCGATAAGTTCATAATTTACTCATTCTGAGATTGGATTTTCTTTAAAAAAATTGTTATGGATCAAGTTGGGAATATAATATGGTGTCATTGATGAACGGTGAGCTTGGTACAACTAGTAATGGTGCTTCCTCTATTTCTATTCTCCATAAATTAATGTTTCTTGGAGTTAATAGTGACTTTTCGTGACTTGATATTGGACAATGTGATAATTTTTTCATACAACTTAAAGTAATATGTGAAATAAAGACGGTCGAAAAGGTAAATTGGGGAACTTATTAATGACAATGATTGAATTGCACTAGCATTAGTAGCATGACAGGACCAACTTAGTAATGATAGTGACATAATTGCACCGATTTAATAATGTTGGTGACATAATTAGTCAAATAGAGGGGCAGACATTAGTGGTTCTTTTAGGGTTTTTGCCATAGGCCTGGCTATTCATGAATGGGAGAAGTCCAAAGCAAAATAGGAGTATTTGTCTTCAATAATGCAATATAATTGGAGAGTAAATATTCTACTGAAATTTGGAAAATAATTTTATATTTCCTGCAAAAATTAACTCCCATATACACTTTGCCCCGCAAAATAGTCAAATCAGTTAAATTCACTGCCATGCAAATGAGCCAAATGCCTTGATTGTCCAATAAGATTTTCAAATTATGCAAATCAACTACAACATTAATTTTGTGCTACCTCAATCCATTTTCTCTAAATATATAATACTCACTCCGTCTCATATTCTTTGCATCATTTGACTTTTTTACTCAGTTTGACTTGAATTTGTTTATATTAGTTTTTGTTCCATTTTTTTTTAAAAATATATTTAGAAACTATATGTCTTAATTTATTATTCTTATATAATAATTCTTCATTTATATACTAAAATGTTGAAAATAAAAAATCAAAAATTAATTGCTAAAAAGTGAATGGTGCAAAGAATATAGAACAGAGGGAGTATATTTCTACTAAATTATATATTCTTGAATAATTTCTATCTTTATAAATTTACTAATAATTTCTAGATCTATAATATATTACTATATTTATAAACCAATAGTTTATGCTTGTGATTAACATTAATATTTACTTGTTTAACATTTTATTCATTTTTCAATTAGGTCAAAATAGAAAGCATTATATTTTAATTTTTTTTATTTTTAAATTTTTTGTAAAAAAATAAGTGTAACTTATTAATTTTTTCATTGGATAGGCTAGAAAGTTACAAAACATTAATTACCATTTGGCTAAAAAATGTACTTAATTAATGATATAATGATACATAATTAATAATGTGCTTAATTAATAAATTATTTACATTTTGCAATGACAAAATATTGTAGAATATGTAGATTTTTTTCATATGGTGAAAAATAATTTTCAAAATAAAATGAGATTAGCTAAAATATATTTATAAAAAAAAATGATACTTCTCTATTTGAACTAATTGAAAAATAAATAAAATGTTAAACAAGTAAATATTAATATTAATCACAAGCATTAAACTATTGGTTTATAAATATGGAAATACATTATAGATATCAAAATTATTAGTAAATTTACAAAGATATAAATTATTTATAAATATAAAATTTATTAGAAATATATTATATATTTAGAGAAAATGGATTGAATGTGGTATGAAATAAATATTGTTGGTGATTTGCACAATTTACAAATCTTATTGTGTAATCATGGCTTTTGACCCACTTGCATAGTAATGAACTGGAATGATATGTCTACTTCAAGGGCAAAGTGTAGGTTTCTAAAATAGAGGAGCGAGTGTAGATTAGGTTAAACATAATACTTTCTCCTAGATTGTTTGCAGAAAATGCATAAAAGAACAGCAACCTATGAATAACTCTCTTGTTATTTTCATGCCCTCGTAAAAATGTCTGGCTCTGGCAATTCCCAGAGGGCAGAGGCAGACTAAGAAAGGAAAGGAGGAGAATATTAGCAAACCCGGCGGCAATAAGGTTAGGGTGTTCAATCTATTTCGTCACAAAATTGTAGGGGGGTTTATGTACTTATACCCAATTCGTTTAATTTAAGTTAATTGACTTTCAAATGACTTATTTTTATTTTTATATTTTTTTACTCAAAATTAATTTTAATTAAAAGTCCATATTATATAGTTGAAATAATCTATCGAAGATATAATTTTTGTAATCTTACTAAATTTTTATGAACTTTTTTTAGTTTAAGGAATTAAAAAAGAAAAATTTATAAATATTTAACAACATTATAAAAATTTACTTTTAAATAGATTATTACATCTATATAATATTAACTTTCAAATGAAATTAATTTTAGGTAAAAAAAATATAAAAATAAAAAAAAATTAATTAAAAAAATATAAAAATAAAAAATAAGTTAGTTTACTTAAATTAAAATGAATTATATAGAGCTTCCATTTCCAACTTTTTAAAGCTTTAATTAGAAGGAAAAGCAACTATGGATATGGAAATCTAACCAATCAAAAGCTCCTCTCATTTCCAACGTTTCTATCGGTTTACATCAGTCTATTAAATACTGTAGCAGTTGTTTTTTTTTAGAGGGAAAAAGAAAGAGGATGCGGAGTTGCTTCACATAAAATCATCATTAGTAGAATATTATAAACAGATATTTAAAAAGCCCCTTGTTTGGTGGCATCTTTATGTCTGACGTAATAAAACTCGACCACTCTGAATTTTTTTTAAAATTTCCTTTTTTTAAACAAAAATTCCTTGCATGCTATTTGTTGGAGAGTTGACTCAATTGTTAAAATGCTGATTGCGGTTCAAAGAAAATTGTTAATATTTGTCAACAGTGGTTTTGGGGGAAAAGAAAGTGAATATGATGGTTTTTCGAAAGAAAAAGAAAAAAAGGAGTTCCTTTCATTTTTTCCTCTGATTAGGATTATTCCTACCGGCACTAAGTTTGAAGGAAAAAACTAGTCCATGTCTCAACATATAAATTTGAACGTAATTGAGATCAAAGATGATCGCCGCTTGTTAAAGCTCAATGATCCCAACTTCTTAGATATAATTTCACTACATTCTCTTGGGATATAATAGAAACCACGTTAGCAGAAAATTATAAATAATCCTTCTCTCCATTATTTTTCACCAAATAAACTTTGGGTCCAACACATTATATTAATAATAGTATTATTATCATTTTCTTAAAAAAATAGTAGTATTAATTGGATATTTGCTAGTGGTAGTATTATTGCCAAAGTAATAACATTAATTAGTGTTTGTTTTCACAGTTTTCTTCCCATCAAATCATATCAGAGCCAGTAACTTCCCAAGTCATAGCTTTGGTTTTTAACAGCAGGAGAAGGGTTCAAGATCAGCACAATTAGAAGTAGCAGAATAACGACAATCAGACAAGAGACCACGTCCAAGACAGAAAATAGGCCCAGAAAGGCAAAAAAGTCTACAACTAACGATAAATCAAAACCAGAAAATAAGAAGAACACGCAGAAACTTTGATGGCTCCACCTACGCTGACCAATACTGTTGGTGATAGAAGTTACTTTAGCTAGAAGATAGCTCTATCTAGTCTAAGCCTTATCACATGTACCTAGGTGTTATCTTGTATAGTTATCTCTAGCAGCTTTTGTATATCTTTATGTAATATCTACAGTATAAATACAAAAAAAAAAACAAAATACGCTGCAATTATTGAGTTTTACAATGTATTAGAGCCAAAAAGATCAACGTCACCATGTCTACCGAAAACTCCTCCACCGTGTCCTCTTCACAAAACTCTTTCAGCTCAAACAACTCTTCTGCCCTCCTACCAACTCCTTCAGTCAGCCTCAACCACCTAATCCATATCAGGCTAACCAGCGATAATTTTCTTCTTTGGAAAGCGCAGCTCCTGCCGTACCTAAGAAGCCAATGGCTGCTAAGATATGTCAACAGTACCATCCCATGCCCGGCAGAGACAATTCCTGATCTTGAAGATGGAGGGCACAATCCAAAGAAGATTATAAACCCAGCTTTCTAGAACTGGCTCCAACAGGATCAAATGGTCTTGAGTGCTATAATATCTTCACTTTCAAAAGAGATATTGGCACATGTTATCAATTTGTCAACAACCCATGAGGTATGGAATGCTTTAGCAAAATGATTTGCTTTTCAATCAACTACGCGTGTTATGCAGATACGATATCAGTTGTCAACAATAAAAAAGAGGGATTTCTCCGTTGCTGACTATTTCCAGAAAGTCAGAAGTATTGCAGACACCTTGGCAGCCATAGGTCAACCGCTTCAAGACTAGGAAGTCGTCTTATATATCGTTGTTGGCCTCAACTCAGAATATGATCCATTAGTGACGTCGGTAACCATTCAAATTGAGCCCATGTCGCTTAATGACCTATACGACCATTTACTTAGTTATGAGCTACACTTGGAGCAACATAATACCTTGTCATCAGCAAGCATTGAAGGCCTCACCTTTATTAATGTAACCACTAGAAATCACTTCTCCAACCGAGGCAACCATGAACGCAACAATAACAATTAGGGAAAAGGTAGAGGCCGAAGAAGGTTAGGACCAGGACCTCTTATCAGCGAGACTCAGGTAATCACAACTATTCTAAGGTGGTATGCCAAGTATGTAACAAACCTGGCCATGTGGCGATTCAATGCCTTTATCTTTTTGATCATCCATATCAAGGAGACATTAATCACGTTGCTGTAGTAGCAACAACTCCTTCTTATTTTATGATTTATTTTAATTTTTTTATGCCATGTCAGTTTTTTTGATATAACTCTAAAATTAACGGAAAATACTTAGATAGGACACACAATAAAAGATAAGATACATCGCTTGGACAACTTGAAAGTAAGGTACCCAATCATAACAAAAAAAAAAAGCTATGGTACTCTCGGTGAATTTTACCCTATTAAAAACTATTGCCTTTTTTTATTATTTATACAACATGTAAAAAATTTTAATTAAGAAAAGGAGTGCTTATCTCTTTTGGTAAAGAAAAATAAAAACAAAACAATCAAAAGGGAGTAAATTGCATAAAAAATCTCAAACATTTAAGTTCAATTGCAAATCCTTCCCTAATCTCTCAGTTGTTGCTTAATAGTCCCAAATTTTTCCCTTTATTCGTTCATGATATGTGTTAATATTATTACCTTTATTACATTTTATATTTTTTTAATTCCTATAATAAATTTTCCCATATATATAAGTACATATTAAAGACGAAATCTAAACTAATAGACAATAATAGACATGTTCTTTGTTCCATTCTTTTATTTCCATTCAACATTTTGATTTTTTTTTTGTGGTGTGGTTGGTTCCATTTTTCTTTTTTATTTTTTAATTAATTATTGTATTTTTTTCATTTTAAATTTATAAATATATTTTACATTAGATGATGTTATTATTATTTTCATCACTCAATTTTTATATATTAAAATACAAGACACTAATTGGAGTTTTTCTTGTTAACTTCAAATTATTTTTTCTTTCATTTCCTTCATTATTTTTTCCCCTTAAATATTAATAATTAAAGAAATAAGCTAGCATTAGATTAAAGTTTAATTAATATAGGCTAACACTATATAAGGAAGAAGGTCAAACATAAAATGTAATAAAAAATTAAGGCCAGGTTAAATTTTTTAAGTTAAGTCATTTCCTTTGGTGAATAGGTCAATTTTTTTAATTTCTATTTGTTAATTATAATGATCTATATTAGATTAACTTTACTATAAATATTATTAGTTTACAACTTAATTATTAATACTCAATGCCTAGCTAGGTATTTATACTTTTAACCATAGAGTTGAAAATCGATTTCCCCTTTATTTTTGCATACACATATTAATTCTTACCATAATCAACTTTTTCAAATAGAAATTGTTTAATAGTTTGGTTTCACCTAATATATGATTGTTATCATACTATGATTTTGATGAAAAGTTTCAATCAAGCTTGAGCTAAAGGTGTTCAAACTTGACTTGGCTTGACTAGAACCCTAGCCTATGTAACGAATAATTGGTTTTTTAAACAGTCATCTTGAAAAGTAATGAACATTTTTCTTTGTAAAAAAAATAGTATTTTCATTAGACTGCAAATTTTTTAATATAAAATATGTATTTATATTAGTAGAAAGTTCTTTTTAAGTGTTTGGTGGTGGGCTAGGACGATCATGGGTAATGGGTCTTCCTTGGTAGGTAAAGATATGAAGAGGGAGGCTTAGGGAGGATATTGCTAAGTCCAAACCCTATCAACATGTAAGTGAGTTCTTACTTGACTCCTCATAGGTAGGCGGGTAACACACACTTACTCATTTGGTGTGTGTGTGTGTGTGTGTGTGCTTTATTTATGTTTTGAAAAAATATGTATGTCTATACAAAATTAACAAACAAAAATTTATAAAATAAAATAATATAGAAAATTTTACACTAGATTGTGACTTTATTTTGAGATAAATGTCAAATTTTTTGAAATAACTATACTAATTTATGAAGGGTATGATACAGTAGAATTACTTAAACCAATAACCTCCTCAAAGCTTTACAAGTAGGATCAGGTTAAGTTGGCCTGGTTCAGAAATTGTAGGGGCAATAGAGTAATTTTTTCATCCTTATTGATAAGAGCCAAGCTCGGCCAGTTTTTTGTCATAGGGTTTCTCATCACTATAAATGGGGATTTTCGACACAAAATGGTTTTTGTGACAAATTTGGTGGCGTCACAAAGACGTCACAAATAATTGGGTCACAAATGTTAACTGTGACTCATTTTTTTCACCTAACAAAATGTATGATTTTAGTTACGAAATAAGTTGTAACTGAGCCTCAAACACCTATGACGAGAGTGTTCGACACAAGTGATCAAGAAGTATTTGTTACAATAATCTTGTCACAAATTAAAATTTTTTTTAGTGACACTAGTACTCGACACCAATTTCTTAATTATTTGTGTCAAAAATGCTCAACCACTTTTGGCTTTACAACTACAACTATGTATTTAGTAACTAATGAAACATTCTTTTGTGATGACTTTCTATTGAGCAGACACAAAAATGAAAGACATGTGTGACTTTAATAATTAGCGTCACTGATAAGTGTATCATTAGTCTCAAATAATAGAGATAAAATGATAATCTCTTAGTCACAGTATGTGTCGCACAATCATCACATTTCTGTAGTTGCAATGTCATCAATAGACCAATTTAACATATAATCTAGATTTATCTGGATGGTGGAATCATATACAATTTTTATATCACCCAAAAAGCGTCATACGACATCTACATCAAACTCTTCCAGGCTTACAAGTAAAATGCCAAAATGGAAGAGGAAAATAAGGTATAAAAATTTTTGAAGAAATGAAACACCTCAACTAGTCAAGACAAGAACATTGCAGGTGCATTAGGAACCTTAATATGGGAAGTTGACACTGCCCAAACAACAAAAGGCCCTTTATTTGAGCATACAAATGAAGACTTGCAAGCAAGCTGCATAAACAAAAAAAAAAGACTTATAGCTCATGAAAATTCCTTGTTGCCTTCATTGCCACTTTAGGATTCAAGTGCTCATGTATAACGCCACCTTCTTGATAGTAACCCTCACTGCAAATTTAGCCAGCCGTTATGATCTGACAATTTAGGATTCAAGTGCTCATGTTCTACCTAAAAGATTTTATTGGTCTCAAGGAAAAAAACAAAAATGGTGAAAATTTGAGCAAGAACTCAAATACAAGTATTTCACTTTTACAGTTGGCAAAAAACAACAATCTTAAAAAGAACATCTCTCAGAACTTAAAGAAAGTGTACTAAGCTGATGCTACTTACCTCAACAGAAAAGTGCAAATCCTTACTTGTGCTTACAACTGACCTGAACTCAATCTGCAACTCAGGATTTACAGTCCCCATAAGAACAAGAGAAACCAAGCAAAAGCCTCAAGTATAGACAACTTTTAATACAACCCTATCCTTACTTTTGACCCACATCTACGTCCAATTTCTTGCAAGACACTTATTGACAAATGAGAAGGTAGCTGATTCAACTTTCCACCATCATTTTGATTTTCTCATCAAATTCTCTAGTTAACAAATGTCATGTTGCAGAAAGAGAACAATGAGTAAACAGTGTATTGTGTGGATACATAAGTGAATAATTTCCACATAAATTGCTTACATCTTACTTGAAAAAACATCCCCTCACATTGAATGCAACAGTTCCTGCCACACAAACGACTGGAACAGCATTTGCTGTCTGATGAAGGGAACAACACTGTTTAGCTTCAACAGAGAGAATGATAGTATAGCTCAAACATTTAAGCACCCAAAAGCTAACTTCATACCTCCGCTTGGGGAGCGTACTAACTTTATTGTTAGCAATAAAATAAAACAGAAAAGTTGAGTACCCCTTAGAAGTTTTTCATGTGTATACCAGTGCCCTGTGTTGAAGATGAGAACATCTGCAGTTTTGTACCTCTGAAATGTTTGTTCCATTACATCAAGGTGAAGAGTTTCCTTCTTCTTTCCTTTCAAGTCAGTGGCTTCCCCTTATTGAACAAGGAAGTTTGATCGAAAAAACTCAATCGAGCAGTTATAGTCCTATACAATAAATTAGGCAACATCAACAGCCAAGAAAAGAGTTTTCAGTATTGAAGGGCATACAACTTTCAAGACAAATTAAGGAAAGAGTTTTCAGTATTGAAGGGCAAAAACAAAGGAATGACATACTTTGAAAATAAACGAGTAGGAACCCTCTACAGACTGGAATGAACCCAGAATAGTTGAACCCTCTACATTTGAATTGAAGCAATACATACAGGAATTCACATTTGCAATGGTCGGATGAACAACTCACTATATCTTTCACCACCAGGATGTCATTTTGCGAGATGATTGGCCTTCCTACTATGATTTCAAGTAAGATTACTCCTATATCGTAGATGTCATTCTTGTCTTCATGATTTGCTCTGTAACTCCTATGATAAATGGAAACTTTTTTATCAACATTTGTAGCTTCAGGTGCAGAGCAAAGTTTATGCATCATGTGAAATTAACTGCTCACCTCATCTGACTCTGACTAGTATTAGCTCTTGACCCATAAGTATAAGCACCAGCACCCACCTGAAAACCGATAGATAGGAATTACTTCACCAAAAAACTGAACAGAAGGAGTGAGAGAGAGATTTTGTTGCTTGTTCATACCATGTCGCTGTTGTCATCTAAAAGGGGAAGGGTAGTGCTGATTTTGACATGAAGATTTTGATCGAGTAAAACATCTGTTATCTTGACGTTATTTGGAAATATACCAGGCACAATTCCTGTATGAAGGAATTGGATTGCTTTTGCCACACTGATTGCAGCTGTTATTCTTTGTGTCCAGTCAAGCTTCTTCTGTTTATGTGATTTTTCTGCCAAACCAAATTATTATGGAAAGGGCATTTCAACTGTAAAAAGCCAAAGAGATTGGTGATAAAATGCAAATCATAGTTTACAAAGGCAGAAATCACCTTTGCAGGAGATCCAGCTTCTCAGAGTGCCACTAGGAACAAATTCAAATATGAAATGTAAGACGTGGACACTTGAATCATCTGAGCAGCATTCAAAGCAATGTCCAAGAGCACTAACAAGATGACAGTGTCTGAGCTTCGAGACAAGCTGAACATGCTCTATCTGACGTGTATACGCCTGTGAGTTTTGCCGTTTTCTCAATTTCATGCTTCTAATAGCAACAAGATAGCCATCTGCAAGTACCTGATAATTCATAAATGTCTCAATCAACTCTACAGACTGGAATGAACCCAGAATAGTTGATTGGTACCTGAAAAGCATCTCATCATTTCAAGCTGATAGTTAGCTCCATCGGCTTCAATCTCCTCATTTTTATACCAGTCATTTTTCACTGATGGCATCAAAAGAGAAAGGCGGCAAGAGCTGGAACAAGAAATAAAGCCATATAAAACCCAGATTAAGATGTTGGAACTTCATCATGACAAGCACAAGAAATAAACCAGCTACAAGTAACATAAAATGAGAAAAGGTACCACTTGTCTGACTCAAGTACATGGAATAGATGAAACAGCCATAAACAAAATAGAAAATTAAAAGCTATAAAATATTTATGTTTGCATGTGTACATATAATAAAATATAGCAACGAAATTTATCTTTATATAAACTAGTAAAACCTATGAAATACCAATATGGCATCTTCACTAGTCGATGAGGAAGCTCCAGCTTTTGTCTTGTGCGTTGCCTTCCAAAGTTCCACCCCATTAGGCCATTCATTGTTTCCTGATTTTTTTTTCTTTTTTTTTTTTTAAACAAGAAACAATGAAATTTAAATAGTATTTCAAACTACACCAAATAAAAAGTGGGGAGCCAACTTAAATATACCATATCATAAGCTGTTTGGATTATGGAACGAGTGCCTGTAGAGGATCCAATTTCTGCTTTGCTTTTGTTTGTTTTGTTTTTAGTACTAGCCAACTACATAAAATAGAATACAACAAAATAGAACTTAAAAAGGAATCAGTTGCATCAATAAAAAGATGAATTATAAAAACAACTATTTGTTACCTTGAACTTCTCCGTTTCCCATTTATTTTCAATTAGCCATTTCCAATCACCTTCATCAACATCCTCTGGGCAATTCTTATTTTTCAAATATGAAGTGTGCAGCCTGTAAAGTCTGTTCTTGTATTGTTCATTAACTTGATGCATCACAAAGTTTTTGAGATTTTCAGACAAGTTTAATTTCTCCTGTCAAATGATAATGTCAAAACAAATATGGAGGAAATATGTAATCAAAGTCCAATACACACAAAACTCAGTTATCCAAGTATGACAGTAGTAAATACATGACTGTAAGTACCTTCAAAATAGTCCAGATAACTTGTTTGTCGATCTCAGGAATATCACCCCAACTTTTCACTTTCAATGGAGCATATTGTCGAACACATATAGTTACCTCAGACTTGAAAACAGCAGCATCTTCTCCACAAACCTTCCCAAATTGAAACTGAAGATCAAGTGGTTCACCTCTTTCTTTTTTCCTAGCAAGGGCCTCATTTCTTGTAGGCCCTCGCACGCGTTTTCTTCTGTTACTAGGGCCAGCTGCATCAGAGCCGTAAGGGAGTGCTGCCATTCTCTCCTCTGTTACAAACATGCACATTTTTACAAATCTCGTTACAGCTTAAAAACACTAATCAACACATATGTCATCTTCATTTATAAGTAACGGCATCTCTTCAAGACTCAATGAAAAATAAAAAAAATACATGCACTATAAAGATAACGAAAAATGAAAACCCAATTGCAAATAAACAAAGATTCATAATCAACCCTAGAAATCAAGAACGAATGCATCATGAAGTACTAAACGGCATCAAAACACTCGGCAATAAACTACTGACCACTTCAAATGCTTTCTGTGGGAATAAAAGTGGTGTGGACGACTGAATAGGTTCCGCATATATATATACTGGCTGGAAATTGCTTCCCATTAAAACTATGGCGCTCAAAATTGGAGGGAATTGTGTGAACCAAATACAAGGGGGGAACCAAATTTGCTTTCATTTTTTGCTGGACGATTTGACTAGGGAGCAAAAATTAATAGGAATTATCTTTCCAGAAATGAAAAGAAATTATCTTTCCAATTCCATCTTACCTCATATCCGGAATCTTCGCTTTGCTCCTGATCTGATTTGTGTCCATCTTCTCTTGCCATGAATAAAATTGAAGAAAGGTCTTGAAACATCCATTTCGGACTAGATGATCCCAGCAAACAATACCCATGGCTGGTGAATTTGTCTACCGTTTGGTCGAAGCCGGTGTCGGGAGTTGGACTCTCTCCAATTTTAGCCGACTTTGTTTGGAAGAAAACATAAACGAAAATGTGGGCAGTCAGACGGTCTCTAATTTTAACCATGACTCTTTTTTTTATTGGCAAACAATACCCATGACTCTTCATTTTTGTGCTTTTTTTATTTTGCTGTTATCTCTACATTATTCGAATAGTTATATATTGCCAAGTCTTTTATTTCACATAATTTTGGTTTTTGGGCTGAACGGAGAAGACGACTTCTCTCTTTCTTCGTGTTCATTAAATGGCTCTTAATACATGAAATATTTTTATTCTAAAGTCCAAATTAAAAAAAATGTTTCAAAGCATTTTTTGTAACAAGTAAATATTATTTATTAATTTATTCTTTTAGACAGCTTAATAAAGTATTTATTAATTTATTCTTTTAAAAAACTTAATTAACTAAAAGATTATCTTTTGATGATGAGTCGGCCACATGGCCTTTTTATTTTTTTATTGTTACCTGATGAGACCCGAGCTCTACATATTAACTCATACCATTAAATAATTAAAAACAAAACCCTTGTGCACTGCGTTTTGTTTTCAATTGGTTTGCCACGTGTGTTTTTATTTCTCCAGGTTAAAACTTGATAGAAACAAAAGCCGGAGTCTGTCTTGCGGTGCCGAAACAAAAGCGTCTCACATCCGTCGGCCCTCTTTCTCTCCCATTTATTGTTTTATGATAGTAGTGATGATGATCCTGGTGATAATGTTACAGAAGATGATCTTGACGATGATTTGTGATTTCATAACTATTATTTGGTGAATTTTATAATCTTTATTTCGTTTATATGATTACTTGCTATGGATATTAGTTTTTTTTTATAAATAGTAGGCTTTTTACAAATAATAATGTGGTGTTTTACAAATAATAATGCAATGAGAACACTTGCTATTGACTTACAATTGTTATGATACTTGTTTCTCACAAAAAAGTTAGAGTTGTTATGATACAAATATTCATCACCAAAAGTATCATAAATTGTGACTCATTCAATGCTAGTCACTGGTAATTAGTTCTCCAGTGTCAAAGTTTTAGTAACCTTTGTATGACCGTCACTTATAATAATTGTTGTGACCAAAGAGTTGATGGTCACAAAAAAGTAATATCAATTGTCACAAAATTATTGGGTAGTCATAAATATGTTACTTTTAGTGTCAAATAAGAGTGACGACTACCCTTTTCGCCACTCTATAATAACCGTATGGATAGTTGTGTCAAACTACTTCGTATTGTCACTAAAACTACTACTTTTTGTGACAAATATAGCTATGATCATTAAAAATTCGTCACTAAAAATTGTATTTCTTGTAGTGTGGGGGGCATATTACCAATGTCTGTCTTTGAACTCCAAGGCCTTAAGAGCCTCTCACTTTCTTACAACAACCTCAGTGGACATTTCAATCTCAGTTTGGCTCAACAGCTCAAGAACCTTTCAAGCTTGGATCTCTCCTACAACAGATTGTTTGTTAATGTAGAAGGTGTTCCTGAATCAAGCTTCCCCTTGTTGGGCACATTACAGTTGGCTTCATGCAAGTTGACTGCTATTCCTGAGTTCTGGAGAGGCAGGTCAAGATTAATGGAGTTGGACCTTTCAAACAACCAAATTAATGGTCAAATACCCAACTGGCTTTGGCGTCTCGGAAGCCTTCAATACCTAAATCTTTCTCGTAACAATTTGTTGAGCATAGAACCTCAGCTAACTCCTGCAACGTTGAGCATTATTGATGTTCACGACAATCTTCTTCAAGGTCAGATACCGCATATCACAGCATCTGCAATATATCTGGATTTTTCAGAGAACAATTTCAGCTCTACAATACCCGATAACATAGGTGATGTTCTAAGTTACGGTTATTATTTCTCCGTCTCTGGCAATAGGTTGAGTGGAAGTATACCAGCATCAATCTGCAAGGCTACATATCTTCATGTTCTCGACTTGTCAAATAATTCTTTGAGTGGTGATATTCCCAGGTGCCTTACTAAAATGGCAGAGAACCTTGGGGTGCTTAATCTAAGGAGAAACAACCTTGGTGGTATTACCCCAGATGCATTTCCAGAAAGTTGCAAGTTGCAAACTCTTGATCTGAACGGAAATTCACTTCGAGGTAAGGTGCCAAGGTCTTTGGCCAATGATAAACTTATATTTATTATATTTATTTCTCTCATATTTAGTATGTTTTAATATGTTTTTGAACCTTAAATATATATTTTGAGTATGTTTTGTAGATTAGAGCATATCTGGACTTAATTGATTGAAAGTGAATTTAATTTACCATTTCACAAGTTTTAATTTGGTTGTGCTCTTTCAGGATGTTGACAGATTGGTGATGTTCCGGTAGAAAAATTATATCTTGAGCTACACAGATTGGAATGAAGTGATTCGTGATTCATTGGAAAGCTAACATCTGGAGCTACAAATCACATTCAGACCCAGAAACCCAGTTTGCACGTTAAGAGGGTCAAATTCAGCTTCAAAGTCGCGATTTACGAGTCACCGCCGGTTCAAAAGCAGTTTCAGTATTTCGGGCATATCTTTGGCTGTAGATGTCCGTTTTATGCGATTCAGGTGTTGTTTCGAAGCTAAGAAATAGACCTACAACTTTTATGCTTTGAGTTTTGAGGAATAATGGTTGCATCAAGGTCTAATATCAGCTTGAAGTTGCTGTTGATGTCCTGGAGTATTGCTTGGCTGACAACTTTGAAACCTTATAATTACTTTGAATCTTTTTATTTGTTTGGGGTACCTTTGTAACAATATAGAAAGTTTAGGGAGTTTTTATGAGTTTAGCCATAGTTTTTAGTTTTCTTTTAGTTTAAAACGTTGCCGCCGCACCAGGGGCGCAGGATCTTGTTTTTTTTCGTTTTTAGTGCTTCTTTCAATACTTCTTTGTTTCTCTTCTGATCATGACTGAGTAATTTTCTGGTTCAGTTCTAGGGAC
The DNA here is from genome assembly GCA_005392925.1 of Aquilaria sinensis. Classification (NCBI taxonomy): domain Eukaryota; kingdom Viridiplantae; phylum Streptophyta; class Magnoliopsida; order Malvales; family Thymelaeaceae; genus Aquilaria; species Aquilaria sinensis. The sequence continues at coordinate 68,685 of SMDT01000932.1, read as the reverse complement.
GATTTTCATCGCCAACACCGGTTGTGAGGATTGATTTTTCTTGCTTAAACTTTCTTTAATTTCAAGTATTTACTTCTTTGTTGTTCAGATTTATTGTAATTAATTTTCCTGTTCTCGCTTGTTGAATTGGTTCTGCAATTGCAAATCTGCTTGATTTTCTTTCAACCGCTTAGGTGAAGAATTCAATTAGAAGCAAGTGAATTGATTAGAGATTGCTTTTATTTCTGGTTAGTTCATACGAAGAAGTAAGACAGGTTAAATTGTTCAAGCTTTTGGATTGTTGCCTGGAATAAACTTTTTGGTTCATTGATCTTAATGCTGATTTTGAGATAATTAGAAATTGCTTTTCAATATCTGGTTAATCAAAATTAAGAAATTAATCTGAAGCTTTTTCTGGTTAATTTTACTGCTGAATTCTTAGGGTTCTTTTTAGCTTTAAAGAGAGTCCTGTTTATTTGCTTGAATTGAAGAAATATTTTCTTTCGATGATCAACTGCGTGATTAGAATGGATAATCAACCCTGAACTGAGCGTTTTTAGTATTGGTTAATTTCGTTTTAATTCTACAGTTAATTAATTTCAGCTTTTAATTGAAGAAACCCCCCAATCTTTTATTTCAGTTTTCTGACAGGAAGCTTTCAGTAAAAAAATCTCCTTTGGGATTCGACCTGGTTTTCACTACTAGACTATAAAATTATTTATTCTGAGTTGTTAGGGATACCAGAATCATTTTTGGCGGTTTTGACGACCGGCCAGCCAACTGCGCTGACGTAGAGGTGGTGAATCTTGGGAACAATTTGATTAATGACACCTTTCCTTGTCAACTGAAAGCCATATCACGGTTACGGGTTCTTGTTCTCAGATAAAACCAATTTTTTGGACCCATTGGTTGTGAGATCTTAAGGATACCTGGCCACTGCTTCAAATTCTTGACCTTGCTTCCAACAACTTCAGTGGAAGCTTACCGGAAGATGCATTAAGAAACTGGAAGGCAATGATGTCCAATGAAGACGAACAATCGCATCTCTAGCACCTACAATTTGCAGTGCTAGAGGTCACCGGGCTGTATTATCAGGATGCAATTACCATCGCCAGCAAGGGCTTGGAAATGGAGCTGGTGAAGATCCTAACAATTTTTACAGCCATTGATCTGTCTCACAACAATCTTGAAGGCCAGATACCAGATCTTGTGGGAAAGTTTAATGCACTCCACATTCTCAACTGTCACACAATGCACTATCAGGTCCAATTCCTCAGTCTTTAGGAAATATGAGCCAACTTGAGTCATTAGATCTCTCCAATAACAAACTGACTGGCAAGATTCCGGATAGCCTGGTGGACCTGAATTTTCTTTCTTTCCTCAACCTCTCGAATAATTTCCTCGAAGGAAGCATCCCAACAGGCACTCAGCTTCAATCTTTTTCGGAACACTCATTCGAGAACAACAAAGGACTGTGCGGACCTCCTCTAAACACAAGATGTCCAGAAACCAGTACAAAGGACCGCCCTGCAGATTCTGCGACTGCGAGCGGCTTCGAGTGGAGCGTCTTGAGTATTGAAATCGGCTTCATCGTCGGCCTGAAGATTTTGCTCGTGCCGCTCTATTTCTGCAGGAGATGGAGGATTTGGTACAGCAAGCTGTTGGATCGCGTTGTTTATTGGCTTTGCCCACGCCTGGAGCAGAGAAACCGAAATCATTCAAGGAGAGCCAATCGCTGACTTCTGATCCGATTCTGACATCTCCGGAAACCCCAGAAAAGCCTCTATTTAGATAGATTGATGTGTACAATAATGTCAGTGTTGTTTCAAATTGATGCGCAATTTGCTAAGATCAGAACTGGGACTGGGAGGTCGAAAACATCAAACCACCGTATTGACCCAAGTCAAAAGAAGTACAGGACCAGGCAGCGGTTTCGATGTCGTGGATGGCTTGGAGAGCGGAGGAGCTAATAACGATGCTATGGCCGTCCCGACGGAAGAGCAAATTCTGGATTGGATCACAGTTGGTGAGTACAGTAGTTTCGTCTCCGTGCCTGGCCTCTTTCCAGTTCTTTTGATATTGTTTATGGGCTAGTGGCGTTATATTTTTTTAAGATATGAGGTTTGAGGATTGGTAAATGTAATTTCCAGTGAACTCTTTAAAAGTATTTGTATTTCTAATGTCTTTTCTTTAGGTCCTCATGCAAGTTCTTATAAAAAACTATTGCTTTGTTTATTATCTATACATAATGTAGAAAGTTTAATTAAGAAAAAGGAGTGGTTATCTCTTTTGGAAAAGAAAAATAAAAACAAAACAATCAAAAGGGGCTAAATTGCATAAAAAAATCTCAAACATTTAATCTTGTGTCGCAAATCTATCCCTGATCTCTCGGTTGTTGCTTAAGAGTCTCAATAGTTTCCCTTAATTCGTTCATGATGGCATGGGAAATGGAGTTCGTATATAAATTTGATTTACACAGAGAAAAAATAATTATATAGCTCATTAATTATTAATAAATTATAAAACAGTTTGAATTTATTAGAAAATAGTTTTAAAAAGTTTGAATTTATTAATTCTTGCATAAGTATCTAATATATACTTTTAAAATTTTTAAAATTATGCCATAGTTTTTTTGTAGTTAATGGACTATGTAAATTATTCATTCCATCTTAAAAAGATTAAACTTATTCCATTTATTTAGTCATCCCAAAATGGATGAAGCGTTTCTTTTTTCGAAAGTTTTTAATATCTAATTTATCTTTTTTAAACTCTTACTACACAAAATCTAGAAAAAAAAATTTTAATTTTTTAATCTTCATTAAAACTCTTACTGCCCAAAACCCTAAAAGAAATCTTTTCTTTCCTTAACTATCATTTAAACTACGTAACACTAGAAGGTTTTTTTTATTTTTGTTTTAAGGGTAAAAATAGAAAAAAATACATATATATCATAAACTACAAAAACCTTAATCTCCTTACTCAAATAAATGTTTCATCATTTATGAAACGGAATAAGCATCAATTTTTTCTCTCTATAAATAAGTTTTTCTGTGGGATTGTTTGTAAAATTTACACTAATCAAAGGCCCTGAATTTTCAATTGAGTTATTATTTTTCTAATCAAGTGTTACACTGGTCATTAGTTCCCAACATTATTGTTTGGGTAAGGGAGAAGGTGAAAATTATTGTTAATGTTCACTTGAGAGAACAATTTTGTTACTAATGTTTGCTCGATGAAGCAATTTCGTGTTTGCTCAATGAATCAATTTCACCACTAATTTTTTTCTTTTGTATGTGTGTCTAAATTTGCCATTAATGTTTTGGAGCAAATTTACCACTAAAATTGTAAAATAAAAGTGAAATGGCTATTCAATATCTAACAGTGGCAATATTCTGTCTAAAATGATAATATTTTGTGCCCGCTGAAAACAAGTCCTTGAAAATGTTCAGATTCATGTTGCTAATAAAAATATATTACTAGCATTCCTTAGCAATACGTCAGTGCCACTTTAGCTCCACACATATTGAGAAAAATCTTAAACTAGCTCCTTAAAAATTTGGTCTTTAGCCCCTTGGTATCCTACATTACGAGGAGGCTGTTTTAACTGTTTTCTCCAATAGGTAAAGCCTCGACTAGTCCAAGGACTCCTCCACGTGAATCTGACTCATGTTCCACAGCCTTTGGTTGCTCATCACTGACTTCATCTTTTCGCTATGCCCACATCATCATCATACCATCCTCCTTGTCTTCTTCAAAATTTCTTGCTTAAAACCAAAGTTGTTAAAATCATGATACTGATCATGTTGTACGATCCTAACATAGAAAACCTTATCAAAATGTTATAAAATCGAAGACATGTTAAGATCGTGGTAGAATTGCAACTCGAATTATAGGATCGTAGGATTGAAAGATCTTACTGATTCTACCCGGGTATTGATTTTTATTGGGATAAATTGTATGGATGATGCCTAATATTTAATTATCATTATGTTTTAATCTCCAGTTTATTAAATGTTCTGTTTCAATCCAAAACCTATTGAAAATGTCATATTTTGGTTTTAAATCCATTAAAAATATTTCATTTTAGTCCCCAATTGAACGAAATTTGTTAACTCAAGGTAACTCTTTAATAGCAACTTTTTAGAGCATAACTTAAATTATTCGGTAACTATCTTACTGTAAATTTAACATATATAATAAATTTTTTTACAGTTAATGGACAATCAAATTACCAATTTTTCCTCGTAAGTTGAACTTATTTCATTTAGGAAGAAAAAACTACAAATTTCAAAATTATGAGTAATGTACTCTCTTTTATTTGTCAATAATGTGTTTATTCATAAATTTCTTTCAGACTTGTGTTGATTATTTATTGGTTATGTTAATTTATATGCTATTAAAGTTTGAACTTTACTTGTATTGTATCAAAAAATTGTGTTGTGCCATTGTTATAACACTTAAATTTTACTTGAGTTTATAATATAATTGGTCTTTTACATAAATTATATTATTAGACAAGAAATTTTAAGCTTTTGGTATAAATTTATGATCTACGATCTGATCTTATAATCCCAATCTTGCATGCCAAAAAATGGTCATGAGTAGGATCCCGATCTTAACAACCTTGCTTAAAACAACTTAATTCCATAAACTTCAAGTGCTACTCTACTCAAGAAATTTCTTCACTGATTAATTCCCAAACCAAGAAATTTCAAGAAACTAGCAACACCGACTTTGATTTCAAGAAAGAGAATGAAATGGTGAAGACGTTGGCAAAAATAATAGTTTTAGGAACTTAAGAGCTAGAGTTTTGGGTTAAAAAAATTTAAGATTGAAACTTGTATTTTTCCCATTTATTCATGTTTTTTATATAAGCAAATTTAACAAGTAGTGGCAAAATTACTCCCAACAACAAGAAGTAACGTAAGTGGCAAATTTACACAACAAAAAATAATGGCAAAATCACTCCCTCAAGCAAATATTAGTGACAATTTTTTCCCTTCCCCCTTTTAGGTAAATAGAATCATTACTCCAAAAAATTTAGCTACAATTATAAATTAGTCTTTAACATTCATTTTGTAACAAATTGATCCCAAACCTTTATAATTTGTTGCATATTGGTCCTAAACCTTAGGCAGACACAAAGCTCGATATACAGAGAGGAAAAATAAATAGTTTAAATTATCCATTAGCCATCAGAAAAGTATGATATAATTTAAATTTATTGGAAAACAGCTACTAAATAGTTTGAATTCATTAACTCTTCTTACTAGAGAAATGATCAAGTGTGATGCTCAAGACCTTTAAAGATATGTCAGTCTACAACTAAAGACAATTTAAAGGCCCCTGGGGGTGTATGCCTCGGCAAGTCTACATTGAAAAGTGAAGGCCTAATAAAAATTGGTGTATTTGTTTTGCTTACTCTGATTAAACACCATGATTCTTAATATGCATTTTTTTGCTCATATGTGATGGTTCTCATTCTTTTCACCTATTCAACCTAGCTATAAAAGATTTTTTTTCCATTATTCACTTTCTATCTTGGACTCCATATCTATGAGACGTCCTTCGGTTTGTTCTGCCATTAATCTTGTTTGGAACCGAGTTGAATATCCGTGTTGAGGTCCAATTTTACCTTTTTAAAGTAAGATTTATTTTATTAGATTCTATGTGCATGTGATTGACGTAATGGATGTATGCAATGAATGTTGTAGGTACTCGATGAAAAAAAAAGACTATAGTGGAAATTCTCAATTACATTCACAAGACGATTGTTTCTTAGAAGAAACGGCCCAAGGTACAATATTGCTTTCTAGCTGTAATAATAAACTCCATCATTTTTTGAACAGTTAATGATGAAGTAGGGTAGCTCAGTTCTTCCAATTCTCTTGCTTCTTCACCTATTTGTTGGGCTTGCTGAGTAACTTTCCTGACTTCTGCCAAAAACACTTCGACTTGATGCTGAGAAAGTCTGTATTGATCTTCCCAGTATCTTGCTCTCATCTCTCTTTGATCATTTTCTTCAACTAATTGAGAGATGATTTGTTTTTGGCATTCCACTTTTCCTTCAAGGTGTTGTGTTTTGTGACTGAGCTGTTGCATATCGACAAGCATTCTCTTGTTCTTCTCTTTTTCTTCCTCTAATTCTTTTTCAAGTTCCCTTTTTGCCAGCTTTCTAGGAGCATCCTTGGGCAACACTATTCCTTCTTTTCGATTACTTCTCCATTTATAGTAGGCGATAGGAGAAAGAATAGGGCCAGACTTCAGTATGAATAGCCTTTTCCATGCAACTGAAATACCCATTGCGAACTTATTTTCCATTGGATCTTCGTGTGAGAATTCCAATTTACTTAGATTGTGAGTCATAGGTATAAACTGCATGGACCCGAATTGCTTCCGTACTTGGGCCGGGGCATAACTTGTTCCTCCCCATATACCTAGGAGAGGAACCCACCGGCAATTGCCACAACGATAGATGACGCGGGTGGAGGTGGACCAGGGGGCTCTCCACTCAACTTGCAATTCAGTGATGTTCTTAAAATAATCAATCCATGCTTCCTTACTGTCGTGATGAGTGGATTCACTTTTCAAGAAGGCCTCGATTGGAATGAAGTCTTTTGAAAAGCGATTCCCAAAATGTTATTTGTCACAAGGAAGGTGGCTCTTGATCCATACGTCGAGGAGGTGCGTACATCCCATGAATTTGCCCCCGCTTTGGCGACAAAAATTCAATGACCTGATGGTTTCACAAAGAATAACTGAAGTCGGATTCACTTGAGTGTTACAGATTTGCTCGAACAGTGAGATGACATCTCCTTCAATGAATCCGATGATTCTAGGAAATATCACCAAGCCATATACCGCCAAAGCGAAAAGCTTATGTCTTTGGTCTTTTTGTCGGAGAGTGTGACTCAATTGCTTTAAGTCATTCCAACTGATGAATTTTCGGTACCCCTTTGTCGAGAATTTAGATTGAAGACTGGGAGCTGGCACATCCAACAGTTTTGCCAGGGCTCGATGAGGCTCAATTCTCCTGTCATAATGGTAAGTCTCCATTGAGTAATCAGACGGCCAACGCAAGAGGTTGTTGTATTCTTCTATGGTCGGAACAAGATCCATCTTGTTGAAGGAAAAACACCGATAATACGGATCCCAGTATTGTATCAGTGCCTGGATAAGTGATGCATCGACGGTGATTTTTAGCAGGCGAGCGATATGACCATACTTTGATGTGAATGCTTCCCGATCTACGGAGGTCCAACTATTCCATTCTCGTAATAGTTTAGTAACGTCATTCTAATCTATACGGACCGACACCTGATCCTTGAGTTGTACATGAGAATACGGCGTCAAAGAATCTCCATGAAGCTTTTGGGTCGTTTTGGAGAATTCCATAGCCTCCGGCTGAGTTTCTACTATTGTGTCATTCCTTGATTCACTAACAACAGTGGGAAGGTATTCGAGAACGTCCATGATAGTGATTCCTTCACCGAATACTTATCTTAATAAATGATATGGATAATGCCGAAAAAATGAACAAGGAGAATAGAGTTAGCAAAAAGTAACACATAGAATCATATAAGCAAACGGATAAAAAAAAAATCATGCCTATGGTAATTGAAACCGAGATAAAGGAGTTCTTATTGGCTGGTTCTATGGTAGAGTGATGAGTTCTATATGCACAAGGTGGTTTATCAAAAAGGCCAAGGATAGTTCCCGAATCGCATCACTAAATTATAGTGATGGCCCAATTCCTTACCCACTAGGGTTTATGTAATGAAAGGATTAATTCGAGTCGTAGCTTTTCGTGGGCCCATGCAGAGACTATCCGTCTCAGGAGGCAATACACTACTTTGCTACTTTGAAACCGGTGAAGGCTTGGAGACCATGGCCTTACAAGGACAACAGCACCAATTCCGCTTTGAAAGAACGTGTTTGATTTGATGAAGTTCGGGTATAGAACTTCATGTCTTGAATGCATAATGCATGTTTACGCTAAGTAAATATAGCACATAAATCCACATAAAAACAAGTAAAGCAAATAAAAACAAATCAACTTTTAGGGTTGACTTACAAACTTAGGAGTCCCCAGTGGAGTCGCCAAGCTGTGGCAAAGTGGGGGTAATTGGAGGAGTCGCCACCAATCGGTTTTCGCTCAGGTCGATTAGATACCTTAAAATAGTCTGCGAGAGTTCAAAGGTTCGGGAGTACGGTTACGCTAAAACAACTTTGTTATAGCGCCCAAAAATTGGTATCTTAGTTGATTTTAATTTTGTTTTGCTTGCTTTTGAATAATTTCAGTTAATTTTTCAAACTGGAAATTTTAACTGAATTATTCGGATGTGGATTTTTAAATTAATATGGATTTCAAAAATCTTGGTAATTAATTTGTATAAAAATTTTTTTATAATAAACTCGATATTTCCGAACCATGGATTCTACCGAATCACCCGGATACGGAATTTAATGAAATTTTAGTTTATTATTAAATATTTTAATTAATTAATAATCCATATCATAAATTCTGCCGAATTATCCGAATATGGATTTTTATCCTGATACTTAATTTTATTCATTTTTTTAAATTTTGTATTTTTCCAAACCATGAATCCTATCGGATCACCCGGACATGGAATTTAATTAAAATTTTTATTCTTAATTTATTAAATTATTAATTTAATTATTAAATTTGTCATAATTTTTTATAAATTTTTGGATTTTTTAATGATTTTTTTATCTATTTTTTCTAATTTTTTTTTTTATTCTTTTCTTTTGGTTTTTTTGAAGAATCTTTTTTTTCTTTTTCTTTTACTTTTCTTTTCTTTTCTTTTTTCTTATTCTTTTTTTTTTCTTTTTTTGAATCTTTTAATTTTCTTTTTTATTCTTTTCTTTTCTTTTTTTTTTCCTGTTTTCATTTTCTGAAAGATCTTTATTTTTTTTCTTTTAAAATTACTTAATTTTGTTTCCAAAGGAACCAAAAAGTATATTATTTAATTATCTAATATGATTTTTTTTTAAATTTATTTAATAAAGAAACCAAAGAGTTATATATTTTTTTAAAAAAAAAGTCTTGATATTCATATATTTTTTTTATTACATTTTTTTGTTCTTTATTGTTTGAAAGATAAAAGATTTTTCATTTTTATAATTTTTAAGTCTAAAAACCATACATTAATTGATAAATCTGAAAATAATATACTCAAAAAAATTATAATTATATTCTTTTTGTTGTGATTTTAAAATCATTTGGTTATGATTTTTATTTATTTATTTAATAAAGAAGTCTATAAAAATTATATATTTAATTATTTTAAAAGAAATAAGTAAAATATAAATCTGTTAATATTCATATGTTTTATTTAAAATGAAAGCATTTTTGATTAGGATTCTTTTTATAAGTGAGATAAAGGTTTTTAAAGTAACTATCTAAAAATTAAAACCTTATTTTAATTTTTTATTTTAAAAAAATTGATATATTTTTTTTTATTTTTTTATTTTTCTTTTTTCCAAACCATAGATCCTGTCGGATAATTTGGACCATGGAATTTAATAATTTTTTTTTTAATTTAATTAATGTATTCTAATTTTTTAATCAATAATTTTTTTAATATTTTATTAGTGGGTTTTTTTTATTTTTTTTTTTTTTTTATTATTATTTTAATCTAATCCATAAATCTTAAATGAAATATTAAAGAAAAAATTTTTTTTATTTTTGGAATTATTTAATTATGATTTTTAATAATTTTAATAAAAAGGTTAAATTTTTTTGTTTTTTGTTTTTAAAGAAATAATAAAAAAAATATGTGTTCCAAAATAATAAAAGGATGGTTGGCTTAAAATAAAAATAGATTTTTGATAACCCTAAAAATAATAACAAAAGGTTAAGTATTTCACATAAGAAAAAATCTTCTTTTTTTTAGGTTATTATATATTATTTTTTTATTAATAATATTAAAAATAAGTGAAATAAGTTTAAAAAGTTCCACATAAAATAAAATTGCAAAAATTAAAGTAAACTAAAAGAAATTAAATAAATAAAGAAAAAAGTGGGGCTTTTTGGTCATTTGGACAATTAAAAAAATAAAAGGTAGGAGGTAGTAACCTTCCATAGTTGCAAAAAATAAAATAAAAGTGCATAAATTAAATAAAGGCAGAAAGTTAAATAAATAAAGAAAAGTGGGGCTTTTTGGCCATCCACTTAAAAAATAAAAGTAGGAGGTATAACCTTCCATAAAAAATAAAAATGCATAAATTAAATAATTATAGAAATTAAATAATAAAAGTAAAAGTAACTTTTTTGGTCATCCACTAAAAAAGTTAAAAGTAGTTATTGTACCTTCCATGCAAAATAAAAATACATAAAGTAACTAGACAAAAATTAAATAAATAGGGAAAAGTTGGGATTATTAACCAGGGCTATACCAAAAAAATTAAAAGGTTAGAAACTTCTGTACATGAAAGATGAATGAAAAAAAAAGGGTAAATAAATAAGTAATTCACACAAAAAATAGTTTTTGAATGCAAAATTGAAAAGGTTAGTGACTGGAATGAAATAAGTATAGAAAAGATAAAGGACTAAATCAGAATTTTACCTAGAGAAGGGGGAGCGACGAAACTTCATGGACGAGGGGAGGCGGACGCGACGGCGATGGCGAGCCGGGGAAGGGACGAGAGGGATGGCGGGGCGTGGAGGAGGGTGAGACGGAGTAGGGCAAGGCCGGGCGGGAGAAAGAGAGAGGGAACAACGGACGATGGCGAGACAATTTCGGCAGGACGGGAGAGGTGAGGGACGGCGTGACGGGGCGGCGGCAGGCGACGAGAGGAGTAGAAAAGGCGACGAGGCGGCTGGCAATCTGGGGAGAGGGAGGTACGGCGAGGCAGCGACGGTCGGAGGTGAGACGGACGGATACGGAGCGGAGGAGAACGACGAAACGGTTGGAGGAGAACGGAGGGTGGACAGGGTGAAAGCAGCGACAAGGGCGAGAAGTTTAGGATTTTTCTGAGAAAAGGGAGAGAGGCAAGGGACTATTTCTACAGTTTTTTCTTTTTTTTTAAATGGAGCTCTAATCTTGATTTTCTCATAGTTTTCTTCATTTTTTTCGACCCCTATTTATAGGGAAGGGCCCTTGGATTCTCCTTAATTAAAAAAAATTCGAAATTTAATTAAAAACAGACTTATCTCTTAATTTGGTAAAATGACAGTTTCAGTCCTTTATGTCTCTTTGACTTTGGGGATGTTCCTGAAACTTTTGATTGAGACAATTTTGTCTTTTTCTGTCAATTTGGGCCAAAAACGTCTGTTTGGCCCAAAAATGACGTAAAAAATTACCAAATTCTCCTGAAATTTTCCAGATTTTGTCAAATTTTCTCAAAACTTCTTAATTTTGTCATTTTTACCCCAAACTTTTCAATTTTGTCATTTTTTATGGAGTTTTCTTTTGTATTTTCATACATACATATATACACACATATTTCATTTTTAACTAAACCCTTATAAAACAAAATGTATTTTAAACTAATTAACTTAATTAAAAATTTTTTTTAATAATAAATTAATTAATAATTAATTAATAATAATAAATTTTTTTTGGATATACACACATAGATATTAACTTAAAAAAATGCCCCCAAAAACTTTTTAATTTAATTTTCTCTTTCTCTTTGTATAATAATCAATCAATTAATTAATTATTTTAATTATTTTTAATTTTAAATTAATTTTTAAATTTTTAATTTTTAATTTTTAATTTTAAAAAAAAAATCGGGCGAAATTGGGTGTTAACACCGGGCTTATCATCATCACTGCTGAAATTGAGAGTGTTAAGCTTATCAAATTGCAATCTTTCGGGCCCTATTGATAGCTCTATACTGAGGCTGTCACACCTTTCAGTGATTCGTCTGGATTACAACAACTTGTCAACTGCAAATCCAGCAGTTTTTGCAAATTTCTCGAGTCTGACATCCTTGCGCCTCACCTCTTCCAGCTTGTCTGGAGAAATTCCTGGAGGAATTTTTCAGCTACCAATGCTCCAAACTCTCGACTTGTCGTTCAATAAGCTTCTTCAAGGTTCTTTGCCCGATTTTCCCCTGAATGGGTCTCTTCAAACTCTCATTCTTAGCAGCACAAATGTCTCCGGAGCCATACCAGATTCAATTGGTAATCTGAAAATGCTATCCACAATAAGGCTTTCAAACTGCAGCCTCAGTGGAGAGATACCAAGGTCTATAGCTGGGCTCAAGGAGCTTGCTCATCTGGATTTGTCGTCCAACAAGCTAACTGGAACCGTTCCATCCTTGGGCAACTCCAAAAATTTGGCAGAAGTGATTCTTTCCTACAACAACTTAACAGGCCAGGTGCCTATGCAATGGGAAGGTCTACGCAGACTGGAGAATCTTGATCTACGTTACAATCAGCTGAATGGTACTGTTCCATCATCTCTATTTAGTCTCCCCTCCTTGCGGAAATTACAGCTTTCTAACAACCAACTCTCTGGAAAATTGGAATTTTCAAATGTATCTTCTCCTCCACTTGAAACGCTTGACCTGAGCAGCAACAAATTGGGGGGCCTAATACCAATGTCTGTCTTTGAACTCCAAGGCCTTAAGAGCCTCTCACTTGCTTACAACAACCTGAGTGGACAATTGCAACTTGGTCTGGCTCAACGACTCACAAACCTTTCAAGCTTGGATCTCTCCTACAACAGATTGTTTGTTAATGCAACAGTTCCTGAATCAAGCTTCCCTTTGTTGAGCATATTAAAGTTGGCTTCGTGCAAGCTGATGGCTATTCCTGAGTTCTTGAGAGGCCAGTCAAGATTATCGTATTTGGACCTTTCTAACAACCAAATTAATGGTCAAATACCCAACTGGCTTTGGCGTATCGGAAACCTTCAATACCTAAATTTTTCTCGTAACCATTTGGTCAGCTTAGAAGAACCTAACCTGACTCCTGTGGTGTTGAGTGTTATTGATGTTCACAACAACCTTCTACAAGGTCAGCTACCGCATATTGCAACATCTGCGACATATCTGGATTTTTCAGAGAACAAGTTCAGCTCTACAATACCAGATCACATGGGTGATGCTCTAAGTTTCACTTATTATTTCTCTGTCTCTAGCAATAAGTTGAGTGGAAGTATACCAGCATCAATCTGCAAGGCTACATATCTTCATGTTCTCGACTTGTCAAATAATTCTTTGAGTGGTGATATTCCCAAGTGCCTTACTAAAATGGCAGAGAACCTTGGGGTGCTTAATCTAAGGAGAAACAACTTCAGTGGTATTATCCCAGATACATTTCCAGAAAGTTGCAAGTTGCAAACTCTTGATCTAAATGGAAATTCGTTTCGAGGAAAAGTGCCAAAGTCTTTGGCCAATTTCATTGATTTAGAGGTTGTGAATCTTGGGAACAATTTGATTAATGACAGCTTCCCTTGCCAGCTGAAAGCCATATCCCACTTACGGGTACTGGTTCTCAGATCAAACCAATTCACTGGGCCAATTGGTTGTGAGGAGCCTATTGGTAATTGGCCAATGCTTCAAATTATTGACCTTGCTTCAAACTACTTCAGTGGAAACTTACCGGAAGATACGTTAAGAAACTGGACGGCCATGATGTCCAACGACGAAGAACAATCGCATCTCAAACACCTTCAGTTTGAGGTGCTACAGCTCAGCGGGTTGTATTATCAGGATACAATTACCGTAACCAGTAAGGGTTTGGAAATGGAGCTGGTGAAGATCCTAACAGTTTTTACGTCCATTGATTTGTCTTGCAACAATCTTAGAGGCCAGATACCAGATGTTGTGGGAAAATTCAATGCACTCTACGTTCTCAACTTGTCACACAATGCTCTATCAGGTCCAATTCCTCAGTCTTTAGGAAATGTGAGCCAGCTTGAGTCACTAGATCTCTCCAGTAACAAACTGACTGGCAGGATTCCCATTGAGCTAGCAAACCTAAACTTTCTTTCTTTCCTCAACCTCTCAAATAATAGTCTTGAAGGATGCATCCCAACAAGCACTCAGCTTCTATCTTTTCCAGGACAGTCATTTGAGAACAACAAAAGATTGTGCGGACCTCCATTGAAAACCAAATGTTCAAAATCACTCAACAAAGGACTGTGCGGGGCCCCGCTGAACACAAGATGTCCAGAAATCAGTGCAGGGTACCGCCTTCCAGACTCTGCGAGTACGAGCGGCTTCGAGTGGAGCATTTTGAGTATTGAGATCGGCTTCATCGTCGGCCTGAAGATTTTGACCGTGCCACTCTATTTCTGCAGGAGATGGAGGATTTGGTACAGCAAGCTGGTGGATCGCGTCGCTTTCTGGCTTTGCCCGCGCCTGGAGCAAAGAAACCGAAGTCATTCAAGGAGAGCCAATCGCTGACTTATGGTCCGATTCTAACATCTCCGGAAACCCCAGAAAAGCCTTTATTTAGATAGATTGATGTATACAATAATGTCAGTGTGGTTTCAAATTGATGCGCAATTTGCTAAGATCAGAACTGGGACTGAGAGGTTGAAAACATCAAACTACCGTATTGACCCAAGTCAACAGAAGTACGGGACCAGGCAGCGGGTTCAATGTCGTGGATGGCTTGGAGACCGGAGGAGCTAATAACGATGCTATGGCCGTCCCGACGGAAGAGCAAATTGTACAGTAATTTCATCTCCGTGCCTGCTCCCTTTCCGGTTCTTTTGATATTGTTCATGGGCTAAAGTGCCATTATATTTTTTAAGATATGAGGTTTGAGGATAATTCTTTGGTAGTTATTATATTGTAGACATATGTCTAATTAGACATACTAATCTAGTCCTAATTTCTTATAAATAGCCTATAATCCAGTAAATAAATTGACTAATCTACCCCTAGATCAAAAGTCACTCTCAACCTTGAAATCTGCCTCTGTCACCACTTCTGCCGTTGCCGTCGCCGCCACCGTCACTGCCACCTCCTCCGATGAACCGTCACCGCCTCCAAATATTGTAGTCATCATCCGCATCCAGATCTCACAGCTGTTCGCCTCCGGCTGTCGTCGGATTTCGTCGCAACTCGCCGAATCTCGTCATCTCTCGTCAGATCTTGTCATCACTCGCCAAGATCTCTTGCCGAATCTCGTCGCCAGCCGCCAGACCTCGTCGTCTCTCACTGGATCTCGTCGTCACTCGCCGAGATCTCTCATCGTCTCTCGTCATCACTCGCCGGATAGTCGTCTCTCACTGGATCTCGTCATCACTCGTCGAGATCTCTCGTCGGATCTCGTCGTCTCCGTCGGATCTCACCATTACTCGCCGGATCTCAGCATCTCTCGTCGGATCTTGTCATCACCTCCAGATCTTGCTTCCGATCGTTGCCTCCAAGTCGCATCTTTGTTGCTTCTGAACAACAAAAATGTCTGCAATAAAATGTAAATGTGTCTAATATAGTATGTAGAAGTGTCTACAAAGTAATATAAAAGTGTCTGAATGGATACTGAAAAGTGTCTAAAGAAATATTTAGAAGTGTGTCTCTAATATAGTATGTGGAAGTGTCTACAAAGTAATATAAAAGTGTCTGAATGGATACCGAAAAGTGTCTAAAGAAATATTTAGAAGTGTCTGACGAAATACGTAGATAATTTACTCTTTACTCTCTTAAAAAATAACTAATTGAAACAATAAAAAAGTGTCTGAATGAATGTGTAAAAGTGTCTAAAGAAGTGTCTGAAATACGTGAAACAATAATGTCTAAAGCAATCCACAGTTGCCCCTTTTAGATCTGTAGCTGCCGCCGCTCCTGGACTGCCTTCGTCGAACATCATCATCAGATCTCTGGCATTGCGTCATCGCGTCGGTTAATCATCCCGTCGGCTTGTCATCACGTTAGATTTCCGGCAATACTACGGCGTCGTCATCTCGGCTAGGATGCTGGTGCTCGACGAAAATCAGTGTACAACGGAGATCGGTGCGCGACAGAGATCGACGCGCGAAGGAGATCAGAGTTCGGAGCAGCGGTCGGTTGCTGCGGCGATGAGAGGGGGAGAGAAAGATGCTGGTGCTCGACGGAAATCAGTGTGCAATGGAGATCGGTGCGCGACAGAGATCGATGCGCGAAGGAGATCAAAGTTCGGAGCGGCGGTCGGTGGCTGCGGCGATGAGAGGAGGAGAAAGAGAAACAATCTGCGGAGCAGCGGTAGGAGAGAGAGAGAAACGGTTAGGGTAAGGGGTAAAATTGTAATCTCAATACTATGTCTAATTAGACATATGTCTATGATATCCATGGCAATTCTTTGGTGAGGCCAACAAAGTCAGCCTCAGCATGCGGCCAACACCCAATACTCACAGTAACCGGTTTACATATTATCAGGTTTACGTATTATTATTTTTTAAAAGTGAGAGTAAGAATAAAAATTAAATATTTATTTACAGCTTATTATTATTATTTGTATGAGTGTGAGTACTTTTGTAAGATTTAAGTAAAACATGAAAAGTTTGTGTATTTATTGCTCCTTAATGTAATTTATGAAAATTTATAGTTTTGTAAGAACAAGAGTAAAACTTAAGAGTATGAGTGATCAGTATTCGGTTTAAACCGAAAAAACTAAAAAACCGAAATAATTTTGAAAGTCAATTTGATTATGGTTGAAACTGAATACAAAAATTTCAGTTTCGGTTCGGTTTCAGTTTTAGAATTCGGTAACCAAAATAACCAAAAAATTTTATACCAAAATTTTGTTTATTTGTTTCATGAACAAATAATGCTACCAAGTAACCCAAATTAGCTTAGATTCTTATTTTCTTTCTTTCTATGGATAATAAATCTTCTATATTGAATGAAATTTGAAAAGAAAAACAACATTTTTATCTCATTTCATCTCTTATAGAATTTAACTATCATTTTTTTGTTAATTCGGTTTGAACCGAATAGAACCGAGATATTTCGGTGCAGTTTGAATTCGGTTTTATAGACTAATTCGGTTAATTCGGTTTCTTAGCATCCAAAACCAAAAACCGAATAAACCGACTAATTTCATTTGGTTTAAACTGAACAAACCAAATAATCACCCATACTTAAGAGGTTATTGTAGTTACTGCTCATTGTATTATTTTTATAAAACTCTAAAGTTTGATAAGAATGAGAGTAAATTAATGGTCTGTGAATTTACTGCTCTTTATTATTATTTGTATAAAAGTTAGTACTTCATAAGTGTGAGAGTAAAAGCCTAAAAAAGTGTTGTAATTATTACTCTTTATTATTACTTTTTTAAAAGTTAGTAAGTTTGTAACAATAAGAGTAAAAGTTGAAAGGTTTGTGTATTACTACTTGTTATTATAATTTGTATGGGAGTGGGTAATTTTATAGGATTTTAGGAAAACTTAAGAAGTTTGTGTATTTATTGGTCGTTATGATTTTATTGTGAAAGTTTGTAATTTTATAAAAATGGTAGTAAAAGCTAAAAGGTTTGTGTATTTAGTAGGCTAGTGTTATTTCGCTGAAAGTAAGTAATTTGATAACAATGAAAGTAAGACTTAACAAGTTTATGTATTTACCGATATTTTTTATTATTTGTATGAAAGTTAGAAATTGTAAGTATGAGAGTAAAACTTATAAGGTGGTGTATTTATAACTCTTGGTTATTACTTTTTAAAAAATTAGTAATTTTGTAATAGTTGAAGTAAAAGTTAAAAAGTTTATGCATTTACTAGGTGTTATTATCATTTATATGGGAGAGAGTAATTTTGTATCATTTAAATGGCAGAGAAGCATCAAAGTTTTCAAAAGTTATCGAATTCTTCCGATAATCATAGCTTTCTACCTGGAAAATCAATAAGAAAATACGATTTTGACTTTGGGGTTTGGGTATTCAGAGCAACTTAAGCACAGGAGGCCATATTTTTTGATCTCATCATGCGGCCCATGGATGCTACGGTTGATACTGATAGGCAGTTGCACAAACTAAAGCAAAAAATCATGGCAGGTTTTTAGAATGAAGAAAATGGTTAACTTAAAATAACTCCCTGAATTTTTTATAAAATTATAATTTACCCATAATAGTTGATAAACCGATACTTTGATGACTGAATGCAAGCACCATTTTTACAATTACAGTTTATGACTTCAAGTTTTCAGATCCTAACCTAAAATATACCCACTATAGCCAGTTTGGAGAGGATAACAGTTTATACAAATTTTTTTCTTTAATGTACTTTACTGTTTCCTGAACATGAAATATTAGTTTTAGTAAATTTTGTTAATTGGAGTAAATATAATCATTACTATGGAATAAACTGAATCATTACTACGGAACAAATTGATTTTACTATTCTTCATTATTGTTAGTTTTTAAAAGTCAGTAACTATGTAAAAATAAAAACACAATCTGAAGTTTATGTATTTATAATTTATTATAAAGTAATTTTACAAGAATGGGAATCAAATTTAAAACTTTGTGTATTTAGTGCTCGTTAATATAATTTTTAAGGATATGGGTAACATAATCTCATAAGAAATTGAGTGAAACTCAAGATAAAAAATTAAGAGATTTGTGTATTTACTACTTCTAATGTTATTTTTATGCAAGTTCATAATTTTGTAAGCATGAAAGTAAAACTTAAGAGGTTTATGTATTTACAACTTATTATTATTATTTTTATGAAAGTCAGTGATTTCGTAAAAATGAGAGTAAAAGTTAAAATGTTTGTGTATTTACTACGCATTCTTATTATTTGTATGAGAGTCAGTAATTTTGTAAGATTTAAGTGAACCATTAAAATGTTGTGTATTTACTGCTTTTTATGATAATTTTCTAAAAATCTAGAATTTTGTAAGAATAAGAGTAAAACTTAACAATTTGTGGGTTCAGTACTCTTTATTATCATTGTATGAAAGTTAGTACCTCATAAGTGTGAGAGTAAAAGCTTGAAAAGGTCGTGTATTTACAACTCTTTGTTATTACTTTTTTAAAACTCAGTAAGTTTGTAACAATAAAAGTAAAAGTTAAAAGGTTTGTGTATTTACTATTTGTTATTTTCATCTGTACGAGGTGGATAATTTTGTAAGATTTTAGTAAAACTTAAAAAATTTGTGAATTTACTTCTCCGCATGGTATTTTTGAAAGTTTGTAATTTTGTAACAATGATAGTAAAACTTAAAAGGTTTGTGTATTTATTGGTCCCTGTGTTATTTTACTGAAAGTTAGTAATTTGATTGCAACAAAAGCAAGTATTAACAAGTATATGTATTTACTACTATTTTTTATTAATTATTTGAAAGTCAGTAATTTGTAAGTATGAGAGTAAAAGCTAAGAAAGTGGTGAATTTACCACTTTTTGTGATTCATTTTTTAAAAAATTAATAATTTTGAAACAATAGGAGTAAAAGTTAAAAATTTGTGTATTTACTACTTGTTATTATCATTTGTATGAGAGTAAGTGATATCGTATGATTTGAGTAAAACTTAAAAAATTTGTGTATACTACTCGTTGTCATATTTTTGTAAAAATTTTTAATTATGAAAATAGTAGGGGAACTTTAAAAATCAGAAAAAATGGTGATATTTACTACTCTTTGTTATTACTTTTTTAAAACTCAGTAAGTTTGTAACAATAAGAATAAAAGTTAAAAGGTTTGATTATTTAGTATTTGTTATTTTCATATGTGCAGGGAATGGATAATTTGGTAAGATTTTAGTAAAACTTAAAAAATTTGTGAATTTACTTCTCATCATAGAAATTTTTGAAACTTTGTAATTTTGTAAAAATGATAGTAAAACTTAAAAGGTTTGTGTATTTATTGGTCTTTTGTGTTATTTTACTGAAAGTGAGTAATTTGATTACAACAAAAGTAGGTCTTAACAAGTATATGTATTAACTACTATTTTTTATTATTTATTTGAAAGTCAGTAATTCATAAATATGAGAGTAAAAGATAAGAAAGTTGTGTATTTAACAATTTTTTTGATTCATTTTTCTAAAAATAATAATTTTGAAAGAATAGGAGTAAAATTTAAAATATTGTGTATTTACTACTTGTTATTATCATTTGTATGAGAATAAGTAATTTTGTATGATTTGAGTAAATTTTAAAAATTTGTGTATTTACTGCCCGTTGTCATATTTTTGTGAAATTTTTAATTATGTAAAAATGGTAGTGGAACTTGAGAAATTTGTATATTTACTGGATATTGTGTAATTTTAGTCAAAATTAGCAATTTTATAATAATGAAAATGATAGTTAATAGGTTTATGTATTTACTACTCATTATTATTATGATTTTTATGAAATTTTTAGTAATTTTATAAAAATGAGAATAGAAGTTAAGAAAGGGGGTAATTTTTTAATTTATTTTAGTAAAATTTAGTAGATTTGAAAGAATAAGTGTAAAATTTAATTTTTTGTGTATTACTATTCATTATTATATTATTTTTTATGGAAGTGAGTAATTTTATAACCTGTGAGTAAACCTTAAAAGGTTTGTGTAATTTTCTTACTTTTATAGAGGCGAGTAATTTCATAATAATGAGAGTGAAATTTAAAAGTTTTTTGTATTATTGTATATTGGTATCATGTTTTTATACGTTGATGTATTTATTACTCATTACTAGTACTTTTGTGAAAGTGAATAATTTTCTTAGTATGAGAGTAAAATGTACAAGGTTTATATATCTACTATTGGCAATGGGTATTTTTATGGAAAAGGATAATTTTGTAAGTATGTGATTGAAACTTAAATTTTTTGTGTATTTACAATGCATTAATTGTTTCTATAATAGTAAAATTTATAGGTGATAAAATATTGAGAAGGTATGTGAATTAGTGTTAGATCGTAGTTACAACGTATGAGGTCGAGCATTAAAAATCCCATACAACTCACAGATATAAAAAAAAATGTGCAGGGTGGTAACAGCCATGAACTATAAATAGGGTCAATGTAACTCATCAAGCATTTGACAACTAGTGGTAGTACAAAAAATATATATATTGCCACGTCATGTATATATTTGTGAGTAAAATTATTTTGGACTATCATGTCTTCAAATGTTGGGACATATATAGAAATCTTCCAAAAAAAATAGAAATATGTTGATAAGGTGAATGCTTCATGTATTTAAAATTTAAAATTTTGAGCCAATATTTAAAATTTTTAGTAATCTGTTAGTTGTTACAAAGATTCTACTCAATCAAAGGTAACAAAAAATTTAAAAACAAAACCAAAATCAAGGAAGAAGGAGGAGGACAAAAAGATGGAGAACACTAGGCACAATGAAATTCAGTAGGAAATAAGGAAAAGAGAAGTCTTTTTGCTTTGAAATTTTTGGATACCTGACAACGATTTATCCAACACATGTTTTGACAAATTATATTCCCCTTTTAATCCAACATCATTAAGACAACAGATGTATCCAGGGTCAGTATAATAGTAACTTCGGGGGCCCAAAATTTTTTCAAACGCATATAACAGAAATTTGGCCTTAAACTTATTAGTATCTCTGTCAACCAATTCGTTTAGTTCTCAATGAAGTACATCTAAGTTCACTGACCCATTTCCTTCTATTTTAAGTTTTACACAAATGAAACGAGCTTTCTCAAGTATAAGTGGTGTTAAGAGGAAGACTTCTATTATGCAATCTAAGAACATGAGATACTTGTGCCTTATCCAATGATATCTTCTGCCCATACAAATGCAGTACTTTATCATCTACATCAACATGCTCAACCAGCCATTTGCGTAGATCTCTATCAATTTTATGTGGTTACAAGGACAACAAACCTTCTAGTCCTATACATTTCAAAGGCCCATATAGTTCTTTTGTACCTATTTTAGTTACCAATTTACCAAATTGCATAGGAAAACATTGTGTATCAAATTGCACCTACAATGTAACATAAACTAGGATAAGGACACTTGAACCTTTATCAATAATAACATGCCAAAAATCCTACTAGTTATCAATTTCTATAACCTTAGAATTTGTGTTTGACTTTCCACAGTTTGCTTATGAAACATCTTATGTTCACGAGCTTGGGCTTCATAAACTACTCTTTCTTCTTGTGTCATTGATTTCCATTTTACTCATATTTCACGCCTTACCTATCATGGGAGACACACAACTCAAACTCAGATAATCCATGCACATATTTCAGGCAAGCAAAGAAACTGCCTTTCAATTTCTAGACCTTTTAATTTTCATATGTTTTTCCTAAAAAAATATTTTTTATTCACAAAGGGTCACATGCCTCTCTGGTCATATATCATTTCTTGTCATTTTTGTTCTCCTTACAAATAGCATGGCTATATCAATTAGTCAAAATCAGAGGCAAATGAAAGCAAAAAAAAAAAATATAGAATTCCCCCCCTAAAGAAATGAAATAATAATAGTTCTATTCAGCATGAAAACAACTAAATCACAAAGAAACTCACTAGAAGTGCATAATGGCATTCTTTGGTTTCTTGACACTAGCTTTCCCAACCCCCATTTGCTTCATCTCTAATGTTTTGACAATTTTTCCCCTTTCCTTTATCATCAACTCTTTCGTCAAATATCATGTTTGATGCATTATTTTCAATGCCTTTTTTCATGTATCTTAACTACCATATAACTTTGTTATTCTAGTAGTGATGCAATAGTAGAAGTATAAATTATGAAGCCTTGGGGTACCATAAGACACTAAATTGTGAGACTTTTCAAAGAGATGTTGCTGCAACATTTCTAATGCAAATTGTAAATAAAAAATCACACATGCCAAGGAAAAGCATACAAATCAGACAACTTTGACCGAACGGTTGACTTTGAGATTGAAGGACTTTGCACTGAAATTTGACAGACAAATTTATTACTATGTTTTGGATTTGCTCAAGTTATTGAATTGGACTTTAGCTCTTGATTTCTTGTTTTGCTTATATCAGTTGCTAAAGGCATGCTTATTTTCTTGGGCTATAAAAATAGCTCAACAGAATATGTTGGAAGAAAGTGGAAATGTAAATGTACTGATCATGCGTGGGGGGTAGGACCATGAAACAACAAGGTTGCATAGCCATATTAATAAGCTAGATGCAAAATACAATTGAGAACCCCAATCCACTGAGACAAGAACAAGAGAAAAGGTCCAAAACACAATGCCATTGGAATCAAAGTTTTCTTTATATCACTAATCTCTCTTCAAACCCAATCTTGAATTTTATAAAAGATCCAACCAACAAAAAAAAAAGAATACTTGGTAGCAATGGAAGAACTGAAGCCACAAAGGATTTTCCCCTCCCAATGAATCTTCAAGCGTGATATCCATAACAAGTGAAGAACCGAAGTTTCCAAAAATTAAAAAAAACTAATTAATTAACCAAAAAAACAAAAGACTTAAGTGATTATTACATAAATAGAGTAGTAGTTTCTAAATAATGTTGGTTCTAGACCCAAAAAAAAATAAGAAGAAGAAAATTGACAATAAGTTAATTTTTTAAATAGTTGCTTGATGGGCAGAAGGTAAACAAACAAGAACCAAGTTTTCAAAAGATCATAGAAAGGCAACACCAATTGTGAAAACTGTATTTGCTGTAACCTGAGAGCTTTTAAGAACTCTGGAGAAAAAAGAGAACTTGGTTATACATCAAACCAATAGTTGATAGAAGATAATACAAAGAAGCATTTACTTGTATGATACCTTCCACAATCTAAAATATGAATACAAACAGAGAAAAAAGCAAACTTTACTAGTCAATTAAAATGAGCAGAAGTAGAAAAAAGAAATAGAAAAAGCCAACTACTTGACCCACCGTTAGATACAGCATTTACATCTTTCAACAGTTCACCTCCTTCAAACTCGGGCAGGAATTTCCTTCTTGCATTATATATCTTCCCTTTGACCAGCGTAAAAAAAAATTTAGCTTCAGATAGTAGTGAAAAAGCTTAACATTTTGATGCCTTCGCGATTTCCAATCATAACCTAACCAACCAAAATTATAATACATATAATGGTTTTCTGTATGAAAAACACATACTTGAAACCCTGATTCTTAACATTAACTAGCATTTGCAAGTATGGCCTATTGAGTAAGAAAATATAAGGCAAACTAAAAATAGAATAGCAAGCAACAATGATTAAGCACCGGATAACTTTAAGGAAGCCTGCCATTGAAACAGAAAGAAATTTTATAAGTTAATAATGAAATAAGTCTCATTTTAATCAACTTCAAAAGCAACAAGGTGCACTAGTTTACACCATTAACATTAAATGAAGCCAGTAAAAGGAAAACACATTTAAAGGAAAAATGACGAGAAACCACAAAAATCATTAAGTACTGGTAGAATCCTACCATGTTCCAATAATAACTACAGTTTCCTGATGTGTGAACATGTGTTTTTGGTGAATGATTACCATTTTTTATGAAGATTTGTTCTTTGCCTCTGATGTATGCTAGATTAATTCACATGCATCATCTGCAAGCATATAACTGAAACCTTTAAAGTAATTTCTGATCAAGTTGTCCTCTTTGACTATTCTTATACAGTGGCAAAGAACTATCTTCAATATTCAACCTCCAACTTTGGGTCCATTGCCATTTCTTTTTACAGACCAAACTTCTTTGGTCGCAGGTAGGTGGAAGAAACACGTGGCAACCTTGGCATTGAAACTTTCTGCTATTGCTTTGCTCTTTTCTCTCTTTCCTTCTTTTTGCTTTCTATCTCAGCCTCAACAGAATATGTTGGAAGAAAGTGGAAATATAAACTTACTGGTCATGCACACGGGGTAGGGCCATGAAAGAACAAAGTTGCATAGCCATATTAACAAGTTAGATGCAAAATACAGTTGAGAACCTCAATCCACCGAGACAAGAACAAGAGAAAAGGTCTAGAACACAATGCCATTGGAATCAAAATTTTCTTAATATTACTAATATCCCTTTGAACACATTCTCGAATTTCATGAAAGATGCAAACAGCAAAAGAGAGAAGGAATACCTGGTAGCAATGAAAAAACTGAAGCCACAAAGGATTTTCGCCTCTAATGAATCTTCGAGCGTGATATCCACAACAAGTGCAAAACCGAAGCTTCCAAAAATTATCGAATCTTTTCGGTAATTGTAGCCTTTCCACTGGGAAACCACCAAGCAAACACGATTTTGACTTGGGTTTCAGATATTCAAAGCAATAGCCATGGCAGCTGAATCGATTAGAGAAGAAAACATTTTACTCCGTTTTAAACACTGAAAGATCAGACCATGTTTTTGCTGACTTAGTTTGTGTGTCTCCTGCCTGTTTAGAAACTGGCTCTACAGGTTTCATGTTTTTGTGGTTCGACAGACAAGATGAATTTCATTTGTAAAATTAATCTTGGTCTGTCGATATTCTTTTACCGCATGGCGAGGTCAAGAAATTGTAGCCTTATAGTAAAAAGACTTGAGGTTTGAGGATTGGTAAATGTAATTTTTAGTGAACTCTTTAAGAGTATTTCTAATGTCTTTTCTTTAGGTCCGTATGTGAGTTCTTATTAAAAACTATTGCTTTTGTTTATTATCTATACATAATGTAAAAAGTTTAATTAATAAAAGGGAGTGGTTATCTCTTTTGGAAAAGAAAAATAAAAACAAAACAACCAAAAGGGAGGAAATTGCATAAAAAAAATCTCAAACATTTAGAGTCAATTCATTTTAACTTAAGTCAATTGACTTCTTTTTACTTTTACATCTTTTTTACCTAAAACCAATTTCATTTGAAAGCTAATATTATGTAGATGCAACAATCCATCCCTGATCTTTCACTAGTTACTTAAGAGTCTCAAATGTTTCCTTAATTCGTTCATGATGCCATGGTAAATGAAGTTGGTATATAAATTTGATTTACAAAGAGAAAAAATGATAATTTATATAGCTCATTAAATATTAACAAATTATAAAACAGTTTGAATTATTAGAAAATAGTTTTAAACAGTTTAAATTTATTAACTCTTACATATCCATCTAATAGATACTTTTAAAATTTTTTAAATTATGCCATAGTTTTTTGGTAGTTAATGGACTAAATTATGCCATAGTTTTTGGTAGTTAATGGACTATGTAAATTACTCTCTCCATCTCAAAAAGATGAAACTTATTCCTTTTATATAGCCATCCCAAAATGGATGAAGCGTTCTTTTTTGAGAAAGCTTTTAATATCTAATTTACTTTATTTAAACTTTTACTACACAAAGCATAGAAAGAATTTTTTTTCTTTTTTTAATCCTCACTAAAAATCTTACCACACAAAACCTTAAAAGGAATCTTTTCTTTCCTTAATTATCATTTAAACTACATTACGTAAGAAGGTTTTTTTATTTTTGTTTTAAGGGAAAAAATGGAAAAAAAAATATCATAAACGACAAAAACCTTAATCTCCTTACCCAGATAAATGTTTCATCCTTTATGGGATGGAAGAAGTATCAATTTTTCTTTTCTATAAATCAGTTTTCTATACTAACTTGATCTAGTTTGGGGCTAGAGATGAGTTTGTAATAAAGGGAAAAGATTTTGAACCAATAAGCAGCAACTGGGAAGTTAGGATGGATTTGCATCCAGATTAAAGATTTGGGATTATTTGTAAAATTTACACCAATCAAAGACCTTGAATTTTTAAGTGAGTTGTTATTTTTCTAATCAAGTGCTACACTGGTCATTAGTTCCCAAGATTATTGTTTGGGTAAGGGAGGAGGTGAAAATACCATTAATGTTCGCTAGAGAGAGCAAATTTGCCACTAATATTTGCTCGATGAAGCAATTTCGTGTTTGCTCAATGAAGCAGTTTCACCACTAATGTTTTTCTTTTGTGTATGTGTCTAAATTTACCATTAATGTTTAGGCATAAAAGCAAATTTATCACTAAAGTTGCAAAACAAGAGCGAAAGAACCACTAAATATCTAACGATAAAAATATTCCATCTAAAATGATAATATTTTGTGCCCTCTGAAAGCAAATCCTTGAAAATGTCCAAATTCATGTTGCTAATAAAAAGATTACTAGAATTCTTTAGCAACACATTAGTGCCACTTTAGCTCAACATAAATTGAGAAAACTCTTAAACTAGCCCTTAAAAATTTGGCCCTTAGCCCCTTGGTATCCAACATTGTGATTATGCTATTTCAACTATCTTCTCCAGTGGGTAAAACCTCGACTGGGCCAAGGACTCCTCCACGTGAACCTAACTCATGTCCTACAGCCTTCGGTTGCTCGCCACTAACCTCATCTTCCTCCCTATGCCCATATCATCATCATCATCACCATCCTCATTGTCTTCTTCAAATTTTCTTGCTTAAAACTAAGGTTATTAAAATCGCGATCCTACTCGTAGGATCGTACGATCATAATATAGAAAACCTTGTCAAAATGTTGTAAGATCGAAGGCATGATTGGATCGTGGTAGGATCACGACTAGGATTATAAGATCGAAAGATCCTATCAATCCTACCCGGGTATTGATTTTTATTAGGGTAAATTGCATGGATGATCCCTAATATTTAATTATCATTATGTTTTAATCTCCAGTCTATTAGATGTTCTGTTTAGATTCAAACATATTAAAAGGGTCATATTTTGGTTCTAAATCTATTAAAAACATTTCGTTTTGGTCCCCAATTAGACAAAATTTGTTAACTCAGGGTAATTGTCTAATAACAACTTTTTAGAGCATAATTTAAATTATTCAGTAATTGTCTTACTGTAAATTTAACATATATAATAATTTTTTTACAGTTAATGAACATTCAAATTAACAGTTTTTTCTCTTTGTAAGTTGAACTTATTTCATTTAGGAAGAAAAAAATACTAATTTTAAATTATCTACTTACTGTAAAAAAATTATTATACATTTTAAATTTATTGGAATTCAATTACTAAATAATTAAATTATGGGCACTTTACTCTCTTTTATTTGTCAATAATGTATTTGTTCATGAATTTCTTTCAGACTTGTGTTGATTATTTTACTGGTTATGTTGATGTATATGTTATTAAAGTTTGAACTTTACTTGTACTGTATCGATCAATAATTATGTTTTACTATTATTATAACACTTAAATGTTACTTGAGTTTATAATATAATTAGTTTTTTACATAAATTATATTATTTAGACAATAACGATCCTGATCTTACATGGCAAAAACGATCCTAGGTAATATCTCAATCTTGATAACCTTGCTTAAAACAACTTAATTCCATAAATCTCAAGTGCTGCTCTACTCAATAACTCACTTCACTGATTAATTCCCAGCCCAAGAAATCTCAAGAAACTAGCAACACCCACTTTGATTTCAAGAAAGAGAATGAAATGGTGAAGATGTTGGTAAAAATAATAGTTTTAAAAACTTAAGGGCTATAGTTTTAGGTAAACAAAAGTTGGAACTGAAACTTGTATTTTCCCCATTTATTTACATTTTCTACATAAGCAATTTAACAATTAGTGGAAAAATTACTCCCAACAACAACAAGTAACGTAAGTGGAAAATTTACACATGAAAAAATAGTGGCAAAATCACTTCCTCAAGCAAATATTAGCGTCAATTTTTTCCCTTCTCCCTTTTAGGTAAATAGAATTATTACTCCCAAACATTTAACTGTCATTGTAAATTAGTCTTTAACATTCATTTTGTAACAAATTGGTCCCAAATCTTTATAATTCAATACATATTGATCCCTAACCTTTAGGCGGACACAAAAGTTTGATATACAGAGAGGAAAAATGAATAGTTTAAATTATCCATTTGCCATTAGAAAATTATGACATAGTTTGAATTTATTGAAAAAACACTACTAAATAGTTTGAATTCATTAACTCCCCCTCTACAGAAATGATCAAGTATGATGCCCAAGACCCTTAAAGATATATCGGCCGGCAAACAAAGACAATTTAGAGGCCCTTAGGGGTGTGTGTCTAAACAAGTCTACATTGAAAAGTGGAGGCCTAATAGTAGTGCCATTTTTTTATTGTCTCTTTTGTTCTTCTATGGTAATTGGTGTATTTGTTTTGCCTACTCTGATTAAACACCATGCCTCTTAATTTGCATTTTTCTGCTCATATGTCCTGATTCTCATTGTTGTCACCTATTCAACCTAGCTGCAAAAGATTTTTTTTCCATTATTCATTTTTAATGTTTCACTAGATTTATGCCCACCTTTATCTATTATATTTAAGGGTATGATTTTCCTTTTGTGTCCCTTGCAATCTGGGTCTTTAATGTGCCATGTTTCTGCAACTTCATTCTCAACTCTTAAAATTTTTGGAGGATTTTTTTTATGTATGTCTAATATTGTGCTTCAACATGGTTGTTTGTTAGTCAGGTGTTTGAAGCCCATTACTGATTGAATATGGTAACTAGTTTTAGTGTAGTGAATGTCATAGTTAAAATACTTTCCTTTTGTGAATATTGTTTGGGGGTCTTCCGTTCCATGTTTTGTTTTCTATAGTCTATCTTTTGTCTTAGGTCAGAGTTACTTCTTCTTAATATTTAGTTTTATCATCAGCATTCTGACTACACATTTCTAGGAACTATAACTCTAAACAAACCATCCTCTTAGTCCAATTACTGATACGAAGAAATTCTTCTTTCTTTGTTATACTTCTGCGTTCTCTTTCTAGGTTCTAATTTGGAACCTAGTGAGTTGTGCAATGTGGGCAAAATCATGAATGATGAGCTGGTGATGTAGCGGATCAGGAAGTGCTAAGCAGTTGGTAGCATATTGAATTTCCACCACGTGAGAAATTTTCACCTAATTTTATATTTTGTTAACTTGAGTTGTTCAGATGCTTGTAAAAAATTCACTTCTTTATTCTACGTTAAAATATTCTAGCTTTTGCCTTGAGCTAACACAGTCCATTGTTTCTTCAACCAAATAGGCCATGCTGATCAAATAAAGTTGAAGACATCCTCTATCCTATATTATTGTTATTATTATTTGCAATACTTGAAGTTTGCATTGAATGATTGTGGGCTACTTGCCTTCAAAAAATGCTAGTATCAAAATGTTTATTAAAGAGCGTACTTACCTTAAAAATTGTGAAAAAGGTTTTTTCTTTTAAACTGTTTGCATAAATGCTAAAGGGTTTGATGGACATCAAGAGCTAGCTTTGTTTATGTATGAGAGGTTAATCACAATTTGCAACATTTACCATGATTTTTGGAAGCGAAAAGGGGCAATCATATTCTTTTTTCCTTCATTTTTTTTGAAACTAAAACATCAGTTGGGCATCATTTTTTTGAAATATTCTCATGATGTTCAATTTTTAAGGCATATTTACAAGTGTTGCATGGCCGATATATCTTTACATTATGAGGTTGTCAATGTAAATTGAGTTGATTACTTAGAAAATGTTTTCTTCACTGCAATAAATGTCAATATTTACAATTACACAAGTAAGTTTGTCTTCTTAAATGCTACAACACAAGGGTATTACTGCTATTTCCACCTTGCAACACACGGGTTGCTGCTATAGATGACTCCTTTAAATTTATAAGGTACCAGGTTGGTATGCATTTTTTTTAATGATTTTTAGTTCAGTTGGAAACGCAAGCTATCTTCATCACTGTGTGACTCATTTGAAAGGTATTTCCAAGAATTCTGTTTCCATTAATGCTCCATTATTATTTATTTATTTATGTGCTTCATACTTCAAAATGCAAGGGCTCTTAAATTTTTGTGCTCATTGCTCTCTCTATTTCTATGATATTTTAACGAGAGAAAGAAAAACAATTTAGGGGCTAGACTTTTCATGAATACCTTTATTTACAATGATATTTTTTGTTGTTTTCTTCCACATTCTTTGACAATAAATATGGTTTAGTCCAAGTTCTTTGCATATCATCTTAAATTTGTACTGACATTCAGTATGTTCAATAGGACCATGAGACTGTAATAAAAGCCATTTACTCTGGTTTAGGGTTCCTTGAAAATGTGGGTTGTGGTGATGAGGTTTGCATAATGTTGCAATATACAAGTTTTTGTTTTTATGCTGAGTAAGGTGGTCAGATATGCAGCTTGGTGCATGTTTTAATCAATTCTTATCCATGGTCAGATTTGAAATCATGTTTATATAATATATTATGTCCATGTTGCACAAGGGAAAAAGAGTATGTAATATGCCTCTGTTAAATATAATAATTTGATAATTTTTTTTTGTAGTTTCACATCTCAATTATTTGAAGGTACATTTGTTATTGTGTAACTGTGCTATTCTGCACGGTAAAAATGTATTTAATCACTGTGATTGTTTCCTTTGGACATTGGCATGGTAAAAAATATAGTCAATCATTGGTTTGCTTCTTTGGGACGTTGAAAGTAATTATCCATGAATTCTATGTTGACCGTTGGATGATGGCATTGTGTTTCCCTTTTTTCACATTAGGATGTTTGTATCCTCCCACAAATTGTGTTATTTGAGAGTGCAACACTATATAGATTAAAAAATTGGAAAAATGGAAATTGGACCCAAGAAATTATACCTGTTTTACTGAATTTGAAATAAGTTAAATTGTTACTCCAGTTATGCTTGGAGATGTTTACTGGGCCAACCCAACCTGGGCTGCTTGGGTTGGTGGGGCCAGAGCACAAATGGGCTGCGTTGTGCCGGTCTTGACCGGGGCCTAGGCTTAGGTGGTGTTTTTTTTTTAAAATAAAATAAAATAAAATTTATTTAATTATTTTTACATTATTATTTCTTTTAAAGATAGGAACACAACTGTTAGACTAGATTTTATTAATTAAAAAAAATCAAACGACACTTAAAAAATTTGCAGTGCTCTATAAGAGATGTCGTTTTTGTTGAAAAAAATGACCTCAAAAACTAGTTGTTGGAATGGATGAAATGATAATTTGAGGTTAAAAAGTAAGCTAGAGCCGTTGGGGGGAGTTAAAGTGTAAATTGTCCACTTTTTGAACGAATTGAAGAATAAATGTCCAAACTAACCTGCCAAGCCTAGCCCGGCCTAGACAGGGCCTAAGGCCCAATCCGGGCTGAGCTGAGCTCAGCTCACTTAAGACCTCCTTCCCCCCAGGCCCATAAATCGGCCCACCTCTCTTGTGCCTTTCCTTGGGCTGGGCCACGTTTGACCCTGAGCCGGGTCTGGGCTGGGCTGGGTTAGCCTGGCCTACTAACACCTCTAGTTATGCTGCTTTCGTTGATAAGTTCATAATTTACTGCTTCCAAGAGTTAATTTTAACTAAAAAATTATTGTGGATCAGGTTGGGAATATAAGATGGGTTCATTGATGAATGTTGAGCTTGGGACAACTAGTAATGATTCCTCCTCTATTTTTATTCTCCGTAAATCATTGTTTCTTGCGGCTAACACACTTGAATTTGTGGCATGATGTTGGGCAGTGTGGTAATTATTCACACTTTTAAGCAGTATCTAAAATAAAGACCGAAAAAAATAAACTATAGAACATATTAATGACAATGAGTGAATTGGACTAACATTGGTAGCATAACTAAACGAACTTAGTAATGATACTAACATAATCGAACCAATTAGTAATGATAGTAACATAATTGCACCGACTTAATAACATTGATGACACAATTAGTCAACATAAAATTTGAGTGGCAAAATGGAGCCAAAGGGCAGACATTAGTGGTTCTTTGAGGGTTTTTGCCATGATATTATTGAGCCCAGGCTGAGTTTACTTAGGACTGGCCGTTAATAGCCCAATTCATGAATTATAAAGGTACAAAAAAAAATAGGAGAATTTGTCTTCATGAATGCAATATAATTGGAGAGTAAATATTCTACTGAAATTTGAAAAATAATTTTATATTTGATGCAAAAATTGACCCCATATGCCGTTTCTGCCACAACTTAAAAACAAACTAAAATAAAAGTGGTCAAATATTACGTGCCATGTTGCAATTTAGGATGGACTTAGAAAATGAATGAATCTTAAGAGATCTATTCAAGGTTGAGGTCCTAAGTTGGAGCTAAGAAGATTAAGAGCGTGAGTTAGTAACAAACTATTTCATGTCAATCATGTTTCAAAAATTTTGAAGACTTATTTATTTATTAAGAATCAGTATTTAGATTGTTTGCAGAAAATGCATAGAAAAACAGCAACATTTATAACACTCGCATTCTTTTCTTGTCCTCATGAAACTGCCTGTCTCTGGCAATTCCAAGAGAGTAGAGGCAGACTAAGATAAAAAAGGAAAAGAGTATCAGCATATCCAGCGGCAGTAAGGTTAGATGGTTCAACCTATTTCGTCACTAAATTGCAACTGGCTTTGTGCTTAATTAAATATAGCTTCTATTTCTGACTTTTTAGAAAGCTTTAATCAGAAGGAAAAACAACTCTGGAAATGGAAAATCTAACCAATCAACAGCTCCTTTCATATCCAACGTCTTGATCGGTTCACGTCAATCCATTAAATGCGGTAGCATTAGTTTTTTTTTTCTTTAAAGAGGGAAAAAGAAAGAGGAACGGAGTTGTTTTGCATAAAAAAAATCGTCATTAGTAGAATATCTGCCCACTAAGATATTATAAAAAGATATTAAAAAGCCTCTAGTTTGGTAGCATCTTTATGTCTGATATAGATAAAACTTGACCACTCTCGAACTTTTTTTTTAAATTTCCTTGCATGCTATTTGTCGGAGAGTTGACTAAATTGTTAAAATGCTGATAAGCTTTACGATTCAAAGAAAATTGTTAATATTTGTCAACAGTGATTTTTGGAGGAAAGAAAGTGAATAGAATGGTTTTTCGCGAGAAAAAAAAAACAGTGAGTTCCTTTCATTTTCTCTTCTCTGATAAAAGCCAGTCCATGTCTCAATGTATAAATTTGAACGGAATTGAAATTAAAGATGACCGTCACTTGTCAAAGCTCAATGATCCCAACTTCTTAGATATAATTTTACTACATTCTCTTGGGATATAATAAAAATCACATTAGCAAAAAATTATAAATAATCCTTCTCTCCATTATTTTTTACCACATAAACTTTGGGTTCAACACATTATCTTAATACTAGTATTATTATCATTCTCTTAAAAAAATAGTAATATTATGATTGGATCTTTGCTACTGGTAGTATTATTGTCAAAGTACTAACATTAATTAGTGTTTATTTTCACAGTTTTCTTTCCATCAAATCAGATCAGAGCCACAGTAACTTCCCAAGTCGTTAACAGCTTTGCTTTTTTCTGCAGGAGAAGGGCTCAGAACAACGACAATAAGACAAGAGACCGCGTCCAAGACAGAAAATAGGCCCAGAAAGACCGAAAAGTCTACAACTAACGATAAATCAAAACCAGAATATAAGAAGAACACGCAGTTTACTTTGACGGCTCCACCTACGCTGACAAATACCCTTCTCTGCCTGTTTCTCTTCTCTTGCAGCCCCTTCTCCACTTCTGGTGGCCGCCCGTGCCAGACCAGACTTGAATAATTTTTGGTCGGCCACAAAACCGAGACATTGGACCAAACAAGCCAAATTTGGGTCAGTTTCTTTCATGGGTTTGCACCTCTCTAAGACAGTTCCGAATGCTGATTTTGCTTCGATTCTGAGTTACATTTCTTGACATTCTAGATCCATGAGGATTTCACCCTTTTCATGGCTTCTCTTCATACTTCTTCTCATTGTAATTCTATATGGGGCTGAAGTTTTTTCAGTTTCTGGTCAGTGTCAACCTGATCAGCAAGCGTTGCTGCTCCAGTTGAAGAATAGCCTCAAGTTTGAGACAAGCTTTTCTACCAAACTGGTTACCTGGAACAACGACACCGACTGTTGTTCTTGGCGGGGAGTGAACTGCACCGATGGCTGTGTTACCGGTCTCGATTTGAGCAGTGAATGGATCACCAGTGGCATAAACGGTTCAAGCAGCCTGTTCCAGCTTCAGTATCTTCAGAGATTGAATCTGGCCATCAACAGAATAAACTATACTCTGATGCCACCTGAGTTTGGAAAACTTGCAAATCTAAGCTATTTAAATTTGTCTAATGCTGGCTTTGCAGGTCAGATTCCAGGGCCAATTTCAAGACTGAGAAGCCTGGTTATCCTTGATCTCTCTACGCCATACTTCCTAGGGCTCCTGGCCGATTCACAACTGAAACTAGAAAACTGTTGATTTATTAAAGTTGTTGAGATTTTTTATTTGAATAAGTCTTTAGTTCCGTTAGCTTAGACCTAGTCTTCCTAGAATTCAGGAACTAGAGTTTGTTTACTGCACGTTTATTCCTCACAGTACGTGAAGTTGCTATTTTCTTGTATGGCTATATAAAGCCACCAGTTCAGCATGAATAAAGAGAACACTGCAATCATTTTTGCGTTTTCTGCTACTTACAATTTGGTATCAGAGCCTCTTCATAGGGGGCCTGATTGTGCAAGTGAGTACAAGAAAAAACAGTCTTCTCTAAGAATCGAGAGCGATGGCTGAGAGCAGTAATTTCGTTCAGCCAGCCATCCCAAAGTTTGATGGCCACTACGATTATTGGGCAATGTTAATGGAGAATTTCCTCCGCTCGAAGCAATATTGGGATCTAATAGAGAATGGTGTTCCAGAGGATAACGAGGAGCAGAAGCTCAGAGACTTGAAGGTAAAGAATTACCTCTTCCAAGCTATTGACCGCAGCATCTTGGAAACCATTCTTAATCTGGGCACAGGGAAGGCTATTTGGGATTCTATGAAACTCAAATATCAAGGTTCCACCAGGGTGAAACGTGCACAACTGCAGGCACTTCGAAGGGACTTCGAAATTTTGCACATGAAGGAAGGTGAGTCGGTGAATGAATATTTCTCTCGTACTCTCACCATAGCTAATAAGATGAAGGCTCATGGTGAGAGAATGAGTGAAACAACTATTAATGAAAAGATACTGAGGTCTATGACATCCAAATTTAATTATGTGGTCTGCTCCATAGAAGAATCTAACGATCTGGATGTGCTGTCTATTGATGAATTGCAAAGTAGTTTGCTTGTGCATGAGCAGAGAATGAATGGTCATCGAGAAGAGGAACAGGTCTTGAAAGTCACACATGATGAAGGTTTCAGGAGACGAGGTCGAGGCACATTTAGAGGAAGAAGAAGAGGCCGTGGAAGACAGTCCTTCAACAAGGAAACAGTTGAATGTTTCAAGTGTCACAAGCTGGGACATTTTCAATATGAATGTCCAGAATGGGAGAATAAAGCCAACAATGTTGAAGAAGAAGGAGAACTGGTTTTAATGGCTACAATAAGAGACAGAGAAAGCAAGGGATTTGAGGCATGGTTCTTAGATTCAGGTTGTAGCAATCACATGTGTGGAGACAAAAGGTGGTTCACAGAGCTTGATGAGAGCTTCAAAGAGACGGTGAAGCTTGGCAACAACACTAGATTGATGGTCCAGGGGAAGGGCACTATTCGGTTGAAGGCAAACTGGGGTGTTCATGTAATTACTGAAGTTTTCTACATACCAGAACTCGTTAACAACTTACTGAGTGTAGGACAGCTTCAGGAAAAGGGCTTGACCATTCTGGTTCAACAAGGAGTATGTAAAGTCTTCCATCCCAAGAAGGGTTTAATTATGCAAACAGATATAAGCGCAAATAGAATGTTTATTCTATTTGCCACTGTAGAACCAAGGGTACCAGTATGTCTTCAGGTTGAATCTGAACAGGAGGCTCAGCTATGGCATCGTCAGTTTGGGCATCTTCACTATAATGGCTTGAAGACACTGCATACTAAAGACATGGTGAGTGGCCTGCCATCCTTAGAGACTCCAGCAAAGTTGTGTACTGCTTGTCTAATTGGTAAACAGCACAGAGATCCTATGTCCAGGAAAAGTAAGTGGAGAGCTTCCAGTAAGCTCCAGCTCATACATTCAGACATATGTGGTCCTATCAAGCCTGCATCAACTAGTAACAACAGGTATATTCTCAGCTTCATTGATGATTTCACTCAAAAAACATGGATCTATTTTCTGCATGAAAAATCAGAAGTCTTCTCTACTTTCAAATCATTCAAAGTTGGAATTGAAAAGGAAGCTGGAACATATATTGCCTGTTTGCGGACTGACAGGGGCGGAGAGTATACTTCACATGAATTTGATAACTTTTGTAAGCAACAGGGAATAAGAAGGCAGCTGACAGCATCCTATACTCCTCAGCAAAATGGGGTAGCCGAGAGGAAAAATAGAACCATAATGAACATGGTTCGATCCATGTTAACAGATAAAGATGTTCCTAGACTTTACTGGACAGAAGCAGTAAAGTGGAGTGTGCATGTGCTTAATCGATGTCCCACAGTGGCTGTACAGCACAAGACACCAGAGGAGGCGTGGAGTGGAATTAAACCATCTGTAAGTTACTTTCAAATTTTTGGCTGTGTAGCATATGCACATATTCCAGACAAGAAGGGGAGTAAACTGGATGATAAGAGCAAAAAATATGTACCGGTGGGAGTAAGTGATGAGTCAAAGGCCTATAGGCTGCTTGATCCAACCTCTAAAAGGATCATAGTCAGCAAGGATGTGGTGTTTGAGGAAGAAGAATCATGGAACTGGAACACTACAGAAGAACAAAAGAGCAGTAAAATCCTGGAGTGGGAAGACAACCAAGATGACGGTGAAGAAGAGGTTGAAGAGAATGAAGAGAGCAGCATCTCTGCATCCTCATCAACTGAGTCTGAAGGAGATGATCCACTTGCTCAAAACGAAGGGAAGGCAAGAAGAGCTCCTCGGTGGATGGCTGAATATGAGACAGGTGAAGGACTCTCGGATGAAGAAGGTTTAAATATTGTTATGGCAGTTTCAGAAGGTGATCCATGTACATTTGAAGAAGCAGTCCAGAGTCAAGAATGGAAGGAAGCTATGGATGCTGAAATCAAGGCCATTGAGAAGAACAATACATGGGAACTCACTGCCCCTCCAAAAGGGGTGAAGCCTATTGGTGTCAAATGGGTGTATAAAACCAAACTCAAAGAAAATGGTCAAGTGGACAAGTTCAAAGCAAGACTTGTAGCAAAAGGATATGTACAACAATATGGGGTGGATTACATAGAGGTATATGCTCCTATTGCTCGCCTTGATACTATACGCTTAATCCTTGCTGTAGCAGCTCAAAGAGGTTGGAGTGTGTTTCAACTAGACGTAAAGAGTGCCTTTCTTCATGGAGAACTCAAGGAAGAGATATTTGTGCAGCAGCCACTGGGGTATGAAAAGAAAGGTGAGGAGGACAAGGTCTATCGATTGAGAGAGGCTTTATATGGCCTTAAACAGGCACCTAAGGCCTGGTACAGCAAGATAGAGAGTTACTTTGCTGCAGAAGGTTTCAAAAGATGCCACAATGAACATACTTTGTTCACAAAAACCAGGGAGGGAGATAAAATTCTGGTAGTCAGTCTTTATGTTGATGATCTTATTTATACCGGAAATGATATCAAGTTATGTGAAGAATTTAAGGAGTCTATGATGCTGTTTTTTGATATGTCTGACTTGGGTAAAATGAGATATTTTCTTGGAGTAGAGGTGATGCAGAGATCAGATGGGATATTTATCTGTCAAAGAAAGTATGCTAAGGAGATTTTATCAAGATTTGGCATGAACAACAGCAATTCAGTGAAGAATCCGATTGTCCCAGGTACAAAACTTGTGAAGGATGAGGATGGGACCAAGGTGGATGCAACCATGTTCAAAAGAGTAATTGGCAGCCTCATGTATCTGACTGCAACTAGACCAGACTTGACGTATGGAGTAAGTCTTATCAGCAGATTCATGTCCTGCCCCACTGAGCTACATTGGTCTGCAGCAAAACGCATGCTAAGGTACCTAAAGGGGACTACTAAACTGGGAATTTTCTACAGCAAGCAAGACTCTAGAAGTCTTACAACATATACTGATAGTGACTTTGCTGGTGACTTAAAAGACCGGAGGAGCACTTCTGGATTTGTCTTCTTGTTTGGTTCAGGAGCAGTATCATGGACATCAAAGAAGCAACCCATGGTGGCATTGTCAACAACTGAAGCCGAGTATATTGCAGCAGCTTCTTGTGCATG
The DNA here is from genome assembly GCA_005392925.1 of Aquilaria sinensis. Taxonomy (NCBI): domain Eukaryota; kingdom Viridiplantae; phylum Streptophyta; class Magnoliopsida; order Malvales; family Thymelaeaceae; genus Aquilaria; species Aquilaria sinensis. Next base: position 29,742 of record SMDT01000932.1, on the reverse strand, counting down.
TCAGTTTATTTGGATTAGAAGGGTGTTGGAAAAGATTGGTTTTGAGATAGACAGAAGCATTGCAATTCAGTGTGATAACAGCTCAACTATTAAGCTTTCCAAGAATCCAGTCCTACATGGTAGGAGCAAGCATATTGATATACGGTTTCATTTCTTGAGAGACCTAGCTAGAGATGGTGTGGTAGAGCTGCAACATTGTGGTACACAAGAGCAGATTGCAGATATAATGACCAAACTCCTTAAGCTGGAATAATTTCAGAAGCTGCGGGGCATGTTGGGATTAATGGAAGTTCCAGGCATAAGCTAGCTGCATGCTGCATCTAGCTTGAGGGAGGGATTGTTGATTTATTAAAGTGGTTGAGATTTTCTATTTGAATAAGTCTTTAGTTCCGTTAGCTTAGACCTAGTCTTCCTAGAATTCAGGAACTAAAGTTTGTTTACTGCACGTTTATTCCTCACAGTACGTGAAGTTGCTATTTTCTTGTATGGCTATATAAAGCCACCAGTTCAGCATGAATAAAGAGAACACTGCAATCATTTTTGCGTTTTCTGCTACTTACAAATCTAAGGATGTTTGTGCAGAACCTCACAGAGCTCACAGAACTGTACCTTGATGGAGTCAGAATATCGGCACAGGGAAAGGAATGGTGCCAGGCCTTATCATCATCACTACTGAAATTGAGAGTGTTAAGCTTGTCAAATTGCAATCTTTCGGGCCCTATTGATAGCTCTATACTGGGGCTGTTACACCTTTCAGTGATTCGTCTGGATTACAACAACTTGTCAACTGCAAATCCAGCAGTTTTTGCAAAATTCTCGAGTCTGACATCCTTGCGCCTCACCTCTTCCAGCTTGTCTGGAGAAATTCCTGGAGGAATTTTTCAGCTACCAATGCTCCAAACTCTCGACTTGTCGTTCAATAAGCTTCTTCAAGGTTCTTTGCCCGATTTTCCCCTGAATGGGTCTCTTCAAACTCTCATTCTTAGCAGCACAAATGTCTCAGGACGCATACCAGATTCAATTGGTAATCTGAAAATGCTATCCACAATATGGCTTTCAAACTGCAGCCTCAGCGGAGAGATACCAATGTCTATAGCTGGGCTCAAGGAGCTTGCTCATCTGGATTTGTCGTCCAACAAGCTAACTGGAACCGTTCCATCCTTGGGCAACTCCACAAATTTGGCAGAAGTGATTCTTTCCTACAACAACTTAACAGGCCGGGTGCCTACACAATGGGAAGGTCTACGCAGACTTGAGAATCTTGATCTACGTTACAATCAGCTGAATGGTACTGTTTCAGCATCTCTATTCAGTCTCCCCTCCTTGCGGAAATTGCAGCTTACTAACAACCAACTCTCTGGGAAATTGGAATTTTCAAATGTATCTTCTCCTCGACTTGAAACGCTTGATCTGAGCAGCAACAAATTGGGGGGCCCAATACCAATGTCTATCTTTGAACTCCAAGGCCTTAAGAGCCTCTCACTTTCTTACAACAACCTCAGTGGACATTTGCAACTTGGTCTGGCTCAACAACTCAAGAACCTTGCAAGCTTGGATCTCTCCTACAATAGATTGTTTGTTAATACAACAGTTTCTGAATCAAGCTTCCCTTTGTTGGGCACATTAAACTTGGCTTCATGCAAGTTGATGGCCATTCCCGAGTTCTTGAGAGGCCAGTCAACAGTAACGTATTTGGACCTTTCGAAGAACCAAATTAATGGTCAAATACCCAAATGGCTTTCGCGTCTCGGAAGCCTTATGTACCTAAATCTTTCTTGTAACCATTTGGTCGGCATAGAAGAACCTGTCCCCACTCCTTTTCTGACGGCGGGTACAATTGATGTTCATAACAATCTCCTACAAGGTCAGATACCGCAATTCGGAACATATGCTACATATCTGGATTTTTCAGGCAACAATTTCAGATCGAATATACCAGACCACATAGGTGATGCTCCATGTCTGACTTATTTTTCCGTTTCTGGTAATAAGTTGAATGGGAGTATACCAGCGTCAATCTGCGATGCTCCGTTTCTTCAGGTTCTTGATTTGTCAAATAATTTCTTGAGTGGCAATATTCCTCCATGCCTTACTAACATGACAGAATGGCTTGGGGTGCTAAATCTAAGGGGAAACAAACTCGGTGGTTCCATTCCAGATGTATTTCCAAAAAAATGCAGCTTACAAACTCTACGGCTCAGCGGAAACTCACTGCAGGGTAAGGTGCCAAGCTCTCTGGCCAATTGCAGACGTTTAGAGGTTTTGGACCTTGGCAACAATCGTATTGAAGGTGGCTTTCCTTGCCATTTGAAGAGCATAGCCAGCTTGCGCGTTCTCGTTTTGCGAGCTAACAACTTTTCTGGGACAATTGCCTGCCAACAAGCCAATGACACATGGCCGATGCTGCAAATTCTTGATATTGCTTCCAATAAGTTCAGAGGAAGCTTACCCGGCAATCTATTTAGAACCTGGCAAGCAATGAAGCTCCACGAGGACAAATCAGTGTCATCAGAGGCCAGGCAGCTGGAGTTTGAGGTTCTAAAACTTAGCAATTTGTATTATGAAGATACGATCACCATAACCACCAAAGGAGCTGAGAGAGAGCTGGCGAAGATCCTAACGATTTTCACTTCTATTGATTTATCATGTAACAGCTTCACAGGGCCCATACCAGAAGCTATAGGAGAGCTTAATGGCCTCTACCTTCTGAACCTGTCACACAATTCTCTCACAGGTTCGATCCCTCCATCGTTAGGAAATGCGAGCCAGCTCGAGTCCTTGGACCTCTCTTGCAACGAACTGAAGGGCGAGATTCCGGCAAGGCTGGCAGACCTCAATTTCCTCTCGTTCCTCTACCTTTCGAACAACAAGCTGGAGGGAATGATCCCGACAAGTACCCAGCTTCAGTCGTTCTCAGAAGCGTCATTTGAGCCCAACAAGGCATTGTGCGGCCTTCCTCTGAACACAACGTGCTCAGAAACCAGCAAACGAGGAACGACGGAAGACGGCGATTCAGAATCTGTGAACGGCTTCGAGTGGAGCCTTTTGAGTATCGAGATCGGCTTCATCGTGGGCCTGAAGATTTTGCTCTTGCCGCTCTATTTCTGCAAGAGATGGAAGATTTGGTACAAGAACCTGGTGGATCGCGTAGCTTTCCGGCTTTGCCCTCGGCTGGATCAGAGGACCCGAACTCATTCGTCGGGAGCTAATCGCTGATTTTCTGATCCTACTCTTGACATCTCTAGAAAATCAGTAACCCTAGAGCAGGAGTAGCACTCTTTTCAGCGTTCTTATATAGTTATATGGGTAAATAAAGAGGCAAAGTTATTTCAGGGATAATTGTACTTTCCCTTTCTTATACAATAAAAACGGGTAAAATGTACCGGGGTACCTTAGCTTATTTTTTTATCTTAACTGGGTACCCTAGCTTTAAATTGTCCTAATGAGGTATCTTACCTCTTATTGCATGTCCTATCTAAGTATTTTCCGTTAATTTCGTGGTTATGTCTGATGGAAAATGCTGATGTGACATTAATTAATATTAAAATAAATACAAAATAATAATTTTGGTCCCCAAACATTTCTAACCGCTAATTTTAACCCCAAAATTTACAGATCTAACACCTAGCCTCCGCCCAACTTCGGCTCTCCAAGCCGTCGCCACCGTCGTCGTTCTCAGCCTTTTCCGCCACCTTCTGCTGCAACCTTGCCACCAATATCATGAAACCCGACCTGAAAAACAAGTACCCTTCGTACCCACGGAAGCCATTGAACCCGTTGAGCTTCGACTCAACGGAGACCTTCTCGTCGAACCACAACGATAGCAGCTGGATCTTGTTTTCCATTAAAGCTCTATTCTCCTTCTCCAACCCCAGCGCTTCTCTCCTGCACCCAGAAATCACCATAATCACCTATACAAAACACAATTTCCCAAACATCAACACTATTCAATTCGATTTGATGGCCAGTTAGGACACATCACGCGGCGGTGGGAGGCGGCTGAGAGCGACGGCGGCAACAGATTCGGGCTAGGTTCGGATGACAATGGTGGCGACTTGGAGAGCCGGAGTTGGGCGGAGGCTAAGTGTTAGATCTGTAAATTTTGGGGTTAAAATTAGCGGTTAGAAATGTTTGGGGACCAATATTATTATTTTATATTTATTTTAATATTAAGTAATGTCACGTCAGCATTTTCTGTCAGACATAACTCTGAAATTAACGAAAAATACTTAGATAGAACACGCAATAAGAGGTAAGGTACCTCGCTAGGACAATTTGAAGATAGGGTACCCAATTAGGACAAAATAAATAAGCGAAGGTACCCCCGGTGCATTTTACCCCAATAAAAACTAAAACGTGCTTTCAAATTCTTCACAGGGAGAGATTCTTGCATGGACCTTGGCAGACGCACACTACTAGATGAAACTTTAACGGTGTTAAAAATAATTTTTTATTTTTAAATTTTAACATTAATTAAAAAGATAATTATGATATTTTAAATTTAAAATTAAATCTCATTATCTCCATTAAACAACAAAGATTTATCATTTTTCATGATTGTGATAATTAAAAGAAAAATAAAATTGTGTGATTTTTATGTAACAAGCTAGCCTAATTAATTAATTCTTCCCTTCTTTGTTCTCTCCTCCCCTCTCTCTCCCACTTTCTCGCTTGTTTTTTGTTTCACAGGGTAAGGAAAACGATGCTTTAATTAGAAAATGAAGTGTATATTGATTTCACATTTTGCAATAATTATGATATTTTGAATTTAAAATTAATGAGAAGATAATCATACCATTTTTAAGATTTTCATCAGTTGTAGACACTAGACGAAAAAATTTATACGTTAATATAACATAATTAGACACCAAGCAAGCAGTCACAGATACTAAAACAGTAGTCTTAGACACTAGACTAATAAATTTATACACCAATATAACATAATTAGAAACTATGAAAGTATTACTAGATACTAGTACAACAGTTTTAGATATCAAAATAACAGTACTAGACACTGAAAAAGTAGCACTGTACACTAGACTAATTAATTTATACATCAATGTAACATAATTAGATATCAAAAAAGCAGTATTAGATATCAAAATAATAATTATAGACACTAGAACAAACAGTTCTAAACACTACATCAGGCAATATATGACATCAATTTCATATACACTACACACCAAATTACAAAGATGCTAGCATTTTTGTTTGAAAATGAGAAATTTTTTCTCTACAGAAATAATTAAAGTTTTAAAACTTATTTATTCTATGATTATATAAATTATCTAAAATGGTAATTCTCTTCCTTAATAATAACTGTCATATCTATCCCATAATTATATATATTTATTTAAAATAATAACTTTTTATATTTTAGTAATAACTATACAATACCGTTAGTAGTGTACGTATACCATGGTGGACATTCTCAGGTTTCTAGGCACGTGGTTTTTTGCCAATGCTGAATTATGCTGGTGCGAACCTAGTGGTTTCGAGTGTGCCTAAATCCCATTTGGCTCTCAAACTTTTCAAAATCAGACATTTTACCTTTCAAACTTTAAGTTAGGTCAATTCACCCCTTAAACTTTGCAAAGTCAAATGTTTTAGCCCTTGATTAACAGAAACATGAGGTCTGACATGAAAGAAAAATTGAAGGTGAAGGAATTAAATGGTATTTTTCTCACATAAACCCAGCAAATTCCAAAAGCTGAAGCACGGAACTATGGTTCATTATCGCCAATTTTAGGGGTCCACGGAAAAAAAATGATGACTTCTCATAAACCTGTGTTTAAGCAAGTCCTTATTGATAAACTTGATGGTACTTTTATGATCAAGTAGGATGTATGAAAACAAAATAAAACAACAAAAGAACAGAAACTAGCTATTTCTTTTTAAGCCTTTTCGATACACTGACTTTCCAAAGCTTTGGCACTATGGAAAAATGATAAACAAATAAATAAATTATCAAAATATTTTAATTGGATAACAAACAAAGAATTAATTTCCTTCCCACATAGCGTAGAGAGCATCTGTCAGCCCCTACATGATTTACATGATGTGGGCACCTAGGCATGGCGTTCCCTGTTGCCTGGGTTCGAGTGGCATTCGGACAAGAAACATGTGGGACTTGATGCTTGAGCTAGTAGGCAAACCCGTTGTGGCGTTTCCCATAGTGACCCTACTAAGATCAGACACAAACTGGAGCACGCTGTGGGTGCATGTGACCCACACATGCTAATGGTAATGCTGGTCTGAGAGAGGTAGGTTTTACCTCATGTGCATGGGGCATACCAAAGACAGTTGGCGAGGTCATGGGTAGTTATTACGCGCTACATAGGGTTTGATGGATGACCCTGATGTCCTGAGCAGTTACGCAAGTCCCTAGGCGGTTAGGGTGCAACCGCCAAAGCATTTTTGTAGGCTTTTGTGTATACTGATGGCCTTAGCATAACCCACATAAACTTGCATAGCCAACGGTTTTTAATTTTTAGAACCCAAATTGCACCATAACCCGCATAAACCCGCATAGCCAATAGGTTGATTTGGTTCAGTCTATGCGGTTTCACAGGTTAAGCGGGTTGGATAATTACCTATGGGTTTTGCATAATTATATTTATCATAGGTTAAACGTACTAAATAGTATATTTACAATAATAAAAATTCATGAGTTTTACATAATGAAAATGACACACTTAAAAGATGTAAAAAATGAAATAGTAACATACTATCAAATATAAATAAGAAATTAACATATATTATGCAACATAGATTTTTTTTTCTTTTTACTTGTCTCCCATCAACTTGTCTCTATGTCTCTATCTCGTTTTTGCATCTTCTATGATATAGTTTCTAACTTTGTCCCTAAATATGAAAATGTTAAAAAGTCAATATTTTTAAAGAATATCCAACAATATAGATAGAAGTTAGTTAGAATTTTAATCCAAAAGACAAGTTAGAATTTTAATCCAAAAGACAAAATATCATCATGCAAATCTTAAAAATATGCAAAATAATACTCCATATGTCCTACATTCTTTGTAACATTTTTCTTTTTGGGTCGTCCCAAATTCGTTGAAACATTTCCTTATTTAGTAAATTTTTTTATCCCATTTACCAATATGCCCCCTGAAGCTTCTTTCTTCCTCTATTTGTCATCGTCTCTACTGGGTTGATAACATGGCAACAAACAACGGAGAGGATGTCAAAGGACGATGAGATCAGGTGAGTCCTCGTCGGGTTTAGGGTGTTCGATTGAGACAAGGGTCTCTAATTAAGGCGAGGAGGCAATGAGGGGAATCGGAGGAAACATATGGAGATTACAGTGACGGACAGAAGTCGAGGTGAATCAGAGATTAAAGTGATGAGATGAATCACAAATTAAGGCGAATCAGAGATTAAGACGAATCAGAGATTAAAGTGATTCGGCAACAGAGACAACGACAAAGATGGAAGCCAGAAACAAAAATGAATCTACAGGTGGCGGCAACGAATCGATCAATGATTGCTCCGATCGAACGATTCACGTCGTGGGGCTGGAGGTTGATGCGACAACCAAGATCGATGGACAAGATTGATTCCCTGAAATCTATGCGATGGAGAACGACATGGACGAACGCGAGAAGTAGATCGATTCGAGCAAATTGGACGATATCGGGGCTTGATTTGAGCAAATCGGTAGATTCAGGGCGACGAAGATGTGGCAAATCAACGATGACGAAAGGTCGAAGACAAGGGTGGAGATGGAAGCTTGGCTAGGCAGCGACAGAAGGTCGAGGGCATGGCAGAGATAGAAGGTTAAAGGCAGGGAGAGACGGAAGGCCAAGGCAGGGTGGAGAAAAAGCTGAGGGGCTGTCGGAGATGAAGGGTAAAGATGGAAAGAAGAGCCAAATAGTTATTTACCTTAATATGTGTGCCAAACCCGTTTGTTTCAAACAACGCGGGACGGAGGGAGTAATTTTATTGGAGTAAAATATATCTCTGCATAATAATATTGTGCTAATCAAAATTGATTCCAAAAATAAAAGAATATATATATGTGTGTCAATAATATTGTGTTAATCAAAATAAATTCCCAAAAGAATACACACACAAAGAGAGGGAAAGGAGAATACAAAGAATAAGAAGAAAAAGAAAAAATCTAAATTCAAGATATCAATGACAAAAAATCATGTATAATTTTAATCTTGGTAAGTATGATTTTTGTAGATGAAACAATGAGAGATGACTTATATGTGTATAAGGTTTGTAAGATTATGATGTGCTAATATATATAGAGAAAAAATGTGAAAGAAAAGACATCAGTTTTTCAAAATAGGTTACATAATATATGGCTAATAAACTAAATAAAGTATTTATTTATGGAAGTTATATATTTAAAAGATTAATTTTTCAAATTTAATTGCTATGCATAAATTTCTGAATTAATGCATAGTTGATTTTTCTTTTAAATATCATGGTAATTAAAAATTCAACGATCCAAGTAAATCTGAAAAAAATGTAATTTTACAGCCAATGGAAGAACAAAATTGAAATGTCGGTACAAAAGATGAGAGGTGATAGCATAAGAGTAAAAACACATTAGCAAGAGTTAAGAAAAAGACTTTTCTAGGCATGAAAATGATCCTACTTTAATATTCCCTCTGTCTCATAAAACCTGTTCTCTTTGATAATGCACGCAAACTAAGACTTCTCTACTTTTTACTTCTTTCTTTTAATATAAAACTATTAGTTTATTTATTTTTATATAAAGTACATGTGCTCTTCTGAAAAAAAGTTACTAGTATTTGTGCTTTTAATGGGCCATACATACTTTTGCTCTTTAATTTTCTCAACTTTCTCTCCTTTCAATAAATGATATATATATATATATATAATAAAAAATTTACTTTATTTGGAAAGATAAAAATGGGACAACTATTTTGAAACTGCCAAAAAAGAAATATAAGCCAAATGTTGTGAAATGGAGGAAGTATATAATAATAGATTTGAGAATTTAATGAAGGGATGGGAATTATGACTTCACTATTTCGAGAGAAGTTATATATTATTATGTGAATTCGAACGCCAAGCAAAGAAGGAAAACAAACTTACAGACTATACGGAGAAAGAACAAATTTCCTGAATCATTAAAAAAAGAAGGTTGGCGGAGAAAATAAGGTTGAGGTTCAGAGAGAGATGTGAGGATGAGGATAGGAGAAAAGATTGAAACTTAACCAGAGATGCTTAAAAGGAAGATGAGCAACAGAAAGATGGTTATAACTATAAAGTAAGAGGTGAATTAAACCTAGATTCATCATCATCAACAACATTTTTCTTTCTGATTCAAATTCACATCTAAACTACAGAACAAAATCCTCTTGTCTATTCACAACACTAGGCCATGCACTAACAATCTAACACCTATCCAACATGATATCCCCTTTCAAAAGCCATAATCCCAAAATATCATGCAACTAAGCTAGATGATAGCTGAGATAGAATATGCTAATATTGACAGTAATTAAGTAATCGATATTATACTACCAAGCAAAAAACATTGGTAGATCATCAGCTAATTTGTCAATTAAGCTTTAAACCCAAGAATTTGGAACCAACAAATAAATTCATGTCTCCATGAGCTCTAAAGAAAAACATCTTTTTGTACTATTCCTACAAAAATAGATTAGGTGCACGTTTAAGACGGCATGAGCCATAAAAAAAGACGCATGACAAAAAAAAAACAAAGCTGCACTACAATAATATATTTCCAAAAGTTGATGCATTAAACACTGGCTGATCATAAACCAACCCACTCAGATAATATCCAATCAAATGCAAGTCATTCATCCTAGACACTCAACACAAGCGATCAACCAATCTTCACATGTAAGCAAGGGACAAAATTGTTGAAATTATAATGCTCTTAAATGCAGTAAGAAATTACCATATTTGACCATATTTTGACCATATTTGATTTAGAAATTACCATTTTGGCCTTCCTTACTTCCTTAACAAGAAAAGTCCAATCTTTGGTCAATCTGAGTTTAAATTTCATCGAGATGCTTATTTCACATCTAGAAGCACAATTTTATATATCTAGGTCACATTTTGAACTTTGACTTGCCAAATTACCAATTTACCCCTAGTTGCCCTTTTAGCCAATTTACTTTAGATTTTTAATCCTATGAACTCCAATGACTATTTGACTCATTGACTTGACCTAAACCTAGCTTGCAAGTGTAATCTAATAAAAAATCATGTAAATAAAATAAATTAATTACTTGATAAAATTAGGGTTCTCACATCCTCCCCCTCTTCAAAGAATTGGCCCTCTAATTCACGTCTTAACTCTAAGAATTGGCTGGGATATTGATTCTCCATATCCTGCTCTGTCTCCTACATGGCCTCGTCCTTCGAATGATTGGACCACTGTAACCTGACTGTAGGTATCCACTTTGTCCTTAGCTTCCTGATTTGTCTATCAAGGAATCTAATTGGTTGTTCTGGATAGGTTAAGTCATCGCTCACCAACTCAATAGGAGGAAGTATTACTGATTGCCCATCAGATGCATTTCATTTCTTCAATACACTGACATGAAACTCATTATGTATGTGAGCTAGGCTCGATGGCAGCACCAATCTATGGGCAACTTTGCCAACCTACTCCAGGATCTCATAGGTTACAATGTACCTAGGAGCCAACTTGCCCCTTCGGCTGAATCATACCACTCTTTTGATTGGTGAAACCTTAAGGAACACCTTGTCCTCTATTTCAAGGTTCACTTCATGCCACTTGACATTGGCATATGCCTACTGCCTGTCAATAACTGCCCTTAATTAGGCTTGAATCTGCTTAATCTTCGTTGTGGTCTCCTTCACAACTTGTTGCCCCACTTGATCCACATCTGCCTTGTCAGCCCAGCAATGCAATGTCATGCAGTGCTGGCCATACAAAGACTCATAAGGAGCCATCTGAATTGATGCTTGATAACTATTATTATAAGCAAATTCAATGAATCTTTTCAATCTCCTCAAAAATCTAAGGCACAACTCCGCATTATGTCCTCTAAGGTCTAGATAGTCCTCTCTGACTATCCATTTATTTGGGGGTGATAAGTGGCACTCAAGTTTACCTTTGACTCTATTGCCTATTTAAAGGCATTCCAAAACCTAAAAACAAACCATGGATATTGATCAAATATGATTGAATCTAGTATACCATAAAGTCGAACAATCTCTCTAATATAAAGGTTTGCCAACCTTCCTAGTGGATAGGTGATCTTAATTGGTAGAAAATGGGCACTCTTAGTCAGTCTATCCACTATAACCCATACCAAGAAATCCATATTGATTGTTCCCACTTCCTCTTTGGAATTAGTAGGCTCTACACTGTACCATCTGGCTTTTGGTGTTCTGTCTTTACCATCTGACAGGTAAGACATTTAACCACATGATTCTTAATATCAACCTTGAACCTAGGCCACCAAAAATGAGTTCTTAGTTCATGATACATTTTGGTGACCTCAAGATGGATACTAAGGGGACTACTATGTGCCTCTTGGAGCACCTGCTCCCTAAACCCATTGACACTGGGCACATAGAGTTTTTTCTTAAGGAAAAGTAAACCATCTCGATACTCATACCCTTCTTGGAGGGTTCCACGCTTGGCTTCCCCTGAAACCTCACGCATCTAAAGGTCCAACCCCTGGGCCTCTTGGACCCTATCTATCCATCTCGATTGAATTTACAACTCGAAGACTTGGTTAGTCTCCCATCTAGCCCAATACCCATACAGAGCCATAAAACTTTTAGCCATAGGATTTCTCACTTGATCCTTGGAAACTACTACTTCTATACACTTTCGGCTAAGGGTGTTAGCCACCACATTGGCCTTCCCAATTGTGTACTCAATGGCTTAATCATAATCTTTAATGTACTCCTCATTTGCTTCATGTTCAAATCTTTCTGGGTGAATAAGTACTTAAGGCTCTTATGATCAGTATATATATAAAAGGATCGTCTTAACAGATATCAAGGCAAAGACAATGACTACTAGTTCTAGATCATGTGTCGGCCAATTTAGCTCATTTGGCATCAATTACCTTGAACCATAGGCAACCACTTGCCTATCTTGCATCAGTACACAACCTACACCCGATCCTGATGCATATGTGTAGATAACATAGGTTTTACCTGGGCCTGGCACTGTTAAGATTAGCACCATGGTCAGCCTCCGTTTGATTTTCTAAAAGGCTACCTCACACTTGTTTATCCAAACAAATTTTTTTGCCTTCTTAGTTAAGGTAGTTAATGGCTTAGCTATTTGGGAGAATCCTTCAATGAATCTCCAGTAATAATCTGTCAAACTAAAAAGCTCCTCACTGTGGCGGGGTTAGTAGGTTGTTCTTATTCCATCACTACTTGTATCTTCCCTTGGTCTACACTTACCCCTTTGTCATTGATCACATGACCAATGAAGGGTATCTCCTTTGCCCATAATTGACATTTATATAGTTTTGCATAGTACTAATTATCCTTTACAACTTGCAAAACCATCTTAAGATATTCCTCATGTTGAGCAGGAGTTTAAGAGTTATTAGTATATCATCAATGAAAAATTCCATAAATTTATCCAAATAAGGCATGAATATCATATTTATAGCCTTCACAAATATAACATGAGCATTGTTCACCCCAAACGACATCACCGTATACTTAAAGTGCCTATACCAAGTCTGAAAAGTAGTTTTGCGTATGTCCTCTTCTTTGACCTTAATCCAAAAATAACCACTCCTTAGCTCAATATTTGAGAATATCTTGGCTCCTTTCTGCTTATCAAGGAGTTCATCAATTCTTGGAAGAGGGTACTTATTCTTTAACATTGCTTGATTTAGCTTTCGGTAATCAGTCACCAACCTAAAAGTACCATCTTCCTTTTTCACAAACAACACCAGGACACCCCATGGTGATATACTAGGCCTAATGAAACCCCTTCTTAACAGCTTCTTTAACTGTTCCTTCAATTCATCTATCTCAGAAGCAGACATCTTGTATGGAAGAATCGATATGGGTTGGGTCTAGGGTAATAAGTGAATAAAGAACTCTGTTTCTCTGTTAGGTGGTAACCCTGGTAAGTCAGCGGGCAAAACAGCTCATTAGTTGCACATGGCCATGAGCCCGTGGCATATGTACATGTACACCCTTGGGCGCACCCTCGGGTGCTTGTTAGGCATACACAGTTGCATGCCCACTTAGGCACATCCATGTGTACCTCAGCACACCAAAATCACCATGCTCTTAGGCACCCCAAAACACTCATGCAACTAGGAGCCCATGCTGCACACGCACACACACATACCAAGCCCTTAAACTCGATCACAACACATATATACCCAAATCGAGGCATACCTCTCTTATGCTTGCCAAACCTTGAAGGTTCGACCACATTCATCTACCAAGCATCCAATGCTTGGACCACACACCATTTTATAGCCCATGCACTAAGGACACTACCTATTACCCAAACTAAGAGCTAGGTTCGGCCTTAAAGCCACTTGAGCCTTTATTGGCTCTATTGGTCACCCCGTGCCTTTTTGCCCTAGCTTTCACCAAGCAAAAACATGGGTAGAGCTTCTCAATGAAATAAGGCTAGAACACCTTACCCTTGTATAGATTTCACATTTGCAAGCTCAAAGATTCACATCATATAAGCCTGGTCCTAGTCCTTTGGAGTTCCTTGTTTAACCATAGTAAATCAACCATATTGCTAACAAATATTTTTTTTAGCCTAGTGGGTTGATTTGGTTTGCTCTATGTGGTTTCACAAGTTTCACGGTATGGTTTGGTTTTATATTATGTAATCCGGTCACCTATATGATGTGGTTTAAGTTTAGGGTGAACCCGGTCAAACCCACACCATGAACACCCCTAAATATAATTATGTAAAAACTTGTAAGGGGCCTCAAGCTCCGTGGCCCTTAGGGCATTGGTGCAATTATTAGCACGACTTTACACAGATTTTTACATTAGGGTTTAGGAAAATAGAATTGCTACCTTAGTTTGAAAAAAGGGTAAAAACCAAGGGAAAACCTAATTTGACTCCAAATCAATGAAAAAGGTAAATTTTATGTAAAAAGCAAAGATTTTGGGATCTGGGATCGGGTATAAGGTGAGAAGGTGTTAGGCACCCTACTTGCCTGAAGTGAACTTAAAACAAGCAAAAACCAATCGTTAGTATCATAAAAATGCATGCATGTGTTAAATGTGAAATAAGAAAAAAAATGTTAGATTTTAGTTATTATGCTTAAACTCAAGTTGAACTCCCGAGCTTTTTACATACCCAAGTATAAGGCAGGATCAAAGCCTATGTAGTTCGCTTCCGTATGAATGGAAGGTTTAGATGACCTATTAGGTGCTTACCTATATAGTCAGTGAAATGGTGGAAATAAAGGCAGTCGGAGCGTCTTGTGGTACGGAATTCAATGTTAAGGTCAATTAGGATCACTTTGGAATAAAGATGATGTTTTCTATGTGGTTTAAAAAACCCCACACAAAGACTCTAAAATAAAATAAAAAGAATATAAAATCAAGTTAGTATTAAATAATGAGGATAAAATAAAATTAAATTAAATTAAAAAAAAGTAAATAAATCAAATCAAATCAAAATAAAATTTCATTGACCCAAAATTGGTTAAAATTGACTAAACCTAAGAAAACATGGAAATTGTTAGCGACATTGACTCAAAAAATCAAAAAACACAAAGAAAAAGGTTTTGTCACTGACTAAATTTTAACAAAATTAAGATGTAAATTCAGTCACCAACCTGCAAACATAGAACGGAAGTCAGTTACTTAAGCCAATAAAACAAGAAAGCTGAAGGACAGGGTTATAGTTTTACTAGAAAACTGTCTGGGTTGGTTTTTGGATCGGGTTTAGGTTTTGGGTCGTGAAACAGGTCGGTCTTCGATTCTTCTACCGCCAGCAAGCTAGTGGCGAATGGAGGACTGGGCTGTAACTGCGACGGCTGTAGCGGCCTTCAACGCGATGGGCGGTGACTGGTGACGACGGAGCACGGTGGATGGAAGGGACAACCAAATTGTGCGATGCTCTCCTCTTTGGTTGAGCGTCGCTGTCGATAGGGCAATGCTCTGCGATGGATTCAGGGAGCGGTCGAAGGTGGCATGGGGGATTAGAGCCAGCGACGGTGGCTGGTGTGGCGACTGGAGATGGCCGCAACTTCTGGGGCTGACGGCGGCAGAGGTGAGAGGTTAGGTAAGAATCAGGGACCAAAGTTGCAATTTTCCGTTTTCTTTGCAGGAAACTAAAGGTTTTGATATTTAGCTTAGGTTTCAGATTCCAGCCCCCAATATTAAAGTTTTAGAGCATATTTATGCGTATTCAAGTAGAGGTGGTGAGTGGCCCTAGACCAGCCCGGGGCTGGCCTAGTTTTTTCATTTTTTAAAAATTTTGTTATTTATTTTTAAATTTTAAATTTTGTTTAGATTTTTTGAACTATTTATTATGTTTGTTTAAAATATTTATGTATTTTTTTTATAATTCTTTGAAAAAAAACACCATCACCGATACAAATTTTATTAATAACAAAATCAAACGACACTTACAAACAAGTTGGAACAGACCTGACATGATAAATGGCAAAACGTTCCAAAAAACCGAACCAAAATAAAAACATATGATCTATGCTGCATAACATAATTAGATCAAAGACATTCTAAGAATGGAAAAGGAAAATCTAGAATGTGAAAGCGCCATCATCATCTTGTATCTCATCTTCTGAACTTTTTGGGTCTTGTTTTCTTAAGGCAGCAAGGCTCCAGTCACGGTTGCGCACACAGACCTCTACTGTTTCGAGTATCAACCTGACCCATTTTTTTAGAATGACTTATTTGCCGGTACTAAAAGTTGACTCCGATACAACGGTTGAAATTGGAACTGCAAGAACTTCCCTCAGAAGGATAGATAGAATAGGAAATCTGCCACTTTTTGCTTTCCACCACTCCAAAATGTCATCCTTAGTTGTTTAAAATGAGGTAATCATATACTTTTGGTAGGCCAAATGATGTGGGTTGAGGACGCTTGAGCAACTGTTCCACAGGGTTGAATGGTGCTGATGATGAGGAGGATTAGGTGCGTGCGGTCGAGGAAGATGTTGGTCTTACCTTGTCTTTGTAGCGGGATGAATTCTCCTTGTAGAGCTCCCGTAAGTGCTTATATATTTTAGTCGTTAGAGCTAAACAACTAATATGATTCATATCCAAGAAACTATAGTATCCTTCATGCAAAGACAATGTCTTAATAACTTTCACGGTCGGGTCAAGTGAAGATGCAAGTAAAACGAGGGAAGGATTTATGTAAAATATGAAACTCACTTGTCCTTCATTGCTTTGACGGTGTCATTTAAAAATAGATCAATCTTGTATTGATTCAAAACATAAACAATGTTTACCAAATAAATCAAAACTTTGTAGTAAACACCGGAGAAAAAAACAGTTGTTTCATAAAAATATCATATAATTGACAAAGTTTGTAACACTTGTCCCACATTTCAACCATTAGAAGTTCAGAGTTTGATTTCAAGTTTAGGAAAGCAGGCCACAAGGCTGCATATGGATATGCATCCATCAACATCTTATATGTAAAATTCCAACGGGTGGAACAATTAAGTTTAAAACATTTCCATAAAAATGATTGGTTATTTTGAAGACAATATTCTTTGAATTCCTGACATATTGATTCAAAACATAAAACTTTATAAATGGATCCATCTTGTATTGATTAAAAACATAAACAATGTTTACCAAATATATCAAAACTTTATGAGCAGTGGGATAGTAAATACTAGAGAAAAAAGCAGTTGCTTCATAAAAATACCATAATAATTGACAAAGTTTGTAACACTTGTCCCACATTTCAACCATTAGAAGTTTGGAATTTGATTTTAAGTTAGGATAATAAATAACAAGGCTGCATATGGATATGCGTCCATCAACATCTCATATGTAGAGTTTCAACGGGTAGGACAATCAAGTTTAAAATGTTTCCATAAAAACGATTGGTTGTTTTGAAAACAAAATTCTTTGAATTCTCGACATAATTTAGGCTGTGACTTCAAATATAGTAATGCATCACAGATTGAATAGATTTCTGTCTACAAAACCTCAAACCCTTCTTGCACACATGCATCTAATATGGAAAAAAAACAACATTCCAATGGGGTTTCAATGCATTATAGAGTTCTCGTGCCACAAAATCACTATTAGAGGCATTGTCGAAACTAATGCAGAAAACTTTGTCAGTATAAAAAAATTTATGAAATATATCTAATATTCATTTATAGATATTATACCAAGTATGGTCAGATACCATGCATTTGAAAGCAAAAATTCTTTTTTGAATGATCCAATCTTCATCGATGTAGCGTACGGTAGCACAAAAATAATCCTGCCCTATTGGAGACATCCACATGTCACTAGTAAAAGCAATACAATGATCAATTGTAGAAAAAAAATGCTTGCAGATTAGATTTACCTAATTCATACATTCTAAATGATTATTTTCGTTTAGTTGTCCCAGATGTCTTTCTAAAGGCAGGGTTTAAATTAGACCTAATCTAATTGTCTAAATGCACGTCTTCGGCTTGCCTAAAAGGTTTTTCCATGAGTATCATCCAATTAACCATACTTTCCTTACATTCTTGCTGATTAAATCAAAAAATACTTAAACCACTGGTTATAGATCCGAGTTGTGTCTGTCCACCAGAACTCCCTTTGGCTCCCAAATAGTGTATTAGATGCTCACTCCTTACATGTCATTGAAGTGTCTCGGTCCTAAAACTCACCTTGTGTGCTAACTTCTTCCTGTAGTGCTTGCATTTGGTGAACCGGTTGTCCTTCTTTCAAAGCATCTCAAAGTGCTCCCACACAAAGGATTTAAGGTGACATTTTCCTTCACCTCCCTCGGGAACTTCACTTTAAGGTGTTGGTTGTGAATCATCTCCTCCTTGTGTACCAACATTTTGAGCGGAGGTTTCTTGGATTTCAACATCGCTGTCAGACTCTTGCTCGTCAAATTGCAACGTGATATTTTTCATATCGATGTTGGCTATCTTGGGCTCGTCTTGGATGTGAATTCCATTTCGGGTAGAACTCTTGCAATGAAAGAATGACCCCAAGTCGGCGCGGGAGGATGAGCTCTTGGCGAAGGACGAGCTAGTACTCCCCCTTGAAGCTATTGAGTTAAAGAAAATTGATGGAAGATTAATGAAAGATTAAAGAAAGATTAAGAAGAAATTAGTACAAGATTAAGAAAATTGTTAGAAAGCTATAAGACTTGAGGATGTAGAGAAACTAGTAGATGTATAGAGGAGAGTGTAGGAAGTTGTGTGAGGAAGTAAGGAAATAAGGGTGGGTATTTATAGGAGTGGTAACAATTTGGTTGGAAAAAATAGCCTTAGAAACTAGCCCTTTTTTAATGTTGAATGAGGGTAAAAAAGGTTTTGGACTTAAATAACCGATTAGTCAACAGCCATATGCCCTTAGTGTGTAATTTTGTCATTTTTTGAAACAGGTGATCGTTGGCGACTTTTTAGGAAACGGGAGGGCTGGACCGGACTGACATGGATCGTTCGTGCCTGGGCTTCTTTTGATCTTGGGCCGATCTTGGGTCGTGCTCCGTTTTCTATGCTCCAGACCCAAATACGGCCCAACATTTCCCAAGCCATCCGCATGCCGAGCCGTGCCATGCCATGACCATGCTTGTAACACCCTCATATCCCACATGGGTGAATTGTGGGAAGCCTTATGTGGATATATAGGCTCCAATTCCAGAACATAAACACCTAGCGCTTATCTTTTTCATAAAGGATAGCCCATGTGGTGTGGGCAGGTGTTTCGTTGACCAGTTCTAATACCAAACTGTTACGCCCCCAATTTTATGAACCTTAATTTTAAAAGATATTCTAAATTCCCAGAATTATAAAGCATTTAATTAAAAATAATTTAAGAAATATGAGGTAAAATATTTTATTTAAATTATTTTCCAAACAATGAGAGTATTAAATGAAATTAGATTAGTTAAGTGACAATCCCAGGAAAACTAATATGCGCATAATGTGTCAATTTAAACAAACCATATGTTTCTTTAGAAATCAAATAACACAAAGTTGAAATCTAGTCCCAGCCAGTTCTACTTTCGAGGGGCTACAGCGTACCATCACTCAGTCTGCTCCACATCTTGAACCTCATTATATGGTTCAGTGTACTCTGTCTCCTCATAGTACTCACCTAAGAAAAACATATTAGAAGGAGGGGTGAGCACAACTTGCTCAGTAAAGAGGAAGTATCAAGCCCATCACGTGGGTCCTAATATTCCCGTAACAAACAACAACGAATAATAAACTTTAAATTGTAGCAATTTAATTAAAGAACAATTCCATACAACATCATAACAACAATATCAAAATCATACTAGCATGCTTGAACTACCATGCATATGCATAATTCCTTTTACCGATTAAATAATATCTTATTGATTGATCAATTAATCCAATACTTAAATGCCGTCGGACGAACCTAGGGTGGTGAGTGTGTACATCACCCACTCTCGGGATAACTCTTAGGCAGTGCCACTAGGGATGCCACCAAGCCAGAGCCTCTCGGGATACCTACGCCGAGGTAGAGCCTCTCGTGATACCAGCCATAAGCATGGTCCCTCGCCAGCTATGGTCTGACAGTGCACAAATCATATCTCCATACTCCGTGTCAATATCGGGTCATGACTAGGGACGGTCCGCCGCCACCCTAACATGCCTCTCGGGTTCAAATCGTCCGTTCCGAACCTCTCGTCTAAATTTACGGCTTGTTAGGTCATGTAGATATGGTTCGTCACCAACCTTGCATGCCTCGTATTTTATCTTACTCTTCAAATCTTTTACTTAATGCAATCTTGTGTATGACAAACATCAATCATATGCAACAACCAATTGATGCATGACCGTAGCTCATTTTATTTTAGCTCTTTTTAGTAGAATGCCATGATTCTAGTGCATCCTATTTCTTTTATCGTGTTATCTTAGTTTAGTGTTACATGATGTCATGACAATCAATGATATCTTTTAAGTGTATTTGTGATAAATGTTCATCTCATTTCTCGTGAATTCTTTCTAAATTGGTCATTTAGCATTTACGCTCCTAATCCTTTATCTATCGGCTTATAATAATTTATTACGGCCCTAACATGCCACTAACGGTTGCTTCCAATCTCATCATGTTGCTAGTGAGCTTGTCGGCCCTAAACATGGTACTAGCGGTGTTTGTCTCGCCGGCCCTAAACATGGTACTAGCGGTGTTTATTTAGGCGGTCCTAACATATTTCTAATTTAATTCTTGTTACAAGCGGTCCTAGTATGATACTAGCGCCAAACATACATCATACATCACATCATTACAACCATACAACCAACCAACCAAAATTACATCTCAATGGAAGAGAACTAAAATAAAATAAAATAAAATTCTAGAAAAACTAATTAATTACCCTACCCATGTTGCCCACGCATTTAAAGATTTTGTTTAGCCCAATTGTTTACTTAAAATTTATTATTCGGGTTGATGCTTATTTTGGGCCTAAGAGGGCCCACGAGAACTAACCCGCTCTTCCCCCTTACCTAGTTCGGAATAATACGGCGAAAGGCGGCGATTTCCTAGGACGGTCCTACAAAATGTTAGTAAGGTAGAAAATTAGAAAATGTGCTAAAATTTAGAAATTTTCCTAAATGGTACTTGGAAGGTTCATGTTCTTAACATCTAGGCCGAAATTTTACCTAGTGGGCAAAAAGGGTCTCGGGGTGTCTTCGGTGGCCTCGTGCCTATTCGGGATCGTGCCGGGAGCCTTCTTGATATTGATCCTAAAAATTACAGTGGCCATACACTAACTTATAAGCTCATTTAATGGCTGTAAAAACTGATCTTGGAAGGAAAAAAAATTTTTATTTCGGTTACCGATGTATTTTCGGGATCTCTGACGCTCCGGGAGTCCAACGAAGCGCCAAACCTTCAAGTAAAGATTTTCTAACCCTTTATAACAACATGGACAGCAAAGATAAGATAATTGTTAGGGCTGTAAGATTTGAAATTGGTAGCCGAAAGAATTTTAAAAAGACTACGGTGGCTTACCGGGGTTTAGGAGCAAGTATGGACCCGATTGCACCGGAAATGAGTGCAAAAACCTAAAAGTTGGATTAACGATAATCTACCAAAAAAAATTACAGCAAAGATATAAGGCCTTTAGGTGCTGGAAAAAAAAAATTAAAAGAGTGATACAGAAGGATTTGGACTCACACAAATGAATTTGGGATCGTCGGTACGTGTAGGATCGATTTACTGTCCGGATGAGATTTCTCTTCAACCTAATGAACCTAGGTAAAATTATAGCATAAATTAACATTCAAATATTCTAGAATAACCAGTAATCAAAGTGTGAAGAGTTGGACTTACGCTGCTTTGATAAAGGGATAACCAAAGGCAACAACACGTACAATAAGGATTAAGTGGTTGGCGGCCTTTGTTGTGGTTAAAATGAAGAAAATTGTGCTAGTCGTGTAACACCCCCATATCCCACATGGGTGAATTGTGGGAAACCTTATGTGGATATATAGGCTCCAGCTCCAGAACATAAGCACCTAGCGCTTATCCTTTTCCAAAGGATAGCTCATGTGGTGTGGGCAGGTGTTCCGTTGACCGGTTCTGGACTTGGGTCATTACAGATGGTATCAGAGCTAGGTTTGGTTCAAAGTATATGGTTGAGTCTGCTGGTATGGGACGGGAGAACCTCCTTATACTGAGAGTCCATTCCTAAGTACCTAGCGCTTATCCTTTTCATAAATGATAGCCCATGTGGTGTGGGCAGGTGTTCCGTTGACCAGTTCTGGACTTGGGTCGTTATAGAATAGTATCAGAGCTAGGTTTGGTTCAAAGTATATGGTTGAGTCTGCTGGTATGGGACGAGAGAACCTCCTTATACTGAGAGTCCATTCCTAAGTACCTAGCGCTTATCCTTTTCATAAATGATAGCCCATGTGGTATGGGCAGGTGTTCCGTTGACCAGTTCTGGACTTGGGTCGTTATAGATGGTATCAGAGCCGACCTGGGACCACGATGGTGTGGCATAGTGGGTATGCACATACATCGTCTACCGGGACTGATCCTGGATTCGAGAGGCTACTTGGCTAGGGGCTAAGTAGTCCGATTAGAGAGGTTACTTGGTTTGAGGAACCAAGTAATCCGATTGACCCAAACGGGGATGTTGGGTACATAAGGGGGGGAGTTTGTAACACCCCCATATCCCACATGGGTAAATTGTGGGAAGCCTTATGTGGATATATAGGCTCTAATTTCAGAACATAAACACCTAGCGCTTATCCTTTTTCAAAGGATAGCCCATGTGGTGTGGGCAGGTGTTTCGTTGACCAGTTCTGGATTTGGGTCGTTACAGATTTGTAACACCCCCATGTCCCACATGGTTGAATTGTGGGAAGCCTTATGTGGATATATAGGCTCCAATTCCAGAACATAAACACCTAGCGCTTATCCTTTTCCAAAGGATAGCCCATGTGGTGTGGGCAGGTGTTCCGTTGACCGGTTCTGGACTTGGGTCGTTACAGTTTGGTATCAGAGCCAGATTCGAGGAAGGCAGCGACCTCACTCAGTAAGTATGCTTCTTGTTTGTTTGCTAAGTTAGAGACCTTGGATAGGTTTCGAAAAGTTTCCATAATTGAGCATAATATATTAGCAAGTTTATAAGCAAAAGTTAACAACTTGGCTTTCAATAAGGGGACTCGTAAAATAATATACCAATTAATTTAATGTCTAAAATGATATAGGAGTTACCTAGAGCCTCACCTAGTGTTATAAGTTAAAAGTTACTTCCAAAGTTGTTTAACTACGTTGGACTAAACCTTTTCCTTTTTAGGTCATGGACCCACATGAGTACCCTGCCTTGGGTCTTGGGCGAGGTGCACAGGATGAGCTGCCAGCTCGTGGTCGAGGACGACCCCCACGAGGTTGTGGTCAGAATGCGCAAGTGCCTGGACAGGATATGCCGAATCATGGGCAACAAGCCCAGAATCTTGGTCAGCAGGCCAATGATGATCCATTGCGTCAGACAGTTATTGCCTTAGGCCAGTACTTTCAGAATTTGAATGAGCGGGAGCAGCAGCCTCATGCCCTGGCCAGATGTCAGCATAGGGCCGACCTACTTGAGCAGTTCAAGAGGCTAACTGGTGAGTATACTGGTGGGGTTAACCCTACCAAAGCTGAGGAGTGGATCAGGGCTTCGGAGAGGACACTTACAGCGTTGAGAATTCCAGAAGAGAACAAGGTGGACTTAGCTACCTTTAGCTTGGTTGAGGAGGCCCAGACATGGTGGGAGGCCACTCGACCAGGGTTTCCAAGAACTGAGGGTGGATATATCACTTGGGAGACATTCGTGCATACTTTTTATGGTCGATACTTCTCTGAGGCCATGAGGGACAGAAAAGAGCAGGAGTTTCTTGCACTGGTACAGGGGAGCATGACAGTAGATCAGTACACAGCCAGATTTAATGCCTTGGCCCGCTATGCTGAGCACATTGTGGCACATGAACCAAGGAAAATCAAGAGGTATGTTAATGGTTTGCGTGACGAGCTGGCAGATAGGTTGATTATGCAAGAGATTGATACCTTTGAGAAGGCAGTATCCTTAGCTCAACGGGGTGAGGCAAGGATGCGAGATAAGCAACTATCTAGACCGTTTGACACGAGTCGGAGTCGTATGCCATCACGACCTACACATGTAGGCAGTTTCCGTCCTATACCACGACCGATGCCTGCCCAGGGGCGAGGACATTTTGGCAGAGGTCAGCCAATCGATAGCAGAGCTACCCGATTACAGCTTAATGGGGCAGGAGGGCCTACAGTGCGACCGGTTGTTCAGGGCCAGGGAGGGCCTAGATGTCAGACTTGTCATTTCTTTCACCCAATTGGTGGGCAGGTGTTCCGTTGACCGGTTCTGGACTTGGGTCATTACAGATGGTATCAGAGTCGACCCGGAACCACGATGGTGTGGCATAGTGGGTATGCACATGCATCGTCTACCGGGACTGATCCTGGATTCGAGAGGCTACTTGGCCAGGGGCTAAGTAGTCCGATTAGAGAGGTTACTTGGTCCAGGGAACCAAGTAATCCGATTGACCCCAACGGGGACGTTGGGTACATAAGGGGGGGAGTTTGTAACACCCCCATATCCCACATGGGTGAATTGTGGGAAACCTTATGTGGATATATAGGCTCCAGCTCCAGAACATAAGCACCTAGCGCTTATCCTTTTTCAAAGGATAGCCCATGTGGTGTGGGCAGGTGTTCCGTTGACCGGTTCTGGACTTGGGTCATTACAGATGGTATCAGAGCTAGGTTTGGTTCAAAGTACATGGTTGAGTCTGCTGGTATGGGACGGGAGAACCTTCTTATACTGAGACTCCATTCCTAAGTACCTAGCGTTTATCCTTTTCATAAATGATAGCCCATGTGGTGTGGGCAGGTGTTCCGTTGACCAGTTCTGGACTTGGGTCGTTATAGAATTTGTAACACCCTCATGTCCCACATGGTTGAATTGTGGGAAGCCTTATGTGGATATATAGGCTCCAATTCCAGAACATAAACACCTAGCGCTTGTCCTTTTCTAAAGGATAGCCCATGTGGTGTGGGCAGGTGTTCCGTTGTCCGGTTCTGGATTTGGGTCGTTACAAATGGTATCAGAGCTAGGTTTGGTTCAAAGTATATGGTTGAGTCTGCTGGTATGGGACGGGAGAACCTCCTTATACTGAGAGTCCATTCCTAAGTACCTAGCGCTTATCCTTTTCATAAAGGATAGCCCATGTGGTGTGGGCAGGTGTTCCGTTGACCGATTCTGGACTTGGGTCGTTACAGATGGTATCAGAGCCGACCCGGGACCACGATGGTGTGACATAGTGGGTATGCACATGCATCGTCTACCGGGACTGATCCTGGATTCGAGAGGCTACTTGGCTAGGGGCTAAGTAGTCCGATTAGAGAGGTTACTTGGTCCGGGGAACCAAGTAATCCGATTGACCCCAACGGGGACGTTGGGTACATAAGGGGGGGAGTTTGTAACACCCCCATGTCCCACATGGTTGAATTGTGGGAAGCCTTATGTGGATATATAGGCTCCAATTCCAGAACATAAACACCTAGCGCTTATCCTTTTCTAAAGGATAGCCCATGTGGTGTGGGCAGGTGTTCCGTTGTCCGGTTCTGGATTTGGGTCGTTACAAGTCGGCTGTAATCATGAATGCAGAGGAGTAGGCTTCTTCGAAAATTTGGATGAGAGAATTAGACGCCAATTTGAATAAGGGTGTAGGGAAAAAGAAGGAAATAATAATATAATAATAGGATAATTAGCAAGATAAGGTTAAATGCGATTTGAATTGGAATATAGGTGAGTAAATTAAGGGATTAGCTTTAAACTTCAATATTTTAGGGGTATAGGCGGCTGAAAATTTCTAGAATATAAATTAGGGTTAGTTGGGAAATTATTATATACAACAAAAGCATGAACCCGGTTTAAACCCTACACACGCGTAAGCTAAATTTTTGGAAATCTAAGCAAACGGATTCAGAATTGAGTGAGACAAATTTCTCTTGACTCATTTTTGCGAGAAGAATCCAATGGTGCTCCCAGATTTTCCATCCGATGCTCAGTTGAAAATGACAAAAATGTCCTTAGCCTAAAGAAAATGACTATGAGTTTC
This sequence comes from Aquilaria sinensis, assembly GCA_005392925.1. Taxonomy (NCBI): domain Eukaryota; kingdom Viridiplantae; phylum Streptophyta; class Magnoliopsida; order Malvales; family Thymelaeaceae; genus Aquilaria; species Aquilaria sinensis. The sequence continues at coordinate 3,934 of SMDT01000932.1, read as the reverse complement.
CGATTTGGAATTTGACTTAATAACCACTAAATGAATCATCTAAGGATCAAAATTCTTAATTTTATATTTATTTTCTAAATTGGTAGGTAAAATTATAAAAATACCCTTGAGGACAAAATGTTAATTAATTTATTTTTATTTATTTATTTTATTTACTTATTATTATTTATTTATTTATTTATTTATTTAGGGTAATTTGGTAATTTTATTTTACTTAATTTCTAGGTTTATTACAGTATCCTCCCGTTAAAAGAAATTTGTCCCCAAATTTGAAAGATGCTGTTGAGAAGTACCTTAAAGATGTGGATACTTTTTCCGAAGCTCATCCTCAACTTCCCAGGTTGCTTCTTGCTCTCCATGATTATTCCAAATAACCTTTACCAGTTGAATGACTTTGTTGCACATAACCTTTTCTCTACGATCCACAATGGCTAAAAGCTCCTCGACGTAAGTCAAATCCTCGCGTAACTGCAACAGCTCTTACGGAATAACATGTGCTGGATCTGGCTGATACTTTCAAATATTACTCACGTGGAACAAGTTATGAATTCCAGCCAAGTTAGGTGGTAAAGCGACTCTATAAGCCACCTCTCCAACCCGTTCTAAAATTTCAAAAAGTCCAACAAAGCATTGGGCTAGCTTTCTTCTCACTCCAAAGCGTTGAACTTCCTTGGTCGGTAACACCTTTAGGAACACATGATCACCAACATGTTGACACCCAATTTCGTCCAACCCCTTTAAAATTTTTTTATTAAAAAAAAATAAAATTAATTAAAATTAAAATTAATTAGTTAAAAAAAGAACAGGGACTCGTTTTCCACGAGGGAGCCGCCCTGGACAAAAATTCGTTTTCCTCAGCTCACCGGCTCCCTCTCTGGATGGAAAAACACAACAACTCTCTTGACTTCGAGGCTCTAGCCTCAATCAAACTGGATCTCTCTCACCTGCTCTCACCTCATTCTCCCTCCTCTGGCCTTCTTATCTACCTCACACACTGCTCTCTCTCGGAACGCTCTCTCGCTCCCTTCTCTCAACTCTCCTATCTCCTCTCTCCCGACTCCCAGCTCTCGCTCTCTCCCCTCTCCCTCGAAACTCCCAGCTCTCTCTCTCTCTCTCTTTCCCTCACCTCCCGGAGTGCCGACGTTGTCCCGTCCACCGTTTTAGCTTCCCTGCTACATCATCTTCGCTGCGTGCAAGCACATCGCCACCGTCGCCATCTCCCACGCCGTTCGCCGCCTCACCTCCGACTCCGATCCCTGGCCTGCTCAGCTCGCCACCCCACGCCATCGTCGCCGCCGACGCCCTGCTCTCCGCGACGCCGCTCCAGCCATCCCTCCTCCCCTGCCGCGCCGTCGCAGCTCCCCTTTTCCCGGCCGCCGTTTCGTCTGCCTTCACCGCTCAGCCCTCCACCGCCGTCGTCCCTCCCCTCCAGCGTTTCGGGAAAACAGAGAAGAAAAGAAGACAGACTCTGTTTTTTCGCAAAAATTGAAAATTTTAATTTTTATTGGTAAAAACCCTCGTTTAATTCTCCATCTTCTTATTTTATATCATTCAAGTCACTAACTTTATTTTCTTTTCATATTGAGCATTGGCAGCAAGTTTTTTTTTTTGTTTTTCTTTGCTTCTTTCTTATTTGTTTGTTTTGGTCACTCATTAAATGCAGCCATTAAATCTTCATAAAAATATAACCTAGTGTGTTTGTTTATTTTATTTTATTTTTTCTTAAATTACTTCAGTTATTTTTTTTATTTCTATTAACTAACTTTAGGATTATGCAATTTTTTTTCTCTAATTAGGATTTCATAATGTGTCTTAAAAAATGATTAGTCGATTAATCGTTCAGATTTTTTTTTATTATTATCCAGATATTAGCAAGAAATCAAATAAAGACTTTTTTTTCTTTTAGTATTTGACATTTATTTTTTCAAAATATCCATTCTTAGTGATTTGATAAAATCTCGAGACGGATTATTTGTTCCATATTCGGATGATCCGATAGGATCCATGGTTTGGAAAAATATCAAATTTAAAATAAAAAAATAAATAAAAATTAAATACCAAGATAAAAATTCATATTCGGATAATTCGATAGAATTTATTATATGGATTAAATAATTAATTAAAAGATACAATGAAAAAATTAAACTAAATTTCATGGAATTCTGTATCCGGGTGATTCGGTAGAATCCATGGTTCGGAAATATCGAGTTTATTATAAAAAAAATTTATACAAATTAATTACCGAGATTTTGAAATCCATATTAATTTAAAAACCCACATCTTGATGATTTAGTTAAAATTTCTGGTTTTGAAAATTAACTGAAATTATTTAAAAGCAAGCAAAACAAAACTAAAATCAACTAAGGTACCAATTTTGGGCGTTAAAATAGAGTTATTTTAACGTAACCGTACTCCCGAACCCTCGAACTCTTGTAGACCATTTTTAGGTGTCCAATCGACCTAGGTAAACTGATTGGTGGCAACTCCATAAAACCCACGTTGCTACAGCTTGGCGACTCCACTAGGGCCATGGTTAGTGAGTCAAGCCTAAAAAAAGTTGATTTGTTTTGTTCTGCTTTGCTTATTTTTATGTGGATTCATGTGTTATATTCACTTATTGTAAACATGCATTATGCATTCACAACATGAAGCTCTATACCCGAGCTTCCTCGAATCGAACACGTTCTTTCAAAGTGGAATTGGTGTTGTTGTCCTTGTGAGACCATGGTCTCCAAGCCTTCACCGGTTTCAAGTAGTGAAGTAGTGTATTGCCTCCTGAGACGGATAGTCTCTGCATGGGCTCATGAAAAACTACGACCCGAATTAATCCTTTCCTTACATAAACCCTCGTGGGTAAGGAATTGGGCTGTCACTATAATTTAGTGATGGGATTCGGGAACTACCCTTGGCCTTTTTGATAAACCACCTTTTGCATATAGAACTTCCTCACTCTACCATAGAACCAATCAATAAGAACTCCTATGTCTTGGTTCCAATCACCATAGGCATGAATTTTTTATCCATTTTGCTTATATTGCTAGATTTATGATTCCGTGTATTACTTTTTGCTAACTTTATTTTTTTTCCTTGTTCATTTTTCCGGCATATTCATATCATTCATTAAGATAAGTATTCGGTGAACGAATCACTATCATGGACATTCTCGAATACCTTCCCACGGCTGTTAATGAATCTTAGAATGCCATAATAGTGTAAACTCAACTGGAAGCTATGGAATTCTCCGAAATAGCCCAAAAGCTTCATGGAGATTCCCTGACACCACATTCTCATGTGCAATTCAAGGATCAAGTATCGGTCCGTATAGATCAGAACGACATAACTGAACTATTACGAGTATGGAATAGTTGGAGCTCTGTGGATCGGGAAGCATTCACATCGACATATGGCCATATTGCTCGCCTGCTAAAAATCACCGTTGAAACATCACTTATCCGTGCACTGATACAGTACTGGGATCCATATTATCGGTGTTTCTCCTTCAACAAGATGGATCTTGTTCTGACTATAGAGGAATACAATAACCTCCTAGGTTGGCCATCTGATTATCCAATGGAGACGTACCATTATGACAGGAGGACTGAGCCTCATCGAGCCTTGGCTAAACTGTTAGACATGCCAGCTTCTACTCTTCAATCCAAATTCTTAATAAAGGGGTATCGTAGATTCATCAGTTAGAATGACATAAAGCAATTGGTCCACATTCTCCCACAAAAGGACCAAAGACATAAGGTTTTTGCTTTGGCAATATATGGCTTGGTAATCTTTCCTAGAATCATCGGATTCATTGAAGGAGATGTCATCTCACTATTCGAGCAAATCTGCAAGGCTCAAGTGAATCTAATTTCAGCCATTCTTTGTGAAACCATTAGGTCATTGAATTTTTGTCGCCAAAGCGGGGGCAAATTCATTGGAT